>CM060629.1:25318249-26020749 GCA_030578275.1 Meda fulgida
AACTGAGAATGATGTCATGAAATCAGACTCCCCAACACTCCCCAACTTTGCAGTCATGTGTTTATATACGCATGTTAAGATTTTGCAGTATATTGTACTGACAGCTCATGACTTAAAATCTGTAGTTATAGTATATCTTCATTGCTATTCTACTGTATGCTATGGCTGGTGTGGTAAACAACATGTACAAACAGGAAAATACTCTAATATAAATCGCTAGAGACGCTAACACAGAAATGCAGGAGAAATACATAAACCACATCAACCTAAATGTAGAGGATACCGAACACTGAACTGAGAAAACTGCAGTCTAATTAAGGCTGGAAAGGCGACGGTCATGCTAACTGTCTCTGATCACACACACGCTAAACAAAAATGAAAAATACAAGCACTTACACATATGTGCCTACAACGATTAATTACCAAGACTGAATAAAGATCTATCCAAGCATTATAATATTTCAAGTAGGGCTGTACGATTATGACAAAAATCATAATTGTCGATTATTGCCTTGAAATTGTAATTGCGATTATTAATTACGATTATCACAATTTACATTGAATGTTTTTTCGACAGCTTTATGCCATATAGTTATATCGAAATAAACCAGCTGTAAACTCCTCCAGAAAAACGTTAATTGGTTTGGTTTCTTTAAATAATTTGACATTTGAGGCTTAATGCTATAGAAAAGCAAAGTAAAAATATAATATTATAATGTTACACAAACTAAAATTAAAACAATGGGGGGGGGGGGGGGGAAGCTGTAGAAAGAAAAAAAAACATCATCTTCAGCAAACAGAATAATTGTGGCATCTATAATTGTAATCGCAATTACAAATTCGAGTAATTGTGCAGCCCTAATTTCAAGGATGAACAAATCGAAAACAGGCTAAACTGACATTTAACAGCACAAATACTGTGTAAATGTAGCTTTTCTATGATTAAATGGGGGTGGTTTAATGAATGAATGTGTGAGTATTGCACAGGCCAGCTGCACTATGGATGTCATGTGGGTTCACAGGCTCTACTGTATTGAATTTGACAGGCCGTCTCTGCAAGCTGAGCCCCGGGGTTGGCAGAGGAGCAGTGGCCCCGGTGACCTTCACTGCCCTGAGCATAACACTCCTTCTGAGTAGCAGCCGGGTTTCTGCTCTACATCCAAGCACAGCTAAGAAACAGGCAGCTGAGCGAGTCCCTCACATATACAGCGCCACACAGCAATGACAAATCAAAAATTAGACCACTTTAATATCTCAAAGGTTTCTACTAGATAGCAACGAGATTAAACTGAGAGCAAATGGAAACATTCGCTTCAGATTTTCCTCAGATTGTCCCGCAGTAAGCTTATATGTCTTACCAAGACACAGTCTCCAACTGTGTATCTTCAAAACCAAGAGATTTCAATGTCAAACTCAAATATTTCTCATCTAATTGTTCCAAAGAACAATTATTTGAGCTTTAGAGCCCCTACTTTACATCAGCAATTCTCATTTGTGTCTATTTTTAATTCCCCTAAGGAATTTCAGGAAACATCTGAGGAAAAAGTTGAACCATTAAGTCTCATATAGGCTTTAAAATTCAAGCTATTAGCAATGAAATGTTCCTCTCTGTAAAAATGTGTGCGACTTTACATATACGACCACGGTTAAAGATTATTAATTTAATGAATGAATCTGCTAATTTAAATGGATGTAAACCCTGATGTCTTATCCATGTCAAGGCGAAATTTATGATCCATGTTTGTTAAACTATTACTTTGATTTAGGACTGTTTAAATATAAATGCACATACAGGATTAAATAAATCTATAATAAAAACGGCATGCAAAAGCATTAAAGTGTATGATTATGTTTTAAAGAGCAGCCTTCCTCAGAACGAGGACACAAATTTATGCGAGCGGACCGGAGCGGTCATTTCTAAATAACGGCAATAGCATCTATTTTAACTTAATGGCACATCTACATAGTAAGACATAGTAAGAAAACATTTAATATATGTTTTATATATGCCGGTACACTAACATTCAAAAGGTTCGAGTCAGTAATATATTTTTTAAGAAATACGTATTCAGAAGGGACACATTAAATTGATCAAAAGTGACAGTAAAGACATTTACAATGTTAATTAATTTCCATTTCAAATAAATTTTCTTCGTTTGTACTTTCAACAAAAATATTCAGCAGCACAACTGTTTCCAACATTGATAATAACAAGATATGTTTCTTGAGCAGCAAATCAGCATATTAGAAGGATTTCTGAAGAATCATGTGACACTAAAGAATGAAGTAATGATGTATTATCATAAATAATGACAATATTACTGACAATAATTTTGAAGTAATGACAATATTACTGTTCTTACTGTATTTTTGGTGAGCATAAGAAACTTCTTTCAGAAATATGAAAAAAAATCTTACCAGCTTTACTAATTAGTTTATTTATTACACAAATGACATCAAATGATCTTTCACTACTTGCAGCCATCCGAATCATGTTAAGCATAAAACAAACAGATAGTCATGGATGTCAGTGATACAAAAAATCTAGAAAACCGCCTGACAAAGTGTTACAGGAGATTAACTAAAAATACTAATAGATGCCTAAAGCTGTTATTTTGCCTGACCATCACACCATTGTGTTCATGACTGGGCTGACAGTGTCACTAAGAAATGCTGTTTTTCTCTTAAACGTAAGATGGCACTAATGATGAATTTTCTTGTCATAATTGGGTCACTTCTTTAATTATTCATTAAGCCTGCAATACACCCAATGTTTCAAAAGAAAACCGCAGAGTCCTCAAAAAGCAGCCTGAGTTCATCATGCAATTACAATAAAATGTCTAAGTTTGGAAAATATAAAAGGACAAGACGGGTCAACAAAACTCCAGGTTTCACCCAGTTACTAAGACAAACACTATTCGTATTCATAACCTACACCCCTGGAGATGCTTCAAACTCAAGAACATTTGTATAATCTCTCTGTGAGGGTCCTCTTAGGATGATCACATAACATCTGATTGATTTTCAGTTAAACTTTCTACAAAGAGACTGGGTGGCGCCGGTCTTACTTTTAAACAAGATTGACTCTGAAGAGAGCAGTGTGTAAAGATCAGAATCATAAGGTTGAAATCCCGGGAGGTTTTTGCATGAGGAGACATGCCCATCTCCAGGCAGCCAGGCATGTGTTATGGAATCTTTAATAAAGAGCCAGCCAGCTGAATCCATAAAGCAGAGGATCTATTCAGTGTGCCGTTGCTATCCTGGAGTTCCAGCTATTGTGCGATCCTGCTGTATTTAGTGTACACTGTCTACAATATGCTTTTGGGAACATGGTGACTTTAGGACAGGGAGATTAACTGCAAGCTCAAAAGTATCCATGTTGAGGTCTTTGTTTGAACTTATCAGCTTTTGAATTTGCTCTTGATGATTTAAGGTCCTTGCACACCGAGTCAGAAATGTGCACGTTAAAAAAATAAACACGACCTCACGTTGTGTCAGTCACGTTTACACACTGCCTCCGAAACTTTCGTCCGTCATAAAAATAAAAAATACGGATTGGGTCTGATTTTCAGTGTTTTTCGCATCTGTAGCAAGCATTTTGAGAGGTGTTTTGACAATTCAGAGCTACGAAATTACAAATATAAAAAATCGCATATGAAAATTTCAGACTCAGTGTGCAAGGACCTTTAGGCTGTGTTCCAAAACTACTGAGGTGCCTTTGCTGTCTACTACATAGTTAGCTGACTTTTAAGTGGCACCTCTTACATGACCAATTTGTAAGGTTTGCACAATTAGAGACATAATTGATTTCAATAGAGCTTGATGTTAGCATGTTGCTAAATTAAGAATATGACATTCTAAAAATCATATGAATACACAGCACAAACAAATATTTGGTAAAATAGTACATTATTTTTTTTCTAATATAAAATCATTTATTTGAAAAAATTGGCAACACTTTATTTTTAAGGTGGTGCAGTTACACGTTGCTGTAATAATATAGTTACACTATAGTAATAACAGTAAATTATATATAATTACAAGTAACTAACCCTAAATCAAACCCTAACCCTAATCGTAACTCTACATGTAGTTAATTAATAATACTCAGTACTTATTTAAATAAATACAATGTAACTACGTCACCTTAAAATAACCTTAGATTTTTTTAAATTAACATTTTAATATTGTTGCCAACTGTTTTAATATTGTTGCCAACATTTATCAGCACATCTAAATTGAATTAATTTAAATGACCATATTATTTTTTTTCTTTTTCATTTAGCTTGTTGAAAGGATTATGGGATTCGACATTTTCCACCAAAATTATATATGTGATGATTTGAATACGAATCTGCTCAATAGAAGGCATCTTGGTAGACAGCACTTTTGGAACATCCTTTGCCTTTTTGTGCATATGATACCTTAAAATACTGCCTATGTAGGCATTTCACTAGGTTGTGTTAAAGGTTACGCATGCAAGCGCACCTGCGCATTCAGACAAATGCAAAAAACGTACGTGATAATGAAGGTGGTTGTGAGTAACAGTGTGGTCAGCAGTCCTCTAAGACAGTCTGCGTTCTTCCGCTGTCTCTGGTGCATCTCTCCTCCGCAGTTATCACAGCAGCGGCACAAACAAAAGAGAAGCCCCACCAGCGGCAGCAGCACGGTGAACAGCAGGCCCAGTGCCGCACACACCACAAAACCAATCTCATAATAAATCACCTGCACACAAAACAAAATTACACAGATTAGAATGATATATAGGTTTAAATTTTCTGATTAGTTTATCCACTACTAAAAGGAAGGAAAGGGTGTCATGTGTGTATGTTTTAGAACTATAATTACACTAAATTAGTAATTCATATAGAGAAATATTATTATATTATAATCACTATGTTAAACTGTTTTTTAAAAGGAACATCAAGATATATCTAACAAGATACAAAATATTTTCGCGGTTCATAATTTAAAAAAAGGCAAGGAGACAAGCAAAACATTTGTTAGAGGAAGCTTTTTTTCAAAGTGAAGCAAATATCCTTGTCTCAAAAGCCTTCCAAGGAAGCTGCATTTTAAATGAGGGGAATTAAACCATGCAAAATTTCCATACTGTATGTAACATGATGGAATAATGTTAAACATTTTATCCATATGCTGCCATTGAATCCGTTTGCACGTCCCGAGGCATTATGGACACTTCTGAATGAGCAGGGCTCTCCTCAGGCTAGCCTGCGGATAAGCTTAATCCGCTGAATAAACCAGAGGCTTTGTCTGTCACCAAGAACCCTCGCTTCTCCTCAAGGGTAGAGCCTTTCCATATTTAAAATTCTCTAAAAAAGTGGTTTTCAAAGCTCATTTCCCCTCATGCCTATGTGGGTAAGAACTGAAAGTCTCGCTGGAAATTACACAAAAGCTTAGCCACTAAGACTATCAAGGGGGACTTCACACACATATAGCATAACACCTATAGGGCATGAGGTTATTGACTGTTCTACTTTGAGTCTCACTGACCCTGTGCTGAGCTTCTCTAGTATCAGCATATTCAAGCTTCAGACTGGCTCATCTATGGATGTCATCCTCCCTGTAAGCGCAGCCGCACACCTCACGGGTCATAGCTGAGCTAAAAACCGCCGACAGCAGATGAGGACATTTCTGTGTATCTGTGATTATCTTACCAATTACAGAGATGAAAGAGACATTTAATACCTGTGATTTTAATATAGGATAGCCAAGAAAAAAATTCAATGAATTCAATTCAATTCTATAGTTCAATTATTCCCAATTTTAAAAGTGTGTAATGATTTCGAGTTGAGGTGTAGCAGTTAGTGCATAGATATGTGGTAGCCTACTTAGGCAGTCAATAATGTCATGATCCCAGCCTGTGTTCCCCTGTCTTGAGTGAGGACTTTTGTTTTATTTCCTGTCTTGTGCCATGTGTTGTAGTTCTTTGTAGTTTTTCATGTTGATTAGTCTCCCCAGGTGTGGCTTGTTAGTTCCCTTGGTTAGCCACTCCCCCTTGTTATCTTGTTAACCTTGTTTTCCCTTTGTGTATATATGTTTCTCTTGTTCCATGTCGTTGCCAATATATGGTTGTATCGTGTGCATTTGTTGTAGCTTCTTGTTCATGTGCCTGCTGGATTTATCTTGTTCCTTGTCTAGAGTTCTCTCTGTTGTCCTGTTTCAATAAATGTTTATTGCACTTGGATCCAACGCCTTTTGTCTGCAATAGCCACGTTACAGATAAATTGAATTTAGCTTACAGCATCTTAGAAGAAAAATGTTATAATATGCTGTTTTTTTATAGATTAGGAGTCTTTATCATAAATAGTGCGAGCATTATCAAGCGACTAAACAGAGGCGCTTGCAAACTTTAAAATGTATTTAGGAGCATGTATGCGAATGAAAAATTAGCTTTTTTTAGCTAACTAAATGATATCTGGCATTTGCACATTTAACAAATAATTACATAATTATTAAATACAGTTTGAAGAAGAAATATTCAAAAACTAGTGTGCTTTTTTTGCAAATCATTTGCTATCCATTAAATGGAATATTAAACAGCTCTAATTTGTTTTTCTTTAAAGTATGTCACAATTCCTCCTTCTCTAACTTCTCTAACTGTCTCCTTTCTATTGTACCTGTACTTTAAATAATATTAAAAACATAAATGCCAGAAATAGTTCTGCTTTTGTTCATAAATACCTGCAGTGACATTGACAACTGTTGTCATGTCACCATCAATGTCCCAATGTGTAGTGAGCCAGGGTCCTTACTGTCCTTACCGGTGCCTGAATATGTGTACACGATATACTGATTCAAGAGCTAGGAAGCTAGGGAGCTGATTGAGACGCACCCTATGTCTATTACAATTTTTTAATCTACCTAATGTTGCGTTATGACACAATCACAATCAAAATTAGACCAGAACAAGAACAAACTTGTGAACAGCATGAGTACAGGGCTGGGTTCTGTAAGGGTTAGGAGGAACTAAGGAATGAGGGTGGTCAGACTTGGGTCCGGTTTGGCCCTTGACAAGACTAACAGGACACACACATTACCTGTAGCGTCAGAACAATGTTTTCTGGCTGGGAGGTGCCAGATGATGAGGCATGCAGAACAGCAAAAATAGAAAAAAAAATTAAAGAACAGATGGTAAGCCAAATCAAATAAACAGTAGGCAAATAAAATCACTTAAGAACTAGGAAGAACACTTGTCATCTGTAATGGGAATCAGACCCATTTTGACAGTCCCAGGGATTGAATGAATCATGGATTTGGCCGACAGTCACATCCATATCCAGCTTTCCATATTCTTAAGTGTTACAAGAGCAAAACTGAAAAGTGAAGCGTGATTAGGTTAATAGGCTGATGTTTGACAATTTTGAGATAATCGTTCTTTAGCCTTATAAAATATCACTAAATACTTAGACATACTCATTTAAACTAAGGCCAAAATTAATAATACATTTTAAGTGATTACCCTTGAGTAAAATCAATTACCTTTGTATAACTGAATTAATAACAAATGCTGATTTGGTGCTCAAGGACAGTTGTGCTGCTGGATGAATTCAAAAGAACAGCTTTTATATGAAACTTGTAATATAATATAATATAGGCTGTTTGCTGAGAAATGAATGTGGTAAATTGAAGCGCTTTGAGCACTATAATCGGGCTGTGTATCTCCGAGATCACATTTCCTCTTAACAACTCAGGAAATGTTGGTGAAACTGATTCATTAAGTTTTGCCCCATTTGTTTGTTTGTTCCCAAGAGTAGGATGCTGAAACTTCAAAGCAAGAGCTGTAGTTTAATTAAACTAATTTTCATTATTAAAAAGCAACAAATAGTTTCTTCCTCTATTTACTACAGGCTATAATGCCAAAAGCAATTAACGGCTCTTCCAGAATAAGAGCATAACAGGGCAAAGCTCGCTCCGTGGCTTTCATACTCAATTAAAATATTGTTTCATAATAGATGCGTTGAGACAATGTCCCCACAACTGAACTGCGGTGGCGGAGCACGTAATGGCATGGAGGTTCAGGTAGGCACAGTCACATGCACTTACCTTCTGGTACTCGGATTGTATGGCTCCGAATTTATCCTTCGCAACTCTGATGACGAGATCTGCAATGACAGGGGAAAACAAAGTCAGCATGCTTCGGCCTCGTTCAGTGCTGCCACGTCATAACAGGTTACGTAATGTTATTCAGCATCCAGATGAAAAAAAGACCAGCAATGATCCTACTGTGGATGAGCGTAACCCTTCAGCACTGTTTCATCGAGTGCTTCGCCCCCAGCTGCCCCCAGTGCCACAATCTTTAGAGAAAATATTAGTTGTCTTCACACAAACAGACATCACAACGCTTCCTCTGGGAGCATCTGAGTTTTGTATGACTGTGCTGATAAAATTTGCATTATAATGCATTAAACATTTACATTACAAGCAAAAGCAATGACAAATCATATTCAAATTATGTGAAAGGCAAAAGAGAAGAAAACCGTGCTCTGTAACATTAAAATGTTTGTGCAATCTGTGCAATGTATCCACAAACAGAGACAAAGTTGTAGACCATTTGTAAAAAACAAATGAATAGGAGAAATCTTAACACATAGTAGGTCAACTGTAAAAAACACAATTTTTCAGATTGTATTTTGCAGATTTCATTTTTTCTCCATTTAAGTAGACAGGAGCTGTAGTATCACTCAGAAGATTCAGGTTTTCCATTCCCATTGCACTATAGTCCAATAACCACCAGCATACAACATACAAATCACCTGGATACAACATCACAAACAAAACATGGCAAACATCCCCAAACACTGAAGGTACAGCCTCCAATCCCACAGCTGTATGTAGACAATGAATCAGCACAGAGAGGGAAATGCCTTTAACATGCTATTACAAATGAGATAGCAGAATATCAACAATGTAATGTGACGTAATATTTTAACGATACAGTAACTAAATTGGCCTTATAAAAATAAATGAATAAATAAATTAGAAACATTTTTGTCTTTGTAAAGTGTCATCAAATTGGAATAATTTGTAGTGCCTCTTCTTATTTTACAGACACTCCTCTCAAACAACCTGTCATAGAGAGCACTTCTTCTCACCATCCAATCAATTCCCTGTGGAGAAAATTAAATCGCATCCAACATTCTTTTCTCATTAAAAGTGCTGTTTCAATCAAAAATGTCACATTTGTAGTGGAACACATTTCTGTTAAAATTGAGTCTAAGCCTCATAGTATTAAATTTGGTTGAAAACATCAAAAGAAATGAGTGAGAGACAGAGAGGTACATCCTCCACTTGGTGCATTGCAGGGATTTTCAGTCCGCTACGAAGAGTAGCAAAGAGTCATTACTAAGTATTACCAATTTTTGAAATGCTTAGGGCTCTGAACAAAACAAATATGTTTTTTAATAATCATCACTGTACCGGTACAGAAACCCTTAAAGTGACAACTTGACAAGTCTTTTTTTGTTTTGCAATAACATGGGTCTAATTGCCTTCATGCATTTTCTGTAAAACTTTAGAATACAGTTCCGTCATTAGTGAATACTACACAAGAACAAACGAGTAACACAATATTAACACTCTAGTTAGTAGCTAAGATTAACTAACAAGAAACTGATGAATGAATTAGTAAGTAATTGTGCATAGTCGAATGTAGTAGTTCAGCTAATCAATAACTACTATTTTTAACTATAAACTATACAGGTTCACAATTATGAATAATGCATAATGTATAATTAATTCTAAAGTGAAGATAATGACAACCCACTAATGTTATCAGTTCTTAGTAGTTACTAATTAGCTAATAATGAACAACCTTATTCAACTGAGCACTATTACTTACTAATTTATCAATCAGAGTTTCTTTATAGTTTCCTTTGTAGTTATTCATTAATGACGGAACAGTAGGCCTATTCTATCAACCTGTGGGCCGCGGACCTCTAGTAGGCCTCGAAGCGCTATCTGGTGGGCCGTGTAAAGGCAGTGGTAGACTACCCCAAATTAATTTTTATTTTATTTTATTATTATCTGATTGTTCTTATGACTTTATATGACCAAAAACACTCAAGTTAAGTCAATATGCATTATCTAAAAGATAATTTATGTTTATGGGGGTTGCACACCGGACGAGCTTTCTCAGTTTATGGCCAGCAATATTTTAAAGTCGTGGTGCTGCGCTTCTCGTTTGGTGTGCAATCCCCTTACGCCGAAGGCGCAGTGTGTTGAATGAGGAGAAATGTTGTCAAATAAGGCGCTAGAGATCCACTGTTTGATCGGCTGGTGACCGGAATTGGCCGATTTTCACGCGAAGGGCCACACATGAACACGGAACGCACATGTAGGAAACCTATTGAATTACGGCCGTTTCACACCGCAAGGTGCATGTTCATCACTGAGTGCATTCACACCGGGAGCAGTGCGTGAGCGTCAAGCAGGAGCGTCGCGTGAGCGTCAAGCAGGAGCGCCGCGTGAGCAGCAGTGAAGCAGGGTTTCGGCGCCGAGTCTATTTTTGCTGCGCTGCTCACGCTCAATTAAAGTGAAAGCACACTTTTGATGTACAAAATAAATATGATTTCACACAAAAAGTGCCCAAAATGCAAATAATTTGCATGTCTAGTGTGTTTTAACAAGAACTGGAGTAGCTTATGTCAGAAAAGAAAATTAAGACTCAAATTACATTTTTACTTAACTCAAATTAAACTTAAATGTACCCATTTAAACTTGTTTTTATTATTCAGTTACCCCCGTTCTAAAGTGTTAGCGCATTTTCTACAGAGACCACCAATGATTCCTGATGATTCCAACTCGTCTTCAAAGTCAGACAGAAGTTTAGGGGATCATAGCATGTGGCCATGAAAAAAAAATATCACCAGTCACTGCATTAGCCTGTCTAGCTATATTTTGCCGGTCCCTATAAGTCCCTGGTTAATTAGCATGACCTTAATTCAAGGAAAGAAATCTTCTTTAAAATCCCTTGGTACATGATTGCCTTACTTTTGCATCATACCCAACAATGAGGAATTAATTATACAAGAAATGACTTTCTCAAAGAAATTTGAAACTCCGTAATAAGTGGCTTCCAGTCATCATGTCTAACTTCTTTCTTTTTTACCTTGAATTACCCATGAAATAGCTTGATTAGCAGTTTTTTATATATATTTCAGACTGAAACCTTCACACCTTGTGTAGCAAGCTTATTTCATGTATTATGAATGTTGTTCTGTTGGTATACCTTGGTTTGGCTTGTTGCTATTTTATCATGTGATCGATGTAACCTTATGACTTCTTATATTAAGATGGCTCCTGCACTGAGTATTGTTTATTAGACATTAGATGTGTTCGACTTAATACGGCGCTGCTCAGACCGATCGGCTGCTCAGTTGCCGCTTGCAGACGGGGGTGGAATTGAAAACAGACCCATCTAGTCAGCTAGTTTCTGCTTCCCGTAGTGACGCTCACATGGTATTTGGGTACTTTATCACAGATGAAGTGGATTAGATGCAATACTTGTCAAATACACAGACGTTTCAGACTATTTCATAAAGCATCAAAAACACTTTTCATGTACCGCTTAATACAGCGTCTTCTGTACAAGAATAAAGTTCAACATAAGCCTATACTATTTCAATACCAATAAATTGGGTCTATACATTTTTATCAGTGTTATTGTGATAAACAAGACAATATAACATTATGGTTGCATCAAAAGAGTTAACACGAAATAAACACGAAACACACGTGATCGTTGTCATCGGTGAATCTGGCCAATCGTGGGACATCTGTGTCATTATCAGAGATTGTACAGCCGTTCTGGAGAAGCTTGAAACGTTCTCGTGGTACTTTGATGCCATACGTCACAGTGACGTGGCGTCGGCACTGTCTCAAGTCGGACAAAATCCACAGCAGTCTTCTTCCCGACAGTCTAAGTGGCGTAACGTCATAAGTGCATACTCATTGAAAGAACACTGGTGCTTAGGGTGCCATTTGGGATAGGGCCTAAGTTAAGTGGTCTTTGTCAAATCATAGACCACGTTACGAGGGCTACGAAAGGATGTCCTACCTGCCTGTCAACTCTGTATGTTTTTACATACCCTCGCGGACCCTGCTTGTGCAGACATCAAGCAGCAGTAACCGGCATGCACTGCTTCAAGCCAGACGCCGATTTGCATTTTTTTTTCATTAAATTAGTGGGGGTTTTTTCTCGCAATTGTCGGTTTCCTTTAGAATTTTAGAGGTGCAGTGAGTCCCTGGTTATTCTTCAGACTGAAACTTTTAGACATAATTTAATCATATATGATAATGGTAGTGAGTTGCTGGTGGTATTAGGGAAAGAATAAATAACATAATAAATATAATAACAAATACACAACAACAGTAAAAACAATCAGATAGAGAGATAGAGAGATAGGATGCCGGAAGGACGAAGCAGAGAGAGAATCCAAATGCAGCTAATTTAATAAAAATAACAGGAGAAACAAGGAACACTGAAGCAAATACAACGACCGACAAACCACAACTGAAACACAGAGGTATAAAAAGACAGGAAAACAAGCTAAACAAGATAACAAGGGGGCGTGGCTAATCAGAAACACATGGGGAGACTAATCAACAAAACAGGGAACAGCTGAAACATGAAAGGACAGGGGAACAAATGACAGACAAGAACAAGATACACAAACACAAAATCCACACCGTGACATATATATTCATGTAGTCTTTAAATTTATAATTTATTTGTCAATTCAATGCAATACAATCATGTTGCAGGATGTCCTGCAGGTAAAATCAGCTGATGATTGCACATTTTTTTCTTAAATATCACAGTCTAAGTAGGCTGTGTACTACAATATTTTATGTTGGTCAAGCATTTAATCAAAATTTACCAATAAAAAAGCATTTTCATTTCATAATATCACCACGCAGACAGACGAGAGAGTTCAGTGGTCTGTGGGCAGATTGGATTGTGGGTAAGGAATCAGTGGGCCATAGTCCTCCAGCTGTCTCTTCCAGAAAACTACAATTCTCAGCAAAAGGAGAGGACAAAAAGGATGAAGAGTGCTGAGAGGAGAAAAAGAAGAACAGTGTGGAGAGGTGGAACAGAAGGAGTGTAGAGGAGAGAAATTAGAAAAGAGAGGCGAGAGGTTGAAGCATGTCTCTTCTTATCATTCACCGATCGATCGGGCTGTCACATACTCTCACACAAACCCACAAGCAAATACACACTCAGAAATATACAGAAGCATATACTTTATCATTCAGCCACGGTCTGAAAACACCCTACAATCTCTTTCATTTCCAAATGCTATCTACCAAGCCAGCTGACTTCTTAGGGTGCGTGCACTGACAGCGATTTGCAGTGACAAAGCAACTGGAAGTCATTTGTTTTCAATGAGAGAGGGCAATTTGAGGTGACATAACTGGCAGACACTGATGTGGATATGACAAGGTTAAGCAGAGTTCAACTTTACGTGATGCACCGACTACAAATGCATTTAAACGTTTAAAAATTCATCTTGTCATGTGCTTTAATGTAATTATAGCCACCTGAATAGCTACTACTTAATGGCAACTTTTTACTTTACTGTCTGTCTACCCTCCATCAATCCCACCCGCAGCAGCACTCAGTCAGTGGCCAGAAACTTCAAAAAGGTTAAACAAACTGTGCTGGCAGTTTCTCAGGCCCGGTCTATTTCTCATGATCCTCTGTGAGTTTATCCTCTCGTTCCTCTCTCTCTCTGACCTGGTTTTATTGGCTGTGCTTCCATTCATCTAACAGGAAGTAAACAAACTACAGGGCTCAGCGGTAAACAAAAGAGGGGCCAAAGGTGCTGAGTGACTCAAAATACCAGCGCACAGACACACACCTCGGTGGACACTTTATTTCTTGGGGGTTACTTGTGGTTCCCTGAGGTGATGACATACGCCTGGTACCTTTTGATAAATATGTACACTACCATGCAAAAGTTTGTGGTCAGTTTGAAAAAAAAAAACAAAAAAAAAAAACAAAACAAATTCAGCAAATCACAGTAAAGGCATTTATAATGTTACAAAAGTTTCCACAAAAAAAACCGCAACGTTATTAACAATAAGAAATGTTTCTTGAGCACCAAATCTGATGATTTTTGAAGGATCATGTGACATGTCATTGAAATATGAAAATTAAAATGACGGGTACATATTATGAGACCCTGTCCGTCAAAATGACAGACAATGAGAAAGCCTAATGTTGCTCTGAATAGAATATCATGTGGTAGAGAATGAAAATCTGAGCATGTCTTTGCATGTACATGACTGTTTGTTCACCTATTGGTATGCAATGTATGCCACAGTCCTCTTGTGACACAAATCCCTGCACATCATCATCACGTTTACTAGGCCATAATCAAGATGTTTGCTTCACACTAATAGCTCCCTTCCTCTTTAAGCTTGTTTATGCTCTTTAGCAAGGAGTTGTTTGTAGAAGAGGTTCTCTTTTATTTGTCACACTCCCCATTAAATCTGGAAAAAACTGTTGCCAAGACTTTTTATCAGTTGGCATGCATTGTTATTCTGATGTTTTTCTGTAAAAAAAAAAAAAAAAACTTAAATTTATTGATTTAAAAATAATAATAATTTTGAATGAAATATATATATTTTATTGATTTAATGTTAAAAAAGGGCTTTAAAATGTCTAAAAAATATATATAATAGAATAGCCTATAATAAAATAAATAATAATAAATGTAATTATTTTTGTCAGTGGAACACAAAAGCAGATGGAAAATGAATAATTGTTATTATAAATATCAAGTTAAAAGTAAACTAACTTTACTTAAAAGTACCCATGTGATTTTTACTTATTTTGAGTATTCTATTTTTTTAGGCTTTATTAACATAAGTGCAACAGTGAGCGCACTATAGAGAAATAAGGAGGACAACGCAGCACATTTGAATTTAAGGAAGTGCCTCCCACACTTTGAGAACCACTTAATTATAGATCATTTTTTGTCCTGGAGTAAATGTGGCACCAGTCCTTGTGGTACATCACAAAAACGTGTATTAATTCTAGTCTAGTAACGGCACGCATCACGTTCTTTCATCAGGGCAAACTTCTCTTTGATGCAGCCATTTTGTATCCATCCTCCACGGCACTCGTTCCTTCCTCCTCTCATCCTACCAGCAGGACGCACTTTCACACCCACGACTTTGCTTTTGAGACGTTTCTCTGCTAGTGCAGAAGAGAGAAAGAGATTTTCTCAGAAGTACGCTACTCTTTTTTTAAAAGTTAAAAACCCCACCATATCTTCATAAATATTTCATCATGAAATCTCCTCAAGGTGGCTGTGGAGATAAGCAGCCTTGAATACATTTGTAAGCCACATCACCTCACATTATCATGGCACGCCAGAGACGTGAAACTCTAAAGGTTTTACATCTCTTCAGCTACAACCAAGACTAATATCTGTCAAGAGAAAGAAAGTGATTACAAAGGCCCTTTCAGGGCACAAATCTTCTGAAATGTGCCAAGCAATAGTTGCTATGACAATCTTGTGCCAAGAACGTACTGAAAATGTTATATATACTAGTTCTGCTAATGTTTAAATTATTATCTAGCTGAAAGCAGACAGCTAAATATTAACTAAACTTCCTTACTCAAAGACTGTCATTTGAAAAAAAAAAAAAAAACAGTGATTAGTAATCACTTTCAATTTAATTTAATTGAGAGGTCAGAGTGAAGTAACCCATGCATTCTTAAAAACCCATGCAACCCTTTAAGGGGACATAACATCCTCTGGCAGCTAGGCAACAGGCATTCATATATTTTAGGTCTCAGAAGGGTAACTATCTTAAATCAACTACCTAAAAACTTCATCTATCTTAAATCTCAAAAACTACTGCCCAAGAATACATCAATAACATGTCAAGTCATGCTGAAGTTCAATGATTGAGTAAATTAAAAAACACATGACAGATCACAACGTGGCAATTTGAAAAAAAAAAAAAAACTACTATTTCATCATTTCATTCTTTTCCTCACATAAAGCTACCATTTGACTTAACGTACTTATTATAGACGTAAAAATCGTATTGACGACTTTTATGATACTATTAAGAAAATAGCATGGTGTAGGAATAACATGATAAAGTAAATGGTTTTCTGTTATGTGTATGTATGAATACTAATACATGTTTTACATTTATTCCTTATTCCTGTGAACAGTTGTGGTGCTTAATATGCTTGTGGAAACCGTGCTACATAATTTTTTTAGGACTCTTTGATTGATAGAAAGTTAAAAAGGGTTGCCATTGAAACGCATAAATTCGAGTCACGAACAGCTCAGAGTATAATGTCACAGGTTTCCATCTCTTCCAATTTACAGTATTTATGGCGTGAACGCCGCAAAAGCTTGTCGTTTTGGTTCAGGAGGAACTGTAAAAGATGGCTGCTGTTTCGGTTGCGGTGCTTGTTGACTAACGTCTGTCTAACTCCACATAGCATGAAACGTGCTGCTGAACGTGCTGTTTGATGTCTGCACAAGCAGGGTGCGCGAGGGTATGTAAAAACACACGTTGTTGACAGGCAGGTAGGACATCCTTTCGTAGCCCTCGTAACGTGGTCTATGATTGGACAAAGACCACTTAACTTAGGCCCTGTCCCAAATGGCACCCTAAGCACCAGTGTTCTTTCTATGAGTATGCACTTTCGTGACGTTACGCCACTTAGACTGTCGGGAAGAAGATTGCTGTGGAGCTCGCTTCAGTGCGGGCTCTGCAAATGTGTGTATCGAAGGCGCATTTTGACCGAAAAGGGGCGTTCGCGAGCACCCTTCTGAAACAAAAAAAAAAAAGTCAAATGGGACACCCTACGGCAGGGTTCCTCAAACTCGGTCCTGGAGGGCCACTGTCCTGCACAGTTTAGCTCCAACCCTGATCAAACACACCTAGCTGTGAGTTTCTAGTGATCCTGAAGACATTGATTAGCTTGCTCAGGTGTGTTTGATCAGGGTTGGAGCTAAACTCTGCAGGACAGTGGCCCTCCAGGACCGAGTTTGAGGAACCCTGCCCTTTGGTATCAAGGATTTAACAGGCACGCGGTAGCCATTGTAAGTCCACAAGACCGAAAGTACACATGAAGTGTGCAATTTGGGACAGGGCCTTAGTGATCGCTATCAGGATGTGAAGAGACTTTCAACCTTTCATAACAAAAAACGTTTTTGAAGCATATCACATACCCTGCCCAGAACAATTTCTGAATATTTTACATTTTCTTTTATCATCAAACATGACGTTAATCCTGTGGAAGATAAAATGGAGAAGTAAAATAATCTTTTTAGAGTGGGACTGATGGCAAATCAATGCTAATAATGCACCAAATGTCTGCAAAGTCACCAAAGATTCCTGAGAGGCATACTGTTATTACCAGGTTTACAGAGCTAACAGACGTCCAAGAGAAATGCATGAATAAGAGGATTATACTGTTAAAATTGTATATCAGAGAGATGCATTTCTAAGGGCGTTCTACATTTTGATTTTGTATCCCGTTTAGTGCGCCAAAACCCTTGATGAACAGATCTAGGGAGTGATCTGATGGAGATGCGCAGAGAACTAAAGCTGCCAGACATATTAAACTATATATTAAACACTATATTAAAACATTCATTCAAAGATGAGCCTGCCTTTTCTGAATGATGTGTCTTTATGGGTTTTGAGTCCTCATAAATACATCAAATTGAAGAAAAATACTACCAATTTAAAGTACAGATAAAAACTGATTAGATACAATACCGTTCAAAAGTAAAAGGACCAGTAAGATTTTTAAAAGAAAATGATTGCTAAAATTCAGAAATAATGCATTAAATTGAACAAAAGTGACAGTACAGACAAGACCTTCATAAAGATTTCTATTTTAAATAAATGCTTTTTTAAACTTTCAAAGAATTCATCCTGGAAAAAATGTATCATCGTTTCCACAAAAATATTAAGCAGAACAACGGTTTTCAAAATTGATAATAAGAAATGAACATTTCTGAAGGACACTGATGACTGGAGTAATGGTTGCTGAAAATTCAGCTTTGCCATCATAGGAATAAATTACATTTTAAAGTATATTAAAATAGAACAGCAGATAGTTATTTTTAATTGCAATATTTCAAAACAGTAGGGTTTTTTTTTACTGTATTTTTGATCAAATAAATGCAGCCTTAGTGAGCATAAGATACTTCTTTCAAAACATAAAAAAATCTTACCAATCCCAAACTTTTGCAATTTTCAGCAATTTTTACAAATTCACTTGATTACCTTACCTTACAATCTTAACCAAAATCACTCTTTTAAAAATTAATCTTGTGACATTATATCGACACAGTGTGTGAATTTAACTACTACTTCTTAATAATGTAGTTATACAATTACCACATATTACTGTCAACTCAACTGACACTCTTTTGGACACTGACAGCTCACCTGAGATGTGTTTTTCTTTTCCTTGAGGTACTTGCAGTAAAAGCAAATCGCAGATATGGAGGAACATGTCTTGTTTCCATTGCAAATTTTGATATGGTCTGTCTTGCTCTATCACAGTTGCTTCTTTCTGAGCCCTTCGGTGTAGAGGTAACCTATATATTACGTTTGAGTGAACAGCAGCTTACACAAAACAGCTATAAACAAAATACTGGTTTATTAAAAATTGTCTAATTTTGTTAATTCACATAATATTAATTTGGTGAAACACAGCTAACACCAAAGGTGTTTCATGTTTATACACTACTCAAAAGTTTGATGTTGGTAAGATTTTTGAGGGTGTGTTCACACTTGTAATTCGGTTCGCTTGGCTTGTTTGGTCCAGACCAAAAAAAAACCCCCAAAACATTTAGTCCTGGTACGATTGGCATTCACATTGGCATTTTTAACACCGAACCTAATGATACAGAACCTAAAGACATAAGGATGTGTTCACAACTTGATTGGTCGAACCGAACTGTGATGGGCAACATCATGACTATGATGAGAAAAAACAGGTATGCTTGAGCATTCAGTCCTTTTTAGAGTCACATTTTGACAATGTCCTGGTTTTGGTACGTTTACATGTCTTTGGTCCGTGTTGCACTCATATTTCATTCAAACTGCACCAGAGTCCGTTTTAATTGAACCAAACATGACAAACAGCACCAGGGTTCGTTTTAATCGAACCAAACATGACAAACAGCACCAGGGTTCGTTTTAATCGAACCAAACATGACATCTCTTATGCTCAACAAGCCTGCATTTATTTGATCAAAAATACAGTAAAAACATCAGCATCATCATTACTCCAGTCTTTAGTGTCACATGATCTTTCAGAAATCATTGTAATATAATGATTTGCTGCTTAATCAATGTTTTAAACTGTTGTGTTGCTTAATATTGTTGTGTAAACTAATATTTTTTTTCAGAATTCTTTGATGAATAGAAAGTTCAAAAGCATTTTTTGTAACAATTTAAAGGTCTTTGCTGTTATTGGGCCCTATCATACACCCGGCGCAATGCAGCGCCAGGTGCAACGCAAGTGTTTTTTGTTAGTTTCAGCCCGACGCAATTGTCATTTTCACATCCTGCGCCACATTGTTTGAATAGCAAATGCATTTGTGCCCGTTTGTGCGCCCATGGGCATGCTGGTCTGAAAACGAGGTGTAGATCGTAAAAACAGGGCCCAATGTGTTCTTGCTGAAAAAGGTATTAATTTCTTAAAAAAAAAAAAAAAAAAAAAATCTAAAATCTCACCCCAAAAGTTGTGCCACACCAAAATTTTGCTATGGTTACCACTGTCAACCGTCATGAGTTCAGGAGTAACTCTGTATTCTGTACCCAATCTGAAGTATCACACAAATGTCAGCGGCTAAAACAACTTAGCTAATCTATCACATGACTTCATGGAAATACACAATTTGAATTCTGCCATCTTTGATTTCAGTTCCAGAAACAGTTTATTTTAGCCAATCACTTTGGAGTCATACAACTTACATCATGACACCGCAGATTGGCTGATGGCACCACAATAACAATCTCAGTCCCAAACCCTTCACTAGCAACTATACTGAGCTGTGGCATACGAACTTCTATTGTCATTGACTCCATTACGTGAAAATCTACAGTTGCAACTTGGTGACAATAGCCTGAGGTTTTTCACACAGTAGCTTTTGCACAGCAGAGAGAATCAGATGTGTTCAGCATATTCTGAAAGCTTCCTAAACCCTTGAGACATCTGCTATCTATTTAACATGAGTGATCAAGCGTGTCACTTCTCACCACCCTAATGCTATGAAGCCAATGCTCATGACTTTTCTCATTTACTCCCTGGTGCCTGGTTAGAGTCCCAGAGGGTTACAATCTGTACCTGAACATTAACAATAACAATCTGTTGAAGCACACATAAAGCAATAAGGCTCCTCTGTAACTAAGGAGTCAGTTACCAAGAAAGAGGAACCCGGTGTCACAACCAGAAAGAATGAATAGGAAGAGGAAGAAGAAGAGGAGTAAGACACTAATAGAAAAAAGAAAGCGGGGGTGTTACAAAATGTACAGTTCTCTCTTTCAAGCCCAGTATTAATAAAAACGGAATTAAATCCATGAGCGGGTTCAAGCCGCAGTTGGAAACAACACCAATCTCTTCACAGCATCTACAGGATTGGACTGCAACACAGATGGTCTTTTTAGATAAATATACAAAGAGCAATTTGAGTTGCCCTGTATTCTGATACCCACTGAGGAAGGTTTTTTGTGCATGTGTATGTGAAAGGAGTATGTACATGCATGATATATAATATCCCCACATTATCCCTGCTTTTGTCAGTTGCAGTGAAAAGGTAACAATATGTTCCCTTTCAGTCGAGAACGTCAGACGTAGTCGACGTCGACTGAATGGGGATCACGCTAGGGAGCCGGTCTTCTTCGTACTACTAATTAATCAAGCCAATTCAACAATAGCGTGCGTGATCACACACTCAGCCCCGCAGCGCGGGTATAAATACGGAAGTGGAAGCACGCACCAGTTGCCTTTCGCTTCGGAACCGATCGGATGTCTCTGAAGAGTTTACAACAAGCGAGTGTGTCTGTGTTCTTGAATCAGTGATCGATTCTATTTTGAATTTATTTAGACAAAATAGTATAGAATTTTAATATTGCCCATTGAACGGTTTTCAGCTAGTATGGCTTATTGGTATCGGCCAGAATTATAATATCAGTGCATCCGTAATTAAAAAAAAAGGTTCAAGGTTCTTCACACAAATTTAAATTAAGATTTACCCCTTAAAGGGGTACTTCCCTGCTTGTAAAATGGGATGCCTATACAGTAGAAAGCAAAACAATTTTGATATCAGTGCTACCTGACTAGAGAAAACAGAAAAAAAAGGCTGTTGTCTTCCCTTTCTGCCAAATAGGTAGGAAACCTTCAACACCCATAATGCACTGGGCATGTTGCCGTCCAAGGCCACTCCCACTAGTCTGCTATGGCTATGGTCATCAGAGTCAGATACTGCCTTGCTTTAGTAGGATATACTTATTAGCAAACTTTTAGTCATAATGGCATCGACTTATATTGTTCCTGAGTGCAAGAGTTCAAAGAGTAATGTTTAGTGGGAGAGAGCTGCTTCCGGTTTCCAGGGAAGGATCCAGCGCATGGTAAGCAGTGGCTCAATGGAAAATCTGAAAACCTCCATGTTGTACTAAACATTTCAAAATAGATTACTACGAACACAGTGTTTTAGGTCAAACGGAGGGAGAAAATTAAAAGAAACTGTAATTTTGTCAGGTCTGCCCAATGCAATTTTAAATTATTGCATAATGTACAGTAGAAGTGAATAAACATATTTACAGCAATTATTGGACTTTGAGTGACTACATTAATCCACCTAACTTCCTTGTATGTGCTCCGTTTCTTATTGCAACATATATCTCACTTGTTTACATCTACACAGAATCGCTTTTTCAACTCCCCAGGAGACCTGAGGGACAATAACTGTCACTTCCTTGTTTATGAGAACAATGGCTTTTGGGTGGAAAGGAAAAACACTTACTCCAAAAAGAAACAATACACACCATCCCTGGGCCATCTACTAATTAACGCACTGTAACCCTAACACACGGTTTTTAACAGACATAACATCATGGTTTATGGCACCTGAGTCCATCTTTGCCCATAGCCTGTTTAAACCTATAAGGAGATTCACACATTGCTAAACTGGGCATTTGTGTTTCAGTTCACACACATAGAATAGAATACATTTGGAATAGAGTCCAAAACAAAAAGAAGGAAACTCTGTAAGTCCAGTTAAATGACCGTATCTAGTTATTCCACAAGCCTGACAAAATGTATTTATATAAATTTCAATGGCATTCAGAATATTTATAAAAGCAAATATTATAGAAACTACAGATTTACACTACCGTTCAAAAGTTTGGGGTCAATTTTTTAAAAAAAGAAATTAATACTTTTCTTCAGAAAGGATGCATGAAATTGATATAAAGTGACAGTAAAGACATTTATAATAATGCAAAATATTTATTTTTTAATGAAATGCTTTTCTCTTGAACTTTCAAAGAATCCTGAAAAAATGAATCACTGTTTGCACAAAAATATGAAGCAGCACAACTGTTGTCAACTGTGATAATCATAAATGTTTCTTGAGCATCAAATAATCATATTAGAGTGATTTCTGAAGGATCATGTGACACTGAAGACTGGAGTAATGATGATGAACATTCAGCTTTGATCACAGGAATATATTACATTTTAAAATATATTCACATAGAAAACAGCTGTTTTACATTGAAATAATATTTAACAATATTACTGGGTTTGTTTTGTATTTTTAATCAAATAAATGCAGCCTTGGTGAGCAGAAGAGACTTCTTTTAAAAACATAAAAAATCTTACCGACCCCAAACTTTTGAACGGTAGTGTATACTCAATTCTATTCTGAGAACAATCATGACCTCAAACTATAACTTACTATGCAAGCTTGAACTGTTCCACATTCCTGGCCCACTGTTTATGTGCTTACAAACTTTGCAATTCACGAGTCAGCTGGCCAGACTATGTGGCCTACTTACATACAGTTTTTGAAAAATGTATCAGTATTAATTTTAAGTCCACATTCAATGTTAATGAATTAGGTTGCAGAAACTATGCTGGCGATCAAATATGATTATTTTTGTGTACACTTCATATAAAAATCCTTCACTGGATTGTGATGTTTTCCATTGGTAGTGATTTGGATCTGTAAATTGTGTATATTCTTTTATGTTCAGTTTGAGACTTGTTTGCTTTGTTCCTGTTTCCTGCCTGTCAACAACTCTGCATATAGTCTCATGGAACGCGCTCATGGAACGCGCTGAGGACATGTGATGTTTGTTGACGGGCAGGTAGGACATTGTATGCAATGATTGGACAAAATTTGTTTTGGTCCTGCGACTTCCACAGAAGACATATGTACATGTTTTAATGTTTACTTCTATTATTGATTGCTATGAGGATGTGAAGAGAGTTTCAACCATTATAACAAAAAGTGTTTATAAAACACTTACCTTTAATTTGCAATGACAGCAATTGGGACTCTCTCTCTCTCTTTGGACACAGTATAAACGCAATCCCTGCTTAATATCAGCTTACTGATCATGGCAACGCTGATATAAAGATACATAAGGGTCATGGAGGTGTTACTGATTAGCAAATTTTTGCCTGTCTTTGTGAGTCCACAGTCGCTTTCCCTGATCTACTACTTTGGAATGAATTAATTGCATAATTCTGACATTCTCTTCTGTCCCTGTTAAACAGAAACTGCAACAGAACACACAATTCTAATCAGGCATCATTTTTTGATTTTCCCACGTATTGATTCTAATTAACATTCAAGAAGCATACATTTTCTTTATGTGAACATTTGCTTACTTTTAACAACGGCATAGTTTAAAAAAATCAAAATGAAGAGCGATATTCAACTGACATATACAGCTGATCAGCCTCAAGGCAATAAATGTTGCAAAGAGGCTCATTTCAGCTGGGAAATGCTAGCGAGTCACGTGACATCGCAATTACGTGCAATCTCCCTCTTGCGCTGTGAATTTATGGGAAGCAGATAAGCAAGGGCATACATTTTAATGAGGAAACATCTGCATCTGTAGTATTTGTACATTATACTCCAATGCATGTTTTTTTTAGCTACAGCCCACATGGGATGAATGCTTGAAGCAGTGCTAAATTAGATCAAAGTTGAGGAAAGGATATTCCTTTCTGTTTGAATATGAGTGAATATTTGGATTCAGATTGTATCTGTGTGGGCCAAGTTTTGCCTACAAAACCCACAAAGACATTCAAACCTGAACCATCCTTTTGGGAAGCAGCCAAAAGAATAGGAAAACAACTTAAAGATGCACTACCATTCAAAAATTTTAAAAAGATAAGACTTATTCAGCAATTATATTGATCAAGTGGGAGTTGAATAGTCATTTATAATGTTACAAAAGATTTCTATTAAAAAAAAATATTTGAATTTTTATCAAAGAATCCTGACTCATAGATTAATTGAATAAAACATCAGATTAATATTAGAATTTGATCGTAATTCAATTATGTGTGTCATGCAAAGTATCTGTTCTGATTGACCGCTATAACCCAGAGTAAGCTAAGATTCAAGAAATCTGAACAAACAGCTGAATTCTGCCACATACAACTGATTTTCTGAATAAGGGGATTTACAATTAATCCCAAACATGCGTGCAACGTTATGTGACATAGGAATACATTTTTTCTCCACAAGAAATACATTTTTTCCCACTATTCTCAAGGCTCTAAAATTACCACAAGAGAATGACGTGAAAGAGCACGTATATCACATTTCTCTCTTATTATTCTCTCTTTTCCTTATCATTTCACATTCTCTTTTGTCTCTCTCCTTTTTCATATCACGTATGCTCATTTTAGCTTTTCTTTCTCATTATTATACACCATTATCGCTCTCACTTACAGTCTATATAATCCTATCAGTCATCTCACTCTGCTCATGAATTACCCCTCTGGATTTTCCCAGAAGCCCTATACTGACGTAGCTTTAGAGCCACCCTCTCCTCTATTCTCCCTGACTCCCTGACCTCATGTTCATGACATTCTAGTGTTACCTGGAAACGTCCCAGTATGCTTACATTCTGTTAACCAGTTATCTAAGGCCACTTTGCAGGCGTCAACTCATAAAGATGAATTCTTGCCTCGGTTTTGATTAAAGTGGTCATATGATGAGGAAAATTGGCTGTATCACGTCTATTCAGTGATCAGATATTTGATATTCCTAAACTAAACTAGAAAAAATAACAAAAATAAGATCTAAACATGTAAAATGAAATGTGAAATGTGTGAAAATCCAATTTTTCCAAAAAGAGAAGCTGAACTTTATTTTTAATGACACCCCTGACTGTTTTAATCTGTGTTAAACAATTTGAACAGTACATTTCAGCGCAGAATGATTTACGAATCTGTCACTTTGCAAAGAGACTGTTATTGAAGGATGGAGCAGCTCTAACTATATTTGACTCAAACCCACAGCATAGATCAAAAATTACTATTTCTCATTTCAAAAGCAGAGAGGGCGTATACATTGAACTCTTAAATGAACATCAACCTAGAATGACTCCAATTTAATTTTAAGGGTCAAAAAAGGGATAGGCAACACTGGTATCTTAAAGGGGTCTTATGACATGTTTTTAAAAATTATTCAAGTCCTTTTTTCTCTGAAGTCCATGAAGAGGGTTGGTCATTCATTTCATGTGAGATTATCAAAACTTGCAAAAAATTAGTTAAATTTGTTGTTAAGAGGATAAAACTAAAGTTTGTCAAAGGGTTAGGTCCCCCCCCAAAAATAAAAAAATAACGACTTTATTCAACAATTTCTTAACTTCTATATCAGTCTCGGATGCTGTTCACGTAATAAACACTGCAGCGCAGGGTTCTACATCAGAACGCCGGCTCATTATTGACCGGCTCCTGCGTCAGCATCACACGCATGCAGGGTTTTTTTTAACACTAAAATTAAGGTTGAACCACTGTAGTCACATGGACTATTTTAAAGATGTCTTTACTACGTTTCTGGGATGAGGGTGAGTAATTAATGACAGAATTTTGATTTTAGAGTGAACTAACCCTTTAATCTTTTCCTGTTTTGTAATGTATTTCAATAGCATGATAATATTGTATACCATGATGAAATTATTGTGATATAAAAATCTTATACGTCACACGTCTAGTAATGACCAACCCTATATTCACGGATTCAGAGAAAATACTACTACAAATAATTTTAAATATATGTGATAAAACACATTCAAGATTTGAACAAACCTTTTGGATGAATCAAAAGTGTTTTTGAATGGTCGGTGTCTTTGCTAAGACTTTTGTATCTCTGGATGCCTAAATAGCCCCTTTGACTTGACTAAATGTGGTTGTATAATCGAGGGCAGTATAGCTCAGGATCACTGCCAGTCTTTCATTACACTCTCTCTCAGTTTAAGCCTTCGTTTCCCTCTCTAGAGAGAGAAATCCAACCCACACAACATGTTGGAGAGAGAAAGTAACTGTGTGTATGTGTGCAGCTCTTCTAAAAATAAGTATTTCATTCAGAGGCTACAGCAATCCCACTTTCCTCTCAAAAACGCTGCACAACAGAACACCTGATGGGTTCACTGTCTGACATCCCATAATGCCATGCTAACATGAGGCAGCGGAGGAAAACGCTCACTGGAGTTTAAATGTAAATGTGATCATCACATTAGCAGCAGGAGCAGTTTAGTTATGACAGTCTAAATCTGAGGCGCTCCAAAGAGGCTTATCAACACACAAACATCACTAAGTGGGCTATACAAATACAGAGGTCCCCGTCCCACAACAATTTGAACACTAAGACACACTAACTGTATGAATTTAATTGCATAGATAACACAATATCAAACCAAATGGTGTCTGTAAACAAAATCTTAATGAACTTTTTCAGTGTTGGGGGTAATGCAAGTTACATAACCGGATTATTTTTTCAAGTAACTAGTAAAGTAATGCATTCATTTTAAATTTACAACAACATATCTGAATAAAAAAAAAAAAAAAAGTTTTCCCATTTATTGACTGACACCTCTCCAGTCCCCATGTTGAGAGAAATCGGAAGTGAATGTTTGTGCGCCGTGTAAACATGATGGTTATTATAGCTCTAGACTAAATGCAAACATTTACTCCTCTCACTTGCACAAAATTCAGTATTACTCTAAACGAATAAAAAAAGTGAAATGCAAACTCAGAATATTACACAAACCTGTAATAAATATGTTAAATAACAAAAAATACTTTATGCATTTAATCACTTTATTAACCAATATATTCACTGCTGACCTTCGATGATCCAATTCAAATATACTAATAAGCAAAAATGACTTTAACATCACATTTGTGTTTGGTTTGTTTGAGCTGCACCCTCTGCTGTACAGGCGTGAATGCAAGGCCAAATTTAGACAAAAATAAAATGGCTTTCCCCCATTCTAGTAGTCTATATAGTTAAGTATGGTTGCTAGATGTGTTGCCAATTTAGACAGTCATAATTTATCTGCTGAGAAGCGAACTCATGACCTGGTCATCATTATGCAATCAGTCTTTGAGAATCACACACAGATGCGCCACACTCTCAATGTGGCTCAATGTCTACAAACAGTTTGAAATCCTCTTAAAGTGTTCTTGTGAATTGGCTTTCAACCAGCACTCCAGGTAAAGCACACCAAACGTGACAGAGTGTGTGCGGGTGTGTGTGTTGCTGTCTATCTACAGAGCAGGAGGGCAAGATTTATGGCAGCTACAAGCCCTGCAGTGCTTAAGCACATCCAGACAGGAGCGTATCAGCTTTCAGATAAGGGACTACATGCTGCAAATAACCCTTTTGCTTATAACGTCTAAGCCAGGACCAGAGTATTTAAGCTTTAAGCATGTCCAGGCAGAATCAGCATACTTATTCTGCGCTGATTGTGGGGGGAAGAAATCCCACAGTCTGTGGAATGTATTTAAATGAGGTAAAATGATCAGTTGGTAGCCAGAAGCATTAGTAAAATATATTTCCTAATCTGCTATTAAAAATCTTTAATATTTAAACTTTTTAAAATAAAAAATAATCAAATATGTCACAGAAAAAAAAAAAAGTCATCCTCATCTATTCACACTTATAAAAAAAAAAAAAAAAGTTTCCGCTGCCTGCTTCATGAAAATGATAAATAGACGATGTACTGATAACATTTTGGCTGATACCAATGAGGCGATAATTATTTTCATATTATGGCTGTTAACTGTTAAAAGACAAGCTTGTCTAAACAGGTTTAAAATAAGAATACTATAAACTTTTAAATGCTTCTGGTGCAACAGATGACAAAACTCATGGTTCTGATCATATTATGGTTTTTGAGTAACTGATCGGATAATTTAATTTTTTGTTTGTTTTGTGTTCTTTTCGAGAGTTCAAAACAGCTTCTTAAATTTTCATTCTAACTGAAAGAGACACTGGCACAGTTTTTCATGTTTAATACCTTAACACTGCCTGCTTTTAAACAATCTATTGCTTCACGAGTTTGTACTTACATATAATAAGTTATAGTATAAAATACTAAACACTTTGCAAATAAAATACACTTCGCAGTGAGTATATCAGGGCCTTCAAGTCATTCAGTCATTTATTCAACAGATTCATTCAAATTGCTGATTCATTCAGGAACGAAGCAATGACTTTATTCTTTATGAATAGATCACTGAATCAATGGCTCACTCGATGAGCTAAAAACCGAGGATTCTTTCAGTAATGCATCACCAGTGTGTTTTGCTCGGAGATGCACAACAGTTCTGCTGTTGTTTTGATTGGAACCATTTTCATTAGCAAAACTTTGCAAAACATACAATATTGACAATATTGTATCACATTTGCAGACATTCGGGAACAAACAGCACTCTTGCTTGTGTGACATATTTATATCATATGATATAGTTTAGCAATAAGACTAAAAACCATACAGTGGCATTTTTGGGTCTGGGCCGGGACAGGGTGCGTTAAAAGCATTAATTTTAACACATTTTTTTATTCCCATAGTTGATCACACCAAATGAACGTGTTAAATCGATAGCCCTAATTTGATAGGCCTACATTGGAACTATTTTACCATTGTAATTTTAAACAATTACTAACAAAATTAAATGCAAATTGACATTTTATTTGACACTGGATATACCTGATTTTTACTAAATGTCCTTAAAATCTATTTTTCAAAAAACATTAAATTCATAGCATTTCCGTGAGCAAACAAATTAACTAGTCCTCAAAATGAACCAATCACTTGGAATAGCTTTCATTGATGCTGATGATGACTAAATCGAGCCACAAACAATGCAAAACAGTGCGACATTAGAAGAATTTGCCCTAACATTTATGCATTTGGTAGGCACTTTTATCCAAAGCGACATATGCTTTGGATAAAAGTGCCTACCAAATGCATAAATGTTAGGGCAAATTCTTCTAATGTGGCACTTTAGAAGAATTTGAATTCTTCTAAGGTTCACACTTTATCTGTTCAAGCATTCCCTGGGAATCGAACTCATGACCTAGCACCATGTTGCTAGCACCATGCTCTACTGCTTGAGCTACAGGAATGCATTTAATAGTATTATTAAATTAAATGGTTTCACTTTAGATTAGGGTCCAATTCTCACTAATGAACTATTAACTACGACTTTTGCCTCAAACTCCTAATGAATTATTAATAATTAGTGAGGTAGTTGTTACGTTTAGGTATTGGGTAAGATTAAGGGAGGTAGAATATGTAGGATAAGGTATTAATATGTGCTTTATAGTACTTATGAACAGCCAATATCCTAGTAATATGTATGCTAATAAGCAACTAGTTAATAGGGAGAATTGGACCCTAAACTAAAGTGATACCAATTAAATATAAACAAATAAAACCACTAATATCGATTATTAACCAATATGCTACTGAAAAACCAACATTATTTCAAGAAACAGAGAAATTACCAAGCACGTTGGAACCCAAAAATAAGGTGTTTTACTAAGAACATTTTTAGAATATTGTTAGGATACCCGCTCATTTTGATAATGCTGACAGTTGGGCACTGGGTTTACTGGAGCTCATGGGCCTCATGCTGGGTTAAAGATGCCCCAGGAAATCTAGTGACATGTGCCAGTCCCCGGAGCACCACAGTCATGAGTCATGAGAACACGTGACAAATCATACTCTCACATCCCCAGCTTTCTCCTCAAACATTAATAATGCTCACTACATTCAAATATGTGGGATGTATTTCACAGCTGCTCATAACATAACAACCATATTCTGGCACACATCCACTGTAATTTTAATGTATGAATATGATTTATTACAACACCTTATTTTGAAGGTTTCTCTATTCTATTCTATATTAAACATTCCATTCATTTGGATTTGTGTTCAAGTCCCTAGCATCAGAATTTAATATATTTGTAATGACTGTCTATAGTTTTGTTTTTTTATGCCACCAAAAATAACAGCAACAGCCTTTAAATATGACTCCTTTTGAGGAGTTTTGGACATGAATATGTATGGGAGGGCTTGCTGAGTGGAGGCACGGAGGAGAAAGAATGGAGGTCAAGCAGAATAAGATAACTGGGGTATGGAAAGAGGGAAAGGGAGCAATAGAGAGGAAAAAGTTCAATTTCATTTCCCCTAAGCCTCAGTGAGTGTCATAACTGCCTCTCGAGATGTAGAGGAGCACAGCAAGCTGGCGGCCATCTGCCCTCAACACTGCTGCTTCATCATTCAGCAGCCCCGCTGGGTGAATTTTTCAAGAATATGTCTATTAAATTTTAGTTTTTTTTTTTTGTTTTACTTTGAGCAAAATTTCTTCGGACACTGCAACAGTCGTGATGTCATGTGACGTCACGATCTGCAGCGTCTTTTTTTTATAAACATGAATTCAACATATAACAATTAGTAATACATTCAAAATGCAAAAATATACAATTGACTTTACTGCAAAAATATATACGTTTTATTCTATTTTAATAGCCCTATAAGCACTTTTGCATACATCCTGGCATGAAAAACATAAAAATAGTCTTGGTTGTCCTGTGGTTAAACAAGGATCTGTTAAGATCTCCTAAAGCACTGTTCTTCTCGCAGAAAGCACTAGCTATTCGCACCTTGTATAACACTACAGCATTCAGACATATGTAGGCCAATGGGAGAAACTTATGTTGCCCTGGCAACTGCCTCCACTGCATATGTCTACTTCAGATGGACTCAGCTCATCACCTGGAATGCTAGATTTGGGATCTGCCATATAATCTGAGATGGAGCTCAAGGGTGTCCACATTCAAATTGCCCCCTAATAGAATCCATAACCGACTACTTGCACACAACCTTTCAAAAGTTTGGGGTAGGTACGATTTTTTGGTGTTTTTGGGGAACAGTAATATTGTGAAATATTGTCAATTTAACCGTTTTCTATTTTAAAATAATTTACAATGTATCCTGTGATGCAAAGCTGAATTTTCAGCATCATTACTCCAGTCTTCAGTGTCACATGATCCTTCAGAAATCATTCTAATATGCTGATTTGCTGCTCAAGAAATATTTCTTATTATTATAAATTTTGAAAGCAGTTGTGCTGCTTAATATTTTTGTGGAAACCGTGATACACTTGTTAAGGATTCTTTGATGAATAATAAAAAAAAAATTGATTGACTTTTGTAAATGTCTTTACTGTCACTTTTGATCCTTGCTGAATAAAAAAATTATTTCAAAAATAACAAGAGAGAAAAATGAAATCTTACTGACTCCAAACTTAAGCCGGGCTCAGACTACAGGAGTTTTAAAATTGTGAAATCTGGAGAATCTTCATAGATTTTCTTTCAAATCTCAAACCAGCACACACTACAAGATTTGAAAATCGTGCCAATCGTGTTCATTTGGTGACACTAGTGCTATTGAAATGACATACCATCTTAAAAGACAAAAATTTGCTTTGAGGAGCAAAATGAGATACAACCCAAGGCTCAGGGAACAGAGAGAGAGACCAAAGGTGGCAGTCATGACAGCCAGGTCAATGTCTAAGAACAAAGAGATCCTAAGTGCTCCCTAATATATTTCCTGGCAATATAACTCGAAACCATAGACCTTCACACAGAGCAATTAATAGGCCATTACCGAACCATCGTCCCCCAGCGCGCTTTGATCTTACGAGTAGTTTTGTAGGTCTAAAGACACTGTTTCTTTTGAAGGAGACGGGGTTACCATCACACATCAGTGTCCTTACTTTCACTCGTCAAAGTCCAGGGATCAATCCAAGGATCAAAGGATTTGAGCATGTCTGTCTAGGTGTGACGTGACCAGGCTTCTTAAATCAGCCCTGAAAATCCATGCTAAGAAATGACTTCCAAGACTGGCACAAACATAGTGGCAGAGTTATGACGAGACTGCCGCAGCTCTACGGCTGTCTCTTTACTGCAAATCAAACACAGCAGGCTGAATTATCATATACTAGAGGCCTGTCAGAGAGCTTTTATCATTCTAATTAATTTGCCAAAAGGCTACAGCTGTGGCTATTTTTATTTGAGAACGAAGGAGGAGAAATGAAAACAAAATGCCGTGAGAGTGTTGCATGCGTTCAGAAGACGTATGCACAGATGACTTAGACCTGCTAGAGGGGGGGCCATCAGTACCAGATGAGAAATGAACGAGCTGCAGAAAAAGAAGGAATTATAACCTTGGAAATAGAGTAGAATTAAGTGAAATACAGAGCAGAATGTAGAATAAAACAAGTATAATCCTTGCAAAATTATGCAAGATCTATACACTCTTAAAAATGATGTTTCTTTATTGGCAGCTACAGTTCCATGATGAACCTTTAACAACATCAATGGAATCATTCCATTGTCTTTTTAGTGGAAAGTGGTTCTTCCGATTAAATGTTCTTAATGCCAAGAAAGAAATGTCATCTTCTATGGCATTGCAGCGAAAAGCTCCCTTTTGGCACTTTTATTTAGGCTATAAGAGTGTGGGTGCTTGGTGGCTTATATTGTTGATTATAACAGTCCTTCCCAAACCCTGTTTCTAAAGGATGACCAATAGAACATATGTAGGATGTCTACATTATCAAGCACCTGATGCAACAAACCAGCTCTTTAGTAAAGTTCCCCAAGATCTACTGTGTTTATGTGTGTGTGTGTGTTTGTGTGTTTGGGGTCCCTCCAGGAACCAGGTTATGTCCACCTGTGGCATGCTGGAAAATAAAAGCGCAGCAACATATGGCATTCAAGATAAGCCTTTTAGCTCATTAGGATAGTGACTCACAGGGTCACCCACAATCTTAATCTCAAGATTTACCAAATAACGACGAACACAGTGGGGGTGGAGAACATGCCAGACCAGCCACATTCAACATCTTATTCACAACGGAGAGATATCACAGGTGGCAGCTCTCTCACACACTAGGCTACTCATGATATGGTAGATGCTGTTGGAGAAATAGTGTGGTAGCATATAGAAATAACCTGCTTCAAATTAATTTCTAAATGAGGGAGACAAACAAATTGATTCTTAAAGGTGTCCAGAAGTTCAAGAAAATCACAGGATTGAACTCACCTTCAGGAAACGGGTTAGGCTGAACAACATAGAGGAAAGCGTGCATCATGTTAAATAAAATCCCAATGGCCCCAGGCTCGTAATAAGCGACGGTATCGTAAACTCCGGAGGGGACGAAGCCGAAATTCAAAGTTCTCCGTCCTGGAGCAGCAGGAGTGCCGGACTGCCGGTCCTGGAGTTCCCCGGACGACAAGCCCCAGCACAGAATAATCAGTCCCGTTTTCCACAGCATGATTAGTTCTAGTGTTAGAGCAATTCCAGATGATGGAAGTGGAGGAAATTCTGGGTGTAACGTTACTATGGAAGAACAATCTCGGTGATCGCAGATAAACCGCAGGTCTCAAGTCCTGCTGTCCGGCGAGCGATTCATGATGACCATGGTCCCCCGTGGCGAGCGGCTCCTGCAGGTTCACCTCGCGTCTCTCTGTCGGCCAGTCAGTCAGATGTCCCGCTATATTAACACGGCTGGTGAGCGTGAGACAGTGAGATGTGAGCGAATAGAGACGCGCTCGCGCTCGTGCTCCGCCTGCCGGGTGCTATAGATCAGTGACGCGATGATTTCATTTAGGCAGTTTTCAATCATCTTTACCACTTTCAAACACTGGTGAAAGACTGATGAAAATGTGACTTTTTAAACACCCTTTAGTCCTTAATTGTTCCCTCTAATTCAGAATAGCCTACGACGCTGCATGTTTAGTTGTTGATTTGATTTCAGTTTCATCTTGAAATCAAACAATAGCCTCCTGAAATGACTCATGGGAATTTTCTTCTTCTTCATATGGTTATTTAAATAATTCCACTTCTTTCCCGTCTTTCTCCTTAATCAAAAAAAGTAATGACATCATTCTCTAAGCAACATTTTTTTTGTTAGAAAACAACGACACAAACATCAAATATTAGGCAAAAGATTTAACAAAATATGTGATGTTTTGTGGTAGCCTATATGGGTTGTCTCACTCAACAAAATGTAAACATTATGGTTAAATATCGTATAAAATGGCCCTGATATTTTATGCACTATTTTATAGTAACATGTCTCTTAATTGCAGTAAAATAGCACTGTTATTATAATTCTCTGTGTGGCAACTTAATATGACTCTAAAAATGCAATGAAACAGACTCTGAAAGTTTCCTATTTGGTCTGAAGCAAAAATCTTAGGCTTATTTCTTTTGATTTACAGCAACAATTTATATAGCTTACATGTATCATGTACAGTCAATATGTATAGTCATATTTACCGCACATTATTAGCCATCTCTGAAATCACGAGGAAATGGCACGAGAAAATTATTGTTCAAGCCCTACAATCTGATTTTTATAAATGGGAATCCTTCTCCAGAGACATAAGGTGCTGCACAGGGAATATATGGATGGTATCATAAGCAACACACATGGAGGATGTTTATTTCAAACTTCTGAATTCTATCTACTTTATCAGCTTTTCATGTGTTAGCCAAATAAGTTCACCCACTGAGTGGGCTCAAATCTCCAACAACATGACTCATTTGATTTCTCTCAGATTGTATTAAGGCATTAAAGGCTTGAAAACAAACAAGAACAAAAAGTACTTAATGTATTTCATTCATAGGCCGACACATGGAGAGTACTTTATATCACACTACTAAACTAATTCATCGATCACCACAGACCAATTCAACATGACAGCATTATGTTAGATAACAGTTATCATTCATAACTTGGTCACCTCTTACTGTGCAATTCCAAAAAGCCAATGGGATCAAACCTGACTACAGAAAATGGCCTTTCATTTACCACCAGGAATGTTATTCCTTCACTATACTCTGGGAAACAACTGCTTAATTCATAAAGAATGCGAGGAAGGATCAGAATGCTGGGTGTACATGATATCAGAGCTGGAATCCACATGATTACATTCTCTTTCTTGTAATGGATTAAAGGATTCTGTAAAGAATGCAATGGCTGCAGAATGTTCTGTGTGTCAGACATTGCCGAACAAAGGCAAAATCCAACAGTGTCAAAACCCTGACGATCTGTTTGGAGAAGAAACAATTCAAGGCAAACAGTAAGATGACAGATTACAGATTACATGGTCGCATCAGTGGGCAAATACACTGGGTAGTCCAGCAAAATACTCTCATTAACACACATACTTTGAGATACTATTAAGGATATATATACTGATATATATACTTGATAGATACTCAAGAGTAAAATTACAGGAGAATATCTTTATTCTAAAGCCAAATAGCCATACAGTTGCCTTAGAAACAACCTACTGCTCTACCTCCTCCGCGCTTACTACACGTCTAAGCGTCAAGTAGGTAAGTTTGTCTCTATAAGTCACGATGGAGAAGGACAGGGAGGTTTGTGGTGGGTGTAAGGGAGGCGAACATTACCTCATGAACATGGAGATGCTAGCGGCGGCTGAGGGCGGATTTACTTGCTGTCCATCACAGTCTGTGAATTCTGTTGGAGAGAAGGTCACAAAGTGGCAGATTACGTTCTCAGGCTGCCTGATACAGTTTAAACCAGGGCATAACATGGACTGACAAAAATAAAAGGTGAATAAAAACGGTAAAATACCTACAAGATGATGGCTAAGACACACTTTTCCTAAAAAATTTATACAATATTTCACCTAAAGACAACAAAACAATATGGGCATACTATTGAGCACTGACAGCCAAACAAAAATTCAAGAGATGGCTGTCAAAAAAAAAAACATAAGGCACAAATTGTAAAACAACTTTTATTTGCCATCCCAAAAATGGCATTACATACAATTTTGTGTTTACGTATGAAACCACTTTTTAGCATTATGGTACATTTTAAAAACAATAAGGACAACAACCTGTGGAACCCTGTTCAGAATCTTTTCAAAAATGGTCATCCAATTTTTACAATGATAACAGAACAAAATACAACATAATGAAATGCAAATGACGGCAGGAACACTTCTATTAAGTTATTAAAAAAACAGTTTCAGTCAAAAGAGAATGACGGAATATCCATTTCAAGTCACTTGGCTTTTGGTACCTCTGCACCACATGACTGTATACTGGAGGTAAATTCCAGACAGGTTGTACGGACTTAGATTGACATTCAACTTTTCTCATTGCTAAATCAACTTCTAAGCAACATTATAAAATAGTATAAACATGATACTGAACTATTAATTACGCTATAATAATTTACTTACATTTAAAACAACAACAATAATAATAATAATTATATCAAACAATATAGTCTCTCAGTATGTGATAGGTCACAGATGATTTGAATTTCAAAATACATAATGTGCATAAAAAAACCACCCATTTTTTTATGTTACACTTCATATGAAACAGTTATTTGCTCTTTCATAGCTGGTGTAAACAGGTCAATATCATACTCATAAACAAAACAAAAATACTCTGTACCGCTTAAGACAATATGGCAAATCAGTGCAAAGTTAAGTCTGCTGGATTGGCACCTTGTATATTATACAGAGCTAAATTATCAAGCAGCCTGGCATTCTGCTAGACAAACCTTCCCTTTCTTTTAAATAAACAATGAAAAAACAAAGTAATGTATCTAACCAAATAACACCTTTACACCTTTTAAAAACAAATATTTGGCAGATTGAACAAATCTAATGGCAGCATTATTAGCAAATCAGTTTAGCATAATATTCTAAGCTAAAAGTGTCAATATGTAGAAATGTATCTATTAATTTGAATCAGATGTGAATTAGTAAATAGTTTAAGTGTTTAAAAATAAATATATAATTCAGGTTTTTTAGTTTCTACTCAGACACATTTTGAGTGGGAAGAGTCTAGTTTGTAAGACGTTGATGCTTGATTTACTGTTCAATATGTTCTGTCTTGGATAAAAATTGAGACACACATACCCTAGAGCAACATTTACTAGATTCTCTTCCACGTGACGTGACATGCCAGCCTGCCAAGGGTGAACAGATTCTTTGTTTTGATTTGAAATGCTTTACGCACTCGATCTGATTCCTTTAATAGATATTCCACAGGAATAGAAGCAGATTCATTTTTCAGTTAGAGATAAATAGTAGCAACCTCTGAAGAACTCACTCGCAATTATGTCAGACTCATACTCCTGAGTCTCCTCGACTTTCGTTCCTGAGCAGTCACTGTGGTGATGGGGTTAAAGTTCACCCGATTCGGTTGCCGCATATTGTGAAGCGGTCGATCTCCAACAGATCTTTATTTGTGGTTCTGTGTTTAAGTTCAGCAGATTGTGGTGTCTCGCTGCTGCTCTCCTCTGGTTTAGGGGGAGATTCTGGTGGCGGATCACTGGTCACCTCAGTTACAGGGGGTGGAGCCGGGGGTAAAGGCTTCGTCCTGGGGGTCGGCTGTTTGGTGATGGAGGTGGAGGGTCGCTCAACTTCAGGTTCAGCTAAAAAAAGAGGTAAAGAAACAAAGCAGAAAAGCAACATGATTCTTTGAAAACTCTCCACACAAAACATCATGTGTTTAGAACAGAATGACAGAATGTCTGGACAATAACTTGAATAATCCAAACTGGTGTTACCTGAGGGTGGGGGAGATTTGGCAGGGTTGGCTTTCTTGGGAGTTTGCTTTGAGGTTTGAGCAGTCGGTCTTTCAAACAGCTTACCCTCCATGTTAGCTTCTTTCACATATCGACAGGACTTTCCCAGAATAACTATACTGTTCAACACCTTCAGTGTTATCAATCTGCAGAATCAGACCAAACAAGTAAAAATATCAAAACTAAAACCTACAACTACAAGCTTGTTTCAGGCAGGCTACTCACAAAATATTGACAAAATGTTACAAACTACTCCACAGAACAATTAGCAAAAGTAGCAGGTCAGACTACATTACAGCTAACCTCACTACATCAAGAAATGTTTTAGTAAAACTTCAAATACACTAACATGTACACAAAAGTTTGAGGTCGGTAAGATTTTTGTTCTGCTTTTGAAGTCTCTTATGCTCACCACGGCTACATTTATTTAATCAAAAATACAGTATGAAGAGTAATTTACTGAAATATTACAATTTAAAATAAATGTCTATTTTAATATATTTTAACAATTTATTTATGTGATGGCAAATCTGAATTTTCAGCATCATTACTCCAGTCTTCAGTGTCACATGATCCTTCAGAAATCACTCTAATATGCTGAATTGGTGATTACTGGCTCCAAAATCTGAACAATAATGTATAAAAAAATACCACTACTTTCAGTACATGATTTGAAAACTATACTCAACTAGTGTTGGGTGATATGGTCCATTTTCATAACGTCCTATCGTCAGCCTGTGAGATCGGCGATACACGATATTATCGTGAGGGGGCGGGCTTACTTATTTGATTGGCTTGTTATTAATTAGCTTGTTTTATTACTTTGTTTTATATATGAGAATCTTTTTCTATTTTGCTAGCAAAGTTGAAGTGTTTATTAATAGGCTAAATCAGGTTATTTCCTGATATAGTGAGGTAAAAAAAGATCCTAATCATTTTTGTTTCTGACTCAGAGTATTTTAACATGTCAGCGGGAAATACGGACACATTATCCTCTCATGCCGTTACGGATGCATAATTTTGACTACTTCTGCACGAGATGAGAACGCGTTTTAAAAATTTCTTGGGTCAAGAAAGAGTCGAGGTTTGCAATATATGTTCTCCTACCAGTGCTCTCTCTGTCTGGATGCACTTCACATACGCGCACTTCAATAAGCCCAAAGAACACGGGCTAGATGTGTTTTAAATGGGTTAAATGCGTTTCCATGACCACATTTATTGTCAGTTAATTCAGCATAGGCCTAATCGGGTTAAGAACGTGCATGTAAACGCGCCCATTTCCTGAAAGTGAAAGCAGAAACGGACTGAGCTTTCGGCATCTGTCGCTGCATTAACGCCACTTTCTCTCAGAGACCACGATGGATATAACGGTATAGCAACCATCTTAATTTACTGGCTTAATATTTCTCTCGTGGACCTACATTAATGACAGTGAAAAAATGTGAAGACATTTTCTTGTCAAACAATCAATTGAAGCTGCTTTTGATTTTCACAGATGGCTGTGTTCGTGAACTAAATACTATTATTAGGCATATCATTTTAGTGATATTATTATTATTAATATTTAGTAATTGTATGGTTTTTAGTGTTATTAGTGTATTTAAACGCTTTGTTAACGTGTCCTCAAACGCACGTGTCGGTGATGTCGCAAGTGCTATGTGGTGATGTCGTTATGAATTTAGGCGAGGCAAATTAATTGTAGTTCCTAATATTAATTTAATAAAAATACTAGCTTTATAATAATAATAATAAAATACATTAAATGGTAAAACGAGCCAATTATCGTATTGATATCGTCAAAGGCATCTGCCATCGGCGATATCTCTGACTATCGTTGATACACGATACTATTGTCTATCGGCACAACCCTATAATCAACCACCTCCACTGAGAAATGTAGTTTGTATTTGTACTACTGCCCAAAACTGTTCTCAGAATCCATTCACAGACTGTATGTTAACACAGCAGGAAAACAAAACAATCAAACACTAGGTCTGTCAAGATTGGGTTGCACGGTGAGTTATGCAGTAAAAATGATACTTTATGTGATGCCTACAATTAGATAACTGATTTTACCCAAGATAAAAGAGGAGCAGGCAGACAGATGAGAGAGCGCCCTGGATCTTCACTGAGCTCATCACCACGCGAATCAACTGAAGGAGATGAAAACAAAACCGTATCCTCAGTATCAGTATCACATATCAGCAATATATCATTTGTGGTTTAATGTGTCATTTTACAGTTTGAATAAGCATGTTGGTAATCTAACAACATGATACTCTAATAAGCATTACAAATACATAGTACACATATTGTTTCAGAGAGTATTTTTTGGCTAAAATTCAAATAACAGGAGTAGCTAAACAAGTGAAAATATTTTCTCACCAGTACAGCAAGAGGCAAAGGAATAAAGCCCATCCTTCTCGCCACTGAATCGCTGTAGTCTGTGTAGGCCTGTCCGTGAATATACCGCATTTATATTTATTATTTTCCAACTTTTGTTTTGTGCCATTTTATGCTGTTTACAGATACTAGTGCTATCAGATGTAAAAAGTATTTACAAATACATGATTACATATTGGATTCACAAATCAGACAATACATTATCACTTACATTTTGTTGTCGACTGCTGACAAGTTCAAAGGCCAAGCTGGCTTTATATTCACTGTAGACCTAAAGAGCATGATGGAAATGAAAAGTTAATATGTGGTGCCTGTGTTTGTGTATATTTTAGTGCAAATTATGGGCCTGTCTAGAATGGCACACTTGATATGCACTTGTGGTCTTGAGATCGATTATCTTTGAAAAACAAATTACAAATCTGTGACTCTCACATCAGCAGTGATGTCATTGAATTTTGTGATGAAGGCATGCTTGACGATGTCAACCGCAATCTCAGACATGATTACCATGACGACATCAGGAAGCAGAACCCAGAGGTGATCTGCAAGCAATATCAACACTATTAACAGATTAACCAAGCATTTTTGAAATAGTAGGTTAAGTAAGTATCACAGTAATTATGAATCTGCCTCATAAAGATGCCAAGGATCCAAAAGCTTAATTCTGGCACTGAAATAAACCAACTACTAGACTAAAAATAAAATAGATTCTACTTTAAAAATGTCTGAGTCATAATCAAGACCTGAGTTCCATGAAAACTGCTCCATGTTTCTCAGGCACACGATGAGGAGCAATACGTAATTGGTGAACCTTTCCTTGATATCTGTAAGGCAGAAATATAAACCCAACACATGAGCAACAATGTCTGCACATCTTATATATTATATTCTCAAAGCCACTCTCCCTGCAAAATGTGAGGGGAAACGGCGGTCAACAAATAAAGCTTTTAGATTGTAAGACTTCAAAGGATGGTAATCCATACGACGCATGCAGATTGTGTATGAACAGTAACTTGAGGATTTCTTCCATCACAAAGACTTAAATGGACGACCACCAATGGATGGAGACTTGGTGGCCATGTGAAGGTAGAGAGAGAGTAAACAGCAGAAGGAAGAATAGGTGCTGATTACAGTATTCATAAAAGGATGGGCTCTGTAGGAAAGAGGACCTCAAACGCACCACAGCTTTCCAGCATCTCAAAGAGCGTTATCAGAAAGCTCTTGTGAGCTTTGATTAGCATTTCAAAAAGATGCTATAATGTTTCTGAGTCAGCCCACACACAACTTCACCTGCTTGTCGATCAAAGAGTCTCTAAATGATTATAATAATGTACATCTTGGTAGTCATTTTGAAGAACCGGAACTGAGGCACACTGCTGTAATATTTCCTGACTGTGTATAATCTACATTAAAACCATGTGTTGCACAAACAAAAAGGGTATGATCATTATTTTTTAGACATTTTGCATGGTTATAACAAAGTATTCTTTGCAGACACAAAATAGCATGGTACATGAACATAATAATCACAGAGTACCAGGACTTACACTACTATTCATCAGTTTGGGGTTGGTAAACTTTTAATGTTTTTGAAATGAGTCTCTTATGCTCACCAAGGCTGCATTAATTTGATCAAAAATACAGTAAAAACTTAATATGCTTAATATTTTTGTGGAAACGTGGAAACTGAGACACAACAAAAAAACATTTATTCAAAATTTGAAAACGTTTGTAGCATTATTAATGTCTTTACTGTCACTTTTGATTAACTTAATGCACCCTTGCTAAATAAGAGTATACAAATATATAACAAATAATATATATATATATATATATATATATATATATATATATATACAGTATATACATAGATTTTTTGAAGAAATAATACTCTTATTAATTGAGGGTGCATTAAGTTGATGAAAAGCAACAATGTTTGTGTGTAATGTTTGTGTACCATGTTATATATATAACTTGGTTTTAAGACTCACCGCTGTTAGACATCTGAAAGAGGTTATTCTTCTCAAACTTCTTAAACACACTTCCCTTGATTTCCACAAACTGAAACATTAACACATGCCTGTAAAAACCATGATTACAAAATTCTAAATGTATATAGTGACACAATCGTGTATATAACACAATTCTTGAACTGAGATTTGAAGATTCTGCCATTTACAGAATGAGTTTATGTGTGTGTGTACACACTTACGTTGTTAGACATCATAATTGTGAGCAGAGATTTATTATGTGAGTTGAAGGCCACATTTAAAGTAGAGGCCTGGACCATGATGAGGATGGCATGCAGAACTGAGACGAATATTCACTGAGGAAAACAATTATATTGAACTACTTTTGTCATGGATATTATGTTATGGTGCTACAAGTTGCAATATATTGAATCAAACTGAACAGAATATTATTTATATCAGAATCTTGAAAGTTCAGACAGGAAATTCTGTTTTGATACGAAATATGACCAGGGTTTGTGGAAATCATTAAATTACAATTACACCACACCTCTTTCAACATTAATATAGAATTAAAGAATAATGATACCTACACTAAATTATGACACATCATGAAAAATTTGATCAAATGGGTTCTAAGTTGCGTTGTCAAAATTGTCTCAAGTCTCCTAAGCACTGTAGACTGAAAAGGATACAGACATAGAAGACAGCCATGAAAAAGTGAGGGATGACTCCAATGTGGGCTCTCTTCCGTGACTTTGGCTCAGTGGCCGTCCAGTAGAGAGCGTCCAGAATGTCTTGCCCAAAAGAAGAGAATAGACGGTCTGCCACCTGAGAGATGAAATAACACAGATATTTAAAAGAATAGTTCACTCAAAAATTAAAATGTGATTAATTACAGACCCTGATGTCGTTCCAAAGCTGTATGCTGCTTTTTGTTATATATAAATGCGGCGAGAAAATTTGTTCATGTGATCAGAATACAAGTTTGAAACAAACCAAGTGTGGATAGAAGTTTCATTTTTGGGTGAACAATTTCTTAATGACATGATCCAAAAGAGCAGCTCGATACCTCCAGCATGTTGTAGATGATGTAGAGTTTTATGACCGACTGGCCGCGGATCAGGTGGTACATCATAGCATAGTCGACATAGTGCATCATGGAGTAACAGAGCACCATGATTAAACCTTTCAGCAGGTCACACACCTGAGCCGGCTGCAGGAACCGAGAGCCACTGGTAAAAACAAACACACACAGCAGAAGTGTTTTAACAGGCCTGGAAACTGCAGAGAAAGCTTACTGAATACATTAATTATAAATAAAACTTATGTGTTTACAAAATGAGGCCAAATGCAATGATTACACATCAACACCACCGCAATGAATAAAACCTTTGGCTTTCTTTCAAACGAGAGAAAGACAGATGGGCATTTCTTCAACTACAGTCCAGGGACTAACTAACACACTTGAATGTCACATCAAAATTAAAATGGCTTCATCATTATTTGCATTATAATGTCCAAGACTTAGATTTAAATAATTAAATATGAAAACCTATTTGAATTTTTACAACGATAATGATGCAAACACATGAAATATTCAACGATTAGCGTGTGAAAAGGATTTACACGATCGTTTTTCTGTGCATCTTGAAAACAAACTAGCAGAGTGAAAAGTGTGTTTAAAGTGAGTTAATAAACATCACAAAGGCAAAAGTGGCAGAAGTTGGAGAAACACTCAGATGGAGAAAAACATCAAGGAACAACTCAAATCCATGCAGATGTCTGATGTATGGTCTACATGTACAGACAATGAGAAAATATAATCAGTTTAGCACTGACGTCTATCGCACCCTGCTTAGTTCACAGTTAAGACACATTCAGCAGTAGACAAATGAACAGAAGGTATCAGATTTATTTGAGGAGCAGAGCTGTGATTTAGAGGTGTGCAAAGATCCTGCAACCAGGGTGTGGGAAGGAGAATAAAAAAAGGAAAAACTTGACAGATGTTTCATTTTCACTTGAGGCATCACTCCCACTCATGAGGACGAATCTACATAAAGATCCTCAGGAAAACGGCAAGACTGAGAACTAGCAACAGAAAGCTGAGGAATTTATACATATAGATACATGTTTTTTTATGCTCACCAAGGCAGCATTTATTTGATTGAAATGAAATAATATTACAATTTAAAAGGGCTATTTTCTATTTTAATATATTTTATAATGTAACGGCAAAGCTGAATTTTCAGAATAATTACTCCAGTCTTCAATGTTACATGATCCTTCAGAAATCATTCTAACTTCAAAAACTTGTTAGAATGAAAACAGAAAAACTTCATATTATTAATGTTAAAAATAATTGTGTGGATTAATATTGTTGTGAAAACAGTGCTGCATATTTTTCAGGTTTCTTTGATAAATATATAAAGTTCAAAAGAACAGCATTTATTTGAAATAGAAATATTGTGTAACATCTTTACTGTCATTTCTTTACACCCCCCAATACAGTAAAACTGCACATTTAGAATGGCCTTTTATTGTGGCCAGCCTAAGGCACACTGTGCAATAATCATGCTGTCTAATCAGCATCTTGATATGGCACACATGTGAGGTGGATGGATTATCTCGGCAAAGGAGAAGTGCTCACTAACACAGATTTATGAACAATATTTGAGAGAAATAGGCCTTTTGTGTACATAGAAAAAGTCTTAGTTCAGCTCATGAAAAATGGGGGCAAAAACAAAAGTGTTGCATTTATAATTTTGTTCAGTGTATATTTGTCACTACAATAAACAATATAATGAAATAGCACAAATAAACTTCTTTATATCTTTAAAATATTTACATTTTGACATAAAATACTCATAGAAAGTACTCAAAGATGACAGCTGTGATATGAAATCTGTCTCTATGTAAGCAAAGACTGCGCACATACTGATATTAGCCTTTTATCTGCGAGAGCTTCTGCTTGAGCTAAAGTATCAGGCTTGAGTGTAAGAAGCCGTTTCTATCCTAGAATAATGTTGAGGTAATGAGATGCAGAATTTTAATGTTGAATGGTTTTAATTCTGCAAATGAACAGTAACATCTCAAGGGCTACTGAAAGGTCTCATTCATTGCGAAGGATCCTAAAAGTAGAAGGAAATTTAATCAAGATCTTACCAAAAAAGGAGTGTGACTTGTAAGCTCTTCAATTACATTTAAATAGAAATATATTTTTTACAATCTCCTGTTGCTGGAGATATGACCGGGAGGTATTAATAAAATTTTAGCTATAATGTAGCTATGGATCTGAGGATCCAGTTAAACCTCTTTGCTGTTTGATAAAGCAAAGGGGAAAAGCTGCTTTGACTCGAGAGATTGTCACCAAATGCACCAGAGAGAGAAAAAAAACACATTTTAACAGTATAAACCAGCCTATAGTGGATTGCTGATCTTAGGTGGCCACCAAGTTAGTCTAGCTAGGTTATGGCAGGTGGTTAGGCAACAAGATAAACCAGCTTAAACTAAATAACTAAATTTACCAAACTATATTTTCTCTCTATATGGCACATAGCACTTCAATGTCATACAGGTGCCAGACACACACTCAAGTCACACTCTACAGAAATGAAACAACCACTGCCAGACTAGACACTTTAACAGTTCAAACTTCAACCACTTCACTTGCCAGCAGCTGACATTTAAAATTAAAATGACTGCACCATCATATCGTAAGCTAAACCATTCAATGAAGAGAGTTATCATGGGCAGTGACATATACACCCTACCAGGCTGGCAAATGCTACAGTGACATGCTCGTTATATAAAATATATGGATCAAACAGAATGAAGAATGGATCACAGTCAGTGAAGGCAGGCGTCCTACCTGGTCTGTCTGCAATAAGGGCAAACGTTAGTGCTGAAGGGAGGAGGAAGAGGCACACATTAGGCACTTTACTGCACTCTGATATGAGGAAATGTCAATACACAATTGTTCATTATGAACATGGCATAATCAAAGCACAATGAGAAGAGAGCAAGATTTGGGGCTTCATTTATAAAATGTTGCGTAGAAACTGTCCAACACTTCATCTTACGATCATTCCTCCAATATGCGTACATGTGATTCAGAGAACGAACGTACGCAAAAAAAACAACGTGTCACAATCTGATACTGAAATTATTCACAATGCAAACTTTGTGCAGTCGCAAATCTTTTCCAAGTAAAATGAGGTCAATGCTAAATACACTAATTTCTTGTGTCTTGAAGACACTTGGCTTCACAGCATATTACTGTCCTTTATAATTGTTGTTTGTCAGATTGTAAAATGTGACACTCCTTAATTTACCTATGAAATTGAAATGCTAATGTTGGCAATGTTTTTCCACAGACGAAACTCTAACTTAAAAGACTATAAAAATGTGCATTTGGGTTACAACTTGTGGCGAGAGATGTGTATGCGTACATATCAAATGGAGTATACCGTGAAAGGATATATGTACAACTGTACACTTTGGGCTATATATAAAAAAGTATATTTTGATACATATTACCACTTTTAGCAACTAAAATGCACCTTTAGGGGTAGGCAAGGAACAAAGTTGTTATCTTAAAGGTACTTGCCCCTTTGGCAAGCTGTTTTTGCAAAAACTTTTGACAGTGTACTGTTCAAAGGTTTGGGGCTAGTTTTTAAGTTTCATCATAAGTTTTTTTTAAAGGAACACTTCTATTCAGCAAGGAAGCATTCAAATGATCAAAAGTGACAGTAAAGACATTTATAATGTTACAAAAGATTTCCATTTCAAATAAACGTTGTTCGTTTGAACTTTCTATTACTCAAAAACCCCCCAAAAAAGTATTAGTTTCCACAAAAATATTATGCAGCACAACAATGTTTTCATTGATATTGATATTAATAAGAAATGATTGTTGAGCATCAAATCAGCATATTAGAGTGATTTCTGAAGGATCATGTGACACTGAAGCCTGGAGTAATGATGCAAAAAATTCAGCTTTGCATCACAGGAATAAATTACTAAATTGTAATGATATTTTACTGTATGTTTGATCAAATAAATGCAGCCTTAGTGAGCATAAGATTTTCAAAACCATTAAAAAAAAATCTTACCAGCCTCCCACTTTTAATGGCAGTATATCTTTTTGAAGATAAATGAGTTTTATGTGTGTGTTACCCGAGGCCGCAGCAAGGTATCGTCAACACCCTCAGGAAGGCCAGTAGAGTTCTCAGGGGCAGCAGAGTGAACACGTACAGAAAGGCATCCAGACACAGGCAGACCCCGAAGATCATCAACTGTAGGAAGACACAAACAATGCTGTTAGTACATGCACTCACATATGCAATATGCAAACCAGAAATCCATTTGTATAGTCATGTTCATTGTTCAGTCATGTTATACAGAAACCACAGTGCCATCATACTAAGAAACCCCTCGGCCCTGAATCCTGATGCTTTACATGCTTGAGCGCACCGAGACGTGTAATGTGTTGAAGGAGGCTTTGAATATGCCGTCGTATTTTTCCGCCGTCAGTGTGTGAATGGGTGAATGTGAGGCAATATGTAAAGCGCTTTGGTGGCCATTGGGTCTGTGAAAGCGCTATATAAATGCAGTCCATTTACCATATATCTGCCAGCACTCCGTAACCTTACATTTTTTTTTAAATCTTCAGAAGGCACTCCTTCGTTTCAGAGAAAGACCATTAAGAACAAATTAAAATGTTAACATACACCACAAGCAAATGTCTCTTTATAAGGAGTGCTTGTTGGGAGATGAACACAGACCACTAGAACCCTCGCAAAAAAGGACAATGAAAATAAAAGGACAATACTTTTACAGACCTCTCAATAAAACTACATATCCTTTAAATGTCAGAATTTGTCAATACATTTACGGTTTCTCTAAAAAAACAAAAATAAGCAAATAAATAAAATACATTTTTAATTTTATGATATTTTGCAATAATACCGTGAACTACACGGTTATGTAGCTCGGTAATCACTACAAATGTATAAACAAACAAATACAGTATGTTAAAAAAAAGTATACCAACCAAAGTTTCCAGAAAAAATTGTCTCAGAAGTAAACATTTTTTCATTACATTAAAGCTTTCTGTTAATAAATACAATTAGTACACTACCGTTATTGAAAGTTATACTTTTATTCAGCAAGATGCATTCAATTGATCAAAAAGTGACAGTAAAAACATTTATAATGTTACAAAAGATTTCAATTTCTTTTGATCTTTCTATTTATTATAATCCTAAAATATAAATGTATCAGAAAATATATTAAGCAGCACAAATGTTTTCAACATTGATAATAATGAGATTTCTTCAGAACTAAATCAGGACATTAGAATGATTTGTGAAAGATCATGTGACACTAAAGACTGGAGTAGACCCTAAAGACCTTTTATACTACTGTTGAATCAGATCGAATGCATTAATATTATAAACAGCAACTATGCTAATTATTTCCCATCTGCTTTTCTGCTGTTATGGCGTTCATCAGCCCCAGATTGTATCCAGCCTCTCACGGAGACTTCAGATGCCCCAACACTTGCGATGAGATGACAAAACGCCTGTGAAAACTCAATGCCGGCGATATGTTATGCCCTAAATGAATACATGATTAACTAACTGTATTTTTTCAATGTACATTTCTGATATGCACTTTCTGTAAAGCTGCTTTGAAACAATATGTATTGTGAAAAGCGCTATACAAATAAATTTGAATTGAATTGGAGTAATTCACGCTGAAAATTCACAATTTTATTGATTTAATTGTATTTTTGAGCAAATAAATGCAGTCTTGGTGAGCGTAGGACACTTTATTACAAAAACATTTAAAAATCTAATTGAGTGTTGGAACTGTAGTGTAAATATATGACAAAATGTTTGACAAAACTTCAGCTGTCATTAATAAAATCTCAAAATCCACTGTTAAAGTTTGCAAAGCATAAAAACATAGGCCACACTTGATTAGGGTCTAATTCTCACTATTTACTAACTATTAACCACGACTTTGGCCTCAATAAACTCCCATTTACTGCTTGTTAAAAGTTAGTAAGGTAGTTGTTAAGTTTATGGTATTGGGTTTAAGGGATGTAGAATATGGTCATGCAGAATAAGGCATTAATATGTGCTTTATAAGTACTACTAAACAGCCAGTAAAATGTCCCAGTAAAATACATGCTAGTAAGCAACTAGTTAATAGTGAGAATTGGACCCTAAACTAAAGTGATACCAAACATGTTGGGTAAATTATAGTGCCAAGAAAATACTGATCAATACAGTCAAGTGACAGTTTCATCAACCAGGGCCCATCAGCCATCTTTACAGTTGAGCCCTGCGAGATGATGGAAGCATGAGCCTTACCTGCTCAGAGAAAACACACTGGCAGACAGCAATCATTCTGAATGAAGGAGGATATCTATTACGCAGCTCATCATTGACTGAGTGCATGTTACTTCCAGAAAAGCATGTAAAATTGTGGCACACGGGAAGCAGCAAAGCTGGTTTTGAGTTGTATTGCCTTCAGTCTGTCTGTACTGACCAGGAATCAGTAGTTCCAGATCTAGCCTCTCACTGTGCACTGGAAACATAATGAACTGTTTCCAGGTGAGCACTTGACTGTCGTCTCACTGGTGTTTGGAGAGTTTGCTAAGCTCTTTCTAGGGTTTGAGAGGCGGAGCGACTTCAGGGTCACAGAGCCGTCTTTGTGCGCACAAACCTCAGCTGTCAACATATCACACAAACCTGAGTAGTGCGTGATCCTGAGGTCTTGAGGTAAATGGAAAAATGCTATGAGCTATGAATTCTATGATGAAATCTGATATACACTATATGAATCATTACCATATGGTTAATAAAATACATATATTTGACCATGCTTCAAGGGTTAATTCACCCAAAAATGTAAACTCTGTCATTAATTACTCACCCTCATGTCGTTCCAAACCCGTAAGACCTTCGTTCATCTTCAGAAAAATATTTTTCTGTCCCTTCATTGACAGCAACATCATTGCAATGTTCAAGGCCCAAACTAATCCTTTCAATAACTCAATATCTGTTTTCAATAGCTCAATACCTCCACCTGGTGGCAATAAACACTTTTATTGTGTTTATTAAGGAAAGGTAAAAAAAAAAAGGAAAATTCTCTGCAGAAAATTTTGACTAAACCGCTCAATTCATATGGATTAGTTTTACAATCTCTTTATGAACTTTTTGAAACGTTCATTTTTTGGGAGAACAACCCCTTTAAATATTTGGAAAAGTATCAATGCATGAAATACATGTGTTGTGTTGTATTGTTTTTGAAAATGCAGCAATTTGTCCTCGGATTTACTCAATTCACATGGGTCACACTTCAGAACCATTACCATGCTGAGGTGTTCTTTTAGGTTACACTTCAAAAGAAAGAAAAGAATTGTGGGACCCACCCTCTCCAGCTCTCTTGGGATCCTCATGCAGGTGTACACCCTTTCCCTCCGCTCCGTGTACTTGGCCTCGTTGTGCTCCAGGAAGTAGCCCCTGGTCAGCTCGGCGCACATGAACCTCAACAGAGACGGCTCGTCAGAGTCATCCAAGTCTATGAGGTACAGAGGAAATAAGGGATTCAATGCTATTAAATTAAAGGCTTAACATTTAAAATAGTGATCAACATAGAATCATTTCAGCTGCAAAAATTGCAAAATTACAAACATAACATATGCATAACAGACAAAATAACTATTCCAATGAACTGTAAAGTGGTAAAAAAAAAAAATCAAGCATGCAAGTGGTCAGAAAAATAATAGTGATAGCAAGGCTAACTATTGAGACACTTGACACACTGACATTTTCGGCGTCTGAAAAGTGCAAGTCTGACGACAGCCTTCTCAACAGATAATAGACAGTCTTTTATATCTATTTAGTAATGTCAATGCTCATGTTAACTTAAAATACAATTGTACGTATTGAACTTGGATGCACAAGTAAAAACATTATTTGAATTTATTGCATTATTTTGTTTGGTGAAGGCGCACACAACATTTTTTTTTCCTGTAATAAGTTCAAATCCCGAAGCTGGTTGCCTCAAGTTTTTGTTCTCATATATAGCCTATATATATATATAGTTCTCATATATAGCCTATATATATATATATATATATATATATATATATATATATATATATATATATATTTTTTTTTTTTTTTGGTAACACTTAGTTAATTAGGTTAATTAGTTAACTACATTAATTAGAATTAACAAATAATGAACTGGACTTATACAGCATTTATTAATCTTTATTAATTTAAACATGTACTAATACATTATTCATATATTGTTAACATTAGTTACAGTATAGTTAGGTCATGTTTGTTAATACATAAACTAATGAACCTTATTATAAAGTGTTAAATTTTTTTTTTTTTACTGTGTATTATGTGTATACTGTATATCTCTCACTCTTCTCTTTAGATATCTAGCTGTTGAAAAAAACATATCGCTTAACCACTAGAATACCATTTCAGGGTTGTGGATCGTTGGCAAGATGAGTTTGCACCCCTGATATTTCCTGCAACAATAGGCTACCTATTGTGCATTTGAAAAATAACTAGTTGCAAAGTCCACTTTGTCCACTCGTTGCAGAACTTTCTTTATAGCGAATACATTTCCTCTAAATGGAGCACAGCTAACGTTAGAGGACACTCTCGCTCAGCTCTTAAGTGCTCATTTCTCTCTGGAACTGTTCTAACACCATGCTTACTTTGAAACAGAACCAGGAAGGCTGTTTAAGAGAAATTATTTAAAAAAACTCAAATGACCCTCTCAGGCTTCCCATGACCACTTTAGACTAGACACAGAGACTAGAAGAGTTGATATCTAAATGAATGCAACAACACATATGTGTTCTGTAAACATTAAATTAACACAATTTAGAACTGGTTTCAGTGACTGCTTAGTAAGAAAACGAAATCAAAATATTCACCTAAACATCATTGTAAACACTTTAGATGTGGCCACATTAAAAGACTGGTGGATCCATTTTGTAAAATCAGGTAAACTAAAGCCACGTTGGAAGCAAAAGGCGAAGGTCAGTTGTCAGATGCTCAAGCTCACCTGAGTGCTCGTGTTGCTCGTCTTTAACGGCGGGTTTCTCGTAAAATCCGAGAGTTTCCGTCATTTTCGCCGCCGACCCAGATACGTTTGCCTTCCTCGATATCGCTGCAGCACCCCAGGAACATTTGACCCTTTTGTGATCGTCATTTTCGGAATCTTTTTCGTCTGACGTCCCGACACCCAGCGAATCCGCCATCTTCGCTGTGGCGTCATCACACATTTGTGCACGTGATATTGATAAACAGTGCACAATTGTCATCATATATAAGTATGCAGAATAAGCACGTTATAGAAATATCACAGAAGTTGTAATAGAAATTATAGTACATCAATAATTTATATATACTTAACTCTAAGTAGTCCCCCCCCCCCCCTAAAATAAATGTAATTTATTTACTGAAAATGGATACATTTATAAATTGAAATGTATATATTTTAAACCGTTTATAAATATAAAAATAATACAGGCAGGAATATAATGCATTTGTAAGTAAAAATATCTTACCGAGTGCTTAGTGTGTGATAATATTGAACACAGGGTGGCGCTATTGGGACTTTCTTGAGACTCTACAAGAGGCAGAACGAAGAGTGCGGTGGATTTATTCACCTGGCTGTTGCCAAAACTGAACTCAGGAAGATTGTAGTCACAAACGTAAGTAATTCGTCGAGAGATCTGCAGCGGTATTCCATAAGTCAGGTCAGAACACACACACACACACACACACGCACGCACGCACGCACGCACGCACGCACGCACGCACGCACGCACGCACGCACGCACACACACACACACACACACACACACACACACACACACACACACACACACACACACACACACACACACACACACACACACACACACAGAGAGAGAGAGAGAGAGAGAGCTTGGAAGTGTGGGACAAAGTAAACCTTGAGTAAGAGGCGGCAGAAATATTGATGCAAAAAGTTTTGTAAGCACAATTTATTGGCACACAAAATGGCAAAGCATACATAGAAGAGTTTTGGATATGACACAAAAAACACCTCTGCTATATATTTTACAAAGTGTGCAGAGTTTCAATATTACAAGGATAAAACAGTGGGTGGATGATGTTGTGTTTTGTCATTTTGTTGGTTTTGGAAATATCTCAGGCTTTGAGAATATTCAGGAAATAAGTTTTGTAATACAGTACAGAAACAAAGAAACAAATAAAAAAAAAGAAATATTTGGCTCTTTGTTATCATTATCATCATCATCATCATTATCATCCTTTCAATCATTAAAGGGACTTACAAATCCAATGTACAGTATATGGGGAAAGGTGCGTATCTAGCTACATAAATTACATAAAGCTGTATAAACGTGATCACATAACTTGCTGAAAGGGCATTGCATTTTTTAGAATGATGATTTTCAGATAAAAGGGCTGTTTTCATACGTATTAAAAGCAGTGTGAAGCTTGCCGTAATGAATGTTATTTCAACTCATTTAAAGCTAATGAACAGAATATTTGTGGCTGGATTTACAGTAGTCTGTATTTAACATTCTCATTTCTCAGTATGGTGTTCATTCCTGAGTATGAAATCCATTATATATATATAAAAAAGTCAAATCATTTGTAAATGTCAAAACAACTGTCGTTTACATGAAGGTTTGACGACTTCAATGACATCAGATGAAGCAGAATGCATTTTTTACTGTCGAAGTCACAACCCTGGTTACTGTGCTTTCAAACTGATAACCAAAGTCCACTCAAAAGTTTGGAAATAAACATGTTACAGATTTCAAAATGTCATGCAGATACGTAACGTATTCCATTCTGAAATTAAGTCAATACAGGGAGAGAAACGAAATATGGACAAATATGCTTTATCATATGTGCCTGCCTGTCAAAAAAATAACTCCCAATCTTGATGGTACAGTACGAAGAGAACACATAATAGTCACAAATTAATAAAATAACACATTGACTCAGAAATCAAATAGGAATATTTGAATTAAAGTACAATCTGTAAATGGTAACTGCCGATGTTTTTTCTTCTATACAAGCTGTCTTTGTTAATACAGTCTGTGGTGTTGAAGAAATGCAAGGCGGTTCACTTTTAATTGAAAGCAGAGGGAAGAAGACAATAGCCAAACAAATTTCCAATAAAAATGCAAATGTTCAGGGATTGGTCTCGGTGGATGCCTCTGCAGTTCCAGTCTTCAGTCAGAGGACAGCCAACATGACCATCTCTTCAGCATTGGTTGACGTTGAGTGTGGTTGCCAACTGAAGTCACTATGGAGATACGTGATGAACTGCGAGACAGACGGTAGTTTTTGTTTTTACATTGATTATTGGGCTAAAGTTGTCCCAAATTCAGTTCTCTGTTAATTCAGACCTCATTCAGGTCAAGTTCCTCCAAGAGTCACATTTCTTGCACTGCTTTGTAGCCAAGCTAGATGATTTAAAAAAAAAAAATCCAGTGAGCAAATATTGCTGCCAAAGTTTGGTCAGTGAAGTTCCTAAATGTTACCCAAAATACGGAGTGGAACCATCAGTTTCTGGTGAAAATGGATGACATCATTAACACCATGACATGGGATTTACATCATCGAGGGTAAAAAGTGAGGTCAGAGAGAGAGAGTGCGCCGCCCTGGTGGTTTAACGGGGCATTGCGCATGTTGTCTCCTACTGCGAGGGCTGTGAGGCCGTACTCTCGGGCTTGCTGTCCTGCCCCGTGGGCGGCTTGCTGCTCCAGGGACTGTTGTTGCCCAGTGCCGGCGAGCTCGTGAAGTCGTCGTCATCGTCCAGACCATTGGTGGCGTCATATTGTGTGTTTTCTAGCCGCGTGATCAGACGCTCGTCCTCATCGCCGAATTCCCCGCCCATCAGAGTGGGCTCACCTACCACCATCACATCCTGCAATAAATACAGTTCCACAGTAAAAAAAAAACTAACAAAAGAACAACAATATTAAAGACAAGTTTCATACTTTGGTTACAGATGAAGAGAAAACAGAAACTAGACCAATGTTGGACAGTGAAGGACCAGTAATCCCTAACCCTGACCTTAGCAAGCACCAGATAAAATGTTTAATCTAAGGTTGAGAAATATACATATTTATATACATTATTAGTAACACTATATTTAAAAAATAATGTATTAAATATAGTATATAAAAAATATATTAAATAAAATATATAAAGATTAGATGTGATTAATTGATTAAATTGAGAATAATTAGTTACATCCTTTTTAAATAGTATTTTAATGTGCTAAAATAATGTGTGTGTGTGTGTGTGTATACATATATATATATATATATATATATATATATATATATATATACTGTATATAATGTATACAATATACAAACATTATTTAAAAATATAATATATTAAATATATAGACATGATTAATTGCAATCAATTGTGTGATTAATTAGTTACATTTTTTTAAGCCATTCACATATTGACAATATCAGACCTGGATGTTTGTTTTAGTGCAGTCTTCTGTTCTTTACTCTCTCTCTCTCTCTCTCTCTCTCTCTCTCTCTCTCTCTCTCTAAGGCTCAACTGATCAGTTAACTGGAGCACACGCTTCATTGATCATGTGTGTCGACACGCTGCAGCACGGGAGCTCTTTATCTTTACCTGTCTGCCTCTTTGTCTACTCCTCTAGCTCCCATTCTGAGTCTATGTATGATTGCCCACCGTCCAATTGTCTCATATTGAAGGGGACAGAATATTAGATCCATAGGGGACAGAACTACATCAGCATACGGAAGTTTAGGAGCCCCACAATCCACATGAGTAAGCAAACACAGATGAGACACACGGATGGAAACTCAAACAATATTTGCCTTATAGGTAAGAGAGAGAGTTCAACAGATAATTTGAGTCCCAGCATTAGCATTGGGGAAGTGAATTTGCACTTAGCATGGTTCTAGTAGACTGCATTCATTTCCGTTTTGCTGAGACGCATTAATGTGGGCAAATATAAATGACATGTGCATTTATAATCAGACACCATTCAGTCAAAATGCAAAGTGTCTAACTGTAAATATAGGCTGATCAAATTACTGCTGCAAGAAGAAAAAGTGCACATGGAAAAAAATTAGGAGTACTAATATATTTTTAGCACTTTTATTTTTATTTTTATTTTTGCACTTTGTACTGTTAATCAAAATGTTCTGATGAAATGCAGAGAAACCTAGTCAAATGGATGTGGCTTTTAATTAAAATGTCTAAAATACATTTTTAAATAAATTTCTTTTTCATTTTTCCACAGGATTTGTTGCTTTTAATTAAGATAAATGTATCAAAAAGACAAAGCATTAAAAAAGTTTCTAATGAAATATTTATGCAGTCAAGTTCTCTAGTGTTATAATTTGGGCAAAGCTAAACTGAAATGTGTGTAGTAGTGTGTGACACTTAAGTATGACATTAAAATGATTATTATTTTTTTTTACAACAGAAGCAATGAAATTGAATGTCAGTGTGCTATTAATCATTGTGATTGCATTTCAAATGAAGTTTAGCATTTAATTCAAATTTCTGCAAATGGCAAATGTGCTATCAGCCCAGTAACACTTTAAAATAAGGTCAAATCGTAACATTAGCTTATGTAACAATCAACTAACAATGAACTTTACATCATTTATTATGTTGGTTATGCATACAGTACCGTTCAAAAGTATGAGATCGAACAATTTTTTTAATGCTTTCGAAAGAAGTCTCTTCAGCTCACCAATGCTGGATTTATTTGATCAAAAATACAGTGAAAACAGGAATATTGTGAAATATTATTACGAAATTTAAAATAGATTTAACATTTAAGCCATAAGGGATAGTTCACCCAAAAATGTAAATTCTGTCAGTAATTACTCACCCTCATATCGTTCCAAACCCGTAAGACTTTCGTTCATCTTCGAAATTTAGTCACTATAGTGACTTTAAATTTTTGGGTGAACTAACCTTTTAACATTAGTTCATGTATTGTGAACATTCATATATTAATAATAGTAGATGCATAAATTAGTATAATTCTAGATTAATAAATGAAATAAAATGGTTCATTGTTAGTTCATGATATCTTACGTATTATCTAATAATGTTAACCAATTGAACCTTAAAAGTAAAGTGCACCTTGTTTTCCTGTTAATTTTCTGGTTTCCAGCAGTGTGAGTCCTCGTACCCTTTACACTCCTGGAGCTGCTCACTTTGCATAACCTGTCTCGTGATTCAGCTCTTTTACTGTTGCATCTGTGTTTATTTGAGCGATGACTCTCATGTCGTTTCGTGAGGGTTTTGGCTGAGACCCCAGAGTCACTGTCAGTCCTTCCCACCCGCCTGCTTCTTAATTACTCTCATTCATTAAGGTGGGCTTTTTGACTAAATAACAATATCCACACACTGATTTGTCAATTTGCATAGCTAATTAAGTCATTAGCTGAAATGTTACCGATTAGACAAAAAAAAAGAAAGAAAAGAACGGCGCTTGCCAACGAGCCTTGAATTTGCCATCTGTTTTTGAACGGCAACTGTCGCCCTGCAGTCTGGGTTTTAAACCAGGGGCCAGGATCACAAACATTAACACACACACACACACACACACACACACACACATGCTCACACTACCAACAGGTTTCCAGCTGGTGGTTTGACGAAGAGCTCTAATTGCTATCAAATGGAAAGGCTGTCCAGTGCTCTTGTCTAATAAGATGTAGCCTGTGGCTAAACCCACATTGAGCCGCCCACAGCTAAACAAATAGACTACCTGAATGAATGATCCCAAACTGGCTCAGCATCACCTAAATCTGAGCTTGAGGTGCACAGAAAGCCCTCATTTGAGCTGGAAATTTCAATCCATTCACATAACCAGGCATGTTACATGCACAACTATCCAACTTGTTATTATACAATATATTATATATTATACAATATATAAAAATATGATCACAAGAGGGCACTGTTGTAATACTGTTGAACACAAGACCCCCTCCCCAACCCGGTGATCACATGATCAGCTCATTGTGATTGGGCTCACGTAGGAGTCCGATCAGGCAGCATGCTATGACTGCACAGACAAAGCCAAGTGGCCACGCTACATATGTAACCAGCGTGTTCCTCTCCACGACGCACGGCGGCATTGCTTACAATGAGGCTCGCTGCTTCGAATGGGGAGTAAAATGAAGAGTGTTGTGACACACACACACACACACACACACACACACACACACACACACACACACACAGGATCTATATGATAATGAGTGCTGGCAGAGAGCCAGTTGCTCACCAACAATTTTCTCACTGCTTGTGTGAATGTGTCTGGTGTCCTTAAAATGATGGACACTGGCTAGATACAAGCAGGACAAAGTATATGCAATTAGAGTTACCTACACACAGTTAGAGAAACTATATATATATATATATATATATATATATATAAATAAAATGTTTTATGGTCATATACATAAATGGAATTATGTGGAATATTTTATTTAAAATTCAATTATATCATACAGATCAGGGCTGTTATTAAGTAAATCTAAAAAAATGAAATGAAATATAAATATTATATGAAAGGCTACACTTAAAAAAAGAAATTAAATGAAAATTAGAAACTAAATAGAAATATTTTTAAAAAACGAATTAAAAAAATCAAAAGTTCAAAGGAAAATCACTAAAACTTAAACTCAAAATTAAAACTAAAAATTGAAAAATAGTAAGAAAATAATTTATTTTAATAAATAAATACTATAGTAGTATATTTGAAATACAAAAACCGAATATAGATATACAATATCATTTTACTATACAATTTAATAAAAAAAATCATATTTTATATAATACATTTATTTTTATTTTATAATAATATAATATTAACATATACACTTGACTATATATTCGGCATTGGCCAACCTTTTCACTAGATTTTGGCATTGGATTTTGTTGTTGAGAAAACACATTTTTTTTGTTGAGAAAACTAATTTTTAGCCATCAGAGCATGTAAGCAAACAGCTCTGGTTTTGACAGACTGGGCTGGAACACGAGGGTGTCTCTTCTCTTTAATCTCCTCTATGGCATTCATGTATCCAAGTGTCCCTGAACTCCAGGGGAAAAGCCACGCACTACAAATCCCATCATCCATCTACAAACAAATTTACCGCCTCACAATACCACTCCCCAAAACAGCTTTAGCACTCGTGTGTTGTGCGTTTGACCCTGTGCGCAAACTAGGAGAACACATCAACCGCTAGAGTAATGCCTGAAAAGGAAGCCTGGGGGATAAAGAGGCTCTCTGGGATAAATGCCTCTGTATTGGGGTTAAACACTGTAAGTGGGTAATATAGGAATTGAAAATGAGGGCTAAGGAGTCTCTCTCTGTGAAGGTGCTGAGAGTGTATTTACTTTGGCATTGGAATTGAATGTTTTATATGTGTGTCATGGCCCAAAATTCAAACCATGAACAAACTAATATCACACTATAACATGTCATTACAACACAGTAATGTGTCAGTAGTTGTTAACGGTGCAGAATCAATACAGTTTAAAGGAAAGTTCACCCAGAAATCTGTCATTTACTCACAATGATGCTGTTCCAAACCCGTATGAATTTCTTTTTTAAGTGGAACACAAAAAGATAATTTTTGATGGAGCTTGTCACTAGTAATTGCACTATTCAATGCAATTACAATAAAAGTATTCAATACGACCCATGCACTATAATATGTCTTCTGAAGCCGTACAGTACTTTTGTGTGAGGAATAGAATTTAAGTAATTTAAGGCGGTTTTCCTCATGAGGACCAAAAAATGTCCCACAAGGACAAGGATTTCGGATATTGCCATCTTTGTGGGGTTTACTAGGCCACGCACGCACGCGTGAACTGTTTATAATGAACATTCTTTAAATACTGTGCAAATAAAATGTATTAAAAAAAAAGTCATATAATAAAATTATATTTTCACATTTTATATCATATATTCCAATTATATCATTTATTTTGTATATATTTTTTATAATATATTTTAGCATATGTATTTAGTAGGCTACATATTGAGCATTCTTTAGATACTGGTATGAAATAGAATATAAAACTTTTACTACTAAAAAAAACACCTTTTGTGTTGCACGGTAGAAACACAGTCATATGGGTTTTAAATAACACGTGGGTGAGTACAAATAAAAGAACCTTTCATTATTGAGTGGACTATCCCTATACGACGGAATGAGTTCTTGTCAAACAACTATCGCTGTGAATCAAAACTACAAGCAGCACGTAATATGTGTTTTGACAGCATAATTATAAATCATATCCTTAGGAAAGCAATCATAGCAAAATAGCATTAACGTTTTTGGATGGTTACAATGTGTGTGTGTAAATAAGAAGATTCGATGCTTACAGGTACCTGGCTGGCCAGAGTGAAGTTGTTGGCAGGGCTGCGTTTCTTGCCGCCAGCGCTGTTGCCTAGGCTACTGTTAGACGCACTGCTGGCGGAGTTCTTCCTCTTTCTTCTCTTGGTCGTGGTCTGTCGAGTGGGCTCTGCTCTCCGCCAAACACACAAGCACACACAGACGAGAAGTATTAATAAAAGACAAACGCACACATCCACACTCACAATGCGAGTGCATGCACACAGAGGAAGAAAAAAGACTTTCCCAACATATAAGAGCACACAAACACATATGGGCGATTACACAGGGAAACAAATGCATCATGCTTTTTTCTTTTTTGAGAGAGAGAGAATCAAAGAGCATTCAAACATCTCCCAAGACATGCACTAGTAAGAAAGAAACTGCCTTCATTTGCATAAATGCTCAACAGTGCGCACTGCAGTCTCTGCAGCCATGCATGCACGCTTATATCATTAATGTCTAAATGCTGTTTATTTTTATTAAATATCACAGTCTTTAAAATGAGATTTACAAGTCCTGGATAACTTATGTAACACATTTATGTAACCTGTTTTAAAATACCTTTTAATGAAGAAATGAAACAATTTTGATTAAGTTTTAGTCAAACAAATTGCCTATTTATAGTGACTACTGAAATATCCACCTGCAATATCTCTCTTTTTATGCTGAGCATTCATGATTCAACAGAGAGGAAAATGTATTTCATAGGTTTCCATTTAGACACAGAATGAGGTTTCCCTATTAGAAGATGATTCAGAAGACGAGACAAGTACCTTTTTTGTGATTTGGAGGGAAAATTTCCGTTTTGAAGTTCTGTGGATGTCCAGCTGAAACCATATACAAAGTAAGATTTATTTTACAGATAATACTTATAATAAATTAAGTAGTTATGCATATCCAGGACCAGAAGGCATATGCAAATGTAAATGGCAAGACTGCTGATAACAGCAGATAACAATACATGTTTCTTGAGCAGCATATTAGAGTGATTTCTGTAGGAACGTGACACTGAAGACTGGAGTAATGATGCTGAAAATTCAGCTTTACAGGAATAAATAATATTTAAAACACATTTGAACAGAAATAAATCACATTTAAAATATTAAAAAAGAAATAATAAAATGTTTCATATTATTTCACAATATAACTGTTTTTACTGTATCTTTCCTCAAATAAATGCAACCTTGGTGAGCATAAGATACTTCTCGAATCTTTCCAAACCCAAACTATATACAATATACATAAAAATAAAAGTTAACTAATGTTGTTAAGAATGTTCTGTACAGCCATGTATTATTATTATTATTATTATTATTATTATTATTATTATTATATTAAATTAATTTCAGTATAACAATTAAAATATTTGGCACATTGTTAGTCATTAATGTAAATTTTAATGCAATAATGCCTGAAAATGAAATGCATGTGTCCACATTATTTGTGTATGACAGATTTCACAAAGTCATATCCAATAATAAACAGACTGTACAAGGACATTTAGTTTTTTTGGAGAAGAACCTTTATTTTTGCATTTTTATCAGTGCAAGTGTGTGAATGACATACTAAAATGCACTCATTTCTACACATACACATGCAAAAAAAAAGGGCAAAAAACTTATCAGTGTTTAAAGGCAACCTTCTTTCCTTCCTGTTCCTGAACACAAATGCTCTCCAGATTTGAAAAGAATGGGAGGAAAGAGGGAAGCAAAGCTAATAAGGAAACGACAATTACAGAAGATCCACTTCGATACGAATTGTGAGAAGGCCAGTGCTGACGCCTAACGAGTGGACAAGGGTCGTACAGGGTTTCATCCACAGGGAGCGGATGAAGGATGTGTTTTCAGTCTCATACATGTCATGTTGTCACTGTTTAGATCATAATGTATAGTAAACCCTTTGTGTGTTCTAAGGACGAGTTTAAATCATTGTTATTGATTGATTTGACCCCCTGAGGAACATGCAAGCGAAATACAAAACCGTCAAACACGTCTAATCCCTTCGTCATCTGCCAAATGCAGTGTTTTTAAAGTCCCTTACAAACGACTTACTTGTAGTGAAAATCAGGTTTTCAATGTTGTTTATGTCTATGTGGTGTTTTTAATATGCTTTAAGACAAACCATGTGCAAATTCATAAGTCGTTTGTAAGGATGCTGATTTTTAGAAGGCAGCTGTATGACTCTCAGATGGCAAATGAGAACATGGTTTGTGTAACATTAGCGACACATTATTAGCTGTCGGATAACGTAGTCAAGCAAAAGCCTAATCATATTAATTACCGCTATGTGTCCGACGTTGTAGAGAGCGACACATAAAATGCATTACCATTCTGATACATCGACATCGAGCCTGTATAATTCGCTCTTCCACTTCTTCTTCTGAATCAGTTTCTGGTTCAAACTTATATGGCTGAATTAAACCAGTATTTCCACTTACCATCGTGCAGCGTTTATACAGTAAAACTGACCGAGTGGATCTCGGAGCTCTGAGCTGGTGTGAGTGAGTGGAGGCGGGGCTAATTAGCATATTCATGGCTCTGCGTATACTAAATAAATGTGGAGGTACATTCAAGCTATTTTAAGGCATGAATAAATAAAAATTCACCGGGAAAAAAGGTGTCATTTTGGTGATCAAAGATGAGTTTTGAGGGATACAATTATTGAATACAGGGGGACTTTAAGAGATTTTAGAAAGAATATGTGACTTGTGATCATTAGACAGCAGTCCCTCCCAAAGTAGCCCCAAAAACTATAGGGAGAATATAACTATAGGGACAACTTGCAACACACACACACACACACACACACACACACACACACACACACACACACACACACACACACACACACACACACACACACACACACACACACACACACACACACACACACACACACACACACACACACACACTTTTTACTTTTGGATGCCAGGGAATCCTACATATGATAATCCATACATATGATATTCCCTTGTGAGGGACACATTGTCTAAATTATAAAAGGCAACTATATAATTACATGTATAAAGACCCATTTTATCTGAAATATGAAAAATTTTCTGAAAGTGTAAAATATTATCTAGAAAATATTATTTCTATTAAGTTGACACTGATCTTTTTAATGTATTCTATCTCTCAATAGAATACAAAACCTCATAATAATCATAATTATTTCTTTCTTTGTATTACAATATATTATGATCTTCATTATAATAAATTCAGAAAAAATTATAATATATTTAATACAAATTATTAATAAATTAATTTTATTTAATTAATTTTCTCTGCTTAATAAATGCATTTTTATGTTATGACATTCATACATTTTTAAAGTTTGGCTTAAATGTTCAAACATTTTGGGGTCACTTTAAAACTAGCAGGTTGTCTGTTCTAGTATTATTTACAGTCAATAATGATGGAGAGGCTCACCTAAGAGCTTATATTCCCAAAGACCATGACGTTAAACACACACATCCGTGAGGATCAGATCAGAGCACAAATTACTGCCATTAGGAGCGTCCCCGTCCCATAATACAGTGGACAGTGATTTGCTGTTACCTGGAGGGGCCACCATTCTTTGCCACTTCTGGAACAGACAGGTCTTCAGACAGTCTCTCGGGCTAAGGTTGTAGGTCTTGTGTCGAGACATTAACTCTTGCATCGGCTCCAGAATGACACACAACTGGAAGAAACACAGATAAACATACTCATGAAACATCATCAGTTACTGTCAGTTTACCCATTTTAAAGATTTAACAATATTAGTATTTAAATCACACAGCGGGTGCCCTGAAATTCACACGGATACGCACACACACAAATCATTTCCCACTGACAGGATCGTATCCAAACGCTGCTGTATCCTCTCACTTCCACAGGTCCAGGGAAACAATCTCTGGATCCGGGCCCACAGAGCAGGGCTATTTCTAGTCTGAATGTGAGGAAACCTACAAGCTTCCTTGTCCATCTCGCCGGACAGTGGTCTTATTGCGTCCGAGCACAGGAAACATCCTCGTGTGGATCTACTGATAAACGTGCTGAAACAAATGCAGTTTTTTCAAACGATGCTAATGAGTCACTTTTACGAGGTATTTTTACAGCAAGCCAATGCAAGGATCGTGAGAAATTACCCCGGAGAGAGGAAAAATGATCTTGTTTACGGGAATTACAGTGCACTGCTAAAATCCCAGAGTCAATTAAGTCAGTCAAAACAATTATGAATTATTCGTTTTTTTCAGAGCCAAATGAGTCCAAGGCTTTTTTTAAATAACGGGAACACATGACAGTATATATACACGGTATATATAAAATACATGATGGTATATACTACTGTATATGCACCATGGCTGATCATGTGCAGTGAAAAAAAAATAGGTGCAGATTTAGCTGAGGGCGCATAGACTTGCTGTTACAAGAGCTGCGTATAATCCAAATTTAATTCACAATTCAGCTTAGGCTGCACCACTGCATTTTAACTCTGTGCGTTTAATGCAAGCAACAACAACAACTGAGAAAGACACACTCAGTAGGAGAAAAAACGTCGGTTCCGAAAACCTTGAAAGGGCCTTTTTTCTTTCACTTCTCCCAGCAGCTCGCGATAAACAAGTTTGTGTTTTTTGCTGTGCTCGAGCTCAGTGCAGAGAGAGACCCACAATGCCACACCTCAAACGGGAACGCTCATTACTGTTATGCTAATTCTCTCTATCCAATTCATTTTATCTCCCTCTCTTGTTCTCCCATTTGTAAAACGGAGCTGTCACTCACACTGAAATGACGAGAATAAACAAAGCAACCATGAAGCTGGCTAATAAATTCTGAGCAGTGAGCACACACACACACACACACACACACACACACACACACACACACACACACACACACACACACACACACACACACACACACACACACACACACACACACACACACATATTTTACATTACATTTTTCACTATCTATGCACAGTCTAAGAATAACAGTAACAAGTTAAAAGGAATTACCATGTTTAATTACCAGGGTAATATCATGAGTTTTTGGACACAGTGGTTTTCAACCTGTCTGACTTGAAGGTATTCTGTTAATATATATACACAATATTTTCAGTATTTCTGCTGTAATTATGACAAATCTCTTGTTTTTGTATTGATTTATAAATAGACAGATATATAGGTATAGATAGATTGATAGATGGATGGATGTTTGCTGAGGGCCCCTAGTGGTCCCTGGCCCCCCTGGTTGAGAACCATTAGTATACAAGATACCACAGTAACATAGAATTATCATCTGATACCATCAATGGACCATGGTATCTTCACAATACTTTTTGTAAGGGAGACAGTACAAAATAATTTTTGTTCTTCTTACCCTGAGGTAGTTGAGGGTAAAGTTGGTCAATCCCATGCGGGTGATGTTTTTCGAGAGCTGCTCCAGGACTTGAGGGTCTTGTGCCTGTAGGTGGACAAAAAAGAACGTTATCACTTAATACAACCTCCCCCCAAAATCCACAGCATGTTATCGACTAAAAGCAACTCATATGGCTTTTCTAATGCTTCCTTTATGAGACCCCAGATGTGACCACATATTCACAGTTATATTCATTCTATATTTTGAATATCTGAGGGGCGAGGATTAGGGGGACATGTGTCTTTCTCTGTGTCTATGGTGGTTGTAATACTGGAAAAGCTGTTATTTCTGTGTGCTGTAGAGATTCTAGAGATGCAATTTATCTGAATCACTGTGATTACGCTGAATATATTTTTGATTCAGATTTTGGGCATTGAATCAGGGGTGTGCTGCAGCTGCTAATTAATATTGATTGACTAAATGTAAATTGAAATGTTATAGTGAATTGCACTATGAATTACAAACTAATGCAGTTTTTGTTCTTAGTGGTAAATTATTGACCAGATTCATCAAGGTAAATTGTGTTAAGCAGCATGAGATTATTGACATAGCAATGACATCAGCCAATCATTGAGCTCCTGTCACCTGATTGGTCGGGGCAGTGTAAACTAGCAGAGTAGAGAAGCGGTATTCAATTAAATTTCCAAGTGGTGCGGTCTCTAATATATTTACTTCCCAGTCGAGGTCTGGACAACACATTTTGTAGAATAGTTCGAAATTTCTATCTTGACAGCAGTAGTACTTTGTAAAGAAAAAAAATTCTAATTGGATTTGAATATTAAAAGGTAAGATGAGATGTTTTATCAGGCTATTATTATTTTTACACTACAGAGTGTATGGCAGAAAGCCATGTGACAGAAAATACTGTATACTGTATGGGGTTCAGGGTTTTCCTCTGAAGTCTGGATTTTTATGTTTAGCTTAAAATGAGTATCAAAAATACAAACAAGCAATGTACAAAACAATCAAAACACTCATCTTGAGCAGAAAACAGTAATTCTAGTCATTTCTAAATTTTAGTTGTTTCCTTGCCATCAACAAATAATTGTCCCAATTATAACATTGTTTTTATGAAATGCAATTGACATATTGATTAACAATGTTAAATGTAGATGAAAAAAGTCTTGTAAAAAACTTGTATATTTGAACGGTTGGACTCATATGATAAAAATAATTGTATTTGCTGCATTCTTATTTTCGGCAGTGTTTTAGAGAAAATATCAATCTATTTTGCTGCTCACCGTGTTTCTGCTACTGTTGTTTAAAATAACTGCGTCACCTTTTAAAGTGGCGATTTAGCGGGAAAGAGAAGCAACATGCAAAGAATGGAAAGGGCTTGAATCAAGCTCTTGATAAAAGGATATAGTGCCTAAAGATCATTACCATACACGACCCTCAGCGCTTGTGGTGTGTACTGCTCTGTTTTTTTTTTTTATGCGTTGCTCCCTTTGAACTCTAGAAACGGTTAAATGGTGCTACCGCTGTTAGTATGTCTAATGGTCCGGTTGTAACCAGGCCAGGGTCCGGAACCAGACCGCAGTCTGCTTTGAGCATCTAAAACACGGTTCCTCCAATGTGCTCATATTCTCATTTGTGTTGATCAGATGAGTTTGACTCCATTTCTTTGCAGCTTTACCCATGTGTACGAGAATGAGTTGATCAAACATGCTGCAGTAACTTTTGCACTATCCTTGTCAAAAATCTTTCAAAGCCCTTTCTCCCTCATTCACTCTCTCTCCCTCTCCACCAGAATACATGGCCCCAAAGGGCCCAATTTAAGAGCATGTGAATTTTATAAATTGCTGTGAACAAACTTTCTAAAACTACACTATCTCTGAATCTACAAGGGGGAGTGATGAGTTAAAACTAAAATGTGATTTAAAGCTGTGATTTAATGAGAAAATATGAACACCAGGTTTTCAGTTGCTTAATTTCCTTAATAGCAGTATGTCTGTAGTGCTCATTAATTACTCAATTAAAATTACTCAATTGACTTTTTGATTGTACTTTTTTTAAAATATATTTTCCATCCAAGGCAGCTTTGATGTCTCATAATATAAAATAAACAGTTTTCAAAAAAATGTCTGAACATATGCCATATGTAAAATAAGTATAAAGTATAATTATTCTGTTATCAGTTCCGTTTTACACAGTTATTTTAAACTGTAGTAATATTTCACATTATTACTGTTTTTATTGTATTTTTGATCAAATAAATGCCATCTTGATGAGAATGAGAGCCTTTCAAAAATATACAAAAAGTCATAAGTTTGAATGGTAGAGTAACTTTTGAGTTAAGAACCAAAGATCAAAAACCGCTAAACTAAATTTGATAAAATTAATAGCTTTGCAAAATAGCTGATATACTGCACACACACACCTCCAACCAAACCATGTGGTAGGACAGCCCTAGGATGGAGTGATGATATCAAACTCACGTGCATGGCTAGAATGCTCCGTGGGATGAGTTCCCGATACTGTCTGATGTTGAAGTGCCACGTCTTGATCCTCATCAGATCATCGAAGGCAAACTCCAGAATCAACCTGCCCTCCGTACACACCTGAGAATGCAAACATTGAGAAATCTATGATGTCTTCAAAGACTACAGTCTGCTGATATGTCCTTTGTGTTAAATCTCTCTCTCATAGAGATGAAATAAGTTATGAGAAAAGTGCAAACTCAGAGAGTTTCAGAATGCATGACCAAAACGCAGGTGAGGTTTATAGTCAATTCAGATGCTGTGTCAGAGTAGTTCGACTTTTCAGAGTTTCAAAGCTATTTCCTAATAAAAGGTGTTTATGTTGTATACCTGAACTGAAGGCCAACGAAATGGAAATACTAGAGACAAGCTTACACAAAAATAAAACAACAAAATGCTGAATACATGCAGAGGTCATAAACCATTAGCAATTACTAAAAAAAACAGGATGAGAAAAACATTTTGCTGAATTTAGAGCTGCACTACTCATAGCCCCAATGTTCTGTTGCTGGGGCAACCGGAGGATGAGGAGGAGGAGGAAGGGGGATTGGGGTGTGGGGGGGAGGGTGGTAGCGTCAGCTGATTAGTTGGCATGGCAACGGCAAAGATGTAATCCCGCCAGAGCCACTCTAATCAATGCCCTCAGCACAGATGGTCTCTGGAGGATCAACAAGAAAAGAGGCTGGCGGGAGAGCACAGCGCCATCACATGACCACACTCTTTCACATTCTCTCGCTCGCTCTCCCCACTTCTTTCATCTTCTGTATGCTTTTCCTACTCTCTGAATCGGTTTTAGCTTGTTTCACTCTTTTCCCGTCTCTCCTTTTTTTTGTCCGTCTTTCCATCCCTTGTTCAGCATCATCGCTCAACACCGCAACATGCTGAGGAAAAACTAAAAGCGAAGTGAAAATGAAAGCATCTTTCTTTTCCTCTCCCTCTATCACTGTACTGCTCCATAGCTGTGCTTCAGGATGTGTTAATAATTTCAACCGGTCTAGCCAATCATTAGAATATTAAAATATAGGGGATTCTTTATTTGATTCTTGTCCAATACGTCCAATAGAGGATATACATGCAGAATGAAAAAAACTGTCATGACCATGTCATTTTCATCACATCATCATCATTTACTTTGTGATGGAAATGACATTTTTGAATCTCCTTAGTCTGGCTAAAGCTAATTTCATAGCTAGCTTTTTATGTGTCCTTAATACACAAAACAATACAATTAAAAAGCTTGATTGCAAGTCAAACACTACTTTTTTTAACAAGTTGGTTTATAAGTACACTAACTTGAATAAACTTTATGGGTGAAAAAGTTGTTGACAGGTGAAATGTGTGTATACTAGGATATTTTCACACACTAAATATTGATTGTTTACTGTTTATTTTACTTTTTGTTTAGATACTTTTAATCTAATAATTTAATAATGAATTTTCATAGTTTAAGCCTGTAGTCTGGCTCTGGGATAAGAGTAATCTATAATCTATAGACAAAAGCCATTTAAAAAGTGCCAAAAATAAATAATGAATGCATGGTGGAAAAAAAAGTATATATATATATATATATATATATATATATATATATATATATATATATATATATATATATATATATATATATATATACTGTATATATAATAAAATAAAATAAACAGTTTCCAAGACAATTTTTACCTTTATCTAAAAAAATAAATAAAAAAAAAGGTTACATCTGTCAGGTTTTATGACCCTGGGACATCACAAAAATAGCCTGTAGGAGAAACAAACTATATATATGAATTTGGTGCTCCACTCTGAACCAATATAGAAATGACTAGTCAAGTCAAGTCAAGTCATCTTCATTTATATAGCGCTTTTAACAATGTAGAATGTTTCAAAGCAGCTTTACAGAGATATAGACCGGAGCCATAGTGAAAATACCGTTACCGAGATGATAAAAGCACCAAATTTTGCATGGTGTTTCCTTAGGGTCTATAGTGTAATTTTGGCCTAGGAGCCCTCAGAATTTTTTTTTTGTAACATGTCATATTAGAAGTATATCATTATCAATGAAATATGCTTAAAAACAGCGATTTTCAAGTTCCTGCACAACATAAAGTATTCAAATGAATCTCAAAGTTAACATTTTATATGTTTATTTATGTTTATGAACTTTTACATAACAAAAGCTTCAATACATGTTAAAGTATTATCAATATGGTCTTTATTGGCCTTGTAATTGATAATTATGAATCGTTACAGTTGCATTTGCAAAGAGGTGAGCAGTCTAGACTTGCTTTGCCACATTTGCAGGCGGAACAATCCCCCTTACAGCAAAATTTGAGAAGTTCTCTGCAGGCTGTGGGGACTTCTGGAAGTGTCATCCAAATTGGTTCCCAAGACCCTGAATCCTTGGTCCATCCATAGTCCCTTGGAGAAGGAATACCTTGCTGTGAGAGTGTGCTGGTCCCCCAGATTCCAGTCTGATAAACTGCCCGTCTGATGTGCTGCAGTAGAGTATCTTGGGTGGGTGGCAGTTTCTCCATTGTCCTACTCCCATGGCAGAAGAGTTCTTTCCTCTTCTGGACAATGGAGCTTGAAGAACTGGACTTGTCATACAAGATGACAGTCAGTCTCTCAAGCTTTTGGAACTGCCATGAAGCAGCATCTAATTTTTGGAATGGATTTCTGGCAAGGGAAGCAAATACTTCAGTGGCTTCATCATAGGCTTGCCAGGCCCGCCAAACCGTCTTCTTACCCTTCCCAGTGAAAGCAGATGTTGTATCACACTCTGAATAGGCATGGAACATCAACAGTGCTTGAGACTTGTCCTTACCCAGACTTTTACATATGCTATTGACATGGTAAAATCTGTACTTTTTACCCATGCCAAAAGCCACCCAGATGTCAGTCAAAGGTTGAATCACCAGTAAATCATGGAATAAACCTGCAAGAATCACAATGACATCAGTGTCCACAGTACGCACATGGACAGTTTTTGCTCCTTGCTCCAGGGCATGCTGTATATGAACCACAATCCGGGTGTCTGCCTCTTCATGATTGCAACTGCTCATGGTACTGCTGGAACCAAATGAAGATACAGCTTGCCCTGATGTGATATACAGAGATTTGTCTGGGGGCCAGTTGAACTCATCAGTCTTAGATGTCAGAAAGGCAAAAAGCTCTTTCTTATTCATTGGATCATGAAGGAAATCCATCCAATTGCCTGGCAGCTTTGTTTGGCCAGACACTTTCCTGCGTACACCTTGACACAGGCCGGTGGTGCGATTGCTAATGAGCAACACCTGAGAAGCACACCGGTCTCGCATCTCTCACGTTGGAGCGGAAGCATAAAGGAGGAGCGACGACGTTGATGATCGAGAGAGGAACAGGCCTGTATTTTAGTTGTGTTTTGTTTTTGTATCTGTATTTTACTTTAGCCAGCAGTCGTCCGCGAGGGGCTGCTGGCAGTTATATTTATTTTCGGTAGCCAGCAGTCGTCCGCGAGGGGCTGCTGGCAGTTATATTTATTTTCGGTAGCCAGCAGTCGTCCGCGAGGGGCTGCTGGCAGTTATATTTATTTTCGGTAGCCAGCAGTCGTCCACGAGGGGCTGCTGGCGGTATTTTCTTTTGTTTGTTTTATTTTAAATAAACTATATTTTGATTGTTCGCCGGTTCCCGCCTCCTTCTTCCCTGAACATTGCTACACATATTCATTAAATGTGTTCACTGTATTAGTAGACAGACTGTGGACAATGACCGCTCCATCCAAGATTTTGCAGTCAAAGCATGAGGGTGGCTGTGATTGCCCAGGGAGCTCAAGGCATTGAAGTAAGTCAGACTTTGTGCCTGGCAGGTGAATCTTTCCAAAGTCAGAGAGGGAAGGAGGGAAGGACTGTACTTCATGTGCAAAGAATTCATCCAAATCACTCTCACGACTTTGCATTGCAATATACAGCTGACCAAATAGTGTCAAGTTGTTCTGGAGCATTTTAATCTTCTTCCCATGTGTAGATAATGTCTTGCGTCGAGTTTGCTTGAAGAGTTGCAACGAATTCCTTTTGATTGGATCATGGATGGATTGGCTGCGATCAGTAAGCACCTTTGTGACAAACTGTTGATATTGTTTCTTGCCTGTGTCTTCTAAGATGAACACTGTTTTAGCCACAGATTCATCTGCACAGTTACGGCTGTCAAGAGTGACTAGATCTTTAAAATCATCCAAGAAAGGGTTGCCCATTCTTATAATAGTTTCAGACAGGTTGGCTACATGTCTTTGAAATGTTTTCTGTGTGGAAAGACACTGTTCATGATGCTGGAAGTTCTTAGGATTATCTATGTCATTTTCAGTTAGAAAGTCCTCTTCAAATTCTTTCAGCAATCTTCCCAACTCTGGTCCAGAGATCATCCATCGTCTGAAAGCATTTGGGTTTTCTGTGAGACCAACTGCACCACCGCAACCTTTCACAATCTTATTCTCTTGTTCATGAGCTTGGTCGAAAGGTATTGCAGAGAACTTGTTGTATGTCTTTGAGAGAACCCAGTGTGAATGCATTTCAAACTCATCCTTGATGGTGAATTTAGCAGTGCATGCACTGACCGTTCTAATCACACCGGTGCAGTCCGTGCGAAAGGGTTAATGTGATGTGATGCAGTCTAACATAAGACTAATGACCAAACTATGAACTTAGTAGAATAGCTATGAATGACCTAGTTGAATTGAAAAATAAAAGAGAAAACCAAGATCTCTTAACATTTAAGCAAAAAACGTTTTTCATGAATATTGTTTTTTAAGTGATTTGACACTAAATTTCAATATTTCAGCTGGGCTCCTAGGCTGAAATCATTCAGGAGGTCCTAAAGAATCTTCATGTAAAATTTGGTGCTTTTATCACCTCGGTAACGATATTATTTAATATGTGCACTACCCAACTGGACTAATAAACATATAATTTAAGGTAACAGAGATTGTTTTGGCTTTATAGCGGTTCTTGAATAATGTTATTTTCCAGCTAAAGTTAGTTTTGATTGATTTACTTCCGTCAAAATGATAATTTGTTATAAAATTAGGGGCCGTTAAGATGACACTGTTTTCTCTAAACAGACTTTAAACGCAAACCTGTGATAAACGCTGATGGCATTCACATGCGCATTAAGAATTGATTCTATAGTTATGTGCGAAAATATAACTGCAAAATAACAAAATATCAAAATATTCTCTGAATGCAGCACAAGAGTACAGCTCATATTTTGTAATCAGTTCCTCAAAGACTAGTGGGTCTCTATTCCTCTGTATATCTAATAAGTACATGGGCTCTTTTATGGATTAAAGTGGATTAGTCCATAACAGTATGTGAAAATAATCTAAAGTGCTTGATGGACAAGGTAGAAACGTAAAATCTGTTGATAAGTGGTTTAACCCTGTGATGCATGACGTCCACTATAGCCGACAGATCTTTAAAAGTAATGTCAACAGGGAAGTGACTCTAATAAAACAAGTGATACCATCAACCATGTTGGTCTGCTTTAAATCAATTGCAAACTGCATATTTAATCAGTAAAACAGTTAGCTGACACCTAATTTTGTATTCCCTTTCAAATGGAAGTCTGAATTATGCTTGCTTTTGTGTCATTGTTTTAGTGCATTCAGACAATGAAGAAAATGAAATCTCACCAACTTGATTTTATTATGTTTATTTTTTACCATGACTATGAAACCAATCAAAAACTAAAGTATATGACAACACACAGAGTTAATACTGAGAAACAGATTCATAAAGAGCTTTCTCAGCAGAGTCCTAAGCATGAAAAATATTTCACGAGGATTCCTAACAACCTCCATCAGTAAACACAGAATAATAGCAGTGATTAAAGTAGTAAATTATCAAGCCTGCCATGTTTGTTTGTTCTATTAGACAGTTTACGTGTTTCAGATGCTCCTTCCACTGAAGTTACAACAATGAGCAAAAATGCACAAGAAGAAAAACGTTTTGTTGACAAAGAGAAACTGAGTGCACCTGCAACTCATCGTCTATTCATACATCTCAAAACTCTCTGTGTTTTGCCTGGATAGGACAACACACACACACACACACACACACACACACACACACACACACACACACACACACACACACACACACACACACACACACACACACACACACACACACACACACACACACACACACACCCTCTTTACCTTGGTGAACATGGGCTTGCCGTGCTGTGTGACCATGGTGCACTGATCGCAGTCTACAGTGATGCAGGAGTTGTGGAAGGACTCTTTGGAGTGTTTCAGGATGTAGTAGAGGTCTGACACTCCACCCTCAAATACCGTGCTGAAGTAACGAGGGATGAGGGTCCGCCCGATTGCTGAGGAGGGAGATAAGATGTCATTTACATTGCATTTCATTTTAATGCTTTACTAAATGTCTCAACATCTGTTAATTTCTCTTTGTTGCGCTACATTATAAGTAAAGTAAGATGTTGGTCCCCACATCCAAGCCATTTCTTGCAACTCTTCGTCCTTTCAGTTTCTACAAATATTTCACAAATATGTGACATCATAGTTCAAATCACACACATTTTAATTATACATTTCTGATTTTAACAGTAAGTATTTTTGCTTAGCAGGATCTCATAGTATCCCAGCTAACAAAAATATGTTCATAATAATTGTATTCCCATTAAGTTACAAAAACGTTATTTCTGAAAATCATTTTAAAACCTTTTTTTTTTCTTGATTATGCGAAAGTTGAAGGAAAATTCCATTTGATCATTTTGCAAACATTATGAGAACGTTACTTTGGAATGTTCTATGAACCTTCCGAAACAAGTAGTAACATTAAAAAGTCTTTAGACAAACGTCCATATTGGGGTGGCAAACCCCTGGATTGGACTCCTAGTGCCAATTTCAACATTCATAATTTATTTATAAAGCACAATTAAAACAACGTAATGTTGACCAATGTGCTGTACAATCACACAATAAAATTACACAAATAAAATGTACTTTCACACAAACAATGACTAACAACATCTGTTAAGAGCCTCTTGCCAATTAGCCTACTGAACCAAACGCTAATTAAAGTAAATGTAATTTCAGATTTTGTTTAAAATAACCTAAAGAACGAGCCATCTAAGATGTAGAGATGGATTTTGGCTAATGTCATTTTGTACTTAATTTTGGTAATGTTGGTATCTGGTTGTCTACTTCAAAAATGTATGTGCTTTAAATATGTAGCCTACACATAGGTAAGATAAGGTATAATAAGGTATAATATAGTTGGCCCCCAAAGTAAAACTGGGCTCTGTGATGCTGTCATGAGCATTCCCACAACATTGAAAATATTCGGTGACAAAAGAAAACTAATGAATAGACTTAATAAAAAGACAGATGAAAGGATCCTTCATTCCCACACCACTGGTGATGTGTGGCCAGCGAGATGGTAAGACTGGGAATTGTTTGTTAACAATTGCTGAAGATTAGCCTAACTGATATGAAGTATGTTAATTCATTTTTGTAAACTGTTTACAGTAACTTGCCTGAGGTCTCACAAAAAGTTAAGTTGGAATACTTATTCTTTCCTGCAGCTGGAGATAATTATACAACCTTTTTGTTGTTGTTTAACAATGAACAAAGACAGAGCCCCTGTCTGGATTTGTGGCCTCGGGAATATCTGCATGGCTCTTTTTTTTCCTTCTTATATTCTTGCTTCTCTATATAAAAAAACGTTCTTGAATCCAGAAAGTATGCCCTGCAACAAATCATTTCAAATCATGGTTTCCAATAATAACAAACGAACAACATCTAAAACATTAATATAATTAACTGGGAAGCAAAATTGTAAGATTTATATTTTGAATATATATTTATATATATATATATATATATATATATATATATTTTAACATATCTCACTAAATTTAGATAGATATTAACTAAATAAATGACAATGGAGTGAGAAAATTCAAAATATTTGGTAAAGCTAAGAAGATTTAGTCAGGGTTATGCTTCTTGGATTGAGTAATAGAAATGGGGAAAGACAAAATTAATTTAGCATACATTCTCTCTCTCTAGAACGAAGTGAAATGGAGAGTTTTTTTTTCATATATTTTAAAATGTAATTAATTCCTGTGATGGCAAAGCTGAATTTTTTAGCATCATTACTCCAGTCTTCAGTGTCACATGATCCTTTAGAAATCATTCTAATATGCTGATTTGATGTTCAAGAAACATTTCCTATTATTATCAATGTTGAAAACAGTTGTACTGCTTAACATTTTTGGGAAAACCATGATACAATGTAATAATCTCTGCTGTCAATTTTGAATTAATGCATCATTGATGAATTAAAATAACCAATTGGTTTCAAAAACGAAATCTTACTGACCCCAAAATGAATATACAGTACATATATATGTCTGAGTCACCTATTGAAAAGCTTTACAAAACATTGTAATGCACATTTAGCTGGACATCTTTGGCCATGAAAGTAGATACGCCCGCAGAAACAACTTGTAATTTTTGCGAGTGGCTTTTCAGTCTTAACTTATCATTTTAATATTGAAACTGAACGGACGAGCAGCCTTATCCAGCTTAGCGTCTGATTTCAGGCAGAAATAATCCATCTTACAGTCAAACTCCCCTTTGAGAGAAATTATGTTTGTGCCTCCAGCCCTGAGGGAGCGGAACGGGGGTGGTGAAGGGAAAGAGAGAGAGAACTTCATTTACCCAGCTTCCGTTAAGACAGACACCACTGCTGCCACTGGTTAAAACTGCACGGGCAGAAAGAGAAAATGAAACAGCTGCAAACGCGGCCTGTTTCTTAAATTGGCTAAAGTCTGGCATGACTAAATCAACACATAAATACTTGGCAGGGGGAGAGAGTGAGAAAAACGAGAGAAGAGGAAAAGGGGAGGGAGGGAGAGCCCTAGCTTGAGCGTATAAATGAAGGTCTCCCTAGTGGTTAAGACACAGAGTGAGCCGACGACGAGAGCTGACTGTTAATGAGAGAGTGCGGGAAAGAGAATGGTAGAGCGCAGGGATAGAGAAAATAAATATGAAATGATCATGAATGAAAAAAATGGCACAGAATGCAGGCGCACAGAAAACGCTACAGGGAGGGAAGGAGAGGAAGAAAGTGAGAGAGATACAAAATGAGAGGCTGACAGGCAGGGTGACAGCGAGGGGTGTCATGCTGAAGGGAGATGTTGTTTCTGCAGGCACACCTGACTGCCTGCTAAAGTTCTAGAGCACTGTGGCATAGCGGACGCTATGCCTAACCAAGGGGCATAAAATCACAGACACACTCACACACACCAGTGAAAACTAAAATAACAGACGGGCGTGTGTGTGTGTATGCATGGTGGTTCCAGGGCAGCTTGAACACACAAGGAGCTCTATAATTCCTAGACAAAGCTATCCAGGAATAACTGGATTGTGCTAACCAAACAAACCTTAACCAATTGGTCTATTTTAACATCCTATACGTCCAGTCTTTAAATACATGGTAACCTATCGCCAGGAGTTCTGTTGGTTTTCAACTGCTGACATTTTTTTATGAACATTTCTTCAAATACCACTCAGTCCAGGGATTGACCTCCACTGCAACACATACAGAAAATATAGATATTCTATTATGGTGTTACTCCATAATAAGTAACTAATTGCATTACTTTTATGAAAGTAATGTGTTACTTTACTTTTGCGCTACTTTTTCTCACCTGGGCATAAAGTATATTTGTGTTTTTTAACATAAACAAAGTTCTGTAATGAAACTTTAATGGCGCAGGCTAATATGTCCTTAACTCAAACGCTTGGAATCACATCATTCTCTATAGGACACAGCTGATTGGTTCCTGCTGTATCAGTAGCCAATGAGCTTGTGTGCTCAATACTTTGTTAGCATTTGCCTTAGCAGTGCAGCACGCTTTCAGAAGCCCTCCACCTTACCCAGCTCAACCTGCATAGATCTGCTATGGGTGGTTCATGTACGCTATATTGTACAGCAGCAGCATGTCTTACTTGCTCACAGCAGCGTGTCGTGTATGTATTGGCAGTAGGAAGTCCCATACTTGCTCAGCAGCAGCAATAACCAACAGTAGCAGATCTATTCCACCAAGACCAAATATATCAACATTGTCATACCCATTACCATGCCAAACACTTTTAGTTTATTCAGTTAATACTGAATCTGGTTTCGTGCAAATGAGATGAGTAAATGCATGCACACATTTTAGTCTAGATCTACAACGTTCACGTTACAACATGAAAGTAACTTGCGTTACTTATTTGAAAACATATCTCAGATATTTTGTCAATTTAAAAGTAATGCGTTACTTTACTAGTTACTTGAAAAAAGTAATGGATTGCATAACCTGTGTTACTTGTTTTGCGTTACCCCCAACAATGTTAATGCCTTCACACAAATCACCACATAACTCTTAAATTTATATAACCTGTAACTTCTTGTGCCAGTAATAACAATAAAAAGGAAATACTTTCCTTAGGTCATTTTCAGGGAAAGCTTAATCTCCCCGCTCATACTGGCACGGTTGCACACTTGTTTATTTTTTCATGCTGTATTCATTGTCATTTGTGCCAGATAAGAAAGAAATGGCGAAAGGTCCTACTAGTGGGATGTAGATTTTCTTTTGCTACCTTTAGAGGGAGCACTTCAAACAGTCTCTCTTTAAAATGAAAGCTAGTCTCAGCAGAATTCTGACAATAACCCACATGTTTGTCTGCGTTTTTTTTGCCTGAGCATGTGTGGCTCTTTTTGCGTGTTGTGAGGGGACTCCAGACTGATTGGCCCATCTACAGAAGCGAGCACTCCAGAGATTGTATTAAGCAGTCACTTGTTTTGGCTAACACGTCGTGCAACATATGCCTCTCAAGTAATGTGTACCCAAACACGCAATTTACAAATAATTAACGTTGTGTTAATTAGGCACATTAATTCACGCTGTGCGTAAGCTCCAGGACGGATGCCAGCACTCGCAGCCAAAAAGACGAGAGGAGTTTCGTTTCAAGTGGCACAGCAGACGGAGAGGAGAGGGTGAGAAGGACAGAGAGAGAGAGAGAGAGAGAGAGAGAGAGAGAGAGAGACAGAGGTGTGGACAGAAAGGTTATGCAGAGAGACAGGTAAAACATACGTAAATAAAAGATAGACAGAAGTGATTTTGCATGCAAACAAAGGTCAAACTTTTCTCCTTTTCAAATAAAAACCACTGTGATTATTTTCTCTTTCTCATGTTGTTCTACCCTTATGACTTTCTGTCTTTAGAAATTATGAAGACTTGCACCAGTTGCTCTTATCTATGCATTTACAATGAATGGGGACTGGTGCTTTCAAGCTTCAAAAAGAACACAAAAGCACCATAAATGTATCATAAAAGTGGTCAATATGACTAGTCCACTATATTTTAAGTCCTCAGAAGAAGTCATACAAGGGCTTCATGTGATGCCAAAATTGAAGTCGTATTCACAGACAATTTTGATATATGTTCTTGCTGCATTCAATCAGATTCTTTTCAGTCAGAACCTATTGAATCTCATCATTTCAATGAATCAAAAATCAAAAATATGAATCAGACTGATCCAGTTCTTGATTTCACTGTGAATCACAGCTGGTCCCAGTGGTTTCCAGCTCACTGGTGCTCACTGTCATGTGCATCACTTATATGATGTTTTTGCTTCTTTGTTGAAGCTTTAAAGCCTCAGGTTTCAAGGCGACTGAATGTATGGAAAAGTTCAACCAGTCTAACTCTTCAAAACATCTTTTGGTGTCACAGGAAATAAAATCATTAAGGTTTGGCCTGCTCTGGTATGATTATAGCAAGTGCAGTGCTCTGCAGTAAAAAAGCATGCTGGGAAAAGAGTGTATTGTGAGCAGGAAAAATAAGTGAATTTCCTCCAAAAAGCTAAGTCTGACATATACTTTAATTTTAATTTTAATAATTTAATTTTATAAACCTAGAACCACAGAGCTATGTTATAAAACATCTGGAAAGTTTTTAAAATAATAATAATAAAGCCACCTACACGCTCAGTTCTGAAACCTAGAGTTGTCTTTATGCATCATATAATGTACTTAACTTAAGTTTGACGCTTTGTCACGGTGCCTTATGGGATTGTCTTCACAGTGAAGAATTCAGTGGAAAAAATAAATACAAGAGAATGTTGACTATAAATACAATTAATTCTATACTAAAAAGTAATCAATAAAAGTTTAGAATAATTATTATAAATAATAAAATAATGATTATTTACCTCAAACGATTCATTTCTATTATAAATATATAATTGAATTGGGGTTGGTAAGAATTTTTGTTTCTGAAAGAAGTATCTTATCCTCACTAATGCTACAATTATTTGATCAGAAATACAGTAAAACAGTAATATTGTTGACTATTACAATTTAAAACAACTTTTTATTTTAACATATTTCAAAATAAATTCATTTACTCTTAATTCATTCAGCAAAGCTGAATTCTAAGCAGTCATTACTCCAGTCTTCAGTGATGAACATGATCCTATTTTGTGGAAACAGTGACAGTTTTTCCCCAGGAATTTTTGATGACTAGAAAGCATTTATTTTTTAGAAATAATGTTTTCTGTAACAATATATAGGTCTTTGCTATGGTTTATTTCATATAAATTATTTTATATTTTTTATTTGTTTGTTTCTGTGTGTACTATATATGTGTGTGTTTATGCGTCTTCAAGTATTACATTATTCCTCCCCTGTATTGAAATCAATAGAGAGTATAGTCTCCTGTGGAAATTGTGTGAGGAGCACTCCTTATGATGAACGGAGCTGCTGCCGATGTGCCGATTTCATTTAGGATGCTGCCTCAAAAAGTAGACTGCGAGGCATCTCACTAGGTTTTGTAACAGTGGCTGGGATGGCTTTCCCCGAGTGAGATCCCATTAAAAAACGTGAATATTTTTAGAACTGAGGAAATGCTGAAAAGAACTGCAACAGCAGCATCATTAATTGTGCTTCAGCATTATGGGAAGGGAATATTGCATCCAGTTTTTAGGTCACACTGTGACTTTCCAAACATCAGGCCAAAAAGTGCACAATCTACCCTGCTGTGAGCGAGCTAAATTTTATTTCCACCATCACAAATAACTTGTTATTTATAAAGTGTGCCGTAAGAACTTACGAGGTTGTTGCAACAAACGTGTAAGCGAGTAAAAATGAAGAAAGGGTGTCAAAGCTCGGCGCAACAGTGAACTTATCAAACACCACAACTGCGGTTTTACTTATTCAACTTCAATATTGACTGACTGCAAGAAGCATCCAACATTTTCATTTGGCACGAGACACTCACAGTCAGGGTTCCAAAAAGAATGTGGTTTTAAAAAAGGATAAAAAAGAGAAGAACAGCTCTCACCCTGCCCTTCCTTGTCAGTAATTATCTCTCCGGGGACAATAGCTCCATTCCAAAACACAACCCACACACACACACAACCAGCATAAAAATGCAAAAGCAGCTCCCATGACTCTGTGTTTTACCCTCTCTGGTGGGACAGTTAGATTCAAAGTGTGAATTATGAATAGGTAACGATTAGGTATGGGTTCAAATAGAGATTTGAGAATATACAGCCTTTCCCTCTCAGAGGAGAACTTGGAGAGGTGAAACTGGACTAATAATATATACCAGAGAGAATGATTTGTCAAAAGATTGTCAAAAGATTGTGTAGTGCTTTTGCTATCTAGCTGACCATTTGCTAGTTTCCAGTTCAATCAACTATTAACCTCAGTTTGAAATAATTCTGTTGTTTACAATATGCAATTCAAAATGTCCAGGGATGTCAAAAGTATAGTCTAATAAGCCATGCACTGTTTTCATTTACATAATTAAATATAAGCAATTGGTTGCAAATCTGGTTCCTTCATATAAAGGCAAGGAAATAAGTGAGGAAATAGTTAAGGAGGAACCTAAATGAACACACAGATTGGGTGTCCGTGATTTATGGGGACTTTCCATAGGCGTAAGGTTTTTATACTGTACAAACTGTAAATTCTATCCCCCTACTTCAACCTTACCCCTAAACCTACCTATCACAGAAAACTTTCTGCCATTTTAGATTTTCAAAAAAGAAAAGTCTGTATGATTTGTAAGTTTGTTTCCTCATGGGGACCAAAATATGTCCCCACGAGGTCAAAATTACTATATTTATATATGTATATACTATAACGTAGAGAATGTCCGGACACACACACACACACACACACACACACACACACACACACACACACACACACACACACACACACACACACACACACACACACACACACACACACACACACACACACACACACACACACACACACACACACGCACACGCACACGCACACACAGGAATTCAGTGCAGAGAATATGAAATATTCATCTTTCATAAAACTTTAATTCAATCCTTCTTTCTCTCTCTTCCTTTCTCCTTATCTCTAAAACTTTCGTCAAAGTGCATTGATCTCAGAGAGTAAAAAATATTGTGGGCAAAAAAAGAAAATAACATGAAATTATGACATATACATAGTCGATAGGTCAAACAAGAATTTGGTTATGCTCAAAATGTCTGTCTGGAGTGCCTGGACAACCCAAACCCTTGGGTTGGTCTTCCTGCTAATTAGTCTGACAGTTTTCTGCAAGTCATATCGACAACTTTTATGATACTTTTATTCTGCTCATTGCTTTTTTGTCATTTTGTGGAGCTTGGCAGACTCAATATTTTCTCTATGAAATGAAAGCTTTAGCATAAGTTCTGCCGGGAAGACTCAATTGTTATGTCACCTTCTCATCTATCCAATCGTGTTCTAATACTTGTGGTATAAAAGATAGGTACTTACACATGTCTGAGTTCGCAGATGCTGATGCTTTCATTCACCTCCACCCTCCCCACCACCAAGATGATTCCTTCCCCTCCTTCCTCCCCACCACCACCAGGATGGTCCCTTCCATACCTCACAGGGGAAGGAACCTCAGCTGCGCCCCTGCCTTCGTCTTCAGGCAGGAAATGCAGAGTCCGGACCCCCGGATTGCGAGCTATGGACGGTACCTACGCCAAAGAACTTTATCATAATATTGCTTGCCGAGTTGTTACAGTATTATTCTCCTGAGTCTTTCTGGTAGAACTGAACTTTAACAAGAGCCACATAATGATTCTTAAAAAAAAAATTCTGACCTATTTTTACATTTTAGGTGAACTACTAAAAAAAACTCTTGGTCACATCTCAATGTGGGTTTGAGTTATTTTAGAGGTCAGAGTGTCTCAAATGATCTGTGCTACGGTGACTGATTGGAAACCTGATCCAGCTGATAAAAAGATTGTGATTGTGATACACCACAGAGAATATTCTGACTCATCACATCTCGGTCTCATTGATGTGGAGGATGGGTAGAGAGCGAGAGAGGGAGGTTGTCTGATAGATTCCGAGTTCTCCCCTCTTCGGCGGTAATCCCCGAAGACATCCGCGCCAAAACGAGACACAGGCGAACAGCTCCACTCACCCACAACCGCCCTCACGACACGCTTGGCCTCACACCACTGCCTTTGTGTGTGTGTGTATGTGACTGAATGTGTGCTGTGCTTTTCCCATGAGTCCTGATCCACACCTCCCCCCTTTCCCCTCCGTCCATAATTCAGGAGAGGCTGGCTTGGCCCACTCTCTCTCCCAGCTACACTGCTCATGGGGCACATGCTTCCTCAAGGGCTCCCGGACGGATGCTACCACAACCGTATACACCAGTATGACTTCCCATCATCTTCCAGATTTGATTTATTGAAATGTCTATCCTCCATCAACATGGAAACAGTGACTCAATAAGAGACAGCTGGAGTTGCACTTTCAGTATGCCAATATATGGGGAAACGTTTTGGAAGTGAAAAACATATTTAACCAGGTAAAGCCTGACATATGAAATAAAAAAAAAATGGAACAGTTTATTGAAACTTAAGACAACATATTTAAAAAAGTTTGGATGTTTTTTTGTGTGCTAAGTATCACACTACATCAGGCTTTTACGGCTCATATATTATGATATAGGAGAATATATAGAGCTCAAGGAGGGGGGAAAAACACCTACATTTTATTTAGAGGTCCAAACTGAGCAAAAATGCTATTTGGTGCAATTCTGATAGTTTTTAAAGTAAATTAATTAGATCTTTATAAAAGTATAGCAGACTACTAACATAAAATGCATATAAAAACATGGCAAAACCTATAATGCAATGCAAAACAATGATGATTGAGAGATAAACAAATAAATGTTCCTCAAAAGTATGACCACAGTTATTCACAAATTAATCTCTAAGTCTTAATTACTGTAATGCTTATATGCCAGAATTACTTCTCACCTAAAACTTCGGCTGCTAACTGCAAACTAAAGGCGACGGGGCTTTTTCAGTACGTGCACCAAGGCTTTTGATTAGGTAAGAAAGGTAAGGACCTTTCTTAAGGTTTTCTTTTTCAGATATCTGCATTTAAAGTATCTCTTCAAATGTATTTTTTCTCTCAGGCTTATTCATAACTTGGTTATATTGGTATTTTCCGTTTTTTTTCCACTGTCTGGTGTTACTTTGTATTATATTTATTTGATTTTTTCTTATAATAATAGTATTTATTTTTATATTTTTCTTTGTTTTTTTTGCAGGATGATGCTCTATCCTATGTTGTGCAGAACTTTGGTCAGCATTAATGTTGCTAAATAATTGAAATTTGACCTTGACCTTGATCATATTTGATTCTTACATTTAACCTTTAAAGCTTGTATCAAATACGATAAATTATGCAGTTAATTCCTAAATTATCGCATTAACTATAGCAATGTTTTGGCATCTTACATTTGTAAACACGAAACATGGAAGGCAACAGTTGAACAATTTCTGTCCATTTGTAATCCATTTGTGGAAGTCAATGTAATCCAAAACAAAACTGGACCCCATTGACCTTTATAGCACGGACAAAAACATTTACATTTAATCATTTGGCAGATACTGTCATCCAAATCGACGTACAAATGAGGAAAACAATATAAGCAATCAAACCAACAATAGGGCAACAATATGCAAGTGCTATGACTAGTCCCAGTTAGTCAGTACATGCAGCAAGTTTTTTTGTTCATATATATAAATATATAGAATAGTAAGTTTTAGTATTAACGAGTCAAGCTGTTAAAACATTCTCCTAAATATTACAGAACAAAGAAAGTTTCTGGGTTCTTTTTAAACCACCAGTACATAAAGTAGATACTAAATAACGTATTGCAGATAATTCAAATTTCATTGTGGAACATAAAAAGGTTCTCCTACAGCATCACACTGTAAACCGCCAACTTTTTGTTCGCAATAGGGGCACATTTAATTTGAATATATGGTCACAATGTGATCCAAGACAATCTCTTCATCAAGTATTCCATGTGTCAGAAACATCTCCAAAGTTTCTGTTACACCACAGGACCCTTGAAGCCTGTATCATTGTCACTGTCAGGATTCAGTGCAGCATTTAAGCCTCTTTTAGCCCTCTGCTGGGCTCAAGATGATGCTTGTAGATATGGCCTTGTCTCTGCCGCTGATAAAGAGCATGTGGGAAGTCTTGCTTCAAGAGGTAATTCCTCCCTTTGTGCCACGATCAATCCAACACCACACTCCCATTCCTCTTGAGTGAATTATGAAGTGGGAGGGAAGGTTCCCTGCCGGGTTTGTTTAAATAACCTCCGACTTTACTGCTGCGACTGCGTGCACCTGACGCCGGCCGGGCCTACAGGAACAATGCCTCACATCAGGTAGAATAAGAGATAGAATGCTTGAGGATGAGATCGACAGAAAATGAGGGTACGATGGACAAAGACAAAGATGGATAAAGACAAAGATAAAGACTTAAGGAATATAACAAATCTGGTTCCTACCACGTTAATGTTTATTCATTTCATTTATCAATTTAATATACACTACTGTTCAAAAACTTAAGGTCAATAAGATTCATTTTAAAAGAAATTAATACTTTTATTCAACAATGATGTATTAAATTGATCAAAGGAAGCGGTTTATAATGTTACAAAGGATTTCCAACTTTCTATTCATTCAAAAAATCTTGAAATAAAAATGCATCACTTTTTCTACAAAAATATTAAGTAGCACAACAGTTTTTAACATTTGAACACAAAATTGAATTAACGGCTGGTGAAAATTCAGCTTTCCATCACATGAATGAATTACAATTTAAAATACCGGTATACTATAACAGTTATTTTAAATTGCAATAATATTTCACTATATTACTGTTTTTACTGTATCAAATAAATGAAGCCTTGGTGAACATAAAATACTTCAAAGACATTAAAAAAATCTTTTGAATGATAATAAACAAATAAAAAAATGTAAAAAAAGTCTCAGATTTATGTACTATATAACCCGGTTCCCTGAGAATGGGAATGTTTGAAACACTGTGTTAACGCAATGACGCAGCATCGATGTTCCCTCGAAATTGAACCTCTATATCTTAATATCTATAGTGTGTATATGGCTGGTGACATTAGTTGACCAGTTAGTTAAGTTAGCGAAGAAGTCTGATGAGAACATCAGCAACATCCCTTGCTGAAGACTGGCATGTCAAAAAGTACATAAGGCTGGTGACCATCACTACTGAACTTTTTCGCAGAAGAGATATATTTCAGTCAATGGGGGCATATTTCAGTCAGTTTGACTTTGGGGACATCAGCAGAAAACAAAAAAAGAGGGAGTTCAGGAGTGAACAAAAAGGAAAACAAGATACTGGGGCTTGAACTGAGTCCACATTCGGAATTGGCACACAGGGGAAACAGAGCTACATAAACATTTAATATCCTGATGACACACATATATATCCTCCATCCATTAGTTTTACATTAGTCCATTATAAAAGAGCCTGACCAAATGCATGCATTATCAATATAGCTAGCAATGTGTCTCTGTAAGAGTTTGTGCACATCTACAAACTACTTGCCAAAGCTTGTGTGTCCTTTCCATAAGGTCTCTGAGTGTATAAGAAGAGATTGCCTCACGTTCATTATGCATGGGCCATGTTGACTTTCTAGAAGGTTCTATGCTCAAAAGTGCACCAGGCTCCTCATAACTCCTAATTTTTTCATGACTCTGTATTTACCAAATCTACCATGCAGTGTGACTGCATGTCTGCCCCCATTCCTGGGTAAAACACACATGCACACATTCTCATTTCAGAGAGCTTTAATAGACAAGGTAAACACTCAACCAGTTACCTGTTTGACATGATCGACCACTTTTCAGGAACACACACTTTCTGTATCTGTCTTAATATGAGGTTAGAGCAGGATGCACATGTGCGTATCATGGCTGTGCATGCATCAGGCACACACCGACACATGATCTCGCGTACACACGCACAAGTTTGATGCTGATCCGGAGGTGAATTAAGACGGACAGTACAGTCAATATTGTTTTGTTATTGAATAAGGAGTTGGGAAGAGAGACAGCATGAAGAGCAGAGAAATACCCATCCTATCACACAGCTGTTCTCTTTTCCTGCTGCCCACACACATACACACATATGCTCAGAAACGGTGCTATTAGACACACACATACATTTTCATCCAGTGCACAGATGCATTTAACATCTCTGTAATCTCAGCGGTATCAATCCAGACCCGCAGATACAACATCCGAGAGCGCTCATATAAAAACACACAGAGACCATCTCAAGGTTGTTTTGAAACTTGGGCTGTCAGTCATCGGAGACCTGTGTCTTTGCCAGCGCCGGACTGCAGCTGAGGCTGCTCAACCCCCCACTGTCAATCACAGCTCGCTCAGTCTCTGGGTTTTCCTTCACAAGTCATCTTAAACAATAGACTCTCCACCTCAAAAAAGTTTGAAAGGTTTATGTAATCTAGGACTGGCAATTAATGAAAAAGTTTCAAATGAATTATATCATCGCTATCGGGTGGAAACCTTGTATGTCTGAAACCACTACTTTTCAGGAAGTGGATTTTTTTTAAAATAATTAAACAGTCTTATTGATATTGTGGCTTATTTTTAGTTATATTGTGGCTTGATATATGGTCAGATACTTGCAGGTGTCATTATATTATTAACATTGTACCAAAAATCAAGCAAAATCAATGGAGTTACAAGGTTTTTGACCAGCAAATTGACCATCATTAGAATGGCCACATCTGAGGCAGTAAGTGCATCACATTACATCTCCATTAACTTATAGGTTGTAAAGTTTACTGTAATGTGTGTGCTTTTTTTGGGACAAAATTCTCATGTTATAAAAGATGGCAACAAATACTAGAATAAGGCACTCTTCTCCACTACACAAATACATAAAACATTAGCCTTTACATAGATGGATAGTGTTTCTTGAGTACTGTGGGAATGGCTCAGATCTTATTCTGTACTGCCTGTTCACAGTAGAAGTGTGGTCACATTAGCAAAATTTCAGCAAATTCACATGACCAACTTGAATTCCTATTGAAATGACTAGACATCGCATGCAAAAAATCCCAGAAGCATAATTGTGGTTTGGGAAAGCGTGTAGCAGCAGATGACTGGGATGAATGCGGAGGCAAACTTCCCTACTATCTGCTTTAAGCCACTACGAAAGGAACACTGTTTCCGGGTCCAAGCCTCTACTCCTTTCAATTGAGAATACCATCTCAACAGCTGTTTATGAGCACTGTTTATTCATTTCACACATTTTAAGCTAAGCATGTTAAAACTCACAGTGTGTATATACGAAGAGTTCAGATGCAAAAGCCTCTAAGTGCCATTTGAAATTTTCTTCTAGAATGATAATTTTTATCAAGCTTGTATATTTAAGTTCAGTAATTTCACTTAAATGACAAATAATAGGTAATCTTCATTGCCATCTAAGTGAAATTGCTGAACTTAAATATACAAGCTTGATCATGGCACTTAGAGGCTTTTGCATCTGAACTCTTCATACATTATTTGGGGTCACTGCATCCCGGACACCAATAATTTAATTATTCCTAAAAAATGAATCCCTGTCTGACCCTTTGAAATTTTGGTATGGCAATAAAGGTTTGGATCATGATTTTTTGGTAGTATTACAGCACACTGTGAGTGTACATTAGCATTGATTGCTTTTGGCATCTTATTGACCAAGAAACAGGACTTATGCAGATATTGTAGGTGAAAAACAGTACATGAAAAGAGCTAAATCGCTTGTAACCAAAAACAAACACAAAGTAAATCAAAATCAATAAAAAGTAAAAGAGCATGTCAGCTTTATATTAGCATTAGGCAATGGCCACCCAGCCAGTAACAATTTTGTAGCAGGCACAGGTGTCATGCACCAACAACATCATAAAGTGTTTAATTCTAGTCACTTTGGGAACAACATTTTTGCATTTTCTTCATTACTCTTGTGTAACGTTACTGTACCTATGAGCTACAAACCACCGCGATTTTTAGTTAAAAAAGCAGCCTAACGTAGCAGTACAGTGAGGGTACCAGGTGCACCATGGTACATTAATACACAACATGAATCTAACCATAAATTTACACTGTACACTGGTGGTGTTTTGATACTGTTTGATAGAAAATGTTTTACCTGTAATACAGACACATTCAAAAGTTTCTCATGCATTTGTTCATCATAAAATCCAAATTCAAATCGGCATCACTAGTTCTGGGCTGAGTTTCCCAAAGCATCGATCTACTTAGGTTTTGCGCATTGACAGCCCTGATTTACACATATAGCAGAATACAAAAGAACACATGGCATGATTGCTGGAATTATTGTCAAGTTTCTCAGGTCGGTAAATGGTAATCATCCTCGAGATTTATCAGTGAAATTTTACTTGGGCTTATAACATGTTTGATTGAAATCGAACCTGATTAATGAGTGTAATGTCCTCAGCTTTTTTACTTGAATTGACATTGAATCATTGACGCAGATGTCATTCTAAAGAAACGGCAACCAAAAGCAAAGCATATTCCAGGCTTCATCCAAATCTGCTAATAAATTCCTCTTTGTTTTGTTTGTTATTGTCTGATGAAGTGTTGCAGTTCAGCGGTGGAAGTTTTCTAGGGTGTCACAGTTGCATGGGGCATTGCATCATGCTTTGAAATTCATCCTCGCCTTGCCTCAACCAAAACAAGAACAGCGTTTCAGATATTAATTATTCCCCCGCTAATAATGTCCATGAGGAGAAATGTGAAGATGAAAGTGAACTAAAGCACTTCACAGTATTTTAGGAATCATCTAAAAAAACAGAAACAGGCTAGTATGGGTGATGGTCTTCTGTTCATGTTTAGGTGCTGCAGATCAAGGAGCCAAAATGTTCATTTGTAAGATTCCTTTCTTCAGGTGATAAATGTGGTTGCATATTTCAAAGGAAGTCACATACATTCTAAGTCCTACTCCAAAGACAAGTGAGTTTCTGTCTCTAGCCTACATACTAACATACGCAGCTGCCTTCTAAGGCGTAATGGAAATGCACAAGTGACTGACTTTGAACGGTCTACATGGCAGCAGCTCCTGCACGCTCCGCAATCTTGCGTGAAGCACGCAGTGGACTTGATCCACTATTGATTTCAATGGAGTTTGAAATGGAGTCACTAAGCTAATGACACATTCTAATGTGCATAAAAATAGTATACAAAAATATTGGGTAAAATATGTTATAGATGTATTATACAATTTCTTTTTTAAATTACTTTATTAAAATAGATATAAATATATAATAATGTTATACAAATACATATACATTATGATACATTATTACCTTAAAGCAAAGGAGACAAGAAATGAGAGTGAACTAGATGGAAAAGACTTGTCCAGGAGAATGAGATTGAGAGAAATAGAAAGGAGACAGAGAAAGTGAGGCCATTTAAACTAATGTATTTCAATAATCTATCCATTATCCATCCCTACACAATGGTACTGCGGTGAAATAACGCCCACATCTTACATCGTACATGTTTGTGTATATAAGTGCAAAGTTCTTGCATCTTAAACTTCAATACCTCTTGTTTTTCTGCTTGTACGGGATATAAGGAGGGTTTTTATAACTATATGGAATTTTTATAACCATCATATTAATGTTAAGCCTTTAATTGCATTTATTCAACAAAGATACATTAAAACAAATATATTATTGAGCTTCTTCATATTCATTTTAATAACAAAATATAAATTATTTCAGTATGAAATTAAGACATTAGACCTAAGTTAAAAACAAAACAAAACATATGTTCAATCAGAGTCCATGTTATTACCTATTTACAATAATGACATGCTGCTGACTGTACATTGTCCTGTTTATTCGCCTACTTACCAAATAAATAAATAAATGTACATATTGATTTAAGATTAAATTATTTTATTAGTTTACTTGTAGATTATCTTAAAGCTTCCGCTAAGGTTACCAGGGACAACAAATCAATTATACAGGTTGGTAAAACATCTGACCACAGAATCAAGTATTCCAGAGAGTGCATTAAAAATGAGACACTGGATGCGTACGATATGACCTTATTTCAAATAAATAATTCAGAAACAGGTAAATACATAAAATCAGGACATGGTGAACAAAAAGTGGGTTAGATTATCTTTGATCTGATATCTTGCAATGTAAAGCAGGGGAATGAGTTACTCAATAAAACCTGAACAGTGATTACTGTAAACATGTCATACAAAGACAAGCAAGGATAAACAAGCATACTGATGTGAGGCTATACTGAAGCAGAAAATCCTTAATGATCCTTGGTGGAGTGAGGATCGAGAAATGTATAAAGGGCCCGAGCAAATGTAGTATGCAGTGCTTGTGTGTTTGTGTGTGACAGTGATGGAGTAAGGGTGTATGTTTGTGGCTGAAACTAAGAGGAGTCATTTCTGAAGACTAAAGATGAGCTGTCACAAGAGACGGACTGAACTCCCCCTTCAATCGATATGGGGGGTTGGTTCCCTATAGGCCTCTGGAGCCGATGCAAGATTTGAGTCTTTCCACTTTTAAACACTATATCTGAGGATTACAAAATATTACTTTCGGAAATGTAGACTTAATATAAAAAAAAAACATTTGAAACTATATTGGGGAAAATACATCTTAAATGACAAATTAAACATTTTAGTGTTTGAATTTTACATCTTTGTTCAATTATAAGAATTCAAACTGCACAAAATGAAAAACATATTCTGCCATGTCTTGAAATTAGGCTAAAGCTGCAGCTATTGTAATGTTGCCCACAGTCAAATGGCATATTCATTTGGTATAATAAAAATATATATTTCTGAATCTATCAGCACTACAAAGACCCCTGGGAAGGGAGGGGGCTTCAGTCAATGTTTGACTCACTTGTTCTTTGGAACAGGAAGAGTGTTCTGCATGACTAACCAAAAGCAGAGAACTCAATAAGGACAGACAACACAGCTCAAATCATCAGAGAGAGAGAGAGAGAGAGAGAGAGAGAGAGAGAGAGAGAGAGAGAGAGAGAGAGAGAGAGAGAGAAAGTGTGCAGAAGAGAAAAAAAAGACCATCACCACCACCACCACCACCAAAAAATAAATAAAAACGGACAGACTAGCAGAGCTTTAGCAAATACATCCAAAACAACATTAGGGAGCTCACTGAAACAATTACTCTCTCATGGTTTTTAAAGTGGCAAATTCTAGCAGACCTCCAGATAAAATAATTAGTCAGTATACCAATTACAACACTTTCTTAGTATAGTTCTCAATATGACAAGGAAGGCGATAAACACCAGTGTTGTTTTCATTTGACATTTAGGGGCGGTTTCTGAAAACATGTTCCCTGGAAGAGCAATACAAATCAATACAATCTGGAACTGGCAGGTTTAGTTGAATCAAAGTTCTCTACTGATTTTTATAAGATTGGTATCTTCCAAAATTTTTACACAATACACAATCATGTACTCTCTTACTTGTTTTTTAACTGGCACAAGTTCAAGCACAATTGCAGACAAGACAACATGGCACAAGAAAAAGGCTTAAATCTTACTGTATCTTTTTGGTCCATCCTCCAAACAGAAGGAGAGGGTCAATGTAGCATCCTCCTCAAAGAACTCTGTAGCAAACGCATCCCACCACAGACTATCACTCTCCTGGGGAAGAAGGAGAGTCACGCTTAATTAATGGGAGTTAATTATATGGTGTGATATGCTTTGTCAGTCTTAGAAGTCTATTTAAAAGGAGGAAAAAATAAGGAAAAAATTGAATGTTTTGTGTATAGCTCCACTTGTTTTTTGGATTTTATACACACTAGCATTCAAAAGTTTGGTGTCAGTTAGATCAAAAAAATATGAGGAAAAAAAATAAATATATTTTTAATATTTTAAATATGAGGGGGGAACAAAACACTAAACTTGGTTAAGGTATTTATCTGATAAAATTATTTGTCAAAAAAGGTAAACAACAGGTTTTATTTTACTATTTTAAAAAGCTCACAGGAAAAAACATACACTGACAACATAATCAGTTATTGATATTTATCTTGTTTTTCCATGTGTTCATAATTTCTTTGTAGGAAAAAATTATGACCACACAATTTGGCATGTTTCATTGCAATATCAAAAATAAAACAATTGATACTAAGCAAAACTCAGCGGGTCTTCTTTCTCTTAAAGGGGTCATGAATCGAGAAATCAAATGTTCCGTGTTCTTTTGACATATACGAGGTCATTGTTTTGTTTTGAGTTTCAGAAATCAAAAATTCCTTGTTTTTCCAAAAACAGCTTTTATTGAAAACGAGCTTAGAAAACTACTCGTTTCGGATTTTGTCACATTATTACGTCATAGTGCGACGAAAGACCGCCTCTGCAAAAGATCAAAGTCTACTTTTACATCATATCCTCTTTAGCCCCACCCACCGATTTGCGCATGTCATGAAGTAGTAAATACGAGACAGACGCAAGCACAGGATTACTCCAGCAACTACACGATAGAGATGTGTCTGAGGATTACAAGAGTAGTTATACTGCCGCAGTCATACTGTGAATAGTTGTGATAGTTGTAATCTGCTGTTCTTTCATTTTCTTCAGCATTTATGTGGTTAATGAGAATAAAGCATGAAGAGAACACTGCTTTTGTTATTGTTTTGATCTAAGCCATTCAATCCTGAATAAAAGCTTCAGTGAGTGACATCTGTTTTTACATCAATAAGACATTACAACGTTTCATTTTATTTAAAACACGACACTGCAAACGATTTTTTTCTTTACTTTATCGAATAGGATGAACTGTGAATAGCCTATAAGAATGACAGTGTGACAAACAGTGGCACCTGCATTCCTAATTCCATTCACATGAAGTTATCACAAGTTATCATTTGTCAACTATAACTGCGGTAACTCAAAAAGTGCTTAAACTTTATTTGCCATGACCAAGACTGATAAAGCATGTAATAAGTATAAATGTAGCACTTTGTAGGCAAATGTTTCAACTATGTTGATATTTTTCAAATATGTTTCGAATCAAAATGAAGTGTTCAAAACAGGATAGAAAATAGCTTATTACAGTACTTCTAAATTAGGATGTTTTTTTTATATGTAAAAATCTTGATAACATCATAAGTGGAACTCAGAGAACATTCTAAAAAACAACAAAAATACAGTTCATGTCATGACCCCTTTAAAAGCTCATTTTGTGTCCATTCTGCGATCTAGCTTTCAAATTACATGAGCCCAGAGCTTATAAATGCAAGATTTTTCTTTAATTAAAGACTGGTAATGTAGAGGGCACCTGTGCACTGTTATTATAAGTTGACAACAACAACAACCAAATTCATTATAAATAATGTACATCCAGGGCACCTTGAAACTCCAAATCCACTGCTAATGGAAAGATTTAAATTAAATTTTGGCCAGTCCATTAGATGGGCACGCTAGCTGAGAACATCCTCAGTGTATGTAAAATTAGACTCCACAGCGTCCTGTGATTGACAGAGCTCTGATTCTAACAGACGTCGTTTAGGCCAACGTTGCCATCTAGCCGATGTTGCCTGGTGACAGATCACAAGCCCTCTCAGATGTTTACAATTAGGGCTGTCGACTTCAGGCAGCGTCACATTCCACAGTGGCCGACCCTGGAGACCTTTACTCCCGAGTCTTGTATTCGAGAAGCGCTGTTTTCCAGCGCTGGGGAAGTGTTCTCATCTGCTCTGTGTTTTGGGAGTGAGTCAGTGCCCTATTACGATCTGCTGTCTTTGTCACTTGTAAGTGAATGATCAGTTTTGACACCTTTTGTCATTCAATAAGGCAGGAGGCTGATGTTGTCCAACACAGCTGGTTATTAGCACAGCACTATCATCCACGACACACACAGTTTCGGTTAACGGTCTTTTCCTTGCTTTCTACTTGTGTATATGTGTTTTCGTCACACTCAGCAGGATGCATGACTTCATCAGATAATCATGTTTTCTTCATTTTTAGCTTTTTTCCCCATCTTGGTCTCTTGTGGATTGGCAAATCTTTAAAGGAGAACTCTGGTCAATTGTAACATTGAGCTAATTCTTTTGTACATTTGGAGTGCTGTCAGTACAGACAAAAACGACAAAAATCGGTGTTGCCTACACCGTGTTATCCTCTTTTTAAAATTCGCACCCTGTTGACTTCAATGGGGCAAGTTCTAAACCTGCTTTTAGCCTCTTCACATCCTTGATTTGTCATTACAAGTGCACAGCCATGTGAGTGGTGTTATTAAGAGTGACCACGGTCAATCTGTCTGCAGTAGATGTGAAAGATAAGGAATAGTTACCAATGATCGCGCGCGAACTCGACAATCGACTACTGTGGACTTCGACTGAAAACAAGAAGTAAATACAGGTATGTGAGCTGGCTGAATTAACATCATTTTTATTAATATCTTTCACATCTACCGCAGACAGATTGACCGTGGTCACTCTTAATAACACCACTCACATGATTGTGCACTTGTAATGACAAATCAAGGATGTGAAGAGGCTAAAAGCAGGTTTAGAACTTGCCCCATTGAAGTCAACAGGGTGCGAATTTTAAAAAGAGGATAACACGGTGTAGGCAACACCGATTTTTGTCGTTTTTGTCTGTACTGACAGCACTCCAAATGTACAAAAAAAATGAGCTCAATGTTACAATTGACCGGAGATCTCCTTTAGGGTTAAAACAACCTTCCTTTTCTCTAATCACTAGGCCTGGGTATTGACAGATTTCATGAATCAGTTAGATTTTGATCCCCAAGCTGATTCATAAACTATAAATATACTGTCATTTGGTACATTACTATAATATTTAAGGTTAAAATTAACCAGTTCAAATGTAATTTCTCTTTATTTTTTAGATACAATAACACTCAAATGTTATTTTGTACACTAATATTTAAATTGTAGTTAAATTGTAGTTTTTATATCAACTTTTTTAATGGTTCTCCAATTCGTTGTTGCAATATAAATAATAATAATTTAATGGTGGATGTCATAACTTTAATTAAAAGCTTTGCTTTACAAGTTTATTCAAACATTCAATAAATGAGACATCACTAACATGTTACGCAAGAATATAATGATTATGGAATCTAATGAATATATTTATTAAAAATTCTCCTAAAAAATTTTTTGAGCTGACTAATAAGCTACGGTCATTGAATAGCTTTTCTGAGGTAAATGTAACATTACGTGACATTGTTTACAAGCTGTTTTATTGACGTCTTTCTGCAGGTAAAACACTGATCAAGCGATTACAAGATTTCAATAAGTTGTATTGTCTCTTTCAACATACCTTCTGATGTTAATTCAAGTTTATTTTGTGCTATAACTAAGTAATGAGGAAGAGGTGATCGGTTCACGTGCCGTTTGAACTGAGGCACTAGTGATCTATCATGCCACATTAAAGATTTAGTGTTTGAATTTTATGGTAAAATTGACAGAATCAAATAAAGCACAAAGATTATTGTGATTATTAGATGGGATGCACGCTACAAATGTTTGGTGAAGTTTTGTTCACGCATCAACCGAAAACAGCATAGACTAAGAAATCAATCTTGGGATTTAAGTATCGATTTTGATCAAAATTAAGTTTGATTAAAATCGATTAATGTTATCGTAACTCAGCCCTACAAATCACTGTCTCTTTCTCTCCCTTTTAGGTCTGTAAAACAGATCTTGTTGATCTGTATCTTTGGTCAGTGAGTCTCATCTCCTTTTTTTTAGCCATATTGCATGACAATCGTGTAGTTGTGACTGAAAGCCCACGACTCAATGAGCTCTCTGCAGTTCAATATCTCTTTGCAGCTCATTGATGGATGCTCTTGAGCTGTGTCTATCAAACCGTGTTTGTATCAGCAGGTGTTGACTGCTCTCTTTGAGTGTTCATTGATCTCCTCCACTTCAACATCTTCCTCGTGCTGAGGTCAACGGCCCGCAGGGGGATCCATCAATGCTGTAGAGACACCACCAATGACCTCCTCAGCACTAACGACCTTTGACCTCAGGTTAGGTCCTAGTGTATAACACTGATGAAGAAATAGTTTAAGTAGCCTTTTTAGACTATAGACTTATTGTGTTTGTTATGGTCACTATATATACTACCATTCAAAGGTTTGTGGTCAGTCAATAATTAATACTTTTTTATTCAACAAAGACACACTAAATTGATCAAAAGTGACAGTAAAGAATTTTACATTGTTACAAAAGATTTTATTTCAAGTAAATGCTGTTCTTTTAAACTTTCTATTCATCAAAGAATCCTGAATTAATGTATCAGTTTCAACAAATATATTAATCAGCACAACCATTTTCAACATTGATAATAGTTATAAATGTTTATTGAGCACCAAATCGGCATTTTAGAATGACTTCTAAAGAATCACGTGACACCCCAAAAAATTCAGCTTTGTCATCACAGGAATAAATTACATTTTAAAATATATTTAAATAGAAAACAGCTATTTTACATTTTAAAACTGCAAATGGGTGATCACATATATTAGATTTTAAGAAACTGATTTTCAATGTCATTAATAATAATAATAATAACTTTTATTTTATATTTTAATTTATTTGTATTTGTATTGCAGCTTTTGAAGTGTTTAAAGGGGCAGAATATAATGAAACGCATTAAAAAATAAAATGAATATTATATGTTAACTTAATATATATATTTACAATAAATATCTCATGATTACATAATATATTATCTTTTTATCCCTATTTTAGTCTTGTAAATCACAATCAACAAAGACATTCTGTGAAATCACTTCAGTACATAATGAAGACAATGACCCACATGTACAGAAATGGTGAAAGGGTCTTCCATTATGCTGAGAAAACAAGATATCGAGCATATGGGTTGAGATAACAAGGACGAAATATTGAGTTAGCATGTAACATAATTACTTTACACTGTCATTGTTTTAATTACTTTGATATAAGCTAATTACCGAAGAGCATTAATGGCCACTAACAGCATTATCAGTATCTGCACCAGAACTCAGAGTTATAGGATTCCATTTATCTGGAAGGCAATCTGCACTGTCACAATCGATAGGAAATCTGATTGCCCATTTGCACTAATTAACCCTATTTAATGCCTCAGCAGCCCTTGCAAACAGTATCCGTAAACTTGCGTACAGGTGTGTGATGTGCCAAAGTTGGAAAGGAAGGACTGGATTTTTAACAGTTGAATAAGATCATTTCTTATACTGTACAAAAGTTCCCTAGCGATGTGATTTGCATTTATAGTGATATACTATCTGTGCCCCCCCTGCTGCACTGTTCTTTTTCTTTTTCTTTCTTTTTTTTTTTTTTTGCTCTTGACTGACTGGTGGAATAAACCAAAGCTGCTGCATTTCAGAGACATAGATCATGTTTGATAAAGATGACATATAACACTGCAGCCAAGAGAGAGAGTCGTATAGATCAGTAATATGTAGCTGACATAGAAAATGAGAGGTTCCTGCCTCCAGTGCTGATTGTAGCTGTCTAGCATGCTATAGCTGATAGTAAGCTTTGATGTACTGCGCACAGATCAGTCCTTCAGGACCTCAGGTGAACTAACATGGGCGTCTGCACGGGCTGCCCGAAGATAAAGCCGTATTGATTGGAATGTCTAAAGGGATTCATCAATGTGCCAATGGTGGCTCTCGACCCAGTCACCGCTCCACAGGGGCCAAGCAGCTCAGATTTATGGTAGATCCAAGAGCTTAGAGAAACAACAACATCCCATATCCTTGGTAAATAACAATAGCAGCTGCTTTTTATAACACATAGCTACTGTAGACACAACAACTAATTGAACTTTTTTGGGGGGGACAGTGGCACTCCAGGACCCGACCCCTGCTCTAAACCTAGCCATCACAAAAACTTTTCTGCATTTTTACATTTTCAATGAAGATGGTCAAGGTCAAAAATGTCAATGTAGGGTTTAAACAGACCTCACACACACACAGTCAGTTTTTTTCAACAATTTCACTAGTCCACTACTATTTTGATTAGAATTTTTTTTAAACGTCCTCAAGTTTCAAAATTACTTTAATTTCAGTTTTAATGCTGCACATATTTATCAAACAAATGCAATATAAATCACATTGGATAACATTTAAAAAAAATATTAGCTAAAAATGTGTAAGTTTAATCTTCATGACTTTTGTTTGAGACTGTTTTCAAAAATAAAGTGAGATTCAATTATTTATTTATTTTAAACTCATAAATTATTTGCGATTTCCTGCATGCTGGTTTATTATTGAGACGACTCGTGAGCAGTTTTCTGTAATGCGCAAACATCCAAAACATGGGCAAAGAAAGCCGCCTCTCATACTGTATAGCGTGCGATACTGAGCTGAGTTATCTTCTGTCTTTTTGCACTTGACGGAAAAATACCCACAAAAATGTCAAAATATCCTTGTAAACAGTCGGTTATGTCTAAAGTGAACGTAAACAGTTGACAGAAAACGCATGTGTCCGTGCAGCTCTTAAACTGACAACAGCCTAATATTTCTGCTGCCGTCTCTATAATAGCGTTAATCGAACAACAAAAAACAAAGAGAACATTTTATTACAGTTTCTGTAGCTAATTACCTAAAAATCATAAACACCGTTTATTTCAATAGTATCTTTGTTCAGTTGTATTTTTTTTTGTTTATTTGTGCTTTTTTAATTACTAAGTGTTTACTTGTTTTTAATAATGTAGGCAAAAGTTCCTTGTATAAGTATTCTTTAGCCTGTTGATTTTTGGTATTCAGCTACAATGAAATGTTTTGCAATAAGATTTAGAATAAATGTGAATGATAACTAAGTTTGTTTGTTTTCTACCTTATTGGAATCAAAATTAGGAATCGATAAGCATCGGAATCGATAAGCAGAATCGGAATCATTCAAATTCAAACGATATCTAACAACCCTTCTGCCATCATCTAAATTTAAATGTATAGCTTGGGCAAACACCAGCTTCCAATGGTTGTTGGGTTGTGCTGGATCAGTGTGTTCAACCTGTTAGTGTTTGTTGTGAACGTTTGAACAAGACAGCTGTGTTTCCTAACCACCTAAATCTATAAGTCTGTTTTAGAATGAATTCCGATTTTATTTACAGGCAGTGAGTTACAGCATTATTAGTACAACGAGAAGTATCAACATTTCTGTTTTGATTGGTACTATGCTGAAGGCAACCTAATCGCTCACACAACGTGGGAATTGGTGTAAATTGCCAATATATATCCACATCTGCAAACTGACATTTAAAAAGTCCTTAGCCAGGCAGACTCCATTTAGACTCACCTTTCAGGACTCATGAAATGTACACAAGGTCTTTGATGAGCTGAACAGAACTGTGTGTGGGCAATCACGTGCAGGGTTTGTACAACTGCTGTTGAACTTCTTCCACCTACATCAGTGACAGCCACCGACAGATCTCAAGGAATACTAACTATGTAAACAAGCCAAAACCGCAGTAGAAATGGCAGTAAGCACGTAACCAATTCATGCATCAATTCATGATACCTCATTTTAGTAAACAAAGACAGCATAAACAACGTTTATGGGTATTATTTTAGCAAGCTGTTCTCGTCTGCTTGTCCTTGTTCTGCTGTTGTTTTAAGAACAACAGAATGTCGCCAATATTTGAGTATAAGGTTAAGTGCACATGATCTGAATTACCGTATGCAAATGCAATAAAGGCACAGGGAAGTGAACTAACATCCTTCAGAAAGTCCTCACCCTATATGACACACAGCACTGAAAACAACTCCAGAACGGTATTTTTGTTTGTTTGTTCAAGCCGCTCTAAAGTTTGGAGTCAGTTAGGCTTTAAAAAAAAAAAGAAATTCATATATTTATTCAAGCAAGGATGCATTAAACTGATTTAAACAAAAAATGACAGACTTTTTTAGGAAAAAAAAATGCTGTCCCTTTGCACTCTCTATTCATCAAAGAATCATAGTTCGCACAAAAATATTAAGCAGCAAAACTGCTTTCAACGTTGATAATAATAATAAATGTTTCTTGAGCCCCAATCAGCATATTAGAATGGTTTCTGGATCATGTGACACTGAAGCCTGGAGTAATGAGGCTGAAAATTCAGCTTTGACATCAAAGGAATAAATTACATTTAATAAATATCATATAAGTTATTTTTAAATTGTATTAATATTTCACAATGTTACTGTTTTTACTGTATTTGTTAATCAAACAAATGCAGCCTTGAACTCAAAAACATTAAAGCGTCTCTAATGGTAGTGTATATATTTCTAAATGCATGTTTGTGCTATAGTTGACACAACATTAAAGCATTTTCAGCTATTTTTGTGCAAATAGGTAAAGATGCATGAAGGTTCACAATCCATCCGATTATTGACGAAGTGCATTAAAAACCAACACATGCAGAACGTTGACAGCAGAGAACGTTTCACTGTTTTATCAATGATAACACATTTGTGGCTCCTCAAAAACATCATCACTCAGGGCTGGACAAAGGTAATCAAAAATATGATCTGTACAGAAAAAGTCTAAAAACAGGAAGTTGGTAAAAATGGGCGATCCCTCTTTATCTGTTATCAGCGCAACAGTGTAGCCTGGAAGGAACTTTGGGAAAGCCGCAGGAAAAAGGTGGGACTATTGTCCTAGTATCCTGCCAGTTTGAACGCCACCTTATTGTTCCAGAGAATCCATTTTTTACTTCTGTTTTGTTTTCAATGTAATATGTCACATATCAGCCAGGACCCCATAACCTGTTTTTGCATAATGTAGCCAATTGATAAGAGAGTTGTGCATTATATCCGTCCCATAGTGAGTGCAAAATAAAGTTTAAGTCCACTGCTACTACAAAAACCAAAATTCAGATGATACATGTGTATTAATCTGAACACAAATTGATAGTAAAATAATTCGACAGATCTCAGTCCTATATGGCTGACTGCTTAACAAAACTCGCAAATTTGGGCACATCAATTGATGCTAGACTTTTCATGTGCTCTTAAAACACAATCATCGTCCATCACCTGCTTTCTACAAAATCAATTAACCAGCATGTAATATAAATGATGATGGACATGGTTAGACTGATTTGCCATTTGGTGCCATTTTAAGCTCTAATGGGACTGTGGAAGATCTGCGATGATTGGTTTACCTCAAGGACTTTGATACTGAGTTTCTCCACAGTGAAATGCATTATCGATCGCCCTCAGATCAAAACGAAACCCCGCCGTGAACTCGCACTGCTCCTTTGCATAAATGCATCCCATTCCAAAAGCATTAGACATATTAATATAGCTAGTCTTTCATTTGTTGTCTTTCTTAAGACCTCTTCTTTTTTTCACTCTCTCAGAGCTTGTGAATATTAAGACGCATTATGCTAATGATCTTATACCAGCGGAGGTCGACAAAACTCCTCCTCTGAATGTTAACCAGCATGCTTGTTTGCATGCTTATGTGGCAGGTTATCCAGCAAACCTTTTAAACGGCAGCAAACATGTTTGATGCTCTTTCAGGATGCATGCCTCAAGGCAAACAGGCAAACTCTATATGGTTTCTGTTTAAGGAGCACACATTTTCTTGTTTATGCAGCGCAGGCCGATCCAGCAGTCAAAATGAACTGGATGCAGCATAATGTAAAAGCATGCTATATTGTATATTGTAGTATTGTTCATTTCAGTCAGCCATGATTTATTTTTAAACTAAGATAAAATCTATACAAAGTATAGACTTTACAGTCCATTTCAAGTCCATTTCAAGGAAAGTCAGTTCATTTGGCGGCCATATTTGCAATAGTGATGTCCAGTTCACAAATGAATCATTTTTTTGAACTGGTTCTTATTAGTGAACTGGAAGAGCCAATTGACCAAATTGGACTGAACTGTCTGAAACAGTTCGCAACTCGAGTCTGCACAGATCTACAAGTTACTCAATCAAAACTCACTTTCGGATGTGCCTGACAGTCACTCCTACTCAAAATGAGCTGATATCCAAGAGAATATGATCCTACTGTATGAATGATGCCTATTTTTTCCATCTCAATCAAACACTCCAAGAGTGCTCAGACTGAACTGAGAACATGTCTTTCGGACATATCTGACATGCTAAGGACTGTCTGCTGAGGTAGTATGTTTCTGGTGTCTTTTGCTGAAAAGCATCAATTATAACAAATAAAAAGTATTAGAAATATAACAGTGATCTGATGGCAGTAGTTCTGGACTTGAGGGAAGGAGGGAAGGGAGGGAATGAGGGAGTGAAATTAAAGCTTTTTTATGGCTTCTCATGGTTTATGTAAAAAAGTGAGATGATTATGAGATTATTTGATTTAGACATTTAAACATCTGCATTATTATTGGGTGCTTTCATCATAGAATTGCGTGATTACGTAAACAAACTTGTGAATACGTTTTTTTTTTAACAGGTTTATTGTGACAAACTGTCTGAAAGTACCAGTTAGCAGAAGAGAATATAACTTCCCATCAATAGTTTACAATGTCACTGGGCAGCAAGCATTTTGGGAATGCTAGAACTCCTATATAGTTGAATGGGGAAATACAATTTACATTGATACATTTAAATCAGCAACAAAATCTGACATGAACTTCTAAAGCTTCTACAGTGATGCGATGAATTTACAAATTGGTTATTGGCTCTTTTATTTAGAAGGACTTATTCGGCCATATTACGCATTGCACTTTCTCAAACTCATAGTAATACGAGAAAATCATCTTGGTATATATAGGCACTGTCCTAAATGGCACCCTAAACACTCGCAGTCTTCCTAAGTCCTCACTTAAGTAAAACCGCTTTGACTGTCGGGAAGAAGTCTGCTGCAGAGCTCGCTTCAGTGCGGGCTTGGCAAAAGTGTGCATCGCAGTTGAATATCGACCGTAAATTGGGCTCACTCACAAGCACCCATCTGAAACCTAAAATGATAAATGGGGATCTCTACGGTCTTATGGAGCCATTGTAAGTCCATATGTACCGTAAGTACATGTGAAGTGTGCCATTTGGGACAGGGCCTCAGTTTGGGCTTGGCAAAAGTGTACATCAAGGGAGCATATCGACGGCAAAGGGGGCGCTCGCGAGCACCCTTCTGAAATTAAAATGACAAATGGACACCCTATGGTCTCTTGGACTTAACAGACACGCGCAGGTGGCAACCATTGTGGGTCCGCAAGACCGAAAGTGCATATGAAGTGTTCCATTTGAGACAGGGCCATGCAGTCTTTGGTAGTACTGAGCTGTACGTAATCTCAACACTGCGCCCCCAAGTGGCGACCCACTCCATGTAAAATAAAGGCGCTTTTATTAGACTACTCATATGAGTCATGCGACTGTAGCATACTTGATATTTTTAGAAACTACTGCTCATTTTTGCAATTTATTAAGTTTACACACTTTTCAGAGTTAAAAAAAGATACTTTCTTGTAAAGTGAGTTCGGAAATGTTCAACTTTAGACACCTTAACGGGCTACAACAAACTGATGGGTACTTTACTATCTCATGAGGCCACAGGACTCGTGAATGGAAGATGAAGCGACGCAACTGACGCTGGTAGATCACCCGACAATAACATTGACAACATATATGTAGTACATCCAAATTTCATATGCTACCCATTTTCCTACTATATAGAACATACTTTTTTAATAGTCATGACTTAAGTTTCGATTTTGTCATTAAGTATGTGATTTTGAATGCAGTAAGAGACAGTAAATATTGAATATATATTTCTTCTAAATGCAGATTTTGTGAATATACATATACATTATATTCATACTAAAAGCCTAAAAACTTCCATTTTGATTACACAAGGACCGTAAAGCTCTAGAACTATAACAGATAGCCTCGCTAGGCCAGGCTATCGGTTGAGCTCAATTGTGATGCTCAAACAAACAACAATGTTTTGATAGCACCATAGAATCACATTGTTTACATAATCAACCAATAAATTACTTGTTGTCTCTGTGAGGCTGGGTTAGGAGAAAGTATTTCAACAAAATATTACAAATTTCACTTTTAATTCATTATAGTCCATTTATCTAGCGTTCCGTGACAAACTCTCTGGTGCTCTTTAAAAAGCAACACTTTCTGCTCTGAAGTTAGTTTGCTGTCAGAAAATGGGCTGAACAAGTTTAGCCTTTGGACAATAAAATACATCAATCACTAGCTTTCCTGAGCTCTTTCCTGCTTTTGTCCAATTCTACTTTCACTCCAGTCATGTGATGTGCACCGTGGAGCTTAATTCCCATGTTAAGCGCTAATATATAGATTAGTTTGTCTTATTGAACAGTCATTAAATGACTGATGCAGAGAAAAATAGAGCCAAGTGATTATCAAACACCTTTGTTTGACAGTGGCTACTTCAGCTCTGCACTCCCTCTGTTGTTTCAGTGTTTGCCTGGAGCTTTTAAACTAAGAAAGTCTGGATGTCTACATGATGGATGGCTGAGGGGGGAACTCTCCTTTGTAAAATCTGTGCTAAATAACACTGGCTTCAAATGCACATCAGCGTGCTTGACTAATAAACATTGCGCATATTGTTTGCAAAGATATTAGCAATAGCGTTGTGCTATTATTCCACTGTGGCAAGGCGCTAGACCTATATGAGATCCAATTTGCAAGAAGGATACAAGATATCAGACCTTTTACAAACAATTCTATCTGCCAGATGGATTTGTGTGCACAGAGCAGATATGTTTGTTCATTTGAGTCCTCCATCCTAAACAGAATTCTCAATGAAACTCACATGTTGCAGGTATAAAACAGCAAACAATAAGACATCAGAATGTTTGTTCCAAATTTGTCAAGAACTATGTACTCTCTGTGGTGTGCATGAACTGACTAGTATTTCATCTAAAATCTATGTAAGTGCAATGCAATACAATTCAGTTATCTGAGTGAATCAAATATTGATTTCAATAACACTGTTTATAAATTTCAGAAACCTTATCCAATATTAACCCTTTGATGAGAAAAAGTTCTTAATCTGCACAAAATTAAATTATACTTTGATACTTTAACATTATTTAAACAAATCTCTTTAAAAAGAAGTGATTTTTCTTTTTCTTAATTGTATTTCTCTTTATGCTTTCTCTCTTTTTACCCCTTCAGAGCTGCATAGATTGCAACAGTTTCCAGAAACAAATCACATTTGTCACCTAAACTCATTGTTACCCTTTCAATGAAATATCTTATCAAGATTGATCACACATAAAGATTTTATCTTAGCAAATGCCCTTTTATGCCAAAGTGAGGTTGTGAAAATTAAAATGATATATTGGCACATGTTTATTAGGCTCTTTGGTAAGTGCCGTTTCAGAATGGAAGTCTACAGGGTTTGGGCCGTTGCTTATGCATTATTCATGATGTTGGTCCTTTGCATCTCTGCAATACAGTCCATGTCTCCTTAAAGTTACAACACCTGCATCAAACACATGAGCAGAGGCGCACGTGTCAGAACTGCGACAGCGATAGGCACCAGTGCCATCATTAGCATATTTAATGCTGTTTTTCAATGGGACAATTAAGGGAATTGTCAAAAGTTGTTCTGTCTATGACATCACAAATGGGCAAGACTGACTGTGATAGCGATATAAGCTATAATTGGGTACATTCTTTTTTTTTGACAGTTGAGTGGAATACAGAGGTAGAGGTTGCAAGACTTGCATTATAACCAGCGGATCTTTGAAGAAAACATGACTATTTCCCATTGAGATCAGCATTACAGACATGTCCCTGTGTCACAGCACAAATATTTACAGATATTATTTACAGACGTTTTACTGTTATTTTAAAAGTACAATAAAGGAGGTCAAATGCTGGCAGTGTTTTAATTGCATATAGTCTATTTTTTTTGTCATTAAACTGTTGTTAAAAAAATGTTGGCCCAACTACCTAACAGAGTTTGTCAGAATAAACAACTTCATATCGAATAATATATGTGAGTTCACAGCATGCACTGCAGAATGAATAAATTATGTGTTTACTGTTATAGATTTATTTTTATTGTTTGCTAAATTTATGAACTATATGCTGTTTTTGTTGTCACTATTATTTTGTGTGTGTGGTGATACTATAATCTCTGTGCTTGTTCATTATCACCGTTATTTAGGTTTACGTGCTTCTACGTCTAATTCAATTGATCTCTCCTTTAGAGGCAAAGATTGCAGAGGTTCCTTGATGTTAATAGTCATAAAAAGCATACAGTGATGACGATTCAAATATTGTGTTTTGTTAATTGAAAATGTGCTGCATGAGAAATCTGTAATTGCCTTGACAACAATTAATTGGCTGAATGTGACATTTATTTTTAAATTAGTGAACAATAAAATTAAAATGGACAATTATGTTGCATTGATTTTTTTGTTTTTCCCAACAATATATTTATTATTATTAATAATTATTCAAATAAACTGTTAGGTGTGGATGACAACATGCAAACATTTAAGTTCTGAATGCATGTAATATATTCAAATCAAATAATGCTTTTCATTCCAGTGCTGATATCACTTTTGCAGCAAAGTTTGTGGGACTATTCATTTTCTCTTGCACACCAAACGGTTCTGCTTTTTCATAAAGTGCTTTTAGCATCTTTTATACACTTAATCCCTTTCCATTATCCTTTAAATTAATAGTCAGGTTATTAGTAGCCACACTTGTAGAGCTTTTTAGTAGAAGTTCATTTTAAAACATGTATTTAAAACAGTTGTGTTGTTCTAGAAGAGCATCATTCCTCTGCGCTCGTGCGCTGTTCATTAACTTGCTGTCTCCACGTGGATTTTAATCAGTGATCAAAGTAGATGTTGATTCTGTACGCAGAGCCTAAATAATGTACATTCATAAAAGCTCAACAGAAAGTCTGAAATATGTCCCTAAATGCGCATTATGTTCTGAAAATGTATATCAAAATGTTTTTTCCCCCCGAAGCTAGAAATAATTCCATGGAAGTGCATTGCTATTTTGAGGAATCACTATCCCGAATTCAAGTGGTCTGAGGCTGAGCAATAACCTATCATCACAATACACTTGTGCAGCCATGCAACTTACAGTGATCACAAAGTCAACCAGTTCCAAAACAAAAACATAGGCTATAGCTTCATCACTTAGTTCACACTCTTAGTTTTGTACAATCAGGTAAAGTGCGAATAATTTAGCAAAAGCACTACTAGATAGCATAACTTTTCCCAAACTACAGCTGTCACTGTCTCATGTGGAGCGATGCGAAACTCACCTCTGTCCGGGACTGAAGTCGTTTGTTCATCTCATAGATTCTGTACTCAGGCTGCACCATGTACGGTGAATGTCTCCGGTAGAACGGTCCGAAAGGGGACGAATAGAACGGGTCGTGCGGAGGGTTGGACATGTTGATTCCGTGTCGCGTTTACAGCAGCGCCGAAGATTCAGCATCCATACAGCGAGCGTGTAGGATCTCCAAACGCCGCGAGACAGCAGCAGCAGTCACTGGCTGCACGCGGAGCGGAGAGATGAGAGCGCGCGGAGGAGGCGGGAGAGGAGGAGAGCAGAGAGAGGAGGAGGGCTGGGCTCTCATTGGATAGCCGCAGGCTGCACAGGAACATTGTTGAGGGTGAGCCAAGCAAGTCTTACCATCCCACCAAAAAGCAACTGGCCTTTATGTTAATGTTTGTTTTCGGTAACATTCACATTAGCGTGTCAGTGTTGTGCACAACCGGGGCTAGTTGTCACATGGGGAAGTCTTCACTAGGAGGACTTTGTCAATTAGGTCACTAAAATGTTTTCTTCGTGACTAGCAGTTGGTTTCTTTCAAGAATTTAGTTTAAAACTATATGAAGTAGTACATGGTCATTTGTGAATTAGCTCTATCCTTCAGATTCAACTTTCTAGTTAAACTTTCTTTCTTTCTTTTTTTTTCTTTTTTTTTTTTTACTGTGGTTAACTTGTTATACATACATTAAAGTCAACCACAGAAGTTGCGATAGTATCTTTTTCCCTATTGTGACGTAGGCCTATGTCAATGTTTGATTTTATCCATCGGAAATGTAATGGATTGTTCGCTCGTTGTCGTTTGCGATTGCTGTGATGTCATGTGACTGACAGGTTGTCCCGCCATTGCGCCAGTAAACTCATCATCAGAGAAGAGAAGAGAAGAGGGCTGCAAGAAAGCAGGGAAGTTATTTTTGATGAATGATTACAAAGACATATAATTTGATATAAAAATAATGATGTACATGGATAAATAATTTATAATAAATAGGCTACTGCAATATTCCATAAAAATAAGGATAGTCCATTTTGATTACTATAGTGACTTTAAGGCCACTTATTGTCAAGTTTAAACTTGTTCTTAGGACAACATATCTCAGGTGGGGGTTGGTTGTCACATGTGTTTTTAATGTTTTACAATTCTGTTCAAGCATATGGCAGGTTCCCATTGTGACTACCCCACGAACATGAACTGTATCTTTCTTTAAGGTGAAAATATTCAATAGCTTTAGACCTTATGCCAGGGCCACAATGTAATGGCGCTCTAAGCAAACATGCAACATTTCAAAATGTGGGGGTAAAATGTAACCATAATGAATTATCCTGTTTTATTTGAACTAAATTGTAACATAATACTGTAGGTATCTTAAAATGCTATGCCTAGTTGATGAATTACACATACTATATGCAGAATTTATTTTAATATATTTAATGATTTAATTCAAGCATACAAGATACTGTAAGAGAATGACAGGTGTGTTTTATGTGGTCAAAAAAAGAATGATACAATCATGAACCTCACATATATCAATCTGGATTGAAGAGGATATACAGAGGGTATACAATTAAATTACTTTAGTAAATAGTTATAATGTTTAAAGGACAGAATATGATGTAATGCTTGTGTACATTTTGACCCATCTTGAATATGACTGACAAGTGCTACGAACAAAACTATTAATCCCACATTGTAAGGCTTATTGCATCTATTGCGATTTTCCCTTCTGTTAATACTGTATGGTACAGTATCCTAATACCTTATAGCTCCAAAAATAACCTCTATAATTTAAAACTAAAATAATATAGCAATTTTATAGCACCTCCATATATCAGAATAATGGCGACACCTGAGGCTTCTCTGGTGTAGCTGCATCAGTTGTAAATAGAAACTGCACTATAAAAATGGGCTTTGAAACTTTACATTGTTGCTGGAATTATTCAATGTCTATTTATTTTTATGCTAATTTATTCTAATGCTGATGTTGAAACATACATTTTCAAGCCGAGCCCAAAAAAATGCTCTTCAAAATCCATTTTCTAAATTTATGCTAATTAGCCATTATAAGAATTATTCTTATATTGTGTGTTCTGTGGAAGTATTTGAGTCTCAACCATCTTAGACAAATGAAAGTTCAACTCCAAACACTCCAGGCACAGAGATAGGTAATTATGAAAGTTGGGGTGAAAATCTATTAATAAAACTCTTAATTAAAAATTACATTATTTAATATCTCAAAAACTTTTAGAAGAAATGGTTGTTTGCCCAAAGCATATTTCTGCAGAGTGTGACCAAAGGCTATACCGCTCCAAAAAAAATAAAAAAAAATAAAAATAAAACTTGTCTTTTTTTTTATTTACCATCTACTTTTAATTTTAGGTTTAAGGAGAGAGCGTCTGGAATTGGAGTGTTTTTTTTTATTAATTAGAAGTAGAGCCTGAGTGTGGAGTTTGTGGTGTTGAGGGAGATATATGTGGTAAGGTGAAAGAGGAAGAGCACTTCTGGGGGAAATCGAAATGGGTCAGGACACATATAGACAATCCTTCGCCAGGCTCCCCACTGTTACTATGGTAACATACCATGGTGCGTGGTGGATGCCGCCTTTTCGGCAGGTTTGAACCCAAACACAAACACACACACACACACACACACACACACACACACACACACACACCCACACACACACACACACACACACACACACACACACACACACACACACACACACACACACACACACACACACACACACACACACACACACACACATAAACATTGCTTTACCTGCAGAAATCTCCGAGCTAGATTTATTGTTTTGAAAATGTACGTTTATACCATTACATGTTTTTTTGTGTGTGTTTAATGATCATAGTCTTGCAATTTATTCTTGCATCCATTCTGCTTTATTTTCCAATGCTCCAAAACACATTATAGATTGTTAAAAAAAACAGCATCATCAAGCCTCAAGAACAATTTACTCTATGAAAAAGCATCTCAGTTTATCAACACAAACAGACTTAGTGAATTTAATAATGAATAATGGTGTGATCTTGTTCATGAGTAATACTTTACAAAGATCTTCACTGCAGGACACAGAGGTAGTCAGATGCAATGTGATTTTGACGTAGGACACACACACACACACACACACACACACACACACACACACACACACACACTAATGTTTTCTGAATATGGATGAAATGTACCCCTGTGCTTGAGGAAGAACTAGTTTTGCTGGAGAATCTCATTAGCATCGTAATAGCTTGCAGCCTTATTTGCATATTGCTAAGAGTGTTTTTTTCCCCTTTGGATAAAGGAGAGAAAGAGAGAGAGAGAGAGAGAGAGAGAGAGAGAGAGAGAGAGAGAGAGAGAGAGAGAGAGAGAGAGAGAGAGAGTTGGTAAAAAAAAGCTCAAACTTTGAAGCTCCATATTTTATTTCATTATTTAAGTTAAATAAATTCTAATTGAAAGACGCCTTTCAATTATGTTTCCCTGCTTGTATTAGATACAAATAGTTGACTTGTTGAGCATTTGCAGAGAAAACATCCATTACTGCTGAGATAAACACTATTAAGTTTTTTCTCATTATGAAAAAAAAATCACAAAATAAACAAAAATATCATAGTTTGTGTCTCAATTAATCTGAAACTTCAGGACAACAAATGTGTCACCTGAGGGAAATTTTAGCATTAAGGAACCCAAACACATTTTTGAAGGACTGCAGACATTATCTCAGAATTTATGTACAGCTGAAGTGCAATTTCTTGCAGTTCAACTCTAGGCATGAGAAATCTCTTCTGCATACTTTATTACAGTTGACCTTTCCATGTGGTATTTCATTGCAGTGGCGTATGACATGTTTGTAATGTGAAAGCAATATTTGCTTAAACACGGTGGCTCTGCTGGTGGTCACCAAACGGCGGTATCTCTGTCTCACACATACTTATTTCCCTTGATGGTGACATTCTAAAGCCAAACCTAGAAATCTGGAACCTTTTAAATTTCCTATACTGTAATAAAAAAAACAGGGAGAAAAAAAAAATCTAATTTCACAGTTTAACATGCTTGGCTTGTCTTACTTGTGTCACTTGAGCATGCAAAACCTAACTGTTGACTTTCCCTGAATGATTTATGGGAAACATAAATATAAACATAAACATTTGATTAAATAGTAGTGAAAAGACTCCTGCCCTTCTATTTCCTTTCTTCTCCATTTTGCTCTTTCAAGGATACTTTTGCCACCTGCCATCTGACCACGCCAGCTTCACCTGTTGCCTATAAATTGTTTGTGAACCCTTTGGCCCATTCTTTGCACTCTCTGCTGGCACTCCGATGCACACTTCGTGCTGTGTAATCACGCACGCCAATGTTGAAATGGCTTGATTAAATAGTTGTACGAAGAAGACAGGATCCCTAGCATGATCCCCATTCAGTCGACGTCGACTATGTCTGACGTTCTGGACTGAAAGGGAACTGCAAAATAGCACCAGGGAACGTTTGTGCCGGAACACGCCTCTTTTCACTGAATCGCCCCTGGGAGCACAAGTTCATTCCGTAATTTACAGACGTGCGTCTCTGGAGGGAAAAGTCCGCTATGCGTCGGGTGCAAAATAGGAATGATACATGTGTTGGTGTACAAATTCAATTGCGCTGGGTGCAAAATAGGGCCCTCAATGCTGAATAAGAGAAAATTTCTTTAAAGAAAAATCTTTCTGAACAGTAGTATATATATTATTAATAAATTAGTTTAATAAATTATATATTGGCTACATAATAAGATAATTGCTACACATTTGGTATATATAATTGTATAAATCTTTCTGTTACTATTTTTCCATCATTGTACAACTACATTACTGAACTACACCAAAAACTGGCACTGTATCGATTTAGCATTGAAGGCTTATGTCTTTCTCTCTTCAGCACTCACTGTTTTTCCCTACATTTTCACTCATTCGCTCTCACCCTCTGCCCAGTCTTGAAGTCTACATAGATCTTCACCATCATCGAACATCTGTTTACAATTTCAGTCATGGGGTTGAGGCCCTGCTCAAACACTTACATATCAACTGACACAACAGTCTCATGGTTATCTGTATCAAAATTGATAAATGACTTTGTCCCAGTGTCCCGTGATTTTATTTCATAATTTCGCACAGGGAAACACCCAGTTTTATTGATGGAGAAAATGGTAGAGGGAGGGAGAAAGAATGTCAAATACAGTACACACATCTATAAAACCAGCAACACACACCGATTCCCTCCCCCATCTCGACTTCCTCTCCTCAAGCTTGCTTCCCATCCCCCTGCAGGTCAGTTAATAAGAGAGGAAGCCTGCCTGAACCTCAGTCTGACTGAATCACACACACACACACACAAACACACACACACACACACACACAGTATGCACACACGTGCGCACACACAAAACGAGCATGTAAACCATGCCACATCTTTTAACACCCACAGACATGCACATATGTTGACTGTTCATCCACATAACTATTTAAAAGAGTATGCATTCAAATTGTTTGTGAGTATGTGCTGTGATTTTTGTGTGTATTTGTCTCTCTAGGGCACACACAGTCCAGTCTCAAGGGAATAGTTTCAGCCTGAACGTTGCAGGAATGAGGGAGTGGAATTTTACCCACACTCCACCTTAGCATGAGACCCGAACACGCACACACGCACTCACACACACACACACACACACACGCACGCACACACACACACACACACACACACACACACACACACACACACACACACACACACACACACACACACACACACACACACACACACACACACACACACACACACACACACACACACACAATCACACAAGCGCATCTTCTCTCTCAGCCTGACATGTCTTGTTCTCCATAGTTTCTTCATGACTATTCCTTCTATTCCACACAACAGAAAATGACTAACATGTGTTGACAAATGTTTCCACCTCTCTGTGGATTCAGAAGCAGTCCTAATGACTAGCATCTTACTCACATCTGATGTTTTGATGTTTCACCTGACTATAAGAAGTAATGCATCTGATTGAAGTTACACTGCGTATACCTTCGGCTGATGTACACCAGACGTGACTCTGTGATGATTGAGCTGAGCTGAGCTGAGATCGAACCTTTTAAGTGTAAATGAGACAAGCAACAGATAAATTATGCCAATGTGTTCTCTGCTGTCTTTAAAAAACAAAAAATAGTTACACTGTTTGTAGAAATGCATTTGTCTCTTTTTGCTGTGACCACACTCATGTGCAGAGCAAAAATACATAGTTTTCAGTGGTGAAATGTCTTAAAGGTTTAGTTCACCCAGAAATAAAAATTCAGACATCATTTACTAACCCTTGTGTCGTTGGATATGCTGCTTTCCTCTTTCCCTGAGGATGGCATCCCACTTGTAGTCTTTGGCGACTTCAACATTCATCTAGAGAAGCCGTATGCAACAGACTTCATCTCTCTCCTAGCCTCTTTCGATCTCCAACGGCTTATCACCACAGGTACTCACAAGAAAGGCAACCAACTGGACCTGGTTTACACACGCAACTGCATCACAGACAAAATTTTGGTGAAACCTCTCAATGTTTCAGACCATTTCCTCATTACTTTCAATCTACAACTCACAACCCATGCACCACCAACTCCCCTACCAGTTACTTTCAGACGAAACCTGCGGTCACTTTCTCCGTCCCATCTTTCCTCTGCTGTGTCATCTTCTCTTCCCTCACCCTCACATTTCTCAACTCTGGATGTGAATACTGCAACATATACTTTATGCTCCATTCTAACCTCTTCTTTAGACAACATCTGCCCTCTCTCCTCCAGGCCGGCACGCGCTACTCCCTCCAACCCCTGGTTATCTGAGGTTCTTCATGAACACCGGACCGAACTCAGGGCAGCGGAGAGGAAATGGCGCAAATCAAAAGACACATCTGACCTCAGTAGGTATCACCACGCCGTAAAATCTTCATATTTCCACAACAAGATGCCTCTAACACACGTTCACTTTTTAAGACACTTCTCATTCAACTCTTCTCCTCTGTCCACCTCAACCACCACCCACCTCCTCGCTAACTGCTGATGATTTTGCTAACTTCTTCACTAACAAAACTACAACTATCAGCAGTTAGTTCTCAGCTTCACACACACAGGAACCCAGACTAACCTCTCCCACAGCCAACAACCTTCTCTCCTCCTTCACTCCACTAACCGAGGATGAAGTATCTAAACTTCTCCTCTCTAGTCATCCTACCACCTGCCCTCTGGACCCCATCCCCTCACACCTTCTACAAGCAATCTCTCCCATACTTCTCCCAGCTCTCACACTCATCATCAACTCATCCCTCCACACTGGCATTTTCACTACAGCATTCAAGCAGGCTTGGGTAACTCCACTGCTTAAAAAAACAACGTTAAACACATCACTTTTAGTGAATTACAGACCTGTCTCTCTCCTACCATTCATTGCGAAAACACTTGAATGAGTTGCTTTCAACCAAGTATCATCTTTCCTGTCTCTGAACAACCAGCTGGATGTCAACCAATCTGGCTTCAAGAAAGGGCATTAAACCGAGACTGCATTGCTGTCGGTCACCGAAGCCCTGTGGAACGCAAAAGCTGCTTCCAAATCATCAGTTCTCATCCTCCTGGATCTGTCTGCTGCCTTCGACACTGTGAACCATCAGATCCTTCTGTCCAGCCTCTCATCACTGGGCATCACAGGTACTTCTCTCTACTGGTTTGAGTCCTATCTCACAGGTAGGTCCTTCAGGGTCACATGGAGAGGTGAGGTATCCAAAGCACATCAACTGACCACAGGGGTTCCCCAGGGTTCAGTTCTTGGAAAGCTCCTCTTCTCCATTTACACCACATCACTGGGACCCATTATACAGGCACATGGTTTCTCTTACCATTTCGATGCTGATGACACCCAGCTCTACCTCTCATTTCAACCAGATGATCCCACAGTAGCTGTACGGATCTCAAGCTGTCTGGCGGACATCTCGGCATGGATGAAGGAACATCACCTACAGCTCAACCTGGCAAAGACTGAGCTTCTCATCCTCCCTGGCAATCCGTCTCTACAGCACGACTTCACTATCCAGCTAGATTCTTCCTCAATCACCCCATCAAGGTCAGTCAGAAATCTTGGAGTAATCTTTGATGATCAGCGGACCTTCACAGACCACATCACAAAGACAGCTCGATCATGCAGGTTTGCTATGCACAACATCAGGAAGATCAGGCCTTTCCTAACTGAGCATGCAACACAACTTCTCGTCCAGGCCCTGGTCATTTCTAGGCTTGATTACTGCAATGCTTTTCTGGCTGGACTTCCATCATGTGCAACTAAACATCTACAAAATATCCAGAATGCTGCAGCTTGTCTGGTCTTCAACGAGCCCAAAAGAGCCCACGTCACTCCTCTGTTTATCTCTCTGCACTGGCTACCACTCGTTGCACGCATCAAGTTCAAGGTGTTGACACTTGCTTACAGATTGACCTCAGGATCAGCTCGATTCCTACTTCCACTCACTACTACAAGTCTACATCCCTACCAGAAGCCTACGATCAGTCAATGAGCGACGGCTCGTGGTACCATCACAGAGAGCCTCAAAATTACTCTCCAGAACATTCTCATTCATGGTACCATGCTGGTGGAATGATCTGCCCACCCTCATCTGGAATGCAGTATCCCTGACGGCATTTAAAAGACAGCTGAAAACTCATCTCTTCCGTGAGCACTTAAAATAAAAAAAATAAAAATTCTCTCCTTTTCCTTTAAATCCCTGCTTATCTGGCTTATGCTACTCCAAGCAATGTCTGAACTTTGAATTTTGAGCACTTCTTGCGTTGTTTTTGTCTCTTCACAATGACTCACTTGGTGTAGTCCTCAGTTGTAAGTCGCTTTGGATAAAAGCGTCTGCTAAATGACTAAATGTAAATGTAAATGTTCCAAACCCGTAAGACTTTCATTAATCTTCAGGACACAAATGAATATTTTTCTGGGAGATTTCCCTTCATTGAAAACTCTGACGCTTCAAAACGCTCATAAAGAGATCGTAAAATAAATCCACATTGAGTGCTCTAATCCAAGTCTTCTGAAAAAACACGATTGCTTTATATGATGAACAAATTTACTTTAGGATTTTATTCACATATAAACATTTATCAGCAAACATAAATAGAAGCTCAACCTTACATGTTTAGGTCAGTAATTGATGACAAAATGTTATTTTTTGCGTGTACCATTCCTTTAATTAGCATTATAAAATGGATAGTAATTTAAGTAATAAATAAATAAAATAACATGACTGAATCTATCTGGCTATATTAGGTTACACCAATGAAAGTCATTTTTATCTGTTAGAAAAAGTAGAAATAGATCCTTTGCAAGTTCCCAGCTAAGAGGAAATGTTCTCAGAACAAAGTTATGAACAAATCAAGTAATCAGTAACCTTTCCGTGACTTAAACGTTATCAACATTTTCTTATAGAACATATTTTTGTTAGCTGGGTTACCTTTTAATTGTAAAAGCACCCCTTGGTGAAATCCCTGTAATGCACAGCTTTATTTATGCATACTGTGCATAAAATGCAACAGATGCGTACACACAAGCACACACACAGACAGCATGACTGAACATCAGCAGCCAGAGTTGCAGGCATTCAGACTGAGAGAGAAAGGAAAAAAACTCTATCGACAGATTCCTCGCACACACACAACTGGAGATTACCCTGACAGCCCAGATGAGATTATCGCAGATTCTAAACTCATGTTGTTGAAGATAGCAGTCGGCTTCTACACCGAACATCCTGACTACACACAGAACTGGACCTGATCTTGTCTGTAATGACTAATGGACTGCAAATGTTCTGGATGCACCTTTAATAATGTTTCTTTAATGAATTAAGTACTTTGGAAGTTCATGTATTTTATAACAATGGTCCAAAAAGGATTATGACAACCACATAGAATGCATGAATTTCATTGCATTAGATAATAAAATATCAAACTGAGTGGCTTCTGCAAACAAATGATGCCAGTTCTTTTCAGTCACTTTTATAAGCCATTTTTACAATGAGTTTAACTGGTCTCAAGTTGGCTTTGAATGGATGTATTAAGTAATTTCCCTCAAATTCATACAGATGCCCTATACCTGAACAAAGTGGTAACCTGCAATTGTTACCTCAGAGTTCTGCATTCCTGTAACTAAAACGTCTCGGGTTATGACTATAACCCTTGTTCCCTGAGAAGGGAACGAGACACTGCGTCGAGAATCGACACTTTGGGGACGCTCCCTTAGCGTGCGCCTCTGAAGTATGAATGAAACTAATCCAATCCTGATTGGTGTTGCGTCGTGACGTAACATGTGACGGCATACCCAGAAGTATAAAAGTGACGCTGTCACAACACACACTAGCCTCGCGATGAAGCAAGATGCTCCAAGGCCTCAAGGGGCGTGGCAGAACGACGCAGTGTCTCGTTCCCTTCTCAGGGAACAAGGGTTATAGTCATAACCCGAGACGTTCCCTTTCGAGGGAACTCTACACTGCGTCGAGAATCGACACTTTGGGGAACGAGTGCCCACTAGGCCACGCGCCGAATGGGCCTGTCCCGGAGTGAAACTGTCTAGGCACTCAGCAAGGACTGAGCACGTGTGCGCCAGGCGTACTAGGAAGGTGGAGACTGTAGAACCTAATAAAAGTATGTGGAGTAGCCCAACCGGCTGCCTCACAGATCTCCTGTAGAGGTACTCCCGAAAGAAGGGCCCTAGAAGAAGCCATGCTTCTAGTTGAGTGAGCCCTTACGGCTAAAGGTGAAGGCAAATCGCGCACCTTGTAAGCCTCAGTAATAGCCTGAACAATCCAATTACTAACAGTTTGCTTGGATGCCGGGAGCCCCTTCTTAGGTGACCAAAAACATACTAATAACTGGTCCGACCTTCTCCAAGAAGAGGACCTCTCAAGGTACACGCTTAAAGCTCTGACGGGGCAGAGCAAATGAAGCTTCTCTTCTTCTGCCAACACATGAGGTGGAGGATGGAATGCCTGAAGGACTGTAGACTGAGCCGTATTCGATGGAACTTTAGGCACGTAGCCCGGACTCGGGTGCAAAAAAGCTTTTACTCTGCCAGGGGCAAACTCCAAGCAAGCTGGTGTTACTGCCAGGGCTTGGAGATCTCCCACCCTCTTAAGTGAGGTAATAGCCAAGAGAAAAACCATTTTCAGCGTTAAATCCTTAGGTGAAGCCGAATTCACTAGAGGTTCGAAGGGGGCCAGGGATAACCCTTCCAGAACTATCGCCAGGTCCCAGGCAGGAACCCTAGACCTGGTTGCCGGCCTCATCCTCCAAGTACAGCGGAGAAACCGAATGACCAACTGGTGCCTCCCCAGAGGCCCATCACCTAATGGTGCGTGGAAAGCCGCAATGGCTGCCACATACACCTTAAGCATGGAAGGGGAGAGACCCGCAGAGAAACGATTTTGAAGAAATTCCAGAACTGAAGCCACCGGGCAGTTTACTGGATCTAACTCATGTTCTCTACACCAAGTGACAAACACATTCCACTTGAGGCCATATACTCTCCTAGTAGATGGAGCTCTAGAGCTAAGTATGGTTTCAACCACTCCAGCTGATAGACCAGCATTTAGGTACTGAACCCCCTCAGAGGCCAGACCCACAGCTTCCACCGCTCTGGCTGAGGGTCGAAGATTGTGCCCTCCGCCTGAGACAACAGATCCCTCCTCAGAGGAATCTGCCATAGCGGAGCTATCAGGAGTGATATTATGTCTGAAAACCACACTCGGGTCGGCCACATTGGGGCAACCAGAAGTAGACTGATGCCCTCCTGACGGACCCTCTCCAGGACTCCCGGGAGCAGAGCGATCGGGGGAAATGCGTACAGGCGAAGCCTCGGCCAGGCCTGTACCATGGCATCCAACCCCAGTGGGGCTGGAAGTGAGAGGGAGAACCAAAGTGGACAGTGGGACGTCTCTCGAGACGCAAATAGATCCACTTCCATTGGTCCAAACCTCTCCCATAATCACTTCACCACCTGTGGGTGAAGTCTCCATTCCCCGGGCCTCAGCCCCTGCCTCGACAGGATGTCTGCTCTCTGATTCTGAATCCCCGGAATATACATTGCCCTGATAGACAGTATTTTCCCCTGGGATCAAAGAATAATCTGATGCGCCAGTCTGCACAGAGGGCGCGATCTGAGTCCCCCTTGTCGGTTCAGATAGGCTACCACCGACGTATTGTCTGATTGTACTAAGACATGGTAACCTTTGATGTCTGGGAGGAAGCTCCTCAAAGCCCTGAACACAGCCATCATCTCTAGGCAGTTTATATGCCAAGAATGATGATGGTCCTGCCACAGACCCCTGGCAAAGCGGCCGTCCATGACCGCGCCCCAGCCAGTGAGGGAAGCGTCTGTCGAAACGGATTTCCGGCGACATGACACTCCCAGCACTGGCCCTTGGGATAGGAACCAAGGTTTCTTCCATATTCGCAGAGAACGAAGGCATCTGCGCGTTACTCTGATTATACGAAACGGATTCCCCTTGGGAGAAAACCCCTTGGTTTTTAACCACCACTGAAGGGGCCTCATGTGTAGAAGGCCCAAAGGAATGATGTTGGATGCCGCTGCCATGAGGCCCAGCATTCTTTGAAATTGTTTTACAGTGACGGCCTGGCCCAGCCTTAACCCGAATACCATCGCCAGAATTGACTCCATACGTGCGGGAGACATTCGTGCCTGCATCGTAATCGAGTTCCACATGACTCCCAAAAATATCGTGCACTGGGATGGTTCTAGCACACTCTTCTTTGTATTGAGTCTCAACCCCAATTTCTGAATGTGGCCAAGGACGACATCTCGCTGCCGAACTGCCATTTCTCGAGACTGAGCCAGAATGAGCCAGTCGTCGAGATAATTCAATATACGAATGCCTTGAAGTCACAGTGGAGCTAGGGCTACATCCATACATTTGGTGAATGTGCGGGGAGAGAGTGCTAGGCAGAACGGAAGAACCCGATATTGGTAAGCTTCGCCCCCGAAAGCAAACCTCAGGTATCTCCTGTGATATGGAAGGATGGAGATGTGAAAATAGGCGTCTTTCAGATCTATCGTGACAAACCAGTCCTCGGATCTGATCTGACTCACGATTGCAGGAATGGTTAACATTTTGAACCTGAACCTCCTCAGAGATCGGTTCAAAACCCTGAGATCTAGAATTGGCCTTAACCCCCCATCCTTCTTTGGAACTATAAAGTACCGGCTGTAAAACCCGGACCCCCTGTCTAAAGGATGAACATGTTCTATGGCTTCCTTTAGCAGCAGAGTCTGTACTTCTTGTTCCATCACCTGAGCCTGCCCTGGAACCACTGTAGTTTGCACCACCCCAGAAAACTTGGGGGGGGGCGGTGCGCAAACTGCAGTCTGTACCCTGATTTTATTATATGCAGGACCCACGCAGATATGTTGGGAAGATGATACCATGCCTCTACAAAATCTACTAGGGGTACCAGCCTCTCGAGACTGGCCTCTGGTGTTTTTCGAGCATCTTTCTCGACTCCCTGAAGCGGAATACCGGCAGGCTGTAGTCGATACGATTTTCGTGACCATAACTGATGCTCGTTTTTTGTTTTTTTTTCGAGGAAAAACGACGCAGAGTGCGTTCGCTGGAAAATGATGCGGCCCGAAGCGTCATAGACGGCGGGCAATACACATCGTTTCCGGGCCCCGCTGCAAGAACAACATTGGTTGCCCTGCAACTGAGTGGACAGCCCCAACTTTTAGATCTACCATGCCAAACCAGTCCTCGGATCTGATTTGGTTTCCGATAATGGAAATTGTAAGCATTTTGAACCTGGATCTCCTCAAAGAACAAGTCAATAGCCTTAGATCTAAAATTGGCCTCAGTCCACCATCCTCCTTTGGAACTAAAAAGTACCGGCTGTAAAACCTGGACTTCCTGTCTGGTAGGGGAACACTCTCTATGGCCCCTTAACTCCAGTAGAGTCTGTACCTCTTGTTCCATAACCCGAGCCTGTTCTGGAACCACTGCGGTCAGTACGACCCCAACAAACTTGGGAGGTCGGTAACCGAACTGCAGTCTGTACCCATATTTAAAAATATTCAGGACCCATATAGATAATTGGAAGGCGCTGCCATTCTACAAAATCTATTAAGGGAACCAGCCCCTTGAGACCGTCCTCGGGTGTTTCTCGAGCACTATTCTCGACTTCCCGAAGCAAGATGACCGGCAGGAAAGTCTAGAAAAATTTTGTGACCATAGTCGGTGCCCGGTTGGAAGCTCTTGGGGTGAACGCCACGGTGTGCGTTCGCTGGAAATCGTTGTAGCCCGAAACGTTCAAAACGGCGGGACAACATATATATTTTTATATATATATATATATATATTTATTTAGTTTTTATATATATATATATATATATTATTTTATTTATTTATAAACCTGTCGACGATTGAAGTTACAGCGTCGGAGAACAGGCCAGAAGGTGATAGCGGAGCGTTCAGCAGAAAATATTTGTCTTTCCCTTTTTTTGTACCAGACAAAATTAGCCACTGATGTCTCTTAGATTTGGGGAAAAACACATTTAGCCCAGCGCTGAGGTTGTGAATAGTGCTACAGGAATCTCTCGTCTAGCTCTTCTTGCTTTGACAAGGATCATCCTGCTTATTTTGTGGCCAGCTAATATATATACACATATATATTTAATTATTTATTTTAAGATTGGACTCCACAGTATGCATCACAACCTCCACAAGCTCTACATAAGCAGAAACATGAGCCGGCGAGTGTGACTCATGTTGCTCGTTCCCGATGCTGAGCATAATCTATTTCCTCAGAAAAAGATAGCTCGAGCAGCAGGCACTCGTCACGGGCAGAGGAAACTGCATTGCGGGCTTCTGCGTCATGAACGAGTGTTATAGAATCAGCAGATGATGAACGAAAAAGTTCCTCAGCAGTCTCGTTTCTCATCCGCGAGATCCTTCTGCGATCCCCGCGATCCAAGCCGCCGCGCCGCCTCAACGGACGCGGGAGCCGAATCGCGGGGATCGCGAGCCTGGCCATCATAAGAAAATACAATGGCCGAGCGGGAGCACAGCACTCTATTAGGAAGTGCTTCACAGTGTTCACAGGCAGCCCTCTCGAGAGCTGCCTGTGTGTGCTGCGCTCCTATAACTATACACACACAACTGATGCGTGTCCCCGCCCGTGAGATATACAGGGCAGGGGTACACACACTAGTGTAATGTTCACTCGCCATATGTAGAGCTTTGTCACAGACAAACAACACCAAATAAGACAGACAGTTTCACAGAGAGCGCTTGCTGAAGAGCGAAAAGCTAGTGTGTGTTGTGACAGCGTCACTTTTATACTGCCGGGGATGCCGTCACATGTTACGTCACGACGCAACACCAATCAGGAATGGATTAGTTTCATTCATACTTCAGAGGCGCACGCTAAGGGAGCGTCCCCAAAGTGTCGATTCTCGACGCAGTGTCTCGTTCCCTCGAAAGGGAACAGTATATCATGCCACTAGAAATGACAAGGTCATGGGTTAGATTCCAATGAATACATTAACTAATAAAATGTACAATATACTTTGAATGCAATGTAAGTCACTTTGGAAAAACACGTCTGATAAATGTAAAATGTAATTGATCTATCCCATAAAAAACTTTATTTGTTAGTGTATCATAATTTATCAGGTTGATTTAGTCAGATTAAATTACTTAAATAAAACAATAATTTATTACAAGAATAAAACCAATTAATAGACGTTCACACATGAAGCACATTATTGAGGTTACCAGAAGAAAAAAAAAATTCACAGTGTATCACAGGTGTTCATCACATTAGCTATCAACAGAAAGTGTCACAATATTTGTCCATTCGTTTTGAACAACAAATATATTATTTTATCATTCAAAATCAAGAAAAAAATGACACTTGTATGTGTAGAACGGGGGAGGTGTGACCATCCGCATTATATGCACATAAAGTTATTTCACCATCTGAGCACCAAACCGGTTTCTATCTGTGTTGTCTAAGACGGGCTCCTTTGCTGTTTTTTCCCCCCTTTCTTTTTTGTATTTAAGCCTTCAAAAATTCCTTTGGGGATTTTCTGTGCTTTTCTGTGCAGTCACAGTAACATTGACCCCTCTCTGCCTCTAGCTCTCTTTCTCTCTCTCTCTCTCTCTCTCTCTCTCTCTCTCTCTCTCTCTTCATCCAGCTTTTTTCGCCTGCTTTTTTCGCCTGCTGTATCTCCTTTTCCAGAATTCTAATCTCTCACCTAACTCTCGTTTGTTTTTCTCTCCTGTCACATATATCTTAATGTTTTTCATTAGTGCCCAGTATGAGCGTGGTGGTCATTTCTCTCTTTTGCTGTGCCACAGTGACCAGCCCTGATGCGGGTTTGGCACAGAGACCACAGACCGCATGACAGGGGTCATTTGAGGGCCATGTTCCACACTCTAGGGGGCAAAAGCCAGCTTGTTAAATTGGCCCCCGGCCAATCACAGCTTCTGAATCGCTCATTTCTCCCAGTCAGAGCTCAGAATTAACCACTTCATCATAACATATTTAACTACTAAGAGTTTTGCAATCGCTTAAAACATGACACATCGTTTATTGTGTGTTAGAATTAATTCAATTAGACAAGGCAGTCACTGCAGGGTCATTTTAAAATTTAGCATATGACACATATTTGTCATCATTAAAAGAAAGGAAAAACAATATGTAGGAAAGCAAATGCTGCATCATCATCAACTCTACTTCTTTCTTTTGTTTTCTCATCCTTTTGAGTCTGGCTGCGGTCCTATGTTAACACAGATGCCTTCCAAAGATGGAAAGAGCACAAATAAGAAGAAATGAAAAAAAAAGTACTGGGAGGAATAAATAAATAAAAAAATCAAGGAGGCAAACACATATGATGGAAAAAGAAGTGTGTGAGAGAGCAAAAAACACGTTAGCAACAGGCACTTTTTTCTGTTTTTTTTCCAGCAAACATTTCTCAGGTTACGATTGTAACCATGGTATCCTGAGAAGGGGAACAAGACACTGCGCCTGGATTGGCGCTATGGGAAATGCCATCAGTGTGACCAGAGTTTGAATCACTTGTATACACATGACAATTTCATTAGCCGACAACAGTCAATGACGTCACTACCAGAGCGCCCATGATTATAAGGCACCTGCAAAAGACGTCATCAACTTCTTTGCCTGAAAGAACCATGCAGTCGAGTTCGAGGCATGGCAGCGAGATGCAGTGTCTCGTAACCTTCTCAGGAAACTGTGGTTACAGTCGTAACCTGAGCCGTTCCATTTCGAATTGTAACTTAACATTGCATCTGGATCAATGCTATGGGGAAAAAATACCCACTCCGCCATGCAGAGGGAATGCCTTCCTCATTAGCTGTGCCTATGCACAACCACAATGGCCATAACATTTGACTTGTCAGAGCCGGAGTCAGAAGCCTCAATAATACAGGGCTCATCCTAAGACTCATAGACCATCAAGTGGTAGTATTCCCTTGACCATTATCAAAGCTCATATGCCCCGTGACAAGTAATAGGCCGGCCTTTTTCAAACTTCATCCCTTGTGTAGAGGGAGCAAACACAGGGGCCATTTAGAATAAGTATACAGCCTCCTCATTACAAAAAACTCTAACCTTTAGGAAGCCGCAGAGGAACTTCAGCTCTACTACCCCAGAAAGATTTTGAATAGCGCTCACACCCTGCCTGAACTAGTCCAGGGCCCAAAGACTCCTAGCACCTCACAAAGGTGCCTGATAACAAGAAGAACTGCCAGAAGACAAATTAACCTCTACTGTTTTAAGAGACCGATTGAGGCTCCAACAGGGAGTGGACGACCCTGCTTTAAAACCCCTGATAGTAGGGGAGGGTTCTACTCTACACTCAAACCTGTCCAGGGTCCCAAGACTCCCAGCACCCAACAAGAGGCATTTGATAACAAGAACAGCTGCTAAAAGGCAATTTAACCTCTACTTGTTAGGTTCTCCGGGACCGGTTTGTGGGCCCAACAGGGAGCGGAGGACCCTACTTTAAAGCCCAGAGTGTAGGGGAGGGTTATACTCTACACTCAAGCCTGTCCAGGGTCCCAATACTCCAAACACTGCCTGATAACAAGAAGAGCAGCTAAAGGCAAATGAAACCTCTACTTGTTAGGTTCTCCTGGACCGCTTGAGCTTCAACAGGGAGTGGAGGACCCTACTTCAAAACCCCACAGTAGAGGGTGGGTTTTACTCTACACTTAACCCTGAAGAACAGTTTGCCAAAGGGAGCCTCATCAGTGCTAGTTATGACCCTTTGGCTGCCGTCGCATCATCCAAGTGGTGGATGGTTGAGGAGAGATCCCCTGATGTGATTGTACAGTGCTTTGGGTGTACAGTATTACATATGAAAGCGATATATAAATGCCTCATTCATTCATAACCCTCAACACTCCTGTCCTTCTAAGAGAGGAGCCACTGGGAGCCATCCTACTTAAAGACCCCTCTTGGGGGAGGCAGCTCAACACCCTCTGACAGCCCTGAGGGATTCTCCTCTGCAATTCAGTCTTGTTTCCCAAATCAATTCCTAGTTTATTTGGTAGCCTGGAGGTCCAAATCCATGGTGTGGTACGACATGGCTCTGTGACCGCCTAAAGAGACAGTCCCTGCCCATGGTCCAAGTCTTTTAGCAGATCCGCCTGGTAAGCTTGCAACACCAGCACCGTGTGCAAGGAACCAACGGCCTGACCTGCTACCACATATGCTCTGTCATTCAAATGTGAGGTAGTCCTTAACTTAAGGCAGGGTCAGAGAGGGGCGGTTATGGCCTGATAGGAATTGCTCATGAAAAGTGCCATGACTGTCCTGTCTCTTGCGCCCCCGAACCAGATCTAGTCTAGTCGTGGCACGGGCCATCACCTCCAGCAACAGTTTATTTTCTTTTTTTTTTAAAAGATCAGAAACCGACATGAACGTGTTGAAAAATATGAAAAAGGTCTCCCCATTAGACTCCTCCCACGCTCCGCACAACCCCCGCGATCGATCCTACCTTGCCGCTACGGCGACCGTGGGACCTGAACCGTGGTGTGTAGGTGCTCAACTCTCATCCCTCAAGAGAAAGTCAAGCATAGGTGGACCTTTTCACTGCAACAGCATCACAAAGCATGCATTCCCTCAAGAGCCGAACGAGCTCCGTTCAAAGCCAGATTCCTATCACTCAGTCGGGGATGAAGTGTGAACAGAGTCTGCTACCATGAATGCCTTGCTATGAGCGCCTTCAATTTGAGAGGGGTTGTGCAAATGCTGACTACCATCCCTCGGGTAAGAATCAAGAAAGAACAAAGCTTCTTACCAGTCTCTTTCAGTCAGTCTCGTGAATGCATCATAATGAGCACATCCAGCTTCAAGGAGTTGAACGTGATCCCCTCAGAGTGTTTGTTTTACAACCATCTCCTGAAGACAAAAAAGTTGATGTCTATTGCAGCCTCTTATATTCATGGGTGCCCCTGTAGCATGGACTGTCGTCGGCCAATGAAATTGTTGTGCGTCATGTGCTTCAGACACCAGTCACACAGATGACGTTCTTCATAAAATCATTCCAGAGGCAGTGTTGAGTTCCACTTTGAAAGGGTTCCACTTCTGTTAGTTTGAACTTTGCAATAGTTGTTATGTCCAAAATACAATAGGTATAAAGAAATTGATGTATAAAAAATAACATCTAATATCCATCAACATTTTTTGTCGCTAATATCTTAGATTTACTTTATGTAATCTTAAATTAAGTTGATATCAAAGCGTTTCAAAATCATTTAATCTATTCCACGTTTCATTTGAATTAAGATTCAACTTTAATTAAATTTTAACATCAAAAGTGATGATTACTTTCTAAAACAAAAAAAGAAAAGGAATAGTATTTGGGAGAGCACTATGACTTTTATGATTTTACATAATAAAATTACCATTTATTTTCTTATTTAATTATTTGTCCAAGTAAATTGCAGGTGAGGTCTTGACTCCTCATTATTTAATATTGTTACTTTGTTCACCTCAACTAATTTTCCCATAGAAGTTTTTTCACTGTTACACTGTTACACTTTCACTGTTCGATATTTCATTGCAAACTCGCTGCTACTGTACGCTGAGCACAGGTGCAATTTACGAAACACCACCAGGACTCAATTCATAACATCATCATTCTGTAACATCATCATTTATAATGTAAATCTGAATATTTTCTGTGAAAAACAAAAAGGTTCATTGTAGAAAACTATTTGTAAAATATAAAAAGAGAGAGAGAGAGAGAGAAAGGACACAGACAGAGAAGAAGAAAAAAAAGATTTTCCCGGGTCCTGGATTTGCAATGGCATCCTGTGTTCTTGGATGTGCCGTTGCCAAGGCAACAGTAACTTGGTGACCTCGTTATTTCAGCCTAATCCAGCGCTGAAATTATGGTTGCTCCACCCTTTTGCCTGGCTGCCCTGATAACATAATCATTGCAAACGAGGCACAGGAAGGAGATAGAGCAAGAGGGAGAGGGAGAGAAAGAGAGTGACAGAGTTAGACTGAGATCCAAAGATGAGAAGAGAATGAGAGAGTGAGAAAAAGAGAGGGAACCACAGCACTAACATGCAGAGAATGACTGCATGAGTGAAGGAGTGTTGGTGTGACTGATGAATAAATCAACATTGAATCAAACCATAACATATAACTACTGTAGTTTTTGAATAAAATATCTTTTGAAATAGCTTGAAGACCAACCATTGTCTTGTTTCAAACAAGATAATTTGGTCAGCTTGCAAAAAAGATACCATAACTGCACTTAAACTGTAATCTGACAATACACTCTCTTTATAATGAGGAACTAACAAGGCTGCAAATTCACAATTTACATATCTGACATGCATTCAAAATAACCAGACATTGCAATAAATTTGAATAGGAAGCACAACCTAAGGCAGTTTTTTTATTATCTCAGACTGTATTATGACAAATTTAAAGAAAAGGTTTTAACTGTGATCGACTGTTGCTCTGCTCTTAAACACTTTCACCTGAATATAGTCACATTTTTAATTCAAATAAATGGCTTAATTATTAATTGAAACGTAAACTACCATCTAAAGGAGCACATAGAATGATTAAAAAATATTTATTTGAAATAAACATGGGAACTAACATGAATCTATGCCTCTTTAATAATTCACCAAATTTGCATATCTTTATCTGCATATCTCATTACCTCTGACAGAGACACTTACATATTCAAAAATATCATTAGGCTTATATTCTATTGTATAAATTAGCATGAATAATGCAGGGCTGAACTTTAAACTTCTAGATAAAATTGTGCAGATGATTTGGTTTCTTTTCAGATCATCATATACATTTGACAAAAAAGTAGAGTGACCCGGGTCAGAGGTTTCACAGTAGTGTCGATTGTCATCTGCTTAAGTTAAATGAACTGTCACTGTAATATGCTGGTGAATGTCTATTTAAAGGGTCATGACACACTACAACATTTTCTTTGGAGATGTAAAGATATTTGTATGTGTTGCACATTATTGAAAACAATCATATTAGATACATTAAGGAAAATGTTAAAAATGAACCTTTAAAAAACAAAGTTGGAGCAACTTTACTGAATGTAGCATGCATGGTGCAAAGAATGGCAGAGAACAGAAATATGTAATATGTCGTTCGTATGATCATTCACATTCTATTTAAACTTTTGTCACAAAACAAACAGAAAATGTTCTCAGAAAGGCCTAATAATTATATAATAAACCGTTTAAAAATATACAGAGTAAAAGCATTGAACAGTTCGGGGTTTGACAGTGCTGAGAAAGGAAGTTTATGAGAAACGGCCGAAAAAGGACGTTTTTGGATTTCTGAATAACTGATAACTATTCTGAAATTCTCAGGCACTGTCTCTACAATATTATCTGAGGACTTCAGTCCATTTATAGCTCGTCATGCTTATAGAGAATCTGTCATTTACTTTGATTGATGCTTGCACATAAAAGGATGTAACAAAGCTATGCAAAACATTTTATGCATAACTAGTTACAGTACAGAGAATCATTTTTCCAACCACGGGGCACAATAACACACAACTGAAAGTAGCTTGAGAAATTATTGATTTGTTTAAAACTGCTCAGCAAGCTGACATTCATGTGAATATTGACTGTTTGAAAGAGGTCATGGCAACATTAACATGTTGTAATGTCTTTTTACCAGTCCAAATCATAACATTAATTGAAAATGCTTTGCTGTCTTCTTAAAAAATATTCAATATAGTTTTTGCCTGTGGTGGTTTTCAACCTCATGTACTCATCTCTCTTTGGTCCAAATATACTGTATAGACAGCCCAGCACAATTGAAACTAATGCAGAATTTAGCAGAGACATTCAAAATGTGGGAGCAAAACAGAACGTGAATCTGTGAATAACAAAAACAGATATATTTACGTATCTATCTAGAGTAGGACATATACCGTAGACATTTATTTATTTATAATTATTACATTTATTAATTATTTGACTGAATATTCTACCACTAACCCTAACAGAAAACAGGGGCAGTGTGTGTGGGAAAATTAATTAATAACTAGCTACTAATTACTTCTTCAACAGTATTTTGGATTACTGTACTAAGTACTCTCTCTAAAAATGATTGCATTACTTATTACAAATTACTTTCTTAATCCTATATCAATCTCAAAAAGTTGAACAATACAAGGATGAAACTCCGGCTTTTTACCCAGCACTGTGTTTAGTATATATGTGTGCTAATAAAATTGTTGATTTACACTGGACTACAATCTTTTCTGCATATAAATATTATAAATTTACTTTATTTAAGCATTAGCCTACTTAATTTTCTGCATATAATTTATAAGGTCAATTATGGATATTGTAGTACATTTTGTAAAATATATTTCTATTGTGACAAAAGTCTAATCGTAGTGTATTAATAACTGACTAGGAGATAAGCAGAGAGGAATACAAGGAGGAAAAGAGTTGTGCAGGTTAGCGAAGCTGCTTACTAGTGCCATCTAGAGGTGACTGAGGTCATAGCAAATACTGCACAGGAGGTGAATGTTATATTGTGATTGTTGTAAATTGTGCAACATCAAACAACTAGGTTTACATTTGTGAATAGGATACCAATGCCAAAAATGAGCATGCTTAACATTTGGAAGAGACAATGTTTGTCCTCTATCATTTACTCTGTCCTTTCTCTTTTACACACACACACAAACACACAAACACACACACACACACACACACACACACACACACACACACACACACACACACACACACACACACACACACACACACACACACACACACACACACACACACACACTCACCTTCCAGTGTCCTCACACTCAAGTTACCATGCCTGAACTAACCACTTCCATCTGTAAGCTCTTCATTTATACCGTCACCACGCTCGCCAGACAAAATGGCTTCCACATGGCAATCAGACAGAACAACAACAACTGCAGGGAGAGAAGGAGATTTAGCCAACAAAATCCAGCACTGCAGAGAGACACCATCATCCAGACAAAACAAGACAAGATACAAGACAAACCTTGTCTTCAGCACATCCTGACTGAATACAAACCATCTGTTCAAATAAACAGATAGACAATAAATAAATGAAAGACAAGATATTTTTTTATAGGCCTATTACTGTGGGCTTAGTTTTAACTATACACATATCTGCTAGAACTAATATCTCTTAAAGGAACAGCTGACCTCAAAATATAAATATTTTGTTATTCGCTGAATGTTTTTGCAAATCCATATGCTGTTCATTTTTGTTCATGGAGCACAAAAATTATATATTTTTTATCTTCATCCAGACTTTTGCATCAACATACTATTCTGGTATTGCAGCAGTGGTAGCTAAGCTAGCAGACTAATGGTTCCCTTTCGTTGTCACTCCGAGTTACGTCGGATGACGACGAATGGGGTTTCGCTTAGAAAGCCTATCAGCTTCGAGTATTAAAAAACGAGCCAATGGCAAAGAAATGCCATGGGTCTGCGGAATTTGCATGACGTAACTCCGCCCCACCTCGTGGGTATAAAAGGAGGACGCTAGCAACATGCAGTTATGTTTTCGCTTCGGAGCCAAGAGCCTCTCTTCACTCCACAAAGCCATCTCTGAATTTGTCAGCTTTTCACGAACGAGTTCCTCTGGTGTTGGTGTTTGTGGGCGATATCGAGCGAGCACGCGCTTCCTGCTTATCTGTGCAGTGGTTTGCCAGAGAGTGCGTGTCTCCCCGGGCGCCTCGACATCAGAGTGTTTCTCTCTCTCACAAAAGAGCTTGCACGCGGCACGTCTTTTTAAAGATGCCTCGCCCGTGCACTTCTGGTTGCGGCAGATATGTGTCTGACTCTGATGGGCACGAGCGTTGCCTAGTGTGTTTGGGCATGGATCACGCTAGAGCAGCGCTCGTGGATGAGTCATGTTCTCTCTGCGGGAACATGAGCATCGCGTCACTAAGGTCGAGACTCAATGAACTCGCAAGAGTGAGGGTCCCCTCATCCACACCCCGATCTAACGCTCCCCCGAGGAGTGCTACTTCGGCTGGTGGCCAGGGTGACCTGAGGGTAACGGTCTGGAACCAGGCGCCGACTATATGTCCGCGACCCCAGCCCCCCTCTTCAGTGACGGTGCCCGCTAGTGAGCCTCCGATTCCCGCGGGTCTACCTTCGGGTGGCCCGCGAGTTTCGGTTGAAGCTACAGAGGAAGATGCCATGTCTGTAGCAGCATCACAAGGTGGGCTTGATTCTTCCGGAAGTGAAGATTCAGCGCAGCTGCCACCTTCCGGTGTGCATACGGCTGTGCCTGAGTCGGATCCGGAAATGACGGCCATGCTTTCCCGGGCAGCCGCGAGCATTGGTTTAGAGTGGAGGCCTCCACCCTGTCCCGAGCGCTCGCGGCTGGACGATTGGTTTTTGGGTAAGGCTGCCGACCCCCGTGGTCCACGGCAAACCCCAATACCATTCTTCCTGGACGTGCATGATGAGATCTCGAAGTCCTGGAAGACCCCCTGTCTTCCCGGGACCGCTCGCTGATCCCATCCGCCTTTCCTCCCCTCGATGAGGCGGCCGCCCGTGGGTACACTGGGCTTCCCCCGGTTGAACGCTCTGTTGCGATGCAACTGTGTCCTCAGAGTGCTTCTTCTCGGGGCGAGCCTAAGCATCCATCCAAGGCCTGTAGGTTTTCGTCGTCTATGGCGGCGAAGTCTTACAGAGCGGCGGGACAGGCGGCTACCTCTCTGCATGCTATGGCCACTCTGCAGGTCTACCAGGCCCAGATGCTCAGAAACATGCACGAGGGCAGGACAGACCCAGGGCTCTTCAATGAGCTGCGTGCCGCAACCGACCTCGCTCTCCGGGCGACGAAGGTAGCCGCGCGCTCCCTGGGTTTGGTGATGTCCACCGCGGTGGTCCAGGAGAGACACCTGTGGCTGAACCTGGCTGACATGCGGGATTCCGAGCGGACTCGTCTCCTAAAGCTCCCGCCCCTCCCGCTCGGCCAAAGCAGCAGCCTTCACCCAGGCCGACGCGAGGAGGAAGCCGCAGGAAGGCGCCACAGCCCTCTCCAGCCCCGCCCCCCGCCAAGCGCCGGGCCAAGCGGCGCTCCTGAGACGGGCTGCTCAGGGATGACGTTTGTTTCTCAGGAGATGGTAGCAGGGCCACTCCTTCCCCCGGTGGAGGGCCGGGGGAGAATCTTTTGTTCTCCACTCCCCGCTGCTCACCCACGGGTGGGCAGCACCCTAATGTGGTTAAAGACAGAAACAAACCTCTCACCCCTGAGCACACAGAGTTCTCGGACGACACAGAGCGCCGCCCACCAGCCGTGCTCTCCTCGTCCCCCTCTGTCCCAGAGTCGGTTGACACGGCGTGCCGCCCACGGGCCGTTTCGTCCCTGTCCCACTCTGTCGCCAGACCCCTGGCAGAGCAGGCCCCCGTGGAACGCTGGTCCTTCCCTGGCCTCCTCTGTCAGGGCGCGGAGCTTAACTGCGCCCCCACACCGGATCGCTATGCCGTCCACGTCCGGGCCAGTTACTCCGCTTCGCTGCCCCTCCGGGGGGACGCCGGTGGTCCGCATGACCCCGCTGGTGCAGTTCCTAGAAGCCTGGCTAGAGCTTCCCCAACTGTCCCGCTGGGTCGCCCGCACCATCCGGTTCGGCTATGCGATTCAGTTCGCACGGTCTCCTCCCCGATACAGGGGAGTCCGCTCCACTTTGGTCGGTGGCTACGCCCCGGTCATGCGAGCAGAGATTGCCACTCTGCTGGCGAAGGGTGCAATCGAGACTGTCCCTCCAGCCGAGATGAGGTCCGGCTTCTACAGCCCTTACTTCATTGTCCCCAAGAAAACCGGTGGGTTACGACCAATCCTGGACCTGCGAATATTGAATCGCTCCCTTTACAGGATGCCGTTCAAGATGCTCACCGCCAAACACATTTTCGAGTGTGTGCGGCCCCAGGATTGGTTTGCAGCGATCGACCTGAAGGACGCCTACTTTCATGTCTCCATTCTCCCTCGTCACAGACCGTTCCTCCGGTTTGCTTTCGAGGGACAGGCATATCAGTACGCGGTTCTCCCGTTCGGGCTAGCCCTGTCTCCTCGCGTCTTCACGAAGATCGTCGAGGCAGCCCTTGTTCCCCTTCGGGTTCACGGGGTTCGCATCCTGAACTATCTCGACGACTGGCTGATTATAGCTCACTCTCGAGACCAGGTTTGCGAACACAGGGACCTTGTGCTCCGGCACCTAGCCCGTCTGGGCCTTCGGGTCAACTGGGAGAAGAGCAAACTTTGCCCCGTGCAGAGGATCTCTTTTCTCGGTATGGACATCGACTCGGTCGCCATGTCCGCGCAGCTTACGAGCGAGCGCGCGCAGTCACTGCTGACTTGTCTGAGACAAATACAGGGCAAGAAAGCGGTTCCACTGAAACATTTTCAGAGGCTCCTGGGGCATATGGCATCTGCAGCCGCGGTCACGCCGCTCGGATTGCTTCATATGAGACCGCTTCAGCTTTGGCTTCGCGACCGAGTCCCGAGGTGGGCATGGCAACAAGGCAAGCTCCGAGTTCCAGTGACTTCGAGCTGCCGTCAGACCTTCACCCCGTGGTTGAACCTCAGTTTTCTCAGGGCTGGTGTCCCCCTGAGACGAGTGTCGAGGCATGTTGTTGTCTCAACAGATGCCTCCACCACGGGCTGGGGCGCCATGTGCAATGGTCATGCTGCCGCGGGCTCCTGGACAGGACCCCAGCGCCTATGGCATGTCAATTGCCTCGAGTTGCTGGCAGTACGCCTTGCTCTGCACCGCTTCCGAGCGCTGCTCATGGGTCAACACGTACTAGTCCAATCAGACAATACCGCCACAGTAGCGTACATCAACCATCAAGGTGGTCTACGCTCCCGCCGTATGTCGCAACTCGCCCGCCACCTCCTCCTATGGAGTCAGAAGCACCTGAGGTCCCTTCGTGCTATTCACATTCCCGGAGCCCTGAACTGTGCTGCCGACGAGCTGTCACGGCTTCAGCCCCTCCCTGGAGAATGGCGACTCCATCCCCAGTCGGTCCAGCTGATTTGGGACCAGTTTGGCGACGCACAGATAGATCTGTTTGCCTCCCGCGACTCATCCCATTGCGCCCAGTTTTATTCTCTGACCGAGGGCACGCTCGGCACGGATGCACTGGCGCACAGCTGGCCGCGGGGCCGCAAGTATGCGTTTCCCCCAGTGAGCCTTCTTGCGCAGCTCCTGCGCAAGGTCAGGGAGGACGAGGAGCAAGTCCTTCTGGTTGCGCCGTACTGGCCCACCCGGACTTGGTTCTCCGAACTAGTGCTCCTCGCGACAGCACCTCCTTGGCCAATTCCTCTGAGGAAGGACCTCCTTTCTCAGGGACGGGGCACTCTATGGCACCCTCGTCCCGATCTTTGGAACCTCCACGTGTGGCTCCTCGACGGGACGAGGCAGGTTTGAGTACCCTATCACCTGCGGTGGTGGCTACAATCACTTCCGCTAGAGCGTCGTCCACGAGACATGCCTACGCGTTGAAGTGGAACCTCTTCGTCAATTGGTGCTCTTCTCGCCGAGAAGACCCCCGGAGTTGTTCGATCAGTTTCGTGCTTTCCTTCCTTCAAGATGGGTTGGAGCGAAGGCTGTCTCCCTCCACCCTCAAAGTTTATGTTGCCGCTACTGCCGCTCACCAAAACTTAGTGGAAGGTAAGTCCATAGGGAAGCACGACCTGATCGTCAGGTTCCTGAGGGGGGCGAGGAGACTGAATCCTCCTCGCTCTCCTCTCGTTCCCTCTTGGGACCTCTCAGTGGTCTTAAGTGCCCTGCAGAGTGCTCCCTTTGAGCCTTTGCAATCAGTGGAGCTTAAGTTCCTGTCAATGAAGACAGCGCTCCTGATTGCATTGGCCTCTCTCAAGAGGGTCAGGGACCTGCACGCATTCTCCGTTGACGAAGCGTGCCTAGAGTTCGGGCCGGCCGGTTCTCACGTGATCCTGAGACCCCGGCTTGGATATGTGCCCAAGGTTCCTACCACTCCCTTCCGGGACCAGGTGGTGAACCTGCAAGCGCTGCCCTTGGAGGAGGCAGACCCAGCCTTGGCACTGCTCTGTCCAGTACGCGCTCTCCGCGCTTATGTAGACAGGACGCAGTGTTTCAGGACCTCAGACCAGCTCTTTGTCTGTTATGGTGGGAAGCTGAAGGGAAAGGCTCTCTCAAAACAGAGGTTGTCTCACTGGATTGTGGACACCATTGCTTTGGCTTACCAGCAGCAAGGCCGACCGTGCCCCCTTGGTGTGACCGCCCACTCCACCCGGAGTGTGGCATCCTCCTGGGCGCTGGCGCATGGCGCCTCGCTAGCAGACATCTGCAGAGCTGCAGGCTGGGCGACACCTAACACATTCGCCAGATTCTACAATCTCCGAGTGGAGCCTGTGTCCTCTCGTGTTCTCACTTCAAACAGCTAGTTCCGGACCCGCTCAGGTGTCTTCGCTTGCTCGCCATTCCACTCCACGGACTGGATACGTGCGATATTCTGCTCAGGTGAGCTTCTCCGAAAGCCCTGAGTTCCTCCAGCACCCCTGATGCTAGCGCCAGTGTCTATTGCCTGGGCGTCGGCTAGGTGCCTCCGTGTGCATGGTCCCTCCCATGAGCTACCCCCACACGTGTATTTCCACTGTAAGCCTCTTTTGAGCATGTGTCTTTCCCTCGGCAAGCCACCTTGCCACCCCTGAGGTTGAAATATTCCACCTGCGGCTGGACACCTCAGAGTTTCTCCATATGTTACTTTCAGGTCATATGTGTATTTTCAAATGCCCCCCCCCCCCCACTGGGTTGGTGATATTTGCATATTTCCCCTTAAAAGCTTGGGATATGCTTCCCAGTGTACCTTGGTATTCCTGTGTTAAATAGGAGTCCTTCGTCCTAATATCTCGAGGGCTCAGATTTTCGCAGGGCGCTGGAAGACAGCTGTGAAGGTGGCGTGATTGGACTGGTAACCCCATTCGTCGTCATCCGATGTAACTCGGAGTGACAACGAAAGGGAACGTCTCGGTTACGTATGTAACCCTCGTTCCCTGAGTAGGGAACGGAGACGTTACGTCTTCCTGCCACTTCCGCTGTGCCGCGGGGATCGCCTGAGTTCAGTCTTGGCTCCTCAGCGAGAAAACATAACTGCATGTTGCTAGCGTCCTCCTTTTATACCCACGAGGTGGGGCGGAGTTACGTCATGCAAATTCCGCAGATCCATGGCATTTCTTTGCCATTGGCTCGTTTTTTAATACTCGAAGCTGATAGGCTTTCTAAGCGAAACCCCATTCGTCGTCATCCGACGTAACGTCTCCGTTCCCTACTCAGGGAACGAGGGCTACATACGTAACCGAGACGTTTTTAAGAGAAGTAAAAGTTTAAGGTAAGCATTTGTTTATCCATTTATAAGTTCTGTTAAAACATGATATGCCTAATATAATTGAAAAGTTATATATAACATATTTTTAGACCAAAGAGAACAAAATCTACAAGTTTTCTGAAGTTATGTGATAGATTTGGATGAACAAAAATTTAAAATCACATTGTGAAATTTAATTTATTCACTGAAAATTTGTCCAATACTGCAGCTTGTAAATTTCAATTGTGGTTGTGTTCGGATTAAAAAAATAAATAAAAATGGCACCTCGTGTGCCAATTTTGACGTCATTAATAAAAAAACACCAATGGTTCTCTGTTGCAATAAACATGATGTGCCAGTTTCAAATATGAGGGGCGGAGAAAATTGAACTGACATGGGAATAAATTACAGAAATACAATTTTTACATAATCTATTCCTGCAAATAATACATTAAAAAAATACTTAATGTAAATTATTTAATAAAAAAAAAACCCTTTTCAAATAATGACATCCATGTTGACAAAATATTGTGTTTATTTGTCTTTATTATGCAAGTATGGTCCATACACATTCATCAGCAATTCAACACACTGGAGAGGAGATACTTCCGAGAGAAGATACAGAATCCGTACATGATTTTATTTGAAACGGTAATCACAATACACTCACAATTACAAACTAAGGCCACTTCTCTGAACAGAAGACTGTAAGTTTCACATACGACAGCGGCACATCTTTTGTTGTCAAGAAGGAAGTCACAAACTTACACTTATCTATATTATCATATACAGCACATAACATAAACATGTCGAGTTATTACTTTGTTTATTCCGAGATACTGTACTTGCATTTCCAATGAGACTGGATAAACGGAAATGCCACATCTCTCACTTTCCATCGTTTCGTTTGACCTCTCTTCTCTGCTGCACAGTATTTTGGTAAACATTTCTCTCCTCCACTCTTTATCTCTTTGTATTTCTCTTTTTCTCTGTTCCCCTTTACTGGAGCGCAGAGGCCTCGGTTTTCCCCCCAGTCGTCACCAACTGTATGAGGCTGCCTGAGGCTGGCCGGCCTGATCCAGTGGCCCAGCTGTAGAAGGTTCTGGAACAGAGAGAGAAAGAGAGACAGGTGTAAAATGATGGTGGTGAAGGATGGATAGTGAGTGAGAGAGAGAGCGAGATAATGAGTACAGAGATGGGAGGAGGGAGACGGAGAGAGGAAATTAAGAACCGAATGGCAAGCCTTGTCTACTCTGAAACATTTGGGAGAAACTGTAGACAATTTAACTCATTGTAGCAACTGAAGTAAGACTACATATTAATTGCCTCTAACACAAAGACCATTTATACTCCTCCATCTCTCATGTGCTTCTCTAATACAGCTGGGTTTTCTGCGGCTCCTCTGGGATTATGGAGTTGCATCAAATCCTCATCCTAATCTGTGCTGACTGGCAGGAGAGATTTGGCTACACATCTGAGCCAGATATTCGAAAAAAGTGCTAAGGGGCCGTTCACACAGAACACTTTTTGCATGTTTTTCCTATGTTTTTTTTCTCCTGATTTTCTATGCATTAGATGGACGTGTTTGACAGTTGCGGTCACATAATTTGCAGCATCTTGCATATGACACGGCATTCTAAAAACGCGGTACTCAAGTTATAAGGTCAACTTTTAAAAAACTCTCTAGACCATGTGTCTTTTTTATTTCCACTGCCCTGCATCTCACATTTATTAATCACACAAATGTGTTCTGTGTGAATGGGCCCTGTATCTCAAAACAGGTAGATCATTTCTCATTCGTTTTTGTGAAATCTTTCGAGAGGCATTTGTGTTAATATCAATTCCACTGAATACAAATACATGTATTTCTCTAAAAGGTCTGTGCTTGGGTTGATGCTTGACATTATTCACTTAAATTCTGATGTAATTCAATATTCAAACAGGATGTGTTTGCTTCTAAGAGGCTTTTACAATTGTCTGTGGCTTTTTTGGTTAATATTACTGAAATCAAATGTAACGTTTGAGGAAGGTTTTTAAGACCTGATTTAAAACATTTCTATCTTATGGGAGTGAGATTTTGTGTTGAAATCAAATCTGGGATAACAATAATTCAAGGTGGATGACATGAGACCTTCATGAAATAATTCATAACAATGGATTGTGGATTAATAATGTGTATCTCACAATATTCAGATCCCTGAACAGACATCAGGTGTCTTTTGGAAGAACATTACTGCCCTCTTCTGGTGAGAAATGGACGCTTTTTAGTTGATCCCATTGTTGGAGACTGTCCTAGCTGCTGTAGAGTCATGAGGTACTGCATTAAATCCAATATGTAGTGGACACATCCTTTTTATTTCCCAAACCTGTTTGGCGCAAACAATTGATTCTAAAATTTTCATTACTCCTGTCAATCACAGAGCTGATTTCCTACAATAGATACTAACCCCCGCACCTACACCCTAACCTTAAACTGTCCACGTATTGGATTTAATGCAGTACGTCATTGCACTACAGGCTGCAGCAAGGACATATTGTATTTTTGAGGCTTTTTTTAATTTTCCAAACAGGTCTACACTGCGATTTATCACATTATCAACAAACGTAATGAAATCTGGTGCTCAGTGGACATGGGAAAAGTGCACTCACTCTGCGATGTATTCCAGCGATGTCCAGCTCCCAAAATCTGCGTCAGGCATGAATTTTCTGTTCATTGGTGTATCCAAGGTAACCCTGGAGGATGATGTCATAATGTTGTTATCTTGGTGGAGGATGAGACTGTGGAACAGAGCCTGCGGCGATGGCTTAAACTGGCCTGGTCTTTTGAAAACACTCACACCTCAATATGTTCAGTTAATGCAAACAGACAACAGTCAAATGTGTACCAATTTGGCATACAAATAACAGCATAACAGTATGTGGTACACCTACATACAAATAACATACAAATCTACATCTACAAATAACAGCATAACAGTACAAATAACAGCAGACCCTCACACACACATAAATAGAGCATTCATTATATTATTTATGAACATGGATTAATGAATACTTAAATACAGGCCTTAACAACAACCTGGTTTACTTCCTTAATGCATGTTCCTGGTGTCATTGAGAATAATTTGTTGGTACATATCATTGCAAAGAAAAACAATTTTTTTTGTAATCATTCAAAATGTAATACATTTCTCTGGATCTAAAATTGCTTTTAAGCATCTTTTTAAAATTTGAATATACTGTTTCACTGTGAATCGTATCACGTTATGGAAGTGAAATGAGTTTCACATTGAATGTAATGAGATCACTATTGGTCAGCAAGTTTAAAAAAAAGAAAGAAATTCATACTTTTATTGATCAATATTTTAAAATATATATATTTATAAAGATTTCTATTTCAAATAAATTCTGTTCTTTTCTATTCATCAAAGAATCCTAAAATAAAGTATCATGGCTTCCACAAAAAAATTAAGCAGTGCAACTGTTTTCAGCATTGATAATAATGAGAAATATATGATTTCTTAAGGATCATGCACTGAAGACTGGAGTAATTATGCTGAAAATTCGAAGCTTTGTCATCGCAGGAACAAATTAGATTTTCTTTTTAAATAATTAAAATAAAATTGTAATAACATTTCATAATATCACTTTTTTATAGTAGTTTTAAATAAATGCAGCCTTTGTGAGCATAATAGACTTTAAAAATGGTACAGACTGCAAACTTTTGAATGCTACTGTAAGATTTGAGTTAAAAGTAGCCTAAAACACTTCTTTAAGCAATGCTCAATATTTTCAATAGTTTGGATCTTGGGAGGACGCATAACTAAAACAGACAGATCAGTGTGTGTAGAGAGATATGATGATTGACAGATGCTCTTACGGAAGAATGGCCACAGCTCCAGCTCCAGATGGAAGACCGCTGTTCTCGCCAGCCAGACTTTTGCACAACTGATGGACTGCAGCCTTGGCCATGCCGTACCCAACCATTCCTACATCCAGAGAGTAATGCAAAGAGGTGAATGAGGGAACAGAGCCCTCTTCACATGCTTTGTGCTACAGCTCTCACTCCATTCAGCAGACTATGGGACACAATGCATGCGCACACAGCACTTGAGAGCATGCAAACTACACAATTTGCCTAACAATGTCTCACAGGCAACAGCTGTTGCTTTGAGGTTTGGTCAATAATAATTTGGTTGGATGCCTCAAGCAGAGAATAACATGGATTTTGCAATACAAAGCAAGCAAATTGAATTTGATTCCTCCTACACAGTCTATTTTTTTTCTCACCAATGAAGCTCTATGTGCATAAATACCAGTGTATTTTAAAGGTTCAAATCATGAGGAATTACATTTGATTTTTCCAATGTACTTTAACTCGAAACGTCAGTTTAAAAACACCCTCTATTGGAAAAAACAGCTCATTCGAACATTTCAAAAACACAAAATGTTAAAAAAATATGACTACCCATATATCACAGTGAGGTAATAATAATAATAGTAATAATAATAATAATAATAAGGGAGAGATATATGATACTGGGCACAGCTGCACATAAGTCTTAAACAGTAAAAAAAAAAAAGTTCAGTTTAATTGTAAGGTGTCAATGAGAGGGTGATTTTTTTTTTTTTTAAGTTTTTAAAACAGCATTTTTGAACTATTTCCTCATTGTCTGTACTAGAGGCATTTTTATTTTCCTATCTTCCCGGAAGGAGGGTGGTTGATAGAAAAAGAGGAATATTGTTTTCAACACATTTTGTAAATTTTTCTGTAAATACTTTTTTAGCACACAGAATTTAATATATCATGGATTGATGTATTGATTATAGATTTTTAATGGGAATACTCATTCTTTTTCTCATTTTATTTTCAAAGTAGAGAGCTTTTCTTACCAGCTCCTCCTCTCTAGATGTTTGTTGGCTTGGCATCTGGATTCAATAACCAGCATACTTGATATAATAAGGGGGTTAAATACTACTTTTTTCCAAGAATTAAATTTTGTTTCACCCTCAAACCCAAAATACATGATAGCTGTTCCAATAAAAAAAATAAAAAAACTGTTTTTTAAACTTTAAACCCACTGAGCCAATAAGAAAGAGGGGTGGAGAAGCTCCATACATTTTTCTTTCTTTTCAATATTATAGAAAAAACTAAAGAAAAAAAAAGAGAGAGAGAGAGAGAGAGAGATAGAGAGAGAGAGAGAGAGAGAATGCAGTACTTTGTCAAAGTTTCAGCTACACTGCATGACCCTTCATGACTGAATGAACATTACGGGTCAAAGTTGAATCACGTTGTCTCTCGGCTTTGGCTTAAATTCTCTTTGGTATGTCTGATATCCAGACTGAACTTCAGCTTTGAGGTCAGTCAAACCCAGCACACCAGGACTTTGCAGCTATTTTGGCCATAGAACAGATTTTAAAGTCAATAATTAAAAACATATTTTATAGAATATAACAAAAACAAAATGATAAGATCACCTAAAAGTCATTTAAAATGCACCATTACTTGTTCTGAGGGTTTGGGGTTGGAGAGATGTCTTGTTTTTAGTTCCTATGTTATATTTATATTTAATTTTCCATTTTAATTTAAGTTGGATAGTACTATTAGGATGCGGTTTCATTCCATTCTAAAGTAATTGAAAGTTTTGTTTTTGCATAAATTATTTAATATGTGTAATTCAAAGAATTTTATTTTGCAAAATTGCAAATAAAATTATTTAAACAAAAAATGCAACATTATTTACAAAGTTAGCCACATAACCAATACTACAGCTGGCATTAGTATCTATCATAACAACTGTCTCACTTTTGTAAACCGCAATCAGAGAACCAGTGTTTCAGCTTGTGGTGTGACTAGCACATGACACTGATCTTGTACGGTTGTGAGGCCTGACAGCCCCATCAGAAATGTTCACCAGAGCTTGCTTCTGTCTCTTTGAACAAGGTAAATCAAACGCTCCAACTAGAGGTTCCTTTCATATTATATCAAAGCAGTGTTCATTGCTGCAGGGCATTTCCTGTCGAAATTAGTTCTGTGTGGTTAAGGAATTCAAACTCCTAAACACAGTCCACATGTGTTCCCATCTCCAAAAAACCTGCTGACTCATTTACCCTCCCAGGCCTCTCAGCCAATCAGAGCAGTGTGCTGATGTTGGAGGTTTTGAATAGGCTGGAGGCGACCTCTGTCGTGTGCTTTATTGAGTTTTGTCACTAAAGGAATTAACCTAACATTTCACATCTGGGGCACTGAAACGATTTGGGATGTGAGGCAATATGTAAAACTAATCAAGTACAATGGATGTGACAGCCAATTCAAAACTATATACACTTCCAATGGCAGTGAAAAATCATTGGTGTTATAAATGAATGCTATTACTGACTTCACCCACCTAAGGGAAAACCTCGTGAAGTGTTTTCCTACATAAACAATATTATTTAGCCACTTTGGGGTATAAATGTACCTTTACACAATAAACATCAAATTTTGAAGTATCCTCAAGTAAACCTGTGGTGAAAACACATTTACAAAATGGGTTTTCCAGTTGGCGACATCTCAGGAGTATAAGGATGGATGCTACTACTGTACCTGGAGTGCCATCAAGTGATGCCTTTGCTCCAGAGAGTGTCAGCAGTCCTCCTGGCTTCAGATGGAGCGATGCAAGATGACTGGAAATGGTTGAGGTCCAGACACTCTGTTTCCACATAATATCAGTGTTCTTGTACAAGTCTAAAACGAGTAAGAGAGAGAGAGAGAGAGAGAGAGAGAGAGAGAGAGAGAGAGAGAGAGAGAGAGAGAGAGAGAGAGAGAGAGAAAGTTGATACTACTCCAGCAAAATAAATTAAATTATGAACCGACTGAAATTTACTATTAAAAAAGCAACTTAGGAGGAGCCTCCCAAATATGTAGCAGGCATGAAATTCTCATATGTACAGTATCTTTATTATAAAATTGTACAAATCCCCCTTCTGTTTCATTCTCATTTGTTAATTTTTAGCTAATTTGATCATATTTTCAGCAACCAATAAGAGTGCAGTACTCTCAGCTATGTTTAACACATTTCTTCCATGTTTAACAGAATTCCACAGAAAATGTAACAAATAAATAAATATGAATACATAAATTTAATGAAATAAAAACAAGTACTATAAATAAAGCATGCAAAAGCTGTCTGGGATGACAAATAAGGTGCGCTCACCTTTTGAGCTGCAATTTCCTCCAGCCCATCCTCCAGCCACACAGATAATGGCATCAACTTTGTGTTCCCCCAGCACTGTGGCTACATCAGACGTCACCTGCATCAAAGACCATTCTCTACTAGGTTCTGGTTCAATAGTAAGTGCTAACAATTTAGTGGAAACAACAGTGCAAACTTAATGAAGACCTCTGACATAATATGTAAGTCTTTTTGACACTTCACAACTGAGATAGACACTTGTACATTTTAAAGGGTCATGAAACCCCATAACACATTTTTTTTTAGATGAGAAGAGATACAGGCTGCACATCACTGAAAACACTAAAAGCACTAAAAAACGTTTAAAGTCAGCATGATATGGAAGTTGAGCAAGTCTTTCCTTCCCTATTGTGATGCATATGCGAATGAAAAAGCTTATCAAACAAGAAAAGTGCAATAGTGTTACAAAACAACAAAATGAGGGACACAGTGCTGTGCCATAAGGAGGACGGCTCCAACGGTGTGCCATTTAACTGACACTATTATTAACAGCAAGTCAATGGCAGACACAATAAAGCAGATAATGAGAAAAGATTGCTTGTCCAGAACACTGGGGATGTCATGACAAGGCAGGAAATTTCTTTGGCAGTGTAAATGGAAAGTAGATGGCAACATGACAGGCCATTTAATAAGCCCTATGTGCTGACAGGCACAAGCAGATGTGACGTCATGACATTGGCTCCACCCACCTGAGCTGCTTGATCGGTGAATGACTCGCAGAGCTTCACCAGGACGTTTGCGTTCGCTTCTTCATTCGCTACTATGTCAATACTGGCAACCCACTTTAATATAAAAGAAAGACGTTATAGCTATGAAACAAGTTAACAATACATGCTATTAAAAGTATAATAATGCAAAAGCAAAATCCCTATTACGGTCGCATCAACAGGTGTCAGTTTTAGCACACGCACCAACTCAGTGACTCGGCTCCTATAGAATCAAAATAAAGAATCGAAACCACTCACCCAGCCTTTCGTCCTAAAATAATTCACACACGCCGAGCCGAGAGCTCCTTTCCCTCCGTAAACAAGGACACGTTTCGCAGCTGCCATGGCTTTTCTTGGCTGTGCGAGACGCTTTAGCAAAGATGATGAGTATCCTCTCAGCGCATAGAGAGAGAGAGAGAGAGAGAGAGAGAGAGAGAGAGAGAGAGAGAGAGAGAGAGAGAGAGAGAGAGAGAGAGGGTGGGGTACACACGCGCTTGTGCAGCGGTCAATGATTGGTTCAAACAGGTATTCTGCCCAGCCCAGAGCCCTTAAATATGATTTATTTATTTTTGATTTATAAATATTATTTATTTTTCAACGGCTCTGTTCCGCCCTAAACTTAAAGTAAATGCAAGCCATCTTTAAAAAAAAGAATTTAATTTAAATTTTTAATTTAATATTTCAGGGTGGATATTTTTTGAAAGTGAATTTCTAGACACGTCTTCGATTTTCACTGTTAGGCCTATTAACAACAACAACAACAGAAATCTTGTGTGAAAACATACGTTTTTCAGCAAAACCAAAACAAACAAAACAAAACAAACAAACAAACAAAAAAAAACCCCTATGTGACAAGTACCGGACTCCTCAAAGCTTTATGTAAATTAAAATATTTTAACATAACGGTTTAGACTACAATACTAGTTTTATTGTTTTAAATACGACAGTATTTGAATCACGACAATATACCAACTGAACCAACACTATTGCTAATAAGCATGTAGATAATAAAGTACAAAGTCCTACCATCTCTTTTGCCAAGTCATGGTGATATAACTTTTGCAAGCCTTGTCGCGGGATGCAAGCAGATCCAATGCATGTACCTCATTGGTAATTGTGGAATGGACGGGTATGTCAAAGTAGCCTACCCAAAGAACAAAGAAAAAAGATATAGCATATAGGCCAAAGATGGTGATGAAGAAAACCCTGTTGATAATGTTAGAAAGCCAGAGTGATACATTTTTGCTTGCAAGGTTACTTTGTAAACATTATCTGTATCCAATTCAAAATTGCATAAAAGAGGTCATGTAAATCTCCATGGCATTTTGATTCCTTGCATTTTAATATTAAGCCGACATATATTATCCCTTAACACAACAGGCATTTGCTCCTTGTTAAAACTGAATACGTCCATTTTTACCACAAGAGAGCAGCATACTCCTGTGAAGAACCAGAGATGATGTGAAAGCACTCCCCATGTGCTCCTGTAAAGAGCAGAGGCGTCTCAAGCAGGGAGAAAGGGGACTGACAACATGGGGTCCAGAGCCATGGGGCCAGAGGACCTATACGATTTCTACCGAGATGTTGCATATTATGTAGAGCAGTATCTAATAAGCACAATAAAACATAAGCACTATACATTATGCATTGCAGCTGTAAATCTAATTATACTTTACAGATGGACAGATGTTCTATACATCTTCAAAAGAGAACCTCAGCAGTATATTGTAATGGATGTCTTTTGGTTTCATACTCAAACACTGGGGTCTCAACAGGCTGCGGAGCAGAGTTATTAACCCCAAAGGGTATTTTCTCTGTTTGAACCTATGCTCTCTCTACATTCAATGTTCACCAAAGAGTTTCTTCAGGCTCTGCAGGTCCCCTGAGTGAGTGATGAATACATTAGCTGAATACATTGTTTATGAGAATGACAACAACAACAACAACAGTGCTGGAAACACTGAAAATCACTGCTACCACCACAATGGTTCTAGCTAAACATGCAGTGAAAATTTAGTAAAAAATATACATATATTTTGTGCAGTTTTTTTAGTGATAAATGTCATGGTTATGTTCAAGTCTGTTTAGTTTCATTGTGTTTTGGTGTGCGTCTCAATCAGCTCCATATTCAGTTGTCACGGCACTGCAAGGATTCATCCATTTTAAGGGTCGTCTTCCAGTGCACTGAACCGTTTGCTCCCAAAAAAGTCTCACAATGAACTGTGAAAACCAGGAAGCATAAATGCTATGTTACCTTGGCAGCAGTTCTGAAGTGCAATACATAAATCATGTGAGCCAACTCACTACATAACGACACGCGATAGATGTTTTTTAATATACAACCAATTATTTAATTATATTTCAGCATAAACATACATCAATAGACAAGTAATAAACACAATCTGGCTAACATTTATTTATTTACTCCTGAAATGTTGGACGTATGTAACAATCAAAGCATTTATTATAATGTACCTTAAATAACATTAACATAATGATGTCAGAAAGATATCAGATTTTGTTCATAAATTCCAGTAGTGCTGTTGTACAATGAGGACGTTGCCATGTCACCAGAAAAAGAGTCATCAGTGTCCCAATTTAGTGAGCCAGGGTCCTTATCATCCTTACTGTCCTTACCAGTGCCTGAATTTGTGAACATAATACTGATTCATGACCTTGTGGGAGGTGATTGAGACGCACCCTTGGTTTCGTTTTCCGTTTTACTCATTAGTCACTCACCTGTTCTCAGTTCTGTTGATTACTCTATGTATTTAAACCCTTAGTTTCTTCTATTCATGTTTTCATGTCATTTATTTTGAAGTGGTTGTGTCAACATGAGTTTTATTGCTGTATTATCCTACGTGTTTTCCAGGTGACGTTAAAGACTTTGTTATTGAATTTCCTGTGTCATGTGCAATTATTACAGCCACCCAAATCAATATAGTACATGAGAGAAATATGAGTTTTCATTAAAGGTATTGTATGCTGTATATTTTGAATTTGGACTGCAGTAGCCTACCGATTTCTTACATACTTCTTACATACAGCACATTTAAATTGTCAGTATGTACTTAAAAGAGCAATTAAAAACATACAGGGTTGTCACTTAAAGCTAGGGTATACGATTTCAAAGACTGTTCATTATTAATATCCTCGTTTAGATGCTGGTTATGGTTATATAGTACAATCCTAACAATAGGAATAGTAAAAAGAATGAAAAAAATCCATTCACTCTATTGGCTGTACAGCTGCAGAGAAGCTGAGCAATGTAAGCTGTCCGGCCAGACAGCTTACATTGGTCAACTGCTCTCATCCAATCACCAGCTCCACTTGAAACTCCGCCTGGCGCTCGCGTCTCCACCCCACCGCACCTGACCCCGCCCCCCTCCTGCGACATGAAATTGCGCGAAAAAGCAGCTGACAGTCTATGGTAGCTATAAGTAGCATCAGATAAAAAAATGGATCAAAAATAAAAGACAGCAGCGGCCCCTGCTTGCCCCTAGTGTAACGTTTGGAAGAAAGAGAAAGTCTGTAGTGGAAAGAGCAGAGATACATTTTTTTTTTTTAAAAGAACGCCAGACTCAAAGTAGCTAGAATAAATATAGGGTCCACCATTGATCGTTGGAGGGAGATCTTGGACTGAAAACCGACGCTGACACGGCTGACTTTTTGTTGAGCAGGTAACGTTAAACATTTATTTATACTTTTATGGTGTGATGTGTTACATAAATAGCTTTTTAACAATTACTCAAAAGCTTAGCAATACTAGTAGTAGTATACTAATGGTGGTGGGGAGTTTAGAACATTTCATGTGTTGCTAATCTTGCGTTGGCGTGAACAGAGGGGAGGGGTGTGTGTGTGGAGGGGCAGGATGAGTTTTTTAAAAATTCAGGCTTTCTCGACCGATTTTCAAAATCGTATACCATAGCTTTAAGCCCGCACCTCATAACATCTAAAAAAAAATCTAGTTTAGAAATAAGTTTCTAAATTAAACTTCTGTTATTGTGTGTGGCCACATTAGTAGGCTACTTTCTTTTGCAAGAGATGATCATTATGCTCATGGTCAGAATTTTTATACGTGAAATGTTATGAAGAAATGCCATGGGATTGGATTTGCTTGTCTTAGTCATATCTATGGCCGTCTTCATTTGTCTTATTGCATTAACAGGCTCATTGCTTGCTGTCATGGCTGATAATAAGATGTCATGACTTACAGTCATGCCACTGTGAGCCTCACGATTATGAAATTTGATTAATTCAGTCTAGCCTACGCCCACTGAAAATATTTTTTTTTCAATCAAAGGCTGTAGATTTCGTTAAATATTCTATCCATCAAATCTTATACAATACCTGAAATTATTTTCTGTTTATAAAACAATACATAGCCTACAATGCATTCAGAAAATATTCAGACCCTTTAAAAATGTATGAATCGTATATAAATGTCTCCAGAATTTCAAGTGACCTTGAATAGTGTAAAAGTTAGTTTCTTCACAGACCAAAAAAAAAAAAAAAAAAAAAAAAAAAAGGCCAGAGGTCAAAGCGTTCAAACTACACTATGTGCTGTGCAGTTCTTATTTTTTAGTATCCTCTTATCTTTTCTAAGTGAGTGTGGTTTAAGAAGAATCTGGCCCTGAGACTTTTTCTGGAGAATTATAGTACAGGGGTCTCTTCTGAAGCACACTTTTAAAAATAACTTTACATTTAATTGACACGCCATGACACTTGAGCAAAACAGTCCTCAACAAGCAAAAAAAAATTCTCCAGACTTTCATGCGGCGAGCAGAATCAACAGCCTATCTGAGGAGCTCTCTATAGCATGCACAAGGTTGTTAGATTACAATGAACTCTCTGACTTGAAGACCGGAAATCTCTCGCTGTGTGCAATCTTAATGGGGCATGAAGGAAAAGAAAGAGGGATACAATATAAACAATATATTTGTCCTCTGCTGCATCTTAAGAGAAACATTGGCCCATTTCACCCCTGCTGTTTGCTGGTTTACAGAGCTCAGAACTTCAAAGAACATCTGCTGCTTGAGTAAACAGTGAAATGATTATGAATTTTACACTTTATTCACCTTGGTACATTTGAATTGTGTCTAGTGGAATGATGTGTGGACTGTTGATGATAAGCAATCTGATAATCCTCAGAAGACCACATGAATCTTTTAGTCCATGTCTGTTATAGCTTTGAAGTTATAAGGCAGTGTACTCCTAATAATTATAAAATGATCAAATTTTATAACTATACTGGCGTACTTCAGTTAATGATTTTCACTTCATGATTTTCAATTTATGATTTCTAAATGATATAGCTGAAAGTGACAGAACATTATCCTCCTATCTGACATTGTCCATGCTGAACACCTCCCGTTATCTCATGCAGGCAGAGTGTTCATTAAATTCATAAGTGTCATGGAAGAAAGAGGTTGGTCGAACGAGGCCGGAGGTTTGACTGATTTAATGAGTCTGCTGGTGCTGGCGAACGGTGAGATGAGGTAGAGAGAGTCTGAACCTGAGCTGATTTATTTAGTGCCCACCGTCACTCAATTTAATGGGGATTAAATTAGAGTGACAGGCAAAAGGCATCACTGTGTAAAGTGATTTTTATTATTATTATTAGCCTTGCAGCATTCGAAAAGAGGGATACAATAAAAAAATTACTTAGGTAAACAAGTAAGAGCTGTGCATGTACCTCACTCCCCTGACCTCAAGAGACATGAAGGCAACTGACCACTGCGGGCCGACCTCTGCGTCCTTGTTAGCATGCCCGCCTCCCATGCCGGAGACACCGGTTCGAATCTCGCTCGGAGCAGAGCAACTCCAATATCATACACTATGGCCTGGTTCCCTTTCAGTCGAGAACGTCAGACGTAGTCGACGTCGACAGAATGGGGATCACTCATAATCTCATAACCCTTTCAGTAACAGCTCAGACATACATTTTAATCAGGGACTACTGTAGCTTAAGCCTTGTCTGTGAAACTGGGGGGAAAGTTGTGTAGGGTGAGGGTAAATAAAGTGTGATCTGCTGTGACATCACAATCATGGTGCATTGTGGTCTATGGATCTGCCTGAAGTGTACATGTTGAATAGACTTGCTCCCTCGGTCAAAGCCGAGGGGTTGAGGGTCTGTCCAAATAAACTTCCCTCATCCACTTGACAAAGTTGAACGCACTTCAAAATGGCGGTGGAGATTCCCTGAGGGGAAGTACTCAGGGAAGTTTGTGAGTGTATGTCTAAAAGTGGAGTTAAATGCAGCCTATAGGACTACTGTCTTTAGTGCCCTTGTTAGAGTGCCCGCCTCCCATGCTGGAAACGGCAGTTCGAATCCCACTCAGAGCGATGTGAGTAGAACCGCAGGTGTTGCATCTGCTACTTGCCAACAGGCAAAAATAAATCTAATCACACTCATGTCCATATTACAGAAGTTGGTAACACTTTATTTTGATGGTCCCTTTTGAACATTCTGGTGACTATAAGTAACTTTGCAACTACATGTCAACTAACTCTCATTAGAGTATTAGTGTACTGTCTGCTTAATATCTGATAACTCTTTATTGTGATGGTCCTCCAACAGACATTCTACTGACTATAAGTAACTATGTAACTACATGTCAACTTATTCTAACCCTAACCCTACCAGTCTACTAATACTCTAATGAGAGTTAGTAGACATGTAGGTGCGACGTTACTTATAGTCAACAGAATGTGTTAAAGGGACCATCCAAATGAAGTGAAACCCAGAAGTTTGATACTTTCCAGACTAATTATGAGCAATAGCAATCATGATTTTGCTAAAGCAGTTGAGGATTGCTACAGATTTAACAAGAGGCAGCAACTATATTTCAGTGAAACAGGCTAGCCAGGATCTCCACACAGGCCAGCGAGTTGAGCACAGAGCGAGAAGAATCTGGGAGGCAATTATGGATGACATTCTGTGATGTTTGCTTGGTACACACCTGAAGGTGGCTCTTCCCTGGAGAAAGGTTAGAAAAGCAGCTCAAACTTACTCCATGACTCCTTATATATGTTTGCTGTTGTGGATGCCACTGACCTTGATTATAAACATGTCAGAGAGTTCAAGTGTTCATTACTTTTCTAGTGCCTATGATCTTCTTTTTGCTCAGTTTCAGTTATTAAATAAGATATGGTAAATATCAATCATAATTACCCGACCATAACTTCCCCTTCATTAGATGGTCCACTGGAGCTGCACAGACCACATCAAGGGCTTCAAGCTCCAGCTTCTTCAAATCTTTCATCCTGAAGAGACAGAAATATCTCTATCCTTCAGCTGGCCTGAACTGAGTATAGAGCTTTGAATGGCCTGTGATGAACAGATAAAGGGACCTGTCTCGCTTCTCTCAAAGAATCTTTTACTCCTTGAAAATTCTGCTGCAACACTTGCAGTCACGGTTTTGATCACACCTGTGGATTGTGTGGTACAGAGATCACTGCCTTTTAGTATCACACTGTTGAATTTCACAGCTGTAAATCTCAGTACATATATTATTATTATAGTAAATTGAAAGCAGATGAATTCAATGATCTCTTAGCTTTGATGGCTGACTGAATGCATTTAAAGAGTTTGTTCACCAAAAATGAAAATTCTGTCATCATCACCCTGATGTCGTTTCAAACCTGTTAGACTTTCGTTCATCTTCGGAACACAAATGAAGATTGGTGATTCTATGACCCTATCTTGCCACACACGAGAGACTGTCGATTCACTTTCTTGGCAATGTTTTTTTTTTCGGGGTAGGTTGCCAGGTATTTCCCCAACCTTGGGACACACACACACACACACACACATGTTGGTGCAACAGCATTATGAGGATTCTCCATAGGCGTAATGGTTTTTATACTGTACAAACTGTATATTCTATCCCCTTACACTGCCCCTATCACTAAACCCATCACAGGAGACATCTGCATTTTTACATTTTTAATAAAACATTGTTTTTTAAGCTATTTGAATTATGAGGACTTTTGGAATGTCCTCATAATCCACCTATAAGTTGTAATACCAGTATAATACACGTCATTATACAAATTCGTGTCCTCATAAATCACATAAACCAACCCCCCCCCCACCCCTCACACACCACACACACCACACACACACACACACACACACACACACACACACACACACACACACACACACACACACACACACACACACACACACACACACACACACACACACACACACACACACACACACACACACACACACACAGGGTTTTCTGAGAATAGTTTTGGCTGGTTTGGTAGCTCTTGCTGAACTTTGATGATGTTTTTCATCTTATGATGTTGAATGAGCTCTAAAGGCAGATCTATATATCATGATGCCCTGTCCTCCTTCTTAGCACAGCACTTTGAGGCCCGAGTTGTGAGGTTTTTCAAAATACCAAGAGTGTTTGGATGTCTTTAATTAATGGAGATGTCTCAATCAATCCCTCTATTCTCTGCCTTAATCCTCTCTACCATTCTCTTTTGAATGCAGAACTGATATGACACAAGTTGAAAGCCCTTTTTTGGTTTTGCTTGTTCCATGTAGGCTAACTATGCTTCATGTTTAGAAGTGAAATGCTTATTATGGGTACATGTCTGAAATGAATCACCATCCTTAACATGATTAAAAGGACAAACGATAATCAAAATGAATAATATTTTCAGCTCAAACAACACAATTCTTGAAGCTTATAAGCAGTTAAACTAATGTAAAAAATATCAAAATCATATCAGCTATTAAAGACTTTGTCTATAGTGCGGGGATGCTCCAGGAACAGTTTGGAAATGTTTTGCCCCACAGATTTCTTTTGTAATTGCATTAGTGTACACAGGTTTTTTTCAGGTATTTTTATAGACTGTGGCACGCACGAGTTGAACATGCTTTCTATGTAATGTCATTGAAGCTGTCACATTATTTTATGCTGACTGGTCAATCCTTTTTTAAATTTCCAGCAGAGCAAATATTCCATGTTTTTGTGTTGAACAATCAATTTAGCATACTGGCCTTTTTAGGCTTATTCATTTTGCCAGAGCTGAGAAAAAATCTGATTATAAGCAATTAACCACGCATTTACAAAAAGCCATTCGATAATAAATAAATTAGGCGATAACAGGACAGATTTAGCATATTCCTAGCACCACTGTGACAGTGACACTAATTTCATAAAATGTATGAGAATACACGTGTAACCGTGGAAATAACACATGGAACTTAATTAACATATTTACCACTGTAAAGATCATATTTAATCAATTTTTTTTTAAAATTCTATAGCTCTTGATTTTAAGATAAAAATATTAAATGAATATGCAAATTGAATACATTAAAAATATTAGAAAATACACTTGAATATGAGAAATAGTATTGTAAAAAAAATATATTACTGTACAGAAGACCTTGCAAAATCCATTTGCTGCAAACCATTTTATTAGTTTTTTGTGCTCTTATTAAAATAATTAAAAAACAGATTATTTATATTCATAATTTAATGGATTGATTTTACGATAATACTATCAAGATGACCGGTAATCACAAAAAACTTCCTGCAAAGATGCAAAAAACAAACAAAACCAAAACAAACACACACACACACACACACACACACACACACACACACACACACACACACACACACACACACACACACACACGCTGTTATCATGAGATCATCTGAAATGGCAGAATTGTGTTTGAAAAATGAGACTTGGAATGATCCCTCTGAATAATGACAGGTGCACCCCAGGAACTGACATCTAGAAGTGACTTGTTTACCACACAACTTCTGCCATAATGGCCCCATAAAACATCCTCTCAAACCCAACCTTGCTGTCATATTCATAGCCTTTAAGATCCTTCTCTCTTTCGTAATAAATTTTAGGCCGTCTGTTTAGTGCTGAGTGAGACAAAGAAGTGCTTATAAATGTTCGCTCACCACATCCATGTTGCTCGGTGTAACCTTGAGTACTGCCATGTAATTCCTTTCCCTACACACCATTTTATTGTTTTCTGTAAAGCCAGATTCTTCATATGCACCCCGTCCTGTCTCATTTACCCTGGGCCTTTAAGGTCTGTCAGTGCTAGAATTGCATTTCTGAAAGAAATGGGTTCCATCCGTTCCTTCGCATTCACGATCAGCAATAGAATGTGGTGTGGTATAGAAATGTAGGGAGATCAGTGTGAGATGTGTCTGCCCATAAGGACACAGCTCAACCCCGTGCTTTGGGTACAAGATGATGTGTGTACTTATCAAAGGCCAGTGTTTTGTCAGACAGACAGACAGACACTCACTCACTCACTCACTCACTCACTCTATAACTTGAAGCAAAAATCCCTTCTGTCCTTTAAATGTCTGTGTTAAAAGAGGCCGTTTGGCCGTTTAATGAAGCTGATTGCCTATATCTTAGCTTAGCCTTGGCGTGGGGTCATGCTTCATTTTTTAGCTGTTGTCCAAATGGTAGTTTGACAAATATGTTACCAACTCTCCATAAGTAGTTGGTACTTCAGCGGTAGCAGTTCAAACTAATATCAAGTAATTTACATCTCTTTGATAATTGGTTGATATACCCAAGGAAAGCTATAGCCTACTCTGCCATGTTACTTTTCTCAGCACTCCTAATCGCTGAAAGCGAAATACTCTATGGTAATTGGCTAATCTTTTTTTTACCAATGAATGCACAAGTCTCTGGCTATGGATTTGCCCCCTCCTCCCCTTCTATTCCCTCAGACTCCCAAATTTGGCACATTCGGGGTTACACATTATAAAAAATAAATACACATTCTGAGACATGAAAAGAATAACTGTGTATTTTATTACCATTAAATCATCCTTGCCATATTTTAACCTCAAAATTGTGGGTAGGCTGTGCCTCCCTTGCCTCCCCTGACAAGCTGCCACTGCAATTTTTTTTTCAGAATAATGCATCTGAAATTGCACTCCCTACTGAAAAATCCAGCATTGCTCATCACCAGCTTAAGGTGTGTTTTTTGCATGCTGGGACCAGCATGGGAAGCTGTGGACCAGCTACACCATCTAAGTTTTGCTTGAGAACAGCATGACTGTGCTGGTCCACCAGTTAAACCAGCTTGTTACCTGTTCTAACATGCACAAACCAGCCTGGACCAACATGGAGTAGATTGTTTATGCTGGATTTTTCAGCAGGGCAGTACCATAAGCTACTTTAATGGGTCAAGCAACAACACTAAGGACTGAAAAATAAATGCTTGATCTCATTAGCATTTTCTGATGAAGTTCAGATTGTGAAGCATCGTCCAGATGCATTCTACACAGGCTCCAGTCCAGTAACTATCACAGGTGTGACCTGAGGGTTAGGCCATTGTCTCTTGTTATTGAAGTTTTGATGAGATCAGACATATGCTTCCTGCAGGGCTGTTCAACACTAATCTTCAGCATGTATTACCTTTATATGACAGGAGACTTACATAAAGACAATCGTGTAAAGGTCTCCTGGAATAAAAAGTCTTTATAGAGGCACTCACTGTCAATAATGTGCACTATTATACAAAACGTTGTTCCATCTGTTGTATTGCATTTCATATAAAAAGGCACTTGTACTTTTCTCCCTGTGTTCAGGGTTGTCAGGAATAAAATGTTAATGTCATATGTTTGATGTTCTGATGTTTACAAGACACATAGTGTTCTCCTCTCTCCATGTGCAATTATTATATCATAAATAACACCTACCTGATGTTCCTTTTACAACAATTACTATCACAGCACATGAAAAACATTTCTAATGTGCCTAAGGCATCTCTCAAAAGAATATAAAAGATACAGTATTTGCATTTTTTTTAATCTTAATTCCACATGCTTTGCCTCATTCAGTGTTAATTTATTTTGTGTTCGTTAAGAATGGGCGTTAAATTTAGTCAATATTTTGTCATGTAATATTAATGTTGGTCATTAATTTAGAAATTAATATATGTATTAATTTAATAATATATTATATAGGCTATTATTAACTAACATTAAGTATTATCTTTGACCACACAACTTCTGCTATTAAAGTTTGCCTTTAATAAACTCCTAATTACTGCTTATTAATACTGTAGTTATTAAGTTTATTTATTAGGTATTGGGAATATTAAAGGATGTTGAATATGGATTTGCAGAATAAGGAATTAATATATGCTAGACAAGTACTAATAAACAGCCAATATCCTAGGAATATGCATGCTAATAAGCAAGTAGTTAGTCAGAATTGGACCCTATACTAAAGTGTTACTATAAAAATGTATTCATTTAAACATGTATAAATCAAACGTAACATTTATTTTGTGGATATACTGTAGCTGAAAAATCTCATATAAGGATGTGTTTGAATGAGCAAATTAACACACTGGTAAAGCATTGGCAAAATAAATAAAACCTTTATTCAACCAATATTTTCATCAATAATTTAGCTAGCAAGACCAACACTGCTCTCGTTATTAGTTGTGACAAGTGTTGAGAAGACATCTTGAACATTTCAACTTTTCAAAAAACAAGCTCTTAGCGAGCACTGGCTGTTTCTGTGATTAGAGACAGAGGAGTCAATGCTCTTCACATCACCATCTGTTCATCAAATCTTTCCTCCCTCACCACTCTTCTGCCTGGCTGTTCCCCATCGTCTAAACAGAGCTCAGGCCTGGGATGATTGCCACTGGCCAGTGCTTCTTCTAGCGCTCGGGTTTAGCCAAGGTCCCCTCTCAGCTGCCTAAACCTCAGAGCGTCTCTGCACTAATTGCACTAAATGATGTCTGATGTTTCACATTAAGGGGACAATGCAGTTCTTGCTAAAGACACCATGAAGGAAGTATTGCTATATAGAGAATGTGCTGAAAGATTATGTACAGTTCCTTCTCAAAAAATTAGCATATTGTGATAAAGTTCATTATTTTCCATAATGTAATGATAAAAATTAAACTTTCATATGTTTTAGATTCATTGCACACCAACTGAAATATTTCAGGTGTTTTATTGTTTTAATACTGATGATTTTGGCATACAGCTCATGAAAACCCCAAATTCCTGTCTCAAAAAATTAGCATATCATGAAAAGGTTCTCTAAACCAGCTATTAACCTAATCATCTGAATCAACTAATTAACTCTAAACACCTGCAAAAGATTCCTGAGGCTTTTAAAATCTCCCAGCCTGTTTCATTACTCAAAACCGCAATCATGGGTAAGACTGCCGACCTGACTGCTGTCCAGAAGGCCATCATTGACACCCTCAAGCAAGAGGGTAAGACAAAGAAATTTCTGAACAAATAGGCTGTTCCCAGAGTGCTGTATCAAGGCACCTCAGTGGGAAGTCTGTGGGGAGGAAAAAGTGTGGCAAAAAACGCTGCACAACGAGAAGAGGTGACCAGACCCTGAGGAAGATTGTGGAGAAGTACCGATTCCAGACCTTGGGGGACCTGCAGAAGCAGTGGACTGAGTCTGGAGTAGAAACATCCAGAGCCACCGTGCACAGGAAATGGGCTACAGGTGCCGCATTCCCCAGGTCAAGCCACTTTTGAACCAGAAACAGCGGCAGAAGCGCCTGACCTGGGCTACAGAGAAGCAGCACTGGACTGTTGCTCAGTGGTTGCATGTCATTCGGAAATCAAGGTGACCAGACCCTGAGGAAGATTGTGGAGAAGTACCGATTCCAGACCTTGGGGGACCTGCAGAAGCAGTGGACTGAGTCTGGAGTAGAAACATCCAGAGCCACCGTGCACAGGAAATGGGCTACAGGTGCCGCATTCCCCAGGTCAAGCCACTTTTGAACCAGAAACAGCGGCAGAAGCGCCTGACCTGGGCTTCAGAGAAGCAGCACTGGACTGTTGCTCAGTGGTTGCATGTCATTCGGAAATCAAGGTGCCAGATTCTGGAGGAAGACTGGGGAGAAGGAAATGCCAAAATGCCTGAAGTCCAGTGTCAAGTACCCACAGTCAGTGATGGTCTGGGGTGCCATGTCAGCTGCTGGTGTTGGTCCACTGTGTTTTATCAAGGGCAGGGTCAATGCAGCTAGCTATCAGGAGATTGGAGCACTTCATGCTTCCACCTGCTGAAAAGCTTTATGGAGATTTCATTTTTCAGCACGACCTGACACCTGCTCACAGTGCCAAAACCACTGGTAAATGGTTTACTGACCATGGTATTACTGTGCTCAATTGGCCTGCCAACTCTCCAGACCTGAACCCCTTAGAGAATCTGTGGGATATTGTGAAGAGAAAGTTGAGAGACGCAAGACCCAACACTCTGGATGAGCTTAAGGCTGCTATCGAAGCATTCTGGGCCTCCAGAACACCTCAGCAGTACCACAGGCTGATTGCCTCCATGCCACGCCTCATTGAAGCAGTCATTTCTGCAAAAGGATTCTCGACCAAGTATTGAGTGCATAACTGAACAATTATTTGAAGGTTGACTTTTGTATTAAAAACACATTAGTCGGATGAAATATGCTAATTTTTTGAGACAGGAATTTTGGGTTTTCATGAGCTGTATGCCAAAATTATCAGTATTAAAACAAAAGACCTGAAATATTTTAGTTGGTGTGCAATGAATCTAAAATATATGAAAGTTTATTTATTACATTATTAAAATTAACTTTATCACAATATGCTAATTTTTGAGAAGGATCTGTATACAAGTTTTTTATTTTTCTCAATAGACACATACATGAAACAGACATTAGGCCTCTGGGTAACAGAGTCGGGGACAACAAAGTACAATATCAAAGTGGTTGAATAAATAGTTCTCAATAATTCAACAATACTCAAACACAGTATAAATAGAGCACGTCACAAATCACATGCACAAAATATAAACAAAAAAATAATTCACATTAACAAACCAGTGGCCACACAACAAATTGACTCCTAAAAACAAAGCACAGGAAAAACAGTGGCCAGGACAGCATATGCCACTCCTCCTGCATAGAACAATTTCAATGTTATACGAGTAATTATACAGGTCGATATCACGACTGTGACTAATTTGTCACCTGTACATCAATGGGCTGGGAATTACTTAAGCCGTAAAAGATCTTCAATTGAATAAGCAATCAGAGCAGGGCACGAGGCTTAAGTAGCCTATATTACTAACCTGTACAGCCCACGGCAAGGAAGCCAGTAAACTAACGTTCTCAGCACAACATACGTACTCAGCGAACTTAGACCAATTTTCAGTTAGTAAACATGGTGACGTTTTTATGTGGGCGGAGCTTAGGTGGTGGCAGAACAATCCCTTTGGCCGCTTCACTAACGTAAAGTCTGCAAGTTTTGTTAGCTTGTTTTTAACACTGACTGGAGAAAATCCGATTTTATCTTAATGTGCAAGGTCACTCACTGTCCAGGACCGCGATTGTTATTTGCAAAAGTTCATTTTAACGGACCGAACCAGACTGGCCAACCCGTACACTCGTTGAGGATCTGACACGATTAACGTTAACGCTACCTCCGGTTGAGTGGCCTGACTTCTACACCTACCTGATAGAGAAACGGAGGGCGTATAATTCTTTAGATGCCTATAACTATGTGCTGAATGGTCATGTACAAGACTTGTGTGGTACGATCCGCGGTTCTGGCTAGCCAGCGCCGAGAAGACGACAATGTAAAGTGACATTATGTGCAATTTTAATGAGGTGAATATATATTCTAGAAATTAAAAAAATGCAGATAAAGCATATTAATTTTTCATTGATTCTTGCACCTAACACCACAACAAGATGACATTTAATAAGAATAATAATTTAAGATCCTTATTTTGTAGTCGAATCTGTGCTGGTTTGTATTTGCCGCCTCCAGTTTTCCATTTGTTCTGCCTCCAGCTAGCGCCGTGACGTAACTGTGACGTCGGCTGGAAATTGGTCTATATAGTGGTCACTGTAAACCTGAAACTAATATAAACAGAACAGAAGTAAAAGTTCATTACTGCCAGTGACTAGCAAGCAAAAAAACAAACGCTGCTCATCAAAAGCAAAAGACTTACGTCCTCGTTTGAAACACGCCGAGACAATTCGCAGCCGATGATGACTTGCTAAAACAGGGAACTAGCTGCAACCACGGCACTGCATAACCGCACGAACACCAGATGTAGCTATAAAACAATGCAGTAGTCTGAATCAAATCAGATCCATGCCAAACAGGTTTTCACAAGGAGGCTAAAATACATTTAAGCATAAACTCACGTCAACTTGTACACCCAGCCACGAGTCCAAAGAATTAGCAGTCTGTAACAGCACTAATCTGGAAAACCGCCAGCTTGCTGGATTTAAAGGTGCATCGCCAAACAGCCACCACCTGATTCAATCAAGGCGCAATTCTCGCTGCCTACGCCCCACCCGCTACATACATACATATGAAAAGAATATGGACATAAAACATGAGCATACGTGACATGAGGTAGGGTAATAATGATCACTTTAGGGCGAACCACACCATGGCCACTGATTGGTTTAGGTCTGTTCAGGTGTGTTTAGGTAATTAGCCCCTCTCTTTTGCTTTCTATTTAAGCCCTGTGTTTCTTTCAGTTCTTTGTCAGTTCTACGTTGTGTTATGTTAGTTGTTCTGTTCATGGTCCTGTTATTACTGAGTGTTTTGTGAAGATTTGGGTTTGTTCTTGAAAATTAAAGTTAAAACTGCTGCAATTAGATAGTTTCATCTCTGTTGCAACCAACGCTGACAATATTTAGAATAAGGTTTTATTTTTCATTTGACATTTTTCGGTTTTCATTTTAATTTAAGTTTTAGAACTTCCGTCATGTGCTTTTGTCATTTTTTTCTTTTCTTCTTAATATTTCTCTATAACATTAAAGTGGTGGTTGATTATGATTTCACTTTTCTAACTTTAGTTAGTGTGTAATGTTGCTGTTTGAGCATAAACAACATAAGCAAAGTTACAATGCTCAAAGTTCAAAACAAAAGAAGATATTTTCTTTTAAAGAAGTCGCTTTTTAAGGACTACAACAAACACTGATAGGGACTAAGCTTCCTCCAGGGTTAGTGACATCACTAACCGTAAAATGTACATAAACCCCGCCCCCGGGAACACGCAACAGAGGGGGTGAGTCCATGAGAAGAGGAAGAGTTGTTGTAGTAGGGCCCATTTGGGAGTCTTTTCACATTTATTGCAATACAGTACGTAAAACAAATGCAATAGCATGTCACTCTGTAGGCCTCTTACAACAGTTCCCAAACCAGCGATTTATAGATTATCATGACAGAAAAAGCTAATCAAAGACTTGAAGATGGTTAACTCCACATCAGCTACTGTACATAAATTCATCAACTAACCAATCAGAAATGTCCTGTTGCATTCTACAGGTTGTCAATTCTTAAGTCTCCCCATCTTTGTCCGACTCAGGTTTGAACATAAAAGGTTTTTTAAATTTTCAGTGCATGTCTGAGTGAGGTAATCGGAGCTGCTAACACACACGCACGCACGCACGCACACAGACACACACACACACACACACACACACACACACACACACACACACACAAAAAAGCTCTTGAAGCTCCGCCCTCTGTGCCGGGAGCACCAGCTCATTTGCATTTAAAGGAACACACACAAAACTAGTATTTTTGCTCACCCTCAAAAAGGGATATTTTAAGATGATATAAAAAATTATCTATGGGGTATTTTGAGCTAAACCTTCACATACACACTCTGGGGACATCAGAGACTTATTTTACATCTTGAAAAAGAGGCATTATACCACCCCTTTAACACATTTTTTATTATTTTACTACTTCAGTTTAAACTTATTTCAGTTAAGTTTTTTAATACAATATTTAGATTTTATTTGATCTCAGCTGTACTTCTGCTGTCTCAGGGGCCGTACGCACATAATGCGTTTTTCCATTCCACTACGCTACTTTTCCATTTATTTAATGTCAACACGTGCTGCTAGATGGACATGTTTGACCGTTGCGCCCCGCCGCCCCCTGTCTCAACTTTTGCAGAGTCTAATGCATTACAGTGTTCTAAAAATGTGGTGCTCAAATTAAAATAAAATGTCTCTCATTTTTCTTTCCACTGACCCGTGTATTTAATGTGTTTAATAATCTCTTATCGAGCACCTTGGCCCACCCTGCTGAATTTAAGAGTCAACTAGTAGTTTTTGAAATAAAAAATATATTTTCTTAGAGCTAATCATAACAGTGGTCATTACACATACAAGTCTTACAGGAACACTTACACAAGCAGTCCATTTAATTTCTAAATGTAAAAAGTGGCTTAAAACTAAATAATGAATTTGGTCCAACACATCTTGAAGAGTTTCTTCAGGAATTAAATCTTAAGAAATGCTTAAAATTTACAGAATATTGCAATTTTTTGTCAATACTTGTACTGTAGTCAAAACCATAGACTGTAAAAAGAAAACTACAGTCCAAAGCAGATATGACATTGTTACAAGTGCTTTTAGATGCGGTCGCTTATCTACAGAGGCGTGATGGGGCTAAAAGTGATAGCACAGCAGAAGAGAACAGAGAGAAGAATGAACACATCCTCTGAGCTTTCACTCCTGCTGTGAGTAAGAAGCTGTTTCACGAATTGAAGTCCAGATTTGGTTTTTTTAGAGACCGTCTTCACCTGGATGACTGCAGTGATGTGCTGCGACACTCACAGAGGCTGTAGATGGTCACGTCTGAAAACACTTCATTCTCTTCTTGTCTGTGGAATCACGTAACCTGCTGAGAGGCTTAAACCTGATATTAACCCACCCACACACACTTACTAGAATGATCTTTGGATGGTTGTTGCATTGTTTGTTGATATTTAGCGGGTAAATGAGGCCTGTCTCTCTTGTAGAATATACCCCCAAAAGAGGACTAAATAGGCTCCATTTCTCTTTCCCTTCATCTCCCATCTGCTTTCCTCAGCAGGCTGTTTGTACCTGCTGCGACATCCTTTATTAAGCTTTATAGCAACTGCCTATCGAGAGGGGAAGTCATTGCATGATCAGAACCTGGATGTTTTGCTGCCTGGTTGTGACTGCAACTGTCTATTCTCATTTTCTGAGCAGTTCAGTTAATAAAACACCACCACCAACTATTTAAACCAGAAACAAAGAAGGGTTGTGCGACAGATAGAGAAAGAGAGAGGGTGAGAGAGTTCAGGCATATCCATGACCACCTGTTCTCTAATTCTCCAAGTCATTAAAATTACATCATGTAAATGAGTGCATTCCAGCAGCATCGGTGAGCCACTGTTAGATTCATTTTATAGTGTCTTATCCTTATTTATAATCATGTTCAAAACTAGTTGCTAACACTTACATTTTCACCATAAGCATTATTCACTCTCACATTGCTCATGAATTGCCACGGACGAAGGGAAAGCTTTAGGGAACATTTGGCTTGACATCTGATCAATGAAGTTTATTGGTATGATATATAGGTTCTTGGAGTTTTCGGTGTCACAGAATACAAGGTTTATGGTAGACACAAGTTATTTTCAGTGGGAGCTGCCACTTTGCTATGCACGACTGCTAGTTGCACAAATTATGCTAAATACTTTTTTTTCATATCTACCACATTTTATTAAACAATCAGGTGATTGGTCAAAGAACAACATGGAGATGAACATGAAACTCAATACCTTTTGCCAGTTTATGATATCTATAACATTTTATGCAGTAATAAATGCCTTTTTGTTGTTCATTCTAATATGCAATAAAAGTAATAACCTCATTCAATGATGCAGCATGGTTTTGAAATTGTTTAAAATTCCTCGAAAAACCCCACATCCTAAACCTTTGTAACATATTTATTAAAAATGTACTGGTCGCATACAAATACAGTGAGATTGAAAAAAACCTTTCAAAAACCCACCATAGAAGTATAGGGTGTCCACTTTGACTTGTATGTTATATTGTAACAAATTTCAAGGTTTTCATTGAATATTGAACTTTTGGTCCTTTTTTGTTGTCATTTTGGAGCTTGACAGCCTCAGTGCTCATTCACTTTCATGATATTCAAGTTAATGGCCAGGAGGATTAAAAATGAATTTTTCCACAGATCAAATGAAAAGTCTTACAGGTTTAGATCAACATGAAGGTGAGTAAATGATCAGAATTTTAAATTTTTTGGTGAACAATCCCTTTATAACATTTTTCTTCATTCTTAACATTAGCGAACCCAACAAGATGAGACTGTTGGACAGCTGGAAGAGACGGGAAGGACCCAGACATGAGTCATGACAAGAAGTAAATGCAGCTCTCTTTTCCTGGCATCTGTTTTCTGCTGTGCCACATTCAATTTCAGAGGGGAATTAGCCTGTCGATAAGAAGCCATTACTGCTCTGTGGAAATGCACCTTGCATTCAATTGTCTCCTTCGCCATTTATTTGAAATCGCATCTTTCCTCTCACCTTAGCGCATCCAACTGCAGTCATATCAATGGATGCTGATTATGCAGGATGCAACATAGCCGAGGGTTTTAGAGAGAGAGAGAGAGAGGGAGAGAGAGAGAGATTTTTATTTATTTAAATACACCTTTATTAAAACAATAAGGTGTTCACAATAATATTACAAACTCGCAAAATAACAAATATAATAAATACTATTAATGTTAAATATAAGAAACATTTTAAAAAGCAAGCATTAAATCATCATCATCCACCAAGCCTTTGAAGATCAACACGTCCAGAGAACCCTGTCCCAACAACTTATTTTTTTCTGGATTTCCATATAGCAAGGTTTGCTGTACCAGACAAAAATTGTAATAAAGTCAACTGACTTTTATTTTTTTCTGTATACCTTGGACCATATATAAACATTTCAAAAGAGAAAGCTTCACCAATTTCAATGAACCATTGAGATAAAAATCTCAAAAACTCCAAGCTGAGGGGTTTCAAAATACAAAAGACACTTCACATCATCTTCTCCCACAGCAATAGTCACATTAAGAGAGGGGAAAACATAAGGAACCCACTTTCTCCATTTGTCAAAGTCTTATGATCCACATGCAAGACTTGAGAATTTCAATAGTAGCTTGTTTCAGCAGCCTCAAAGGTCTCACCCCAGTCCTTTCACTCAATTCCTCTAAGCTTATGGTCAAAATATGTCCCAGCTTTGTGCATCCAGCAACAGTTAAACATTGGGATTGGGACCAGACATAAGTCTTGACGGTAAAAAGTCATTAAGAAAAAGTGTCTCTTCAAAAAGCCATAATCTAGCATGTGATGTATGGTAAACACCTTCCATGCCTGACTTATAAAAAAATGTCAGACTCATCATTCTGGAGTTCCATTAAGAACAAATGTTTGTCCAATCCCATACCTCTGACCCGCCTGAGAAGAGCAGAAGCTGTCTTTAGCCATGATGCATCCGTGTGATACAACAGTCTCTGAGCTGCTTGTAACCGGAAAGCCATAATTCTGGATCTGATATCAATCAATCCTTGACCTCTCTCTTGAACCGGAAGGTATAACGCAGCAGCACGAATCCAGCGTTGTCCAGACCAAAAAAACAATTCACAAGTTGCCTTTGAATTTCCTCAATAAGTCCAACAGGTGGCTGTAGCATAGTCATTTTATGCCACACGGTAGAAGCAAACAAATTATTGGTCACTAAAATCCTTCCCCTATAGGACAACTGAGGTAGCAACCATTTCCATTTAGACAACTTGCTGCACACTTTCTCTACTAGCCCATCCCAGTTTTGCTTTTGATAAATTGTTGGGAGTTTTTTGGGGGTCAAATGATTAAGTCCCTCTCTACCCCACTTAAGGTCTTCCAGGTAACTCTGGGAGACTCTCAAACTTTTTGCCCAGTTCATTTTTGCTGATGAAGCTTTCTCATAAAGACTGAGTACCTCAGACAGACACTTGATATCTTCAGCATGATTTACAAATACTGTATCATCAGCATAAACAGAGAGATACATTCTTAAGTCTAAAGAAAAAACAGGCACATTAAAACCTGACAATCTTTCTTGAAGTTTAAAAAGTAGCGGCTCAATTGCTAAACTATACAGTTGACCAGCCAATGGCCAGCCTTGCCTAAAACCCCTTAAAATAGTAATTGGCAGTCTCAACGCGCCCCCATCTTAACCATACATGATGCACCATTATATAATAACTGTATCAAATAAAAAAAAAAATCCCCAAAACCAAAAACTTTCAATACATTAAAAATATAATTGTGATCAACACGATCAAAAGCCTTCTCTTGATCCAGGGCAATTAATCGAACATTCACATGGAAACCATTACAAATAACTACAATATCTCGCACTAAAAACAAATTATCCGTAATAGACTGTTTTGGAATGCAATATGACTGATCCTTGTGTACAACCAAACCCAAATAATTTTTTTATATATTTGCCAGACATATTATATATTATATTCTGTTATAAGAAGGGCAACAGGACACCAGTTCTTTAAAAAGGCTAAATCCCCCTTTATTGGCAACAGTGAAAAGACCGCATATTGACAGGTAGTCGGTAAAACACCTTCTCTTATATATTCACATAAAACATCAAAATAATTGTATCCAATGCAGTTCCAAAACCTTTTATAAAAGTCTGCTGGCAGTCCATCTATTCCAGGGGATCGACAACTAAGTTGTCCCACAGCAGCAGTAACTTCTTTAAATGTTATACTAGCATCCTTGTCTGTCATGTGTTCCCCTCTGTCCTTTCATGTTTCAGCTGTTCCCTGTTTTGTTGATTAGTCTCCCCATGTGTTTCTGATTAGCCACGCCCCCTTGTTATCTTGTTTAGCTTGTTTGCCTGTCTTTTTATACCTCTGTGTTTCAGTTGTGGTTTGTCGGTCGTTTTTTATTTCACACATATAAACTTGTGACTCAGTATCATCAGACTGCTCCTCCTCAATTTCCTCATTATTCAAGATGCCTGAATATGATTCAATTTAATCATTTGCACTTTCCCACTTTTTAGTACCACTAGCTCCTATTTCATTATTAACATCAGAAACTAGATCAGTTATGCTAATCTTTGGGGCCACAATAGCTACAACATCAGAATTTTCATTGTCAACAGCCTGTAACACAGCATCTGAATTACCATCACTCACCTCAACAAGTGGAACAACCTCATCTTGGGCCACATCAATGCTATTGTTTGTGCCCTCATCCTCTTAATCCTGCACCTGTTTTCTTATGTGGACAGATAAGGCGCTTGTGTCCAATGTCTTCACAAACATCTTATGCTGCCAGTAGTTGCATGCACCATATATAATCTTCCCTCGTGTTTTCATGAAAATGTATATTCAGTGTATTCTCAGACGATTTCTAACACCATGTAAACGTACCGTCTAAAATATGCTACATGCTTCAGAGCCGGATGTTTACATCCAAGCACAACAGTTTTAAAGGGACTAACAACTTTTCCAAAACGTGCTAACTCACGTTGCAAAATGTCATTGGATACGAAAGGCGGGATATTTTAAATTGTTACCTTTGTTGTTGATGTATACACTGGAGAAAGTTGCACAAAAGCATCTTTAATCACCAAAAAGTCTTCATTTTCTTTACTTTAAGCCTCATATTTTTTTAAAGATGGCTTGCATTTACTTTAAGTTTAGGGCGGAACAGAGCCGTTGAAAAACAAAAATCATATTTAAGGGCTCTGGGCTGGGCAGAATACCGGTTTGATTCTGAACCAATTATTAACCGATACACAAGCATATCTCTCTCTCTCTCTCTCTCTCTCTCTCTCTCTCTCTCTCTCTCTCTCTCTCTCTCTCTCTCTCTCTCTCTCTCTCTCTCTCTCTCTCTCTCTCTCTCTCTCTCTCTCTCTCTCACTCTCTCTCTCTCTCTCTCTCTCTCTCTCTCTCTCTCTCTCTCTCTCTCTCTCTCTCTCACTCTCTCTCTCACTCTCTCTCACACTCTCTCTCACACTCTCTCTCACACTCACACTCACACTCACACTCACACTCACACTCATATGCTGGGAGTTGGTGAGAGTGGTGGTGAGAGTTTTCTTTGTATTTTTCTATTTACTTTCCAGAAGAGAAATGGTTTAGAAAACAAATTGTTAATTGGTGATTGTGTGGCAGGGTGGCGTCTCTTGATGAGACGCCGTCATTATCACTCCGCAATGGTTTCAGATGTGTTCCTGAGGATAATGGCACAATGGAGGATGTGTTGATTGCAGTTAGTGATCAGATTGGTCATGAGAACATTGTATCTGCATCACAAATTAAACAGGCTGTCGTTTTTTTGAAGGCCATAATCGCTTAATAGTAAATGGCCTTACTGTTAATATCAACGCACATGAGAAAATAATATCCTTTGACTTAGGTCTAATTTAATATTTCAGGGTGGATATTAATAATTTAATATTTCAGAGAGAGAGAGAGAGACTAAAAGCCAGATGTCAAAAAATACACTTGTATATTTGTGTGTATATATATTTGTCCTGGTAAAAATATTTGGCTTTTACTTTTTTATTATAACAATGCAATATGTAAGATCCCTGTTATTTCTACAAGGGCTATGGAAATTTAGAAGAGCTCCAATAGCACATGGGTTTGTCTGTATGAAATCTGTGTTGTTGTTTTAGTCTGTGTCTAGGTTCAATGGAAAGGAAAAGCAGAAAACAAGTGTAAGACAGTGAGAAGAGATGGCAAATGGGCCTGCAGCCTCTCAGTGAAGCTGACTTTGACTGCAGCACTGCCCTTTGCTCATGAGACACCTCTCAGAGGAGGAGTGATGACTCATGGGAAGACCATTATAGAGTAGCACTATGTCTCTGGTTAAGAGGAATAATTATAACAGCAGTCCAATCACAAACAGTCATATTCAATCATTTCCTGACCATTTCAGACCATTTATTGTTCTGCTTGCCAGATCAAGGTAATAGACAAGCCTTAGAAGAAACCACAAAGCCCCTTTCACCAACTGCTTGATCATCAAAAAATTATTGTGATAGTAGCTACTAACACAGTATCTTAATTTGGACAAATTAGGCAGCATTACATATAAACTTTGTGGAGAAGGTAATCCATTTAGGTCTGTAATAGATTAAATTACCAAATCAATTTTTCTTACCTTTGAAATGTTGAAACACTCTGCCTCTACTTAATCTTCAATGTCACTATTCAGACTGCTTTGAATATGATGCAATAAAACATGAAATAATGTTAAGAAACATTTTCCTAATAAATCTTCATTGGCTGCACTCAAAACAAACACAACAAAATGTAAATCAATACATGAAGATATTCCTCTCAAGAGCCGAAAAAGTGTGACATAACGTCCAATAAATAACAAGTTAATAGGCTATTAAGTAACTTACTGTCAGAGTATTTACTGTTTTTGCTCCTCCAAGTAAAGCGAAATTAGTCTCCAAGCAATAGTAGTGTTTCGTTCCAGAATGAGTCATTGAGTCATTTATAAAGACAATTGAACCAGTGTTCATTTAAATTGGTTGAATGACGATTCGGTTGGATAAATTATTCAATTATTATGTTCCTGCGTGGGCTGGCTGGCCGTGTCCAGAACGAGATCTACGCGCTGGATCTACCCACGACTCTCAACGGCCTCATTGACCTGGCACTCAGGGTGGATGCACGTCTGGCCAGGAGAGAACGTCGTGCTCCTCAAGTTTGTTTTCCTGGAAGCACAGGGGATCTCAGAACCAGCAGCGGAGACACGGTCAGCCCAGCATTCGACCACGAGCCCATGCAGGTGGGTAGGGCTCAGCTTTCCTGGAAGGAGGAGAGGCGGAGATCCCTCAGACTCTGCCTTTACTGTGGGGAGGCGGGCCACTTCCTACACGCCTGCCCGGTAAAAGGCCAAGCCCGGTAGTAAACCTGAGGCTACTATCGGGTGGGATCTCCACTGAGAAGACCTCATCACCATTGTCCACACTCCTCCCGGTAAGACTGAGATGGACAACCGGCACTCACGACTGTCACGCCTTACTGGACTCAGGAGCGGAGGGGAACTTCATGGATTGTAAGCTTGCCCAGAAGTTACTTATTCCTGTCACCTCACTCACAGCATTTCCGTCAACGCCCTTACTGGACAAAGACTCCCTAACATTGCTCTCACCACCAGACCCTTGACTCTCATCACATCAGGCAATCATTCTGAAACTTTGTCATTTCTTATCTTGGACTCACCCTTAGCACCCGTTGTCCTTGGTCATCCCTGGCTCACACTACATAACCCCCGAGTAGACTGGCATCTACATTCCATCTCCGAGTGGAGCACTCAGTGTTATAAGTCTTGTCTTACGTCTGCTTGTCCGTCTGTACCTATTTCCGTGTTTCAGGAGGAGACAGCTCCCAGGGCAAGACGGTCGTTTTGACAATTGTGGATTGGTTCTCGAAGGCGGCTCATTTCATTCCCTTGCCCACATTACCCTCTGCCAAGGAGACAGAGGAGACTGTCGTTGACCACGTTTTTCGCTTACATGGCCTCCCGATTGATGTGGTTTCCGACAGGGGTCCCCAATTTGTGTCCAAATTTTGCAGAGAATTTTGTAAATTACTGGGAGCAACTGTCAGTCTGTCCTCTGGGTTTCACCCCCAGAACAATGGTCAAACCGAGAGAGCCAACCAGGATCTGGAAAGAATATTGCGATGTTTGGTATCCAAGAACCCTTCCTCCTGGAGTCAGCAGTTTTCAATGGTTGAGTACGCTCATAACTCGTTACCAGTGTCATCCACTGGCCTATCTCCGTTTGAGGATAGCTTAGGTTACCAGCCACCTATTTTTCCTAGTCTGGAATCCGAAGTCGCGGTCCCCTCCGCTCACGCCTTCGTCCAGAGGTGCTACCGCACATGGACCAGAGCCCGAGAGACTCTGCTCCAAGTGGGAGCGCGCACCAAGGCCAGGGCCGATCGCCACCGGTCGAAGCCTCCCGTATACATCGTCGGTCAAAAAGTGTGGCTTTCAACTAAGAACATTCCACTCCGCTCCGTCTCTAATAAGTTAGCTCCTAAATTTATCGGCCCGTTTACTGTCACCAAGATTATTAGTCCGGTGGCAGTCCGACTCAAACTCCCTCCTGCGTACAGGGGAATTCATCCCGCCTTTCATGTGTCCAAATTAAAACCAGTGTTTCATTCTCACCTTAATCCGTCTGCCACGGTTCCTCCTCTGCCGCGACTCCTAGATGGGGAACCTACTTATTCGGTTAATCGCATACTGGACTCTAGGCGGAGGGGACGCGGATTTCAGTACCTGGTGGACTGAGAAGTCTTATGTCATGGTTGGTTATGTGTGTGTGTGTGTGTGTGTATGGGCGTGGTCACTGATCACTGCCTCTGATCAGTGGCGCCAGCTGCTTTCACTTACGGCGCCAGCTGCATCTGATCAGCGGTGCCTATATATATTCACTGTTTGCGTCTTGTCTTTGTCAGATCCTTGTGATGTGTTCCGGTGTTCGTTCCTGTCTGGTCTTCCCTCGTGGTCTTCATTTACCATCCTGGATTACTCTTCGTGTCTTCTGTGTTCATCGTCCTTTCTGGATTTGGATTTCATCACCACCATTCATCACTTCAGTCCGGTTCCATCGAGGTCCCTGCGTCACTTGCCCGTTCGTGTGTCTCCCTTCGTGTGGACCTGACCGTTACTGTTTATTGTTTAATAAACGAGTGTTTACCTGCTTTTCCTCCTCTCCATTTCTGGCTGTGACAGTGGAAGCTTTTATTCATTATTAGCCTTCATGAATCCACCCACAGGTCCCAGAACAGCTCAAAACTCCTTAATTCTCTTCAAAATTCTCTTTGTGTATGGCAGGATGACATTAGCATATAGCTTCCTTTGTGTTTTACCACATGTCTTATTCATGACTACACTCTCTTAAATCAACCTCTTGATCACGGAGGAGATCCAATAGAGAGTTGCCTACGAAGATGCTGAGGTTGTGAACTGCAGGTTAGAAGGACATAAGTCTTCCCTTTTAAAGATAAGTTATGACTGTAAATAGAGGAGGTCCTGTCAGTCCAGAAAAGGAAGCCTCCAGAGACAAGTAACATTAAAGCTTTACTGGCAGGTTTAGAGTATTTCCAAAATACACATAATGCAGGAATCAAGACATAAAAGTAAATAAAAAAATCTACAACACTGGATTTTTTTCTACAAAAGACAGAATTGTGTTTTTCTGCTTTCTGAGTTCTATTGATATTGCTCCACTGAGGACCAAGTGGCTCTTTCAATCCTCTGTTAATTAGTTATCTGCTCTTTCTTGACTTCTGGAGTCTGACCAAAGAGACAAATAGTCAATCGATCTGATGTACCAAATGGCAAAATAAATGCAGCTCTGGCCCCGGCCGCCATGCATCACAGCTGACAGTTTAGCTTGTAGATTTATTTCAGAGACAAGCTGATAAAACCCTTTAAATCACACTTATCTGGGTCATTTCACAAACAACAAACAATTTGATGGCCACTTTAAGTTAATTTTACAGCTCAAGTAACTGCATAATGTGATCACACAATACTAACCCATACATGCCAACATGGTATCTCCAAGAAGACTTGAGGGATAACATGCTAATAAAAGTGTGTGTGTGTGTGTGTGTGTGTGAGAGAGAGAGAGAGAGAGAGAGAGAGAGTAAAATAGTATGTTTAGCCTTGAAAATAATTATGTAATTCTCTAAAATAATTAAATGGGGAACTGGAGTGAGTGTTTTTTTAATTGGAGTGATAATGAACCATAGGTTGAGCAATCATAGTCTGCGAGTTGTGCTTAGTTGCTCTTCACAGTCTCTGTTTTGTCTGAGAAATGAGAGAATGGCAGGTCTAAAATTTTATTTCAAACAACATTAGTACAATTTTTTTTTTTTTTTACTAGAGACATCCAGTTTACTTTTGCTTCTTTCTTTCCAAGACATAAATTCTGGAATTTAAAACCGAATGTGTTTGAAATACACGTTCTGTGGCTCTCAGCATTCAGCAAAGGAATATTTGTGTTTTACTACCTGCTTCTCTGTGATTCTGCTAAGGTAAGATATCTTGCAATCAAAAGAGGCTGACAGAAGGAGGAAAAGTAATAAGAAGCAGAAGGAGAGCGAGAGTCTGATGGACTCAAGCTTCTCATGAGGAAATGGATCTAAAGGATTGGCCTGAAAACATTGATTCGGTGCAGTCTTAATCTCAGAGCAGAGAAAGAGGGGAAAAAAGAGAGATGGCCGGAGAAAGAAACTATATGGCCTTTGAGCAAAACCTGGATGAATGAAAAGCTTCATAGCCAGAGAGAACAGGGAGTCAGAGACTGTAGCAATGCATAAAGAGTAGCCTTCCAAGAGGCTCTTTGTTTCTTTTGGAAAACCCTTACAAAAGTGATGACTGGTTTAGCAGCTGAATTTTAAATGCAAAAGTAGTCCTCAAACCAGTGGAGAACTTTCCCAAAGAGAATGTGAGAACAGCTAGGACTTGACTCCAGTACATTGTGGACCGATCAATAAAACAACTCAAATCTACAAATCAGACTCTACAAAGTCACACTTCGTGCAGAATGATTTAAGGAAAAATTGATTGAAAATATTATTATAATTATTTATTTTGTATGAAAATATGGCTAAACAATGGTTTTTAAAAAAATAAAATTGTTATTATAAAAATAAACTAATTACACTTATTACCCACAACATAGTTGCATGCAGTAATACCATAATAAAGTGCTTTTTAATATGGTTTTACGGCAGAATGTGTCTACCCATCATGCTCACATGTACTGTATACCACAACAATTCCCGCAAAGCATTCACACCCTAAATATAAAGAAAAAAGGCCAATTATGGCTGTCAATTTAAATTGTTTATTTGGTGTGATTAATTATGGGAAAATAGTGTGTTACAATTATGAATGCTTGAAACGCCTTCTTACATTGCATGCAGTTTAGTAATGAACATTATGCAGGGCAACGACTGACTGCATGATGATTATAATGCAGTTAGTAAAATTCAAGATATGAATATGGGGTTTTGTCTTGTATTTATATCATATGATATAGTTTAGCAATACCACAATAAAAATGTTATGGCCACATTGTATCCTTAAATTCTGTTCAATCAAAATATTTCTTTCAAAAGCTGTGTTTTGTAATTTATATTCAATGCTTTTCTCATCTAACACAATAATGACTTTAGATTATCTTTTGGGGAGAAGTTTCTCAGCCATCATAATCATAAACATTTTAATGACAGCTTGACAGCGTTTGTTCCAATATAAGTGCTCATTATAAACTTCCAAATGCACAATTAAAAATATAGGCCTAAATATTTTTCTCCTAACATGCTTTCATGCTTTAGTATTTCAATAAGGTATTTATCAGTATATGAATTCAATAAATAAGAAAGCAATGTGCATTAAAATGTAAATCGGATATCATATAGTGCAAGTTTAACAACTTAACACGTTACTTTATTTGGAACGTGTCACACTCAGCACTGGACACCAACACATGTGTTAATACAGAGCAGGTGAGCTTCATCTCTTGACTTTCAACCATGTGTGTGTGTGTGTGTGTGTGTATGTGTCCGTGTGTTCAGTAAACAGCTTAACGTCAGTTGGCCTGAGGTGTAAATATTTCCACAGGGTCCCTGTGTTTGCTTAGTGTGATTTTTTTTAGCTTTTTCATATTCTCTTCCACACCTTCACCTGCTGCTATGAGATGCCCTGCTTCTCACTGATGTTCACTCTGGACTCTTTCATTGGTTCAGACATATAAAAAAATGGGAAATGTTTGGCACGGCTTTCTGTGAACCAGTGCAAATGGCATCTGCCATCTGTGCTGGATTCCCCAACAAAAGGATGAATTTGCTTCACAAACAAGGCTGCAAAATACCAGCAAATCAGAGTATTATTGGAACAGAGCATTAACAGGTGGGAGGTTCGGAAGTGTGTTCCTGGCAGACACGTGGCCACCCAGACGGTCACAGGAATCACATCTGCATGTGTGCACACATGTGCGCGTGGGTCTCTTTTGGACTGGCTCGATCTGGGCTCCTGCCTGGCTGCTTCGGAACCTCCAAATCCCTCTTTTCTTCTGCCAAACACTGGAGCATCTCGACAGCTGCAAGCGTGCTTGAAAGTCCAGTGCTGGAGAAATGTCTGAGGTCAGGGTAGCTGATCATTCTGTAGAGAATGCCAAGACACTGCAACTGCCCGAGCTCGGTTCAGAGATAAAGGTGTCTTTCTCAGCTATAGCTTTTGATTAATGTAAGCTGTGGTGAAAAGTTTTGAAATGCTGTGCTAAATTGTTTCAATATTTTGAATATTTATCTTTAGTCTATTTAGTCTATCTTTTATCAATTTTATATTTATCTATAGTGCATTTGTTTATGTGCACTCATGTCATCTTAATAATGTAAATAAATCACGTATAACTGTATTGTATATTAATAATATGTCAGAGTATTATGGGACACACACACACACACACACACACACATACATACATACACACACGCCGTTCAAAAGTTTGGGGTTGGTAAGATTTAAAAAAAATGTTTTAGAAAGAGGTCTCTTATGCTCAGTAAAAAAATACATTTTGTGAAATATTACAATTTGAAAGAATTTTTTTTCTATTTTATTATATTTTAAAATTACATTTATTTTTTTGGTGGCAAAGTTTACTTTCCAGCATCATTACTCCAGTCTTCTGTGTCACATGATCCTTCAGAAATCATTCTAACATGCTGATTTGCTACTTGAGAAACATTTCTTATTATATCAATGTTGAAAACAGTTTCACGTACACAGACACGTAGTCTGTGTTCAGCACATAACCACGTCTTTAATCATATAATCCGAACAAACACGCAGGAGAACTCAGGAGCAAAACTATAGAACGGTAGCCACATAAACGCAAACGAGAACCGACCAGAAGAATCTAAAACACGTGGCTTAAATACACAGGGGAAACTAAATGAACAATAGGTGAACTAAATCAGTAACTAAACGGCACACACTAGAAAGTCAACACAATGACAGGGAAAAGGCGGTATTACTGAAAGCAAGGTTATCTTACCCTCAATCCAAAAACGCATCCGCGAATAAGTTCAGCAAACCCAGAGCATGTTCACCACAGACACAATATAGAGGTAGACACCCTATTGGCCACGGGGCGCAAGAAATGCGGCCGCCATCTTTAGCATACTTTAACATCGTCATACTCCTAGTTGCGTTGCATAGCAGCAGTTAAGATGCCAGAGCACTGTGCAGCATATTCCTGCTCAAATCGGTGGACCATCGCAAATAGGGCTTACTTTTCACAAGTAAAATTTAACCGTTCTATTACCGTACTATAGGTTGTATTTTGTGCATAGAATATTACCAGAGAGTTGAGAAGAAGCAAGGATATGTTATATTACTGTACTGAAATCGTAGCCAGCTAGCTAGGCTATGTTTACTGCACCGGGCGGTGTTCACCCGGCTAACTGAGACTTGATAAGTCATATTCCATAACACTGACTTAGATTACAACTGACACAAGAATGCTATTGTAGAAATAAAACAAATATTACTGGTATAACATTGGCATGTGAATTTTACACAAGTGGCACAGACTGTATTATCAGTAATTATTATTTACAAAGTATTATTATAATACTGCCCGACATTGATAATACAGTCTGTGCCACTTGTGTAAAATTCGCAGGCCAATGTTATACCAGTAATATTTGTTATTTGTTATGTACGTTACTTGTAGCTCAGCTAGTAACTAGCTAGTATAAAAAGCTTCAAGTAGACTCTAATATCATATAATCATACTGTTTCTTCAAATATCTAAAATATCTTACTTTACTGCCACTATCTCTTTCTGCTTCTATGTCATATTTATAGTGTTTGTTTGCAAAATACCTATCATAGCCTACATCACATATCATAGGGTGACCAGACATCCCCGGTTTCAGGGGGCAGTCCCTGTTTTTGGTTGCCTGTCCCTGGTTAAATACAGAAAAAAACACTATACCTCTATACCCATTTTGTTTTTGAAGACACAACATTAGGTTTTACAATCAGATTGATAGTCAAAATGTTCCAGTTTTTTCCCCCTTTTCCGGGGACATACATCAGAATATTCTATTAATGTTAAGCCCGAATATTAAAATACACCGAACCATGTGTCCTGTATCATAGCAACATATGACCTTTGCAGAAAAAAACCCGTGTGAAAATCAGTTCGGAATTCAGTGAGTATGATTAATTAACTGCGTTGACAGCTCATTGCACCTGCCAAACAGTTCCCTTTCGAGGGAACTCTACACTGCGTCGAGAATCGACACTTTGGGGACGCTCCCTTAGCGTGCGCCTCTGAAGTATGAATGAAACTAATCCAATCCTGATTGGTGTTGCGTCGTGACGTAACATGTGACGGCATACCCGGAAGTATAAAAGTGACGCTGTCACAACACACACTAGCTTTCGCTCTTCAGCAAGCGCTCTCTGTGAAACTGTCTGTCTTATTTGGTGTTGTTTGTCTGTGACAAAGCTCTACATATGGCGAGTGAACATTACACTAGTGTGTGTACCCCTGCCCTGTATATCTCACGGGCGGGGACACGCATCAGTTGTGTGTGTATAGTTATAGGAGCGCAGCACACACAGGCAGCTCTCGAGAGGGCTGCCTGTGAACACTGTGAAGCACTTCCTAATAGAGTGCTGCGCTCCCGCTCGGCCATAGTATTTTCTTATGATGGCCAGGCTCGCGATCCCTGCAATTCGGCTCCCGCGTCCGTTGAGGCGGCGCGGCGGCGCGACGGCTTGGATCGCGGGGATCGCAGAAGCATCTCGCGGATGAGAAACGAGACTGCTGAGGCACTTTTTCGTTCGTCATCTGCTGATTCTATCACACTCGTTCATGGCGCAGAAGCCCGCGATGCGGTTTCTTCTGCCCGTGACGAGTGCCTGTTGCTCGAGCTATCTGTTTCTGAGGAAATAGATTATGCTCAGCATCGGGAACGAGCAACATGAGTCACACTCGCCGGCTCATGTTTCTGCTTATGTAGAGCTAGTGGAGGTTGTGATGGATACTGTGGAGTCCAATCTTAAAATAAATAATTAAATATTTATGTGTATATATATTAGCTGGCCACAAAATAAGCAGGATGATCCTTGTCAAAGCAAGAAGAGCTAGACGAGAGATTCCTGTAGCACTATTCACAACCTCAGCGCTGGGCTAACTGTGTTTTTCCCCAAATCTAAGAGACATCAGTGGCTAAATTTGTCTGGTACAAAAAAAAGGAAAGACAAATATTTTCTGATGAACGCTCCGCTATCACCTTCTGGCCTGTTCTCCGACGCTGTAACTTCAATCGTCGACAGGTTTATAAATAAATAAAATAAAAAAATATATATATATAAAAACTAAATAAATATATATATATAAAAATATATATGTTGTCCCGCCATTTTGAACGTTTCGGGCTACATCGATTTCCAGCGAACGCACACCGTGGCGTTCACTCCAAGAGCTTGCAACCGGGCACCGACTATGGTAAAAAAAAAAAAAAATCTAGACTTTCCTGCCGGTCATCTGCTTCAGGAAGTCGAGAATAGTGCTTGAGAAACACCCGAGGCCGGTCTCAAGGGGCTGGTTCCCTTAATAGATTTTGTAGAATGGCAGCGCCTTCCAATGATCTATACGGGTCCTGAATATTTTTAAATATGGGTACAGACTGCAGTTCGGTTACCGACCTCCCAAGTTTGTTGGGGTCGTACCGACCGCAGTGGTTCCAGAACAGGCTCGGGTTATGGAACAAGAGGTACAGACTCTACTGGAGTTAAGGGGCCATAGAGAGCGTTCCCCTACCAGACAGGAAGTCCAGGTTTTACAGCCGGTACTTTTTAGTTCCAAAGGAGGATGGTGGACTGAGGCCAATTTTAGATCTAAGGCTATTGACTTGTTCTTTGAGGAGATCCAGGTTCAAAATGCTTACAATTTCCATTATCGGAAACCAAATCAGATCTGAGGACTGGTTTGGCATGGTAGATCTAAAAGTTGGGGCTGTCCACTCAGTTTCAGGGCAACCAATGTTGTTCTTGCAGCGGGGCCCGGAAACGATATGTATTGCCCGCCGTCTATGACGCTTCGGGCCTTATCATTTTCCAGCGAACGCACTCTGCGTCGTTTTTCGTCGAAAAATAAAAAAACGAGTATCAGTTATGGTCACGAAAACCGTATCGACTACAGCCTGCCGGTATTCCGCTTCAGGGAGTCGAGAAAGATGCTCGAAAAACACCAGAGGCCAGTCTCGAGAGGCTGGTACCCCTAGTAGATTTTGTAGAGGCATGGTATCATCTTCCCAACATATCTGCGTGGGTCCTGCATATAATAAAATCAGGGTACAGACTGCAGTTCGCGCACCGCCCCCCCCCAAGTTTTCTGGGGTGGTGCAAACTACAGTGGTTCCAGGGCAGGCTCAGGTGATGGAACAAGAAGTACAGACTCTGCTGCTAAAGGAAGCCATAGAACATGTTCATCCTTTAGACAGGGGGTCCGGGTTTTACAGCCGGTACTTTATAGTTCCAAAGAAGGATAGGGGGTTAAGGCCAATTCTAGATCTCAGGGTTTTGAACCGATCTCTGAGGAGGTTCAGGTTCAAAATGTTAACCATTCCTGCAATCGTGAGTCAGATCAGATCCGAGGACTGGTTTGTCACGATAGATCTAAAAGACGCCTATTTTCACATCTCCATCCTTCCATGTCACAGGAGATACCTGAGGTTTGCTTTCGGGGACGAAGCTTACCAATATCGGGTTCTTCCGTTCTGCCTAGCACTCTCTCCCCGCACATTCACCAAATGTATAGATGTAGCCCTTGCTCCACTGAGACTTCAAGGCATTCGTATATTGAATTATCTCGACGACTGGCTCATTCTGGCTCAGTCTCGAGAAATGGCCACATTCAGAAATTGGGGTTGAGACTCAATACAAAGAAGAGTGTGCTAGAACCATCCCAGTGCACGATATTTTTGGGAGTCGTGTGGAACTCGATTACGATGCAGGCACGAATGTCTCCCGCACGTATCGAGTCAATTCTGGCGATGGTATCCGGGTTAAGGCTGGGCCAGGCCATCACTGTAAAACAATTTCAAAGAATGCTGGGCCTCATGGCAGCGGCATCCAACATCATTCCTTTGGGCCTTCTACACATGAGGCCCCTTCAGTTGTGATTAAAAACCAAGGGGAATCCGTTTAGTATAATCAGAGTAACGCGCAGATGCCTTCGTTCTCTGCAAATATGGAAGAAACCTTGGTTCCTATCCCAAGGGCCAGTTTTGGGAGTGTCATGTCGCCGGAAATCCGTTTTGACAGACGCTTCCCTCACTGGCTGGGGCGCGGTCATGGACGGCCGCTTTGCCAGGGGTCTGTGGCAGGACCATCATCATTCTTGGCATATAAACCGCCTAGAGATGATGGCTGTGTTCAGGGCTTTGAGGAGCTTCCTCCCAGACATCAAAGGTTACCATGTCTTAGTACGATCAGACAATACGTCGGTGGTAGCCTATCTGAACCGACAAGGGGGACTCAGATCGCGCCCTCTGTGCAGACTGGCACATCAGATTATTCTTTGGTCTCAGGGAAAAATACTGTCTATCAGGGCAATGTATATTCTGGGGGTTCAGAATCAGAGAGCAGACATCCTGTCGAGGCAGGGGCTGAGGCCCGGGGAATGGAGACTTCACCCAGAGGTGGTGAAGTTAATATGGGAGAGGTTTGGACCAATGGAAGTGGATCTATTTGCGTCTCGAGAGACGTCCCACTGTCAACTTTGGTTCTCCCTCTCACTTCCAGCCCCACTGGGGTTGGATGCCATGGTACAGGCCTGGCCGAGGCTTCGCCTGTACGCATTTCCCCCGATCGCTCTGCTCCCGGGAGTCCTGGAGAGGGTCCGTCAGGAGGGCATCAGTCTACTTCTGGTTGCCCCAATGTGGCCGACCCGAGTGTGGTTTTCAGACATAACATCACTCCTGATAGATCCGCCATGGCAGATTCCTCTGAGGAGGGATCTGTTGTCTCAGGCGGAGGGCACAATCTTCCACCCTCAGCCAGAGCTGTGGAAGCTGTGGGTCTGGCCTCTGAGGGGCTTCAGTACCTAAATGCTGGTCTATCAGCTGGAGTGGTTGAAACCATACTTAGCTCTAGAGCTCCATCTACTAGGAGAGTATACGGCCTCAAGTGGAATGTGTTTGTCACTTGGTGTAGAGAACATGAGTTAGATCCAGTAAACTTCCCGGTGGCTTGAGTTCTGGAATTTCTTCAAAATCGTTTCTCTGCGGGTCTCTCCCCTTCCACGCTTAAGGTGTACGTGGCAGCCATTGCGGCTTTCCACGCACCATTAGGTGATGGGCCTCTGGGGAGGCACCAGTTGGTCATTCGGTTTCTCCGTGGTACTTGGAGGATGAGGCCGGCAACCAGGTCTAGGGTTCCTGCCTGGGACCTGGCGATAGTTCTGGAAGGGTTATCCCTGGCCCCCTTCGAGCCTCTAGAGTCGGCTTCGCCTAAGGATTTAACGCTGAAAATGGTTTTTCTCTTGGCTATTACCTCACTTAAGAGGGTGGGAGATCTCCAAGCCCTGGCAGTAACACCAGCTTGCTTGGAGTTTGCCCCTGGCAGAGTAAAAGCTTTTTTGCACCCGAGTCCGGGCTACGTGCCTAAAGTTCCATCGAATACGGCTCGGTCTACAGTCCTTCAGGCATTCCATCCTCCACCTCATGTGTCGGCAGAAGAAGAGAAGCTTCATTTGCTCTGCCCCGTCAGAGCTTTAAGCGTGTACCTTGAGAGGTCCTCTTCTTGGAGAAGGTCGGACCAGTTATTAGTATGTTTTGGGTCACCTAAGAAGGGGCTCCCGGCATCCAAGCAAACTGTTAGTAATTGGATTGTTCAGGCTATTACTGAAGCATGGCTTCTTCTAGGGCCCTTCTTTCGGGAGTACCTCTACAGGAGATCTGTGAGGCAGCCGGTTGGGCTACTCCACATACTTTTATTAGGTTCTACAGTCTCCACCTTCCTAGTACGCCTGGCGCACACGTGCTCAGTCCTTGCTGAGTGCCTAGACAGTTTCACTCCGGGACAGGCCTATTCGGCGCGTGGCCTAGTGGGCACTCGTTCCCCAAAGTGTCGATTCTCGACGCAGTGTAGAGTTCCCTCGAAAGGGAACGTCTCGGGTTATGACTATAACCCTTGTTCCCTGAGAAGGGAACGAGACACTGCGTCGTTCTGCCACGCCCCTTGAGGCCTTGGAGCATCTTGCTTCATCGCGAGGCTAGTGTGTGTTGTGACAGCGTCACTTTTATACTTCCGGGTATGCCGTCACATGTTACGTCACGACGCAACACCAATCAGGATTGGATTAGTTTCATTCATACTTCAGAGGCGCACGCTAAGGGAGCGTCCCCAAAGTGTCGATTCTCGACGCAGTGTAGAGTTCCCTTCTCAGGGAACAAGGGTTATAGTCATAACCCGAGACGATTTCATTTCTCGTGCCATTTGTAAGCTTAAATAGTTTTTGCGTGAACTATTGGTTGTGAAAAAAAAACATTTTTTTTTCATTCGTTTAATAATCTTTAATCACTGTGAATAAAAATATAACATTTTTGAAGTGTCAAAGTGGCTGTTGCATAGCTGTCAATGTAAGGACAGAAATCTCAATCGTTTCATTAAAAAGCGAAAGTCTCACAGGTTTGGAATGACATGAGGGAGAGTAGCCTAAATGATGACAGAATTTTCAGTTTCGGGTGAACTAACTCTTTAACAAGAAAGAGCAGCATCAAATTGAAATATACATCTTATAAGAATATAAACGTCTTTACTGTCATTTTGATCAATTTGATGCATTTCTTTTAAAAAAAACTTTGTGATCCCAAAATTTTGTAGTGTATATACATTTTTAGCATAACTATTATTTAATTTGATTAAGGTGGGACAAGATATGTAAGATTCCTCTTCTTATTCTCCATTACATGTGCATCAAGACACCCTTTCTTGTTATTCACATGGAAAGAAATCTTCATAAAATATATTAAATTGAATTTGAAGAGCCTTCTCACAGGAAAGGGGAAAATGTATTTCATGCTTCAGTGACTTGCTGAATTACAAATTACAATTTACATGGCTGTTCTGTAAATCATGGTGCTCTGATTCAATTAATGTCATTATTGGAATGTATTGTCATTTTCCCTCTTGAGATTTTTTTTTCTGAAGATTTTCTCAATTTTGTAAAGTTGAAGAGGTATCTGTGGGGAACCTATGCAATATAACTATCATTGAGGACATGTATTTACTGAAGAATCTTATGATGCTGTAGGCCATGGACCCTCTTCATGGTTTATTCATTCAGTCTGTCTGGTTTCTTCTTAAGTGTGTTGCCAACTCTCTAACTACAAACCCACCAAAGCACACCACATTACTTATTCCGAATTATATTCTTAGTAGTTATTCCAGTGTAATCCAAAAGCTAATTGTAGGAAGGCCTGTATTGTTGAAAAAGTTGTCTTTCCTAATGACTTATTAATATATAAAATACATACAGTATATGCTTAATTTGTAGCATCAATGACTTTAAAGTGGTGAAGTATGAACGGACCAAAAATCTTGGAATAAGATAAGGTGTAATCATGATCTAACATTCTGCAGCAAAGAGAGCTGATATTGTTAATATCCAAAGATAGGTAAAGGTACAATAATTATATATGCATTGCATACATAACAAATAAAAATAAATTAATTAAAAAGGCTTCCAAACAAATCATACCAGGTCTTGACCATGTCATTAACATCTGCTATGAATCACTGTGACATTTGGAGCCATCTGATATTTCTGCAGAACTACAGTTTACCAATCAAGCAAATAATTACCACTTATGATGAATGTTGAAGACACATGCTGCTGGCACTTAATTTCCACTCTGAAATGAGCCCCCTGAATTAAAGCAAAGCCCTGTTGTACTTTGATCTCTCAATACTTCATTGTCTCATCTATGAAGCACAAAATAATTGTACTTCAGAGGAGAGATTAGAGAGTGCCAGGCAACAGTAGTCAGGAGGTTAATTCCAGTCCGAACCATCACGTCCAAGGCTTTGCTCCTTGATGATGATGGATGTGTCTCCGATGGAGAGCCACTCTCTTGGTGACATTAGTATTCAAGATTAGAATGTGGCGTGTGTGTATTGGTGAATGTGTGTGCATCGATGTGCAATCTCGAAATACTCATGGGAAGGGAGTAAAAATTGACACGTTTAGCATCAGTTAAAGGGCAAAGTAGCCTATTTAGAGAAAATGGTAGCCAAGACATTATCAGTCAATCACACCATAAACACATCGTACAGAGAGATGTAAATTTTAAGTGTCCTGCATTTTACTATATAGGCTATATTAAAGCCTCTGCTAAGAAAAAAAAGCAATTCATTACAATGCACAAATCACTCGACGAGGCAAAAAGACAAACTATAATATTAAATTAATATAAATACTGTATTCCTCGGGGGACCAATCAGAACCACCAAAGAGCTGTGTAGTAAGTACATCTTCTTATTTCTTTTTAGAATTTGGAATGAAATGACCTGTTAGGACCTGTTTCACACTGAAAGCGAGGCACAGCAAAAGGCGTGAACAAACTATTAATTTAGCGCATGTTTACGTTGAAAAGCAATGGAAAAGCAGCGCAGTTAAATGCAAAAAAACACGTTCGGAGCCACCCCATATGGGTTCATCGGGTTTCATAAGGGGCCATACACACAACGTATTTTTGCAGTTAAAAACGTAAAATGCAGGGCAGTGGAATGGAAAAAAAATGGAGATAGAGAGGTATTTTTTAAAAGTAAAAAAACATGACAGCACATATTTCAATCGAAAAACAATGGAAAGCAGCACAATTGAATGCAAAAACGCATTCTGTGAATGACTCCTAAGATTCACCCATATGCTCGAGTGTGCGTGTGTCCATTGCCATTTGTGAGCGGAGTAAATGATCTGCACATTTTTTATTTATTTTCATTCAAGATAGACTATTATTTTCTCTCATTAGTAAAAAAGTGGTGATATGAATTCAGTCACAACACGGTCGCAGCAGACTGGCACACTTACAAATGACTGGTTTGCAACAAAGTGCACCAATTAGTGCGTTTCTGATACTGCGGGAGAAACATAAATTCAGTATTTGCCACTAGTTAGTTTGTTATAGTCGTTAATGATGAATTTACATCCTACTTTCGCATTATACTTTTTTGTTTTTGCATGAAGTTCTCCCAGGTGTTTTTGTCAGTTAGCCTACTAAACAGTGGCATCAGATTTGAAAGTCAAATCCCACTGCAGATTTTATAGGGTTCCTCTACCTCTCCTTCTCTTCAATTCTTGTTCTTCTATTTTTCTTGTATTGCCAATAGCAAATATAATGAAATACAGGACAAAAGCTCAATATCTGTATGTTTATATATGTATAGGCCTATATATTTTGACATTAACAACTTTACACGTTATTGAAACTTTGTATGACTTTTAGTTTGGGGGCCACGATATATAATGTTGAATCAGTCCAGCATTGAGTCTAATTACGGCATTTTTAGTTCTCAGTTCTGTGCAGCGTGGGTGTAGGAGCCACTCAGTGTATCTGTGTTTTCCGGACCCACTCGCTCCAGTGCATTGGAATTGCTTTCCTGAGTCACCTGTGTATCTGCGCAGCCGTCTGAACTGTAAAAACCTGTTTATTTGAGGGCTGCACTCGGCTAGATTGCATTTTTCCCCTTAGTATCCCGAGCCCTATCACCAAGCATAAAAAAAATATTCTGGATGCTACTTTATTGGGCTATAAATGAACTTCTGCTAAACTGGGATCCTAGCCTGTAAACAAACAAATAAACGAACAAAAATTACATACAAAGTGTGGCCAAAAGTCAGAGACCACTTTTATATAATAATAATAAAATAATTCATTACATTTATATAGCGCTTTTCTCGGCACACAAAGCTCTTTACATGGAAGGGGGGAATCTCCTCAACCACCACCAATGAGCAGCTCCACCTGGATGATGCGACGGCAGCCATAGTGCGCATATTGCTCATTTATTTCTTATTGAGACAAGAAAATAACATACTAACAAGTTTACATGGTCAATGTCTCAAATCTGCTGCTTTGATTAGTGACCTGGCACAGAATCGTACATATTTTTCTTAATCGTTTTATTTTACGTCTCTTTGTTTAATTTTGTACAAAATTTCTGTTTATTTCCACTTTTAAATTAGTGGAGCTTAAAATTAATTTTGGAGCATAGATTGGACTTTTGGACCAAGCTGTAATTATATAATCAGTGCTGCATATGAATAAGCTTTGCTTGCATAACTGCATTACTCCTGATTCAAAGCTCATTCCCAAAAGATTTATATATATGACATTTTCCTGAAATATTCATCCAACATGTCGGTTCCAATATTATTTGTGCTTCTTTATGCATCTATGTATATCTATTCGCTCTGGCTAAACGTGGCCACTCTACACATGGGGGAAAGGAGATATGCGTCTGTCTGGCAGTGTATTCAGTCTCATAAGTGACAGGATGAGGAACATTTCTCTAATGATGGCACTTTGGCACAGATCCCGGGCTCATATGGATGAAGTGGCCTCACTCGCTCACTCTCTCATGCTTTCTGAGCTCGTACACTCCAGGTCCTTTTGATTTGTGACTCAATTAGCTTGCTTCTGTTCACAGCCATGTTCAGAGATGAATGATGGCGCTAACATGCTAGCTGCAGCAATCTCTGTACGTTCCCACCCCCTTGTCGACAACATATGAAAAATGGGTGGAACATGTGATTTGTAATTATGAGAAAGCTCCTGAAATAAAATGGAGGGGTAGTAGCTGATATATAGCAGAGACGTTGCGGGTGTCGGTGAGGTAGTTAGCGCCGTGTTAGCACGTCCTTCAGCAAGGTCCTTTGTGAATGAGTCCTTTCAACTTCACAAAAGTCTAATTAAGACTCCTCTGCAGACCAAATGAGCAAAGCCATTATGGAAAGTGATTATTTGCCTTCAGTATCACTTCTGGCAGGTGTTTTATTGCTCAAGCTCAGACAGGTACGCTAGGCTAACAACCGTGACATTGACGTGACATTGATGCTAATACTTTAGCGCACATTCGCCTACTTCTGCAACAACAGCCTCGTTTGGAATGAATTTCATGAATTTTCAGATATTAATTCTATGTTTTGACTGTTAATTCTGACTCATGCTATAAACAGGTTTATTGTGCACATATTATGCAATATTAGTTTTGGAAGGAAAGCTGCTAAAAATGGAAAAAGTACATTCAAACCTCAGGTGTTCTGAGACCACTGACACATTTACATTGTTCCAGACAGCGTTTTGACAGGCTGAGCTGCTGTCTTGAGCTCTGAGGCTTTGTAGTCTGGTAAACAAAACCTGTTAGCAGGAGTGTGTTTGTGTGCGGCTTCACCGGTGTCTGTTCACCCGTGTCTTGGGGCAGCGGTGGTGTAACCTTACTGATGATAGTCAGTGCAATGTGATGATGTGATTTCAAAGGAAAGTCTCTCTCTCTCTCTTTGTCTCTCTCTCTCTCTCTCTCTCTCTCTCTTACACACATAAGCTAAATTTTTCTATATATCCTAAACATTTGTTAACAGCATGTTTTCTTTACCTCGATGAGCTCTTTGTTTCTGCCCTAAATTAATACACTGTTAAATTAATACACTGTTAAATTAATACATTGTTAACTAACTGCATGATATATACATTTCTGAAATACATAACTTGGACAATGTTACGTCTGATAACAGATCACTCTAAATTGTAATTTAGACACATGCATTTTCTGTAAAGCTGCTTCGAAACGATATGTATTGTGAAAAGCGCTACACAAACAAATTTGAATTGAATTGAATATGATATGAGAAGCCAGTCAGCTTGAACTAATAAAAGTGGGCTACTATTGTACACAGAAATTTCTGATAGCTTTTAAAAGTACATTATTTTTGCAAATATGCACAAGTATACACAGATGGCCAAAATGCTACACTTTTTAATAAAAAAGTATACAACCATTCAAAACTGCTGTCAGTTAAATTAGTTTTGATGGACGTAAAGGGATAGTTCACCCTAAAATGAAAATGTCATAAATTACTGGTGTTGTTCTAATACCATATGCCCTTCTTTCTTTTATGGACCACACAAGGAGAATTAAAAAAAAAAAAGTCCCGCTCTGACTTGTCCATATAATGGCAGTAAATGGCAGAAGCACACGAACGCACACGTCGCATAGCCATGCACAGAAGACCAATGGCCAAGGTCAGGATTTTCGTTAAATAATACATCAAGGGCAAGATTAACTAATAGCTTGTGCTAACGCGAATCCTCTTTTGGTGTTAAAAAACTACTGTCAGGATTTTCTAAAGACACAGTGAAAAATTAGCACTGAAAAGGCATGGACAGGGTTATTTTTGAGACTGATCTTATTACATGCATTTGTAGAACTTTCCCTTCAGAGGCAAAATTTATGGGATTAATGGGAGGTAACAATTTAGTAACATTTTATTACTAAGGTTTGTGCTAGTAAATTTATTGCTGTAAGCTTCATTATTTAATGGTGAAAAATAAGTCTTAAACCAGACTCTAATTTGAGCTGCTCTCTGTAGATTGTGCTGGTCATTATGGAAATGATCCGGCTGCGTCTGTGTTTATTAATTTGCACGTCGTAAGTAGATCACGTGCAGAACTTTCCAGCTTTCTGCGCTTTTTTGGAATTGCGCTTTTTTGCCCTGTTTAGTAAATCTGGCCCATAATTTCATATCGTATACCCCCATAACACTTAGAATATATGACACGTGTCACAGAATCATTCTGTGAAACTTTAGCATTTTATTAAAAAAGCTTAATGCTGGTCTCTATTCACTGCCATTATATGGACGAGTGAGAGCGGGACATTGTTTTATTTTTTGTATTTTCCATTTGTGGTCCATAAAAGAAAGAAGGACATACAGCATTAGAATAACACCAGGGTGAGTAATTTCTGATTAAATTTTCAGTTTAGGGTGAACAATCCCTTTAAAGATGTTGTATGACATTTTTTGACTGTAGCTACTAAAGCATAAAATACCATAATCTGTTTGCAGATATTTAGGAAACATACTAAGTTCACATACTCGTTTCTCTTAAAAACAATGCTACAGAAAGCTATTTTACTTTGAAATGTGCGTTTCGTGTTGGACTGTATGTTTTTGTTTTGGTCTGTGTGATTCTGTTATTTTGACAGCCTGGGTTGCCAGTTGGCAAAAAACAAAGCGTATTGCAGTCAAAAAAATCAATTTCTCCCATTGTGTGTTCTCAATCTGGCAACCCACGTGAGTATCAAGTCTGAGGATGCGGGGGAAACAACTCTCTCCAGTATTTTGAGTTTGGACTGCAGTACCCACTTCAATTTCTAGCTGTCAATATAACATACTGCACCTTTAAGTTTGTGTATTTGTGACTACGATGTTAAGGTCTGTTCACACTATTAAATTTACATTATAAAATGTAAAAATTCTTTGAGAATAGAGAAATTCACACCACAACGCTAAGGCCACAGAGGAATTATATATAATTGAAATCACTATTGGTAACAGATTTATCCAAATGTCAATGGAAAAATCCTTTTGTTGAGGGAACCAGGGTGATGCTAACTTCTGGGTTGACCTACAAAAATCTATCATCACAGCAGCACTCTATTTAAAGCTGCTGACGTATAACAGTACCACAGTATGCATTTATAATAAACAGAACATTATCATCCACTGGTGTGGACACTAATATAGTTATCTTTATAGTTATTGTTCTTGGTGTGAATGGGACTTTATGGAACTCACCATCTTTGATATTTACTTTCATTACTGTTACTACGGTTACAGGCACTATTCACAAGGTACTTGGCTTAAGTTATTAATTCATGCAGACAGTATCTGAGTTCAGTTGCTCCGACAAGCTGTTGTATGAATGGAATCATTTGAGGGTCACATCTGACACTGACACTAACACTAACACATTCCAAACACTGAGACCCCATTTACACCTTGTATTAAAATGCGATCTGTATCCAGATAAGTTATCCGGATAATAAAAAACGCATGTTAATGCAAGGTGTAAATATCAGATCCGAACTCAATGTGGATAACGAGAACGCATTAAAAATACAAGGTGTAAACGCAAAGGTAAGATCAGAACACTTATTATCTGGATAACTTATCTGGATACAGATCGCATTTTAATACCAGGTGTAAATGGGGTCTGACTGTGTGAATAGCCAGAGAGCTGAAAAGAAGTGATACAGAGCCGGAATCAACCTCTGCTACCTCTTCATCATTAAATCTCTTGAAATCTGAGCTAGCATCAAGGATGGAGTACGACTGAGGCCAATGGGGCTAATGCCCCGGGACCTCTGACCACAGAGGCCTGACACTTGGAAACAAGGCATTGCAGAACGGTACAATTGATGCTGACAGAGAAATGGTGCTTAAATGTGTAGCAGTAAACTAATAAAATACAATAAATGATCAGTTAAGTATCAACGATGAGTATAAATAGCATAGTTACACAACAAAATGAAAAAAAAGAAGCTTGTTGGTGTCTCTGAAGCTTCAAATCCTGGTTGAGTACATATTGCAATTTTAATTAACCAAGTAGCGTGGGCGCAATTAGTTGCATTTCATTTTGTGATTTAGCTGACTTAATTAAATTGACCTGTACTCTTTGCCACTATTAACTAAAATTCATTCCTTTGACACTTTTGGCCTCGAGGTGAGGAGCAGCAGAAGTGGGATGGGTCAGCCAATATAGTAAGGGAAGTACAGCACAGAGACCTGCTCGCACAATTCCCTTTAATTGAGAAGGGCGTTTTTGATCATGTTCACAAACATTTCATGGCCCCCAGAATAGTTGGTTGTATGAATATCTGAACATGCAATATATCAAAAGAAAGAACAGAGCTTCTGCTTTTAAACAATAGCAAAAGAAAAAAACTGTTTTATTCTAGCTACATTCATTCTTATTTTTATCAACATTTGAATGTGGGTAATTTCATTAGAAGCAATATTTTAAACAAAAAGGTGAGAAAATATGCACAAGCAATGCTTTTATCGCTTGTTTCGGCTCCTTTTTTTTTGCCTGTGTTTTGAGATTCAGTACTCTTTCAGAAGATGTGTCATAGCGCCCCCTATGGTATAACAGTGAAAACAAGTAAAGTTGGAAAATTGCGTCAGTGGCGAGGAAAGAGTTAAAGTCGTGTGGTTTCAGATTGGCCGTGAATGTTTTTATCGGTCATCAGCTGGAAAAATCATTCTAAAGTGATCCCAACGATATTGTGCTGTTTTGTTATCATTACTGCTGTGGTGTGGAATTATAATGATTATTAAAACTTTAAAGTTAACAGGCCTTTAAGGTCCAAGCATGCATTTTTGGGCCGTTGAACATTTGTGAACATGAATGATGATGATCAGACTCAGAAAAGGAAGGGCATGAACATATTAAACTGTGACCACTAAATTATCCCTAAATCTCTAAAAATGTTGGGTGTGCGGCCTATAATGAGAGAAGGAGAGAATGGAAGAAAGATAAATGACCGACAATAGATAATTGCAGTGCCGCCTTGGTCTCGTTAATGCAGCAACTTGAGCATTCATTTGGTATTATGAGCGAGATTGAAAAAGAAGACTATTAACATAATGGATCAGAGTCAGAGAGGAGGGAAGGAATACAGAAAGAAATAAAGAAAGTCAGTGGTGGAAGGAGGGAGTGGAAAGCATGACAGTAAAATAAACTCAAAACTATAGCTATTCTGACAGTCATTGCCCCAGATGTATTTGTTCCCAAAGTCAAGTACGCAAGACTTTTTACTGAATCCTGTCAAAAAAATCAACTGAGTTCTTGTTCCAAGGTGCTCATTATTTGTGTGCAATAGCTTGCTTCGAGCTTTATAAAGTGAGTTTTAATAAATGAAGATTGGCTGTGTAACGGAGCATGATGTATAATTGAATTGTAAATTATGACATTCTGCAAGATAAATAACATTTACGCTTTGAATGAATCACTTTCATACTGAATCCATCAATTTGTTGATGCACTAATGCATACATTCATGCAGATTGGGATTTTAATTCATTTTCCGGTCTATTCAACTCATATTACCCAGACAAAATAATACTCAAAACCTTCTTTTTTTCAAAGTTATAGGCTTTATTTAACTGCCAAAATGCCAAGCATGTTTCTACATAAATAACAACCACGAGAATCAAAGTACATGGCTACATGGAACTTATGAAACTTCTGGATCTGACATCACAATGTAATTGGTCATTTGTGGAACAAAGACAGTGCAGTTCTTTTGTCTTAAAAATAAGCGAGGGGAAACGAATCAACCTGAACCGTTTGAAGAAGATTTTGGCTAGCTATAGTTTTGGATGTGAGCGTAGACCAACCTGCTATTTACAGAACACAAGTAAAAGTAAAAGTCACTGAAAAACAAAACAGTTATGGTTACTCTGGGAATAAGGAAAATGCAGTCAATAAAAAGCCATTTCATATACATTTTAACAAAATATACAAAATCTAAACTAAAACATGAACACATAAATGTTACTAATTTGGGGGGGAAAGCTCAATTCATGCACCCCATTGGCTGGCGTGTCAATGAAAATGCATAGACTGTCCATTTTTGGAAACAATTCAACGTTGTGAGCACATGCTTGTGCTTCTTACTGACACTAAAATATTCCTTTGTTAGTGCTCTTGTAGCATTGTGACTCAAACTCTTAAATAAATGTTTCCCAGCTATATAACCCTTGCAATGCATAAATTATGTCTAACATCACACCACACAACGCACCAGTTACTGAAAGCAGACTGCTGAGTCAACTAAAACTTGATTCTTTATGTGCCCTTGAAACTCTACATCATCTCTTACTAAGATTATACAGGAGCATACCCGTTCCTATGCATGTTATGTTTTCTATTGTAACAGACTCATTCTCATTTGTTCACTGATCTAAGCAGTGTTGGTTTTCATGTAGGTTTTAATTGGGGCTTCAACACAAAGGCTTCACACAATTCTCTGTGTCATCATTCTTACACCCAAACATTTCATGAAGATTTACAGTTGTCAAACACATCATTAACGATATCTCAATATCCACAGTAGGTGACAGTTTCTCAGCACGATGCTTTTTAAATAATCCAGATATGCCTCGGGGTCTGTGGGAGTTATAAACAGGTGAAATTTAAGTGTAGCTCCCATTTTCACTCTGTGTGTGAGAAAGCCAAGGAGGGTTTAATCCACAGGCTCGGGGGGAATTATTTTGTTGGCTTTCTTTTTTAGCGAGTATTCCCTCAAGGCACTGTAAAAAATGGGCCAAATGCGCTTTGTATATGTATTAAGTGATAGCGGGGAAATGAGGAAATATTATTTTTAAAAGATGGGTCTGTATCAGTTGAGTTGATCCATTTGATCAGTTGAACAATTCTCACCTTCAAACGAAGTGATTCCTGCTGATACCAATGTTAGTTAGACACCACCTAATATATTTGGAGAACCTACTTATTAGATATTTGACTCGGAAACCTGGCTAACTTATCAAAAACAAGCATTTCCCAAGTTCTCTTTTCCAATGCAGGGTTTTGAACAGTCAATTTAGTTTTTTGTTCCAAACTTTGAGACTTTTTTTATTCTCAATAAATTAAACAGAGACCAAATTCAGTGCAACCTGTTTGTTTGTTTCCCTCTCAAGCCCCTTTAAGACGGCCTACGCCTCTCCCACCCACACCACAGTATTTCCCAGTGGAACATCAGTGATCTCACAGTTGAGTTTATCCAACCGCCCATCCAGTATAAACAGGGAGCTTTGAGACGGGGTCATGAGATACTGTCCGAACAGCCCGCTGCCAGTCATGACCCTGTTCTGGCGGTTCCAAGGCCACTGTGCCGATGCCGTGGGCAGCTTTAGGCTCTTGATCATTTTGACGTTACCGGTGCTGAGCTCCACAAAAAGAGCATCTGTCTGCCGGCCCGAGCTGCCGAACACGTTATACTGGTTATCCTCGGTGAACGAGGGCATGAAGGCCAGATCGGACAGGTGCAGGTTGGTGTGAATGTCAAAGGGTTGGCCGATCTCGCCCCGCACGGACACGGGCTGCAAGCGCATTAGCCCGTCACAGTCATCTACACTCACTAAATAGTGGCCATCAGGAGAGACATAAGGCGTGCCGCTCACATCCCCATTAGGACCGATGACATCGTCTGTTACGCTATCGATGATTAATTGTGGCCGTACCGCACCTGTTGAGTCCGGCCAACAGTTGACGAAGTAGTATCCACCCAGGTGTGTGTAGGCGAGGGATTGTGGGATACAATCGTACTGCTGCAGACTGATGTTTTTCACAGAGGAGGTGGTTTCCAAGTCGATCTTATGAAGAGATGGTTCATTCTTGTGGAGGATAATACCAAACCTATTAACGAGAGAACATGTATTTGACATCATGTATTAGATATCAGAAAACATGGTTTCTGTCATGCAAAACATTATCTATATATGCATTTAGTTGAGGTGTATTTCATTATATTTAATAAAGTAACTTTCATTTGATGGACCATTACTTTCCACAATTTACCTCAAAGTCTTGAATCAAAAATTCAGTCAAACATCAATAAATAATAATATAATTCAATATATAATTATAATTAGTCAAAATTAAAGACAAAATATGTATTTATTTATTTATTTTTGTACAATTTGTCTTTGCAAATTGCAAATCAGTACATTCCTCTTCCAGCCATTCCAATTCAAGACTCTCAAGGTCAGTTCAACTCATGAATTGAAAGGAAGCCAATCCAAAAATGTAGACTTTTGCCAACCCTGAAACTCTGTAATTGTTAAGGATCTAAATAAAAGCTCCAGTCCCAAGTGTGTCTGGAACTGGATCTAACTCCATTGCTCACTTGAGTAATGTTACCCAGAGGGCACTGGCTTGCAGTTAATGAAGTGTAAGTTGCTTTGGATAAGAAGAAGCTGCCACACCGAAAGTAACAAACAAAGCTTCTGAGTTAATAAACCCAGAGTGCAGGTTCAAGTCTAATGAGGAAGATCCAAAAGCTTTAGGGGAGAAAAAAGAATTCAATGTCACATCTCTATTCATCATTCTATATGCTAAATATCCTCTGCCAGATGCCTGGCTTTCATAATTTATTTCAATTAAAAAATTAATTAGCCACACTTTGTCTTATCCATTGAGAAATCCAAAGAGCTCCATAATTGGCTATAAAAAAATCTCAGAAGAACAAAGAACAAATGAAGTTGGTGAGTGAAATGAAGGATCTGACAAAGCTCAATTAAATCTGCATGCTCTCCAATCAGTTCTAGTGCAGACTACAAACCCTGACATCCATCTTCTTTTACGCACTTGAGAATGTAAGTCTGGCCAAAAGGCCACGTCTGCCACAGACCGGCGGGACAGATTATCACTGCTTGTGATGAGCTCTGTCAATTGGCAGCCAGTGTCCGTTCATTGGTTTCAGGCCAGGCTGTTTTGACTGTGACGATATGCTCTGGGCTTAATTTCTAAATTATGAAGTCCAGGAAGAAGGCCTGGTGACGGATCCGGCAACTGGTGGGTGAGATCACAGAACATGAACACAAAAGTGTGCGTTTTAATACCCAGTCAACTCTCCAAGGGTACAGTAAATAAGATTATTTTGCTAGCAAGAAAAATTCCCTCCTGGTGAGCTATTTGTGCCTCCTTTTATGTTAATATATATTTCATATTTTAGGTTTTGACAAGCTAGAATAAAAGATTTCTGTTTTCTGTCAGTTTTCGTGCAGCCTTTCCAAAACACATCTACTGTATGTGTCAAAACTTTGCATGCACATTTATGACCCTAAATGAGAAAAACACACAAAATTAATTGGTCAAGAAATAAATTGGTTAACCAGTGTTCCAAGCTGTGACCTAATTTACATGCGGTTTTCTGAACTTGCACAAAGTTTCTTTTGCTTCACGCACATAAGGGTGAATGTACATTTCACTCCATGGAAAACAGAAAACACCAACATGAAAATTACATTCAAACTCATTTTGTGCATGCCATATGCGTTGAGTTTGAGAGTTTGAGAAGTTTATATTTGCCATATAATACTTCTTCTCTTCTCTTACTGGCGCGAGGACGGGACAACCTGTCACTCACATGAGATCGACCAATAGCAAACCACAACCGTCCAACAATTCAATCAATTCCTGAAGGACAAAATAAAGTTCTGCCCAAAAAATGCTCTTGTTCAAGAAGCCATTTCACTCAGATGTATGTCACATTAGGGAAGAAAAGGCTTTTGCAACTTTTTGCAAGTTCGTTTCATGCCGCCTTTAAAATGTACCTACATTGTTTTATTAAATGCATTTAATGAAATGCACGGGTAGCCATATCGATGGGAAAACCATATCAATATCTTTATTATTATTATTATTGGGAAGAAGTGGGAGGAGGAAAGATAATTTTTTTTAAAGAAATGAATACCATAAAACACTCAACACTCCCTTTTGTTGTTGTTTTTTGTTTCTTTTTATGCGTAATTGTATTCGGTATAGTCTTTGTATGTTTGCCTACTATTAATAAAAAAGAAAAAAAAAAGAATTTCATGTCATGTAATTCATTAAGTCTGATTTACTCAGGTTACACTTGGCGCCTCATACCTTGCATAAACTGAATTAGCGTTCTGTGCGTGTGAAGTTTTGGTGATAATTTTGTTTTGGCGGCAAAACATGAATAAAGCAGTGAAGATGGCTGCCGCAATAGGACTCACAAGCGCACTCACATCGATGACCCAAATATAATGCATTTCAGACACAAAAATACAACGGGGCGTGTTGTTATGGGGGTTGGTAAAGCATTCAGCTTTGTTAAAACAGATGTCTGTTTGATGCGACCCACAAGGAAACCTGAATCACTCAATGACAATTACAAACAGGTTTTCTAGTGCTTTATTTCTACAGGGGCATGTGATGATGTATTCCTTAGTACACCAGAAGAGTATACTGTAGTGTCACATACATCTTTTTGAGTTGGCGCACACAGCTGTGTCTCAGGGATATATCTGCAGCCACAAGAATAAAGCTGTTTTCATTACTCTATAAAGTTACTAGCCTCTACCCATGCAATCAATATACAGGACAGCTTTGTAATATGATAATAAAAAACGCATTTTGTGGCATTGTGTATACTTTGTGATTTTCCATGGGTTTGTTTATGCACTGTAGGGCAATTAATAGAAGCACTTTGCTGCCGTAAATCAGTGCTGTTCTCCACATGCACCTTGGACATCCCAACAACCGTTCTTATGAACAAACAAAACACACTCACTTATTTTATTCTATCTATTTACTCACTCATCGCAGCACATGCATTTATACAAATGCGTTCAATATTAATTTGACCAAACCCTTTAGACCTGTAAAATATGTAATTGGCATTAGCAAAGGGCTTACTGTATAATTAAAAGAAAAGAAAATAAACAAATAAAGTTATGTTTTTTTTTGTTTTTTTTTTAACTGTTGAAGCGTAAACATATTTGCCCACAGGCTGGTTGCAGATAAAGCATGACAGAAAGTCAATGAATGTTGTGAATGGGATTCCTGTAGGCTGTAATTTTCCCAGTGTAAAGGTGTGTAAACGCTGAAATAATTTGACAACCTAACTAAAATGCCACATGCAGTCTCTCCCTTGTACAAATCCCTCCTCAACAGTTCACTGCCACAGGTGATGTCAAAGCATATGAGGCATTTCAAATGAGAAACGAATGAAGTAATTATTGGATCACGGATCACCAAACATTCCTCCTTACATAAGTGTTTTGTACAAATGACATTGACGCTGTTTACCAGTCACGGATCTCATTATGTCAGCATATTTTCAAAAATCAATATCCTCCTGAGAATTACGCGAGTAAATTCATATAAATTTACAAGGAACATTGAGCTCTCGGGTTGATCTATTTATTATTCATGGGTATTCATGCATACAGTGTGGTTCTAGTATACGTTTAGGTTTAGATAAACACTGACATATATAATATCAACATGCAAACCACTTCTAAAACATAAACCCTTTTGCATGTGTGACTTTAGGGACATACACATGTTTATGAATCATTTGAGATTAATAGAATTCTTGAAATAGGTTGTATAATATAAATATATATATATATATCTTTTTTTTTCAAAGAATCATGAGGATGGAAAAAACTTTCCACAAAAAAAAACATTTTTCAACATTGATAACAATAAGTAATCTTTTTTTGAGCACCAAATCAGCATATTAGAGTGATTTCTGAAGGATCATGTGACACTGAAGACTGGAGTAATGATGCTGATATTTTTTTTTTGCCATCACAGGAATAAATTATATTTTAAAATATATTAAAATAGTTATTACAAATATCAGAAGATTACCTTTTACTGCATTTTAGATCAAATGAATGCAGCCTTGGTGAGCTAATATATTTACTTAATTTGACAGTTTAATTATGTTCGATGTGATTTCTGAATTCTGGTTGATGCCATTGTGACAACACAAATCAGTACATGAAGTAAACACATCCGACCTGGTTTTTCTCATATTCCATACTCTGTTAAGCTTTGATTCAAATGAAAGAGTACTAATTAATTAACCAAGTACTAATCAGTAAAGAAACTCACCATAAAAAAAGATAAAGATAGAAGTATCTCCATCATTTCCTGAATAAATGCGAGTCTGGAATTCATTATTGAGCTTTAAGGTTCTGTAAAACCGAATTCAGAGGATTTGTAGCTCTCTAAAGTTGTGTGTAAAAGGGATTTAGATGTTTCAAATGCTGTCAATAATTGTGTACACTTTACATACAAATACCCATGTGATAACCATGTCTGGTCTTGATCTGTGAGTCTCTTACATAAATCACCCTCTCAATCTTTATCTTATTTCCTTTAGATCAATGATGTAATTTGTCAAACAGGTTACATAACAGCATTTCCAAAGAAACACAACTTCACTATTCAAAAGCTAATGTCACGTGCTAAATCCAAATTGCTGCCATGCAGGCGAAGATCAGAGGGCAACAGTACTTCACACTGGAGTTGACCTCTATTTCAGTATAGAGCGCTGATGTTGCACTCCGTTGACTCAGAGCACTGAAACACATTACTCCATCAGAGAGTAAATGTCACCAGTCTATTGGGGCAAAGCGCCAAAAAAGTGTACATACCCTCAGCTGACCGCCCTGCAGTTTATTCAAGAAAAACGAGACTGACACGCACTGAACTCCGGTGACAGGAACTGAATTGTAGTGCGGAATGTATCTACTAGCACAGTATTACTGCTAGTAAATATTAGGGTGAAATCAAACCGCTGGGTTCAGTGACTCCTCTATGAGGAGAGAGTGTGTGTTTTGTGCGTGTGTGTGGTATGTGTGTAAGCCGTATTATCTCAGACAACGAAAGGATTGAAAATTAAACTGGTCTTTGTGCATTACGCCGGATCCTCTGGATGAACTCTCTTTTGTGGGACTAAGATCATGTCTTTTAACAAAAGCTGGTCAACAGCTGTTGTGATTAACTATAGTACATGTTCATTCCCCAACACCTTCATACAGTAGAAAACACTAAACTAAGAGATACAGACAATTTCAGTGACAAAACAACAAAGTACTCTGCATAGATGAGTAAACAGTGTAAATCCTCGCTACGAGAGCATTTCACTGATTCACGCTTCAGATAAACAAATTGTATTCTGACTGGTATACTGATTTGGTTGGATATCCTTATTAAAATGTGAATATGATTTCATTTGATTAGATTGTAAAGAAACTGTCAATCATATTTCCTGTTTGGGGGCCCATTAATAGTTCTTGTTTGATCGGGCCTTTAATCAATGGTATATGCCTTTGTTGTAAGTTGTATTATTTCAGCATTTTAAAATAACCATGTTTAACAGTAGAATTCCTGGTGAAAACCCAGATTACCGATGATTCTGCAGAGAAATCTCTACCAATCAGAGAATCGCAGTATGTAACCAGATTCCAAACATTTAGTACTTGTCATTAGATTTTATTGCATTTTGAAATGCTCAAAACCAGATTACAGTTACTTTTTAATGGACTACGTGATTACATATTATTCACACAATGGCAGTAAATTATTCATAATTTCTTTCTTTTCGATATATGAATATGGCCCACAATAAACCCAAACAAATTCAAGGGATAAATGAGTAAAACGTTAAAAGTAATTAAAAAATATTCTGAATACATTCCATAAAATGAGTAATTCTAGATTGTTACGAACTATAATTTGTCATTTAATTTGTAATCAGTAAATGACTACAATTTGCAATATATATATATATATATATATATATATATATATATATATATCAAATTGTAGCATATACTGTATATTTATTATAATACATATATATTTTATAACTGTATATAAGCTGTTTCACAGTCAGCTGTTCCTTCGCCAAAATTTAATGGTTTCCAAATACTTTTCTCTGTCAAATCAAAGTTTGGAATGTTGTGATTCACCTTGTAACTGGTTGGTTTGCCTTATAGCTTATAACTCTTTAACAAAGACTTAAAAAAAATCACTATATAAAAAATGGGAAAAATACTTCTGAAACCAAAGCCACTGAAAAAGTGGGCTGGAACTGTTGCACTCTAAAGTGTTCTGACCACTTGCTATGTATGTAGTCAGCAGACAGCAATGTTTCGGCGCAGAGCGTACGATTTCTTCATGACCGTCAATTTGTAATTTTCATGGGAACATTTTACATTGTTTGCCACTGTGTTCTCGTCATTAGCATTGACTTGCTCTTTTGACGAAGAGAACTATCTAGCGTTTGGAATTGAGACATTTTATTTTATATATTAGCACGACATGATAGCGTAAGTAAACATCCATCTGCCAACAGGGGACAGTAAGAGGATCAGGGCATGCTTGGTAATCTTCAACTCAGATTTTAATCAATTCAAATGAGATTTCCATATCCACACAACATCTCCTGGTCTGTTTATTCAGGGTTTAAACTCCCATTTCCCCCTCGACTAACTCTAAATGTACTTCCCCATGTGAGTGACTATGAATGCACAAAATGGTTTATTAAGATCTAAATGTCAGTCCCTGAATGCAATTTACACACTATCCAGAGCTAGAGCTGTTTTCTCTGGAGTTATAATCACAGTCAGTACGTGTTCATACATTGCTCATATGGTGGAGGTCTCGCTCTCTTTTACCTGATGTGATTGATGGTGAGGCTGATGGGAGGAATGAAGAAATCCTCCACCCTGTCGAAGCGATGGCCAACTGGTTTGGTGTGAATGGTGTGATGGGACATGCTCTCACTGGCCTGGCTGATCACCTGAAGCATAGAAGAGTCACACATTCAACAGGGACATGAGTTTCGCAATTTCATTAGGGCTTTCATGAGCACCAGAATTCCCCTTGTCTTGAGGAGCTCAATGTATTCTGTCTGTGATTAACCAAAGCTATGGATTATGGGGGACAGGCTGTGACAATTATGCGATATGGAACCCCACTGAGACTCCTTGCTGTGCTGGTTCAACATTACATCACTTGGGAATGCTCCAAAAATGCCAACTAAAATCATCAAAACATACCGAGCAGGGCTGAATCATATACTTGAATAATCAGATGAGAGAAAATGTTAGGCAGAATGTCCCAGTTCTCTTGTTTGAGAGCAGCTTTCAAAAGCAGCCAGCAAGTGATGATTAACACTCAAAGATGATCCTAGAGGGATTTGCCTTACCTGGAGGGTTGGAAAGTTTTTCTCCAGATCTCCCCAGCTCAAGATCCACACCTGGTCGTGAGACTTGTCATAGTGAAGCTTCACTGGAACCCGGTCTGTGCTTACAGTCTGTTGACAACAACAGATAAACTCTTTCCATTTGCTCAGCAAAATCAGATACTGTAAAATGTAATTTAGTAAGCAGGGTTGGGCAATTCATAGGATGAAATCTGAACTGAATTATCCACACAGGATGTTAAACTGGGATGACAGGAAGAGAAATGTACTAAATGCAATTCAAATAAATTAAACACAATCACACAACAGGAATTTCATTAGTCCAACACAACAAAATAAGCAAAAACAGAAGAATTGTTCTGTTTAAGGTTTTTCTCTTGAAAATTGGCTTCATGATTCATAAAAAAAAAATATATATATATATATAATTTAATAACTACCGGTCAAAAGTTTAGGGTAAGCAAGATTTATTTATTTATTTTTAAGAAATTAATATTTTTATTCAACAAGGATGCATTAAATTGATCAAAAGTGACAGTTAAAGACTTTTACACCACTACAAAAATATATTTATTTTTAAATAAATGCTGTTCTTTTAAACTTTCTATCCATCAAAGAATCCTGAAAAAAAATCATGTTTTCCAACAAAAATATTGATGCAAATTTTACTGTATTTTTGATCAAATAAATGTAGCATTGGTGAGCATAAGATACTTTTTTTATTCATAAATACACATTTATTAATTCAGTATGATTTATGGTACATTTTCATACTCAATTCACTTCTAAATGGCAAACAATCCAATTCAAAATGAGTGAAATTTGATAATTATCTCATGCTAGGCACAACTAAGACAGATGCTTCAGCATTTTTGACCCTGGTCAGCAGAGTTTCTTTGAAAAATTGATCAATTTTCCACATTGTTTGCTTCTAAAGAGTCCCTGTGAGAATTCAATAAAATCACTGGAACTCATTATATTAATTCAAGAGGCTGATTCACACCATGTGCAAAAAGCTCAATGCTTTTTGACATTCTACAAAAGTCACAATAAAAGTTTACAAGTCCACCAAAGCAACTATCCATGACAGAGAGAACGTGTGTTGCTTCCGAAAACACAGCTGTACGTTTTTGTTTTTGCACATGCAGAGTTTGGTTATGGGTGTGCATTTTAAATAGAGTGCTGACAGTGACAATAGCTCAGCCAGTTTGCAATTATAGCTTTGCAACCATATCCATTCTCTGTCACCTGGCTGGAGATATTCCACTGGGAAACAAATGATTCATTTTGTGCAGTGATAGCCTTACTGTGCAATTTTCACACCTCATTGTGCTTACATGGATGCACGAATATGAAAAAAATGTCAATTTGTACATTGAGCATCGCAAAAATGATTATACACTCTCTTTTACTCTGAGTGAGGCGGAGTTTTTTTTTCCCTCAAAATGTCTCCAACTTCAGATGAGTGTTTTGTATTCATCTGCAGCATTCCCTGTTAAGTTCTCCACAATGTGAGCATGTGCACAGCTTGTTTCGACAACACACGGCATTAAAAGAAACCAAGATTGAACCAGTGTTCGTGTTTAGCTATGATGAAGGAGGCTGATTGTTGTCTTCAACGTCAATCTCCATGTGTGCAATAATCTGTGGGAGCAGATGTGCACATTGAATTTTTATCCCAGCACATCCCTCCCCTTCTTCCGAGGATTAGATTGAATAATAGAAACTCTTCAGCACATATATACGGGTTCTTGACGCCATCCTTAGCAGTTATAAAAAGCTGTAACTTTTAAAATTTTCAGCATAAAATGTTTTGGTTGACAAATAGTGAATGGTCTGGCTAAAATGTGATTTGTAGACAAATATTGGATTCTTCTCTCTGCTTTTCAGCTTCCAAAAGATCAGGTGGCTATTTATCACTTGCTAATCTGCATGGAGTAATGAAAACCAAACTCCCAGATGACTGAATCATGAGTGCCAGTGCATCATGAGGCATCATGGGATACCCAAGTGAGACCTGGCATGGAGATAATGTCTTGCTGGCACTTATCCTGGCATTCACGCTAAACAAAACCACTTTTCAGCCAGACACATGAGCTGTTCACTGCAACTCATGTCTAGATCATAGATCAAATTGTAGAAAGTATCTACTTTTCAAAAATTGAATAAATAATTCCCTCGAAAAAAAAAAAAATCCGTAATAATTTACTCCGTTACTTCATTAAGTGTTTTAATCTTATATTTATATGTTGGTGATGTGTTCACATGTTATCACAGCAAAAGCAAACCACAACCATCTAATCAATTGCCAATGGACAAAATCAAGTCCCGCCCTACATTTTTTCTTGTTCGAGAAGCTGATTCACTCTGATATACGTCACAATATGGAAGAAAAGAATATTGCAACTTCCCTATAGTGCCGACTTTAAAATATGCCAACTAGAACTGTACAAGTCTATTTAAAAAAATTTAACATTTGGATTTGAGGATTATGAATTATGCAGTACACATGCCACATTACAGACATTAAATTGCAACATTTTTCAAATTTGATCATATGTCTACGGTATGTTCACAAGAATAATGTTTTGGTTACTGATTAACTGGCTTACCTGAACGGCCTTCTGGGATTGGATGTCTACAATGAGCAGCCTATTCAATAATGGCTGTGTGGCGTAAATGAACTTGTCCTTCACATTGACAGCTGATGTCCACATACATTTCTGATCCTTCTCTCCCTCCACTTGTGGACAGACCTCCGCCTTCAGGAATAATAAAAAAAAAAGGTCATAAAAACTGACGACACACAGAAATAGTATGGAGAGTGAATGCATCTCAAAAATGGTTCATTTCTGAGTTTAAGGGCTCTTTTCTATATACTCTGCTGGCCTATTCAACAATGCTATTAAACTTTTCAATGAAGCCACATAAATGTATTAAAATTAAACAAACAAATTAAACTGTGAAAGAAAACAGTACAAGACTCTGTAGCGTCTGCCTCAGAGGAAGAGACTGAGAGTGGGCAGAAGTGTCATCATGAAGGCAAGCCCGGTCTGAATGTGAGTGTCTGTCAGACTGGAGGCTGAATGCGCTGTGGTTAAAGAGCTGAGAGCTGGCTTGATGGATGGCCACAGAGGTTGTGCAGAAGTGGGCATCTCCTGTGGTGATGCGGTTGACTGGGCTACTCAAGCGCTGCCAACGACAATCAAGACAGAGACTCAGACGGATGTGACTGGGTTCGTCAGGTCTAGCGACACTCTTGCAAGACTCAAATACAGTTTTAGTTGGTGCAACAGATACTGGTTTTTAAGGTTAATTTTAATGCTTATAAATTACAAAGCTCACTCATGAGATCGCAAAGAATGTTGTTTTTTTGCCTTGGTTTCTTATGTCCCAGTTTGTTTTAGTTACCAATTACGGTCATCTGTTGCTAGTTTAGTTCCTGGTTTTGTCCTCCGTATTTATACCACATTTAGTAGGGGATTATTGTTATTGCTTATGTATAGATTAGTTTGCAGTGCTCCAATGTTTCTTTTGTGCTCCTGAGAGTTTTTGTTTTATTAATTTAATAAAGACTGCTGTAGATTGATCCACACATGCTCTCTCGCTCTGAAACAATGTTTAAAATGACTGTTTTCTAAGTGAACATATTTTAAAATGAATAAAATGTATTCCTGTGATGGCAAAGCTGATTTTTCAGCATCATGACTTTTTCAGCATCATGACATAATCATTCTAATATACTGATTTGGTGCTCAAGAAACATTTCCTATCTTTACCAATAACCAGTAATTATCATTAATCATTTTAATATTTATCTTGTGAAAATTATTTAGATGATATATTTGTCCTTCAGTTGTGGTGTCATTTTAACAATTAACCAACAATGGTACACATTTGCTATTGAAGTTTTATCAAAACAGTGTTTATCAATTATAAAATAGTGTCAGCTGCCACAACTGCAATGATCAGTAAGATCTTCAAAACGATCAATTCATATTTGAAAAAGAGGGAAGTACATGTGACAGTGATTTCCCACAAGCAGAACATAGGAAAAACATATCGTAATGCTCTCTAAATGTTCTTCCCCAGACAGAGTTTGCACTGGGGCTTGCCGTTATGGCCTGGTATTTGATTGATGTCCTAATAGAGGCCTGTTGCCTCTCTGGAGGCTGGAAACTCAAGCTCTCACCGCCCAGAGCTCCAAACAAACACAGCTGTCTCATCAGCATACCCAGCTCCGATGGAACAGCAGAAAAGAGGAAGGCAATAATTTAATAGCTTGTGCAGCTACCTATCAGAAAGTGCCGAGAAATGATATGCAGTGTAGGGATGTAAGAGATGGAGGGAGGAGCTCAACTGATGTCTGTGCTGAGAATCAAACTCCACAGGGTTAAAGCACAGCTCATGTCTGAAAAGAAAGTTCAGAATTGCTATTTATAGTGATGTGCAACCAAGAAGCAGCATAAGAATTACGGAAAAGAAATGATGGATGGATGGATGGAACAGGTAGAAGGAAGGATGGATGGGTGAATGGAATGAAGGAGAGGAAAGAAAGAAAGAAAGAAAGAAAGAGAGAAAGAATGGATTGATGGATGGATGGATGGATGGAGAGAAAGGAAGGATGGAGGGAGAGATGGAAGGAAAGAAAGAGAAAAAGAAAGAAAGGATGGGTGGACGGTTGAATGGAATGAAGGAGGGATGAAAAGAAAGAAAGAAAAAGAAAGAGAGAAAGAATGGATCGAAGGAAGGAAGGTTGGATGAATGGATAGAAAAAAAGGATTGATGGAAGGAGAGATGGAAGGAAAGAAAGAAACAAAAAAGAGAGAAAGAAAGGATTGGTGGATGGATGGAAGGAAGGAAGGAAGGAAGGAAGGAAGGAAAGAAAGAAGAAGGAAGGAATGAGGGATGGATGGATAGATGGAGAGGTGGAATGAAAAAAAAGAGATAAAGGAAGAAAGGATGAAAGGAAGGAAAGAAAGAAAGAAAAGGAAGGATTTATGAATGGATGGATAATAGAGGGAAAGAAAGAAAGGAAGGATGAATGTATAAATGGATGGAGAGAAGGAAGGAAAGAAAGAAACAAAGAAAGAAGGATAGAAAGATGGGCGGTGGATGGAAGGAAGGAAAGAAAAAGGAAGGCATGAAGGAAGGAAGAAAGGATGGATGGATGAATGGAAAGAAAGGAAGGATGGATGGATGGAGAGATGGAAGGAAAGAAATAAACAACGAAAGAGAGAAAGAAAGGATGGGTGGATGGATGGAAGGAAGGAAAGACAAAGAAAGGAAGGAAAGAAGTCTGGATGGATGGATAGACAGGAAGGATGAATGGATGGAGAGATGGAAGAAAGAAACATAGAAAGAGAAGAAAGGATGGGTGGATGGATGGATGGAAGGAAGGAAAGAAAGAAAAAGAGGAAGGAAGGAAGAAAGGATGGGTGGATGGATGGAAGAGAGGAAATAAAAAGAGGAAGGAAGGAGGAAGGGTGGATGATGGAAGGAAGGAAATAAAAAGAGGAAGGATGCAGCACCATCCATGCTGTATGTAGCAAATGAGCTAAAGTATCATAACTCTGGTAGCATGTAGCAGACATCAGCAATCAGCCATTCTTGTTGTGAAATAAATGTACAAAAAAGCTGATAAATAAAAAGCACTCATAACTTTGGGTTAGAGCAAGCTGGAGGGAAAACAGAGGGTTTTTATTGTACGTTTAAAAGAACTTCTTCTTTTATCCGACAGCTCACCTGCAGGCCAAGAAGCTTCTCACTGGGTTTGATGTGTCTCTGAATCTCACAGGCCACTGGCTGGATGACTTTAATACCGTCCTCATAAAACACATAGAACATGTTTCCAATCCCCAGACCTGTAGTGCGACATAAAGGAGATTGTTCAGGGCGCAGATCCCCCGAAAACAAGGTGGAGCGCAGCCTTAACACAGTCCAGACAAACGCTCCACATTAATATTGTATTAAAACACCATGCTTACCTTCCTCTCTCCACAGGATGTTTGCCACTGTAAGAGAACACAAAGAAAACTCACATGAGAGAGGTTTGATGCACTTTCCTCTTCTGAAAGTTGGAAAATCCGATACACCAGAGATAAGATGAACTCACACTTCCGGCTATAAACCTCCCACAGATTATTGCAACAACATTTGTAATTCTGGTTGGATTTTCTAACGTAGTTTGAAGCTATGGAGAGTTGTATTTGATTTGGCCAAGTAATTATACTCTGCAACCCGAGGAGTTTATTGATTTGACTCGCTCATGTGTAATCAATACTGTGTCGGCATTATGCATTGAGGTTGGCCTGTGGGGATTTATACACTCACGCAGAGCCACCAACCACAGCGTTACCACGGAGGAAACAATGTGCATAAGGGTGAACGTCAAGCTTATCTTTGCATTAAGCATTACCCATAACTGCTGCGAATAGTATTACCTTTTAAAACACTTAAACTTTAGAGATTGAGATCAATGCCTTACTAACAATGATCAAATACCTTTAAAATGGGTCTTATGGCAATCAAGCAGCTTAGCAAAGCATAACCCAAAAATATCACACAATTAACCCCAGAATAATTCCAAAAGCATTTTTGAGCAGAATAAATGGGCTAATAACTACAATAAAAGCCCTCCATTAGAAAGAAATGACCCCTGATGGCCACAGCATTTGTGCAAAAAACAACAATGACGGCCACCCTCAAATGACAGATATGCCATTATTAATCTTTGTGCAATATTTGTCACCGAGGATCTATTGATAAATATATTAGCATGAAAGAACAGCACATTATGCCAGTAACAACCAAATTCTCCTTATTACAGAACGTCAGTTAGAAGGACTGTTCTCTAGTGCAGTGAAGATGTGACCTCTAACCGTTCCTCAGCAATCTGATTCAATCTCTCACTGACTGCAAATCAATCTCCCACAATTCACCTGTGCTACAATCCCAACGCCAAGCCATTCTCATTCTCCACTCTCACTTCATCAAGGAGACAGGGGAGCAGAGTAACGCTTTCAAGAATAGTGATGGAGCTAGAGTTAATCTTCAAAAAAGTCCTTAGTCAAGTTCTTTTTTCTATGAGTTAATGTATCGGCGCCATCTAAAAGACTTTTGTGAAAAATATTGCCACTGCATCAGCAATTGATGAGGAAAGTAAAAAAGAGCGGGGAAACACGGAGCTCCGCTACTCAATGAAAGCAGAAGGGAGTGGTAATAAGCCCTGTCTTTTCCTATAGCACAGTGTACACAATATCACAGAGCAGAATAAAGAATAAGAGGAATAAGAGGCACTCTAGGTCTGGGTTAAAATTAAATTCATATTTTTATGTTTGGAACATTATTTATCTTACATGTTAGAATCAACATGCAACCAAATACCATAACATTTTGTTATTCTTAACATTCTCAAAACCTTTAAAAGAATTAAAAATAAATACAAATTTGAACAAAATATTAAGGGCCAGATTTACAAAACAGGGCAAACTAGCATGCGAGCGCTAGGACTGGAACGTTCTGCGCGTGATCTAATGACGATGTGCAAATTAAAGAATACAAACGCAGCCGGATCATTTCCAGAATGACCAGCACAATCTACAGAGAGCAGCTCAGAGTCTGGTTTCAGTGCTGTTTTTGGGTGGTAAATAATGGAGCAAATACCAGTAAATTGACTAGCGAAACTCCTCTATGCATATTATGCAATAAGTTCAGCTGGAAAAATAACTGTGCCCATGCCTTTTCAGTGCTAATTTTTCACTTTCCACCGCGTGTCTTAAGTTAAATCCCGACAGTCGTTTTTTAACACTAAAAGAGGGTTTGTGCTGGAGCAAACTGTTAGTAAATCTGGCCCAAAAGCTGCTAAAAAACATTTTGGAAACAGTTTATTTCGATAGTCCACTTTAAACATTCTACTAACTATAAGTAACTTATAGATGTCAGCTCATTCTACTAACTCTAACCCTACCCTAAGATTCTACTAATACTATAATGAGAGTTAGTTGACACGTAGTTGCAAATTAATACGAGTTTATTGACATAGTTGAAAAGTTACTTATAGAAAGTAGAATGTCTATAGTGGACTATAGAAATAAAGTGTAACCAATATTTTGCACCGATCATTATTGCGCTGTCAGGGTCAGCCAGTCACAGTGATGTGAATGCACTGGTCAAAAGAGACACCGCCTCCCTCTATCCACTGGTGTCGCTGTCAGTAGTTTATTCACTATTTGACGTCATATTTTGTGTTTTTTTTTTTTTTTTAGAAAAAGCATAAATCTTTATAGAAAAAGCCAATACAAAAGCCCAGTTTGTACATTATTTAACATAATTTGTCTCATCCATCCATCAAAATGGTTCAGGTTAGTGGAAGAGGGCTGCAGTGAGAAACCACAAACCTTGAAGAAACGCTATGTTCTCGACAGCAGTGTCACATTTCAAGCTGCCAGTGGGAGATAAAGCAGTGGTACGAGTCGACTGCGATAGTGTAACAGGTGAAGGCCAGTGTTGGACTCTAATTAGGTCTCCAACACAACGCAAAACTAATCAAGACAAATGCCTGGGGTGCGCATTTCAGCTTTGCCTCTCTGAATCATTCATGGACCTATCAAAGCATTCATGAGTCGAGAATGCAACTCTGCGTCTATCGCGGTAATGCTCTGTTATGCAAATACCCGTAGGCTCCTGCATAATTAAAAGAGCGAACGTGATTTAATTATGACAATTATGAAGACTCAATAAGTGAATATTCTATACAACTGAAAGAGTTGTTGAAGTAACCTTAGTGTGGACAAATACTGTGTATTCAGTAGGTCTGGAAGGTCATGCTACCTTACAGATGAGTGCAATACCTTATTTTGCTGGTATTGCTTTCTTTAAACTTTAATACAAACTCCTACAGTCTTTTGGATATTGAGGTTAATGCCCTCAGGTATAGAGCAACACCTCAGAGAGAGCCTGATGCTGAAATAGACTCTGGAAAATACATTTGATGAAAGAAGGAAAAAGAAAATGGCCACTAATTTCTGCCTTAGAGCGGTAATATGGAGTGTAAGGTTAAACTGCCCAAGAAAACGGGTCTTTAGACACATCTTTGCACACACAGTGTTCAAGTTGATCATTAATTACATTAAATTAATAGGAGAAAAAAAAAGCAAGACAATGCACTAAAACTTTATCTGAAAAAATAAAGTCTGCATGAAACAGAAATTATATATACACAGTTGGATATATCCCAGCATGCAACAGCAACGAGATGCCTACATTGTTTTGATGGGCCTACTGTGTGACAGAGCAGAACAAAAAATTACAGGGTGTGAAATGATAATTCTGACAAGCTCTCTATACAGTAGGGCATAGACTTCCTGATCCAAAAAAAAAAAAAAAAATCAGACAAATGGACAAAGTAACCATCCCATTTGGCTTTTGGCAAGGCACTTGCTGAGAGTTTTGTGTTTGACATGTGGACATGAGGAAATGTGGGTACTCAGACACATTTTGTTTCTCTCTGCATCTGTTCCTTTATTTCCATTCCCCATCTCACGTGATAACACCAGAGCAAACATGGAATCCCATAATCCAACAAGAACACAGCTGCGTGAGACCACAGAGAGATCAGCACTACTGTTGTTTGTATGTTTGCAGCAGGTGGTGTTTATTCGACAGCCTTAAATACTTGTCCAGTACTTTTCCCCTTGACAAGACAGCAAAGGCGTATTGTCTCGTTTCTTATAGATGATGAGCACAATCACACTCGAGTGCTTCACCAGCCTCAAATCACTCGCCTGTTTAAATCCTCCTCCCTAGCACACATCTGCTGACATTCTCATGGCAAATATGTCTTCTGGGACAAGAGACGTACTCAAATATTTTATGATAGCAGTATAACTTGCGACAGTATTTGCTGTCTTAAGTATTAATTGAATTAGGGTTTTTGCACCGATTTACAAGGGAGACTTTTGGAGTGGGACTGTTACTTTAAGCGTAAAGGTGAAGTGTGTAATTTCAGTGGAACAAGCAGTACTAAAAGGAAGTGCAAAAATAATGATAATTTCCAAAACTGGTTTCACAAATAATACTTAGTGTCTTTTATAAGGCACAATGCAAACTCTGATTAGAAACTAAGGGACTATATACACATATGCTGTAAGCGCACACACACACACACACACACACACACACACACACACACACACACACACACACACACACACACACACACACACACACACACACACACACACACACACACACACACACACACTATACATATATATATATATACATATAATACTTTTATTTAGCAAGGATGCATTAAATTGATTAAAAGTGTTACAAAATATTTGTAACACTACTTGCCTAGTGGACTTATTTGACAAAAATACTAAGCAGCAAAATTGTTTTCAACATTGTTAATAACAATAAATGTTTCTAAAACACCAAATCTGTATTATTTCTCAAGGTTCGTGTGACACTGAAGACTGCTGAAAATTCAGCATTGCTATTGCAGTAATAAAATAATTAAAATAAATTTTTAATCTTTTTTTAAAGAAAATGTAACATTTCACAATTTTACTGTTATCACTGTGTTTCTGATCAAACAAATGCAGCCTTGGTGTTAAGAGACTTTTTCCAAAACATTCAAAAATCTTATCGACCCCAAACTTTAGTACACTAGTCTATATGCAAACATATATTGCGTTTTTTTTATTTGTTATTTGTTAAGCCAGACATGTTGCTCTGATTATATAAACAACAACATTTGAAAGTGACACCGGGGCCAGAGTGTTCAGCAACACAGTCTGTGGAAAGTACAAGGAAAAAAAAAAAAAAATTATTCACACTTCAACTTTAATAACATTAGAAACAAAATTGGAAGATAGTGTACTACCATTGTAGAGGACATTTACTCAGTGGCCCTTGAAGATTAGAATTTTTTTGACAGACATCCAATTTCATGATCTCTAGAGCGCCGTGGCTGGGCTGAGGGACAGTCTGACCTTTAAATCTTGAGGAGAGAGAGGGATGGGACCAAGATCATTATCTCCCCTCTGAGTGTGGTGTGTTTCCCCCGCTGACCTGTAGAACGGCACTGACCCCAACTACTGATGGCTGACCACCAACCTCACCTTGTTTTGCCCTTTAGATGTACGATTACTTTTATCACACGCCCCCTGCAACCTTTCAGAAGCTGTAATACTTACTGTACATTCAAACGCCAACACACAACTTTGCTATAAGTTCTAGCTTTTACTGTTCTGTATCAATGGTCATCGTGTGTAGCCAGGCATCAATGAAAGCTGATTTCTGTATTTTCAGGCATATAATGTATAGAAAACATATCTCCCATAAATAAGTTGGATAAATTCATTGCACAAAACTGAGGCAGCGTATTAAAGGCTTATTGATATCCATAAAAAATATTTTACATGTAGTGATTGGGCACAATATGTAAATGTATTTGCCAGGCTGGTCCGTTCAGTGAAAGCAGGGAGTCGTGTATCATCTCAGGCTTATGAGTTCAGACCTGCCGTACCAGGACTAATGTAAGAGGAAATCCCAGCTGACAGTGCAAGATTGTTCCTCTCATTCACAATGAAAGCAATAGCACAGACTATCAAATCCAACTATTTAGCCTGGTTTCAACACAAGAGACGAATCAGAACTATTAAAAGAACAGTTAACCCAAAATGAAAACATTTGCTCACTTTCATGTTGATGTTGATGTTCTAATAATGTAGCAATTAATAATGTAATGAATATGGGGCTGGAGCTTTGAAGGATACAAAAGCACCATTAACTCTGTGTCCAAAGTGAAAATGTTTTCTAGAATACAAATTATTTCATGCAGAGATCATAGTCTGCTTGAGGAGAAACTGTGTATGAGATGGTCTAGAGCGAGTGTTGATCCAGACAGCTGGAGGAGTTCATCTGACGGAGCAGAGATCAAAGGATGAACTGACTCCAGATCAGTGGGCATGCTGTAGTGAATCTGAAAAAATACTGTCATCCTTTATGTATGCAGGGGAAACACAGGCAGCACTGGCTCTGGTTGTATGACCTGTGAGGAAACTCTGGCCTTCTGTGTGTACAGTGCACATCTCGCTAAACTACAATACCCAGAACTCTGAACTATGTATCCCAACACCTTCACAAAACTATTAGAGGAAACATGACCGATGACTGTGTGGTGACCTGTGAGGTTCCTTTGCATCCTTCACTGCCCACAACTTCATGGCTTACAATACAATGAGCCACCAGACTGTATCAACAAGCACAAAAAAACACATACTCAACCATTCAAAAGTTTGGGGTCAGTAAGATAAAAATAAAAATAAAAACTTTTATTCAGCAAGGACACATTAAATCGGTAAAAAGTGACAGTAAAGACATTTGTAATGTTATAAACAATTTCTATCAGAATTAAAAGCTTCTTTTGAACTTTCAATTAATACAAATATTTGATATTATATGTCAAATATAAAAATATTTAACATTGATAGTAATGAGAAATGTTTCTTGGGCACCAAATCTGCATGTTAAAATGATTTCTGAAGGATCATGTGACACTGAAGACTGGAGTAATGATGCTAAAAATTCAGCTTTGCCATCACAGAAAAAAAATTACATTTTAAATTATGTTAAAATAGAAAACAGTTATTTTAAATTGTAATATTTTACAGATACTGTTTCTACTGCATTTTTGATCAAATAAACGCAGCCTTTATTCTTTATCAAAAACAAAACAAAACAAAATCTTACCAATCTTTTGTTTTTGAATGGTAGAACTAAGGGTTTCATCAACTGGTTAACTATTAGAGTTCTTTTGGTCAAATAGTTGCGGTTGTTTAATAAATGGTGACAGCAAGAGGAAAATCTAAAAATGATATTGAAACATTCAATAAAAATTAGTTTTCCCATAGTAACACTCCCAAGTACAATCCCAAGTGCATTTCGACTAAGCAGAGTATATAACAAAACAAGCAGCACTCATTTCTTACACTTCAAAAGTAAAATGGATTAAATGAAGAATGAAAGATACATTTTTTACTGTTTTTTTTACCGATTTAATTTCAAATTGTCATAACTTTTATATATTAAAAAATAATAATAATTTACTGAACAAACGAAGAATTCTAATCACGAGTTAATGGCTTGCTTAATCTGTATTCAAAGTTCAATACGAAATTCCTTCAGATAATCTTATATAACAAATCTTATTTTCCATTTATTTCAGTGCATAGCACCATAAACTTACTGACAAATATTGAAATATCAGGGTCGCCGGGACTCTTCTTCCATTAGTTTATCTCCTTCTGGTACTATTATTATCTGAAGTTATCTGAAGTTTATAAACTATTAATGTTCAGTCTGATGAATAATGCAAAGAAACAGAAAGTGAAGTTCCATCATAGGGAGGGATGGACTGCACATCATGACTTATACATACACGTTTTCCGAGCGGAGTCCTCCACGAATAGAGAGGAGATGTCCTCGTCCACACCCGCCACGTTGCGTGCGATGCAGGTATAGGCGCCGGTGTCCTCGAAGTGAACGTTACTGATGTGCACCTCGCTCCCGTTAGCTGGAAAGGAAAGGAAGAACGAAGGAAGTGAACTTTTCCTTCATCACCCAAATCACTTGTGAAAGAAACGGCTCCATTTATGCAAGTTCCTCTAATGGGATCATGAAAATGTGTTTGATAACAGCTGAAACATTTATAGTGTTCTCAAGTTGTCATGTTAGCTTTAGCTGACTTGAGGAACGTTTGTTGATGAGAGGCCCCACAGGGGGAATTTGTGGGATTGAGTAAAGATCTAGATTATGACAAACACATCAATCACTGCTACAGTGGAACCAGCAGGCATCACGGCTATATAAAGCTCCTTCAGAACGACAAGATCAATGTCTGCTTGTGTAAAGATATAGGCACTTTTCAAGGTGAAATCAGCTAGTGTAAAGGGTTGGGAATTCCCTGAATTCCAGAACTGGTTGCATTGGTAATTTTTTTTCCTGTTAACACTTCTCACACATGCATTCTTCTGTTTATGCAGAATACTATACTAAAATATTCTGACAGAGATTATGGAATGGATAGCCGCCCCTTTAACCGTCATGCTGAACACTGCTAAGAATGGTAAGGAACAGCTCCAGTTATATTTCCATTTGAGCTTGGTTCAGCACGGCACGATTACAACCCGTTCTCGGCCAGGAATTCTGTGTTTCGGCCCGGTAGAATGTGTGGTGACCTCGCCACTCAGGATTGGTCGCTTGTCTGTTACCTGGCTAACAGTTTCTCTACAGCAAAGTGCACTATTTGAGCGAAATAAACAAGTTAATAGTCAAATATAAAAGAAATACCCCATCATCTTCCACAATGCGGTCGCTATTTAACGTCTGTAAAGTCTTGCCTCACGAAGGCAACGACTGACACATTTTTATTACATTCCAAAGAGGTTTGTTATCAGCCCCACGGTGGAACATGGAACCATATCCGTTCAGGCTGGGCCAGATCGGCACGAAATGGAATGTTTAAGCAATGAGAATGGTTTGGCTCAATGGTGAAAAAGTGGCTAATGACTCTTGTGAGATTTTATCATTTGGCAGTGGAATTACATTTTCCCACAAATATTATTCCTTAAAGATTCTTTCAATGAAAGGAACCAGGATGAAAGTGGTGTAATTCTTTAAGATTGACATCCATAATCATCATATCTAGAAGGCATGTTTAAATGCTTGTATCCTTAAATGTGAAGAGTCATTTCTGTGCCATTTGCAGCATTACAATCATAAATCATAAAAGGAATCAGAAATGTCCAATGGATATTTGTTTGTACCCTGAAGTGTGAGTTGTTTGGAGAGTTTCGTGGTGATGTCCATGCCGTTCTTCAGCCATGAGAGTTGTGGGTTGGGGATGCCTTCAGCGTAGCACCGCAGACTGGCTGTGACCCCCGGCTCGCGAGCCTGGCTCTCTGGATACACTCGGATAACAGGGGGCACTATGAAAAAAACAAATACAGAGGAAAGGACAAAGTGTAAGCAAAGATAATGAATGAACAAACAGTGAACATCCTGGCCTGAGTTTCCCCAAAGCATTGTGAGCCAAGTTGATCGTAGAGACCATTGCTTTATAATCTGCTTATGTATTCGATGCTTTTGGGAAACACATCCCTAAATGGTCAGAATGGTGAAATAAGAGGTTTTTTCATTCTACAAGAAAGTACATATATATAATTTTGCTTATTTTCCATTTACTTTATTTAAAACTCTATATGAGAGGAAATGGGAAACGTTTAGACAGTGCTGGCAGGGTGACCAGTTTTGTAGCACGCAAGGGGTTCTGCTTAGCTTCAAGGCACAGGGAGTGGAATCAGAGCATTAAGCTCCCTGGGACTGTGGAGTTCAACTCACGATTGAAAAGCAGAAATCATTTAGTGTGAAAATCGCGAGCTCAGGTCCTTGTGGTGTTCCAAGATCAGCTTATTGCTAATGAGCAGATTTTCATAAACAGTAAACCATGTGAAAACAAAGCCATGAAGCATGAAGAAAATGTAGGAAAACATTATCATATCTAATACTGTTTGAGAAAGAAGTTCAACAAAAAAAAAATCAACATTTTACCCTATTTCAATATTAATATTACAAGAAAAGTGCTGCTTTGTGTTCTGAAAAGTGTTATGAAGTCACTGAAATAGATTTGTGTGAGGAACAAACCGAAATGTTATTATTTCATGAATTCATTATTCCTCAAATATATTCCATCAAAACTCTGCAATGTACTTAAAAAGTGTTTCAACGTCATTTTTACAGCTTGACAGATCTGGTTTCCTTTCCCTTTTAATATATGGGAAAACATAATGTAAATATAAATTGCAAGGAAAATCTTCAAAAACATTTAAAAAAAACAACAGGATTAAGCAGATGCTTCCCTGAATTAAACAGTCATTCTTGAATGGCAGTTAAATGCTCTTAAATACTTTACTCTAATTTGTCATTAAGTGTGCATATGCTTGTATATTTAATACTTTAATTATATGGAGAAAAATACCAAGGATAATCTTCAAAAACCCTAATTTTGGGGGAAAAAAAACAACCGCATAAAAAGTTTGTAAAAGCCTGTTTGTTGCAAAAAGAAGAAAACATGACAGTAAGAAAATAATGAGACGATTCATTTTTGGGTGAATTATCCCTTTATTTGTCCTTTTAAAATATATATTATTATAGCTAGAGAATTACATTAGAAAAACTAAGTGACAGAATTTTGGTTAAATGAACTAGAACATAACCAGCACTCTCATTCTTATTCTTTACTAAGCTTAACCTAGAAATGATATGAAATCCCTACGAAATGACTTTTCTTTCAGTGTGTGTGTGTGTGTGTGCACCTTTATCTGTCTTTGTGTGTATTTTATTACCTGGGGATCGACTTGAGATTGTCCCCTGTGTGAAACACATCAAAGCTGACAGCTCTATCACAAAATTCTTATGGCCCCTCGTCTCCTCCAATCTCACTCCTTTTATTTCTCTGCCCTCCTTTTCTTTGTTTTCATCAGTGTTGATTTTCTGTGAGAATAAGCAAGTGTTTTGGCTCGGTAGTGTGTAAGTCCGCCATCACTGGACCGGATAAATTCTCTGTGTGTATTTGTTCCTCCGTGAAATTGAGAGTCAGATTTATTAGTTTATGTTTGTCTTTGTCTCTCTTGGTGGGCGGACGTGACCATTACATGCGGCACAGATAATTGTGTGTCTTGCTTGTACTTTTATGTGTGCGTCGGTGCTGATGAGCTTTCAGAGTCCTCGATTAGAGTTTCCTTTCCATTTCACAATCTCTGAGACTCAGCGGGTCTCTGTGAACCTGTCCGACCCCTTTCATTTTCACAGCTAACACTGCTCTTAAACAAATAACGAAAAATGACACCTACTCACGCAATGTATACATACAACATCACAGAGATGGTTATTAATGTTTCTCTTTTTTTTGGCTGATTTTTTTAACCTTGGGTAACCATTAAGCGAAACCCTGCCTTAAAAATAAAGCAACAACATTATATTGTCATTATTCTAAATGAAAAAAGGCGCTAAGTACAAAAATGTAAAGCAAAAAGGTTAGCCGTCATTTACATTTACATGCAGGAAATTAATTATATATTGTTTGAGAGAAATGTAAATGCTTTAGCTTGAAATTAATCTACACAGATGCAATAATAGTAAAAGCATTAGCAAACTGACTGTGGACTGTAAAAAAAAAAAAGAAAAAAAAAAAGAAAGAAAAAAGACCAAGCAATATTCCATTGCTCTTGGTCATCAGGAAGCATAATTAGGTAAAGGGGAGCACTAGCGGCCTTGTGGCTCAAAACACAAAAAGGGAACATGTGTCACATCCCTTAATTAATTTCTCATTTTCTCCCAGCTCTGACCACGATTAATTGCTAGGCAACGGCTCCGGAGGCAAATTCAATTGTTTTTCATTCAATTACATTGTGATGTTATCATTTAGGGCCATTTGATTGCCATGTGTTTCATGTGTCAATGAGAAACAACAAGGGAAAAGGTAGGAATGGTGAACACCTTACAATTTCAGCTGCAGAGAACAAGAAAGATGCAAAAAGACACTTTTTCCCATCATAAAAAAGCATTTTCATTTGTCCCCCTTCTTTTTAATCTCTGTGTTTATAATTTATTGTATGATTTATTATGCATACATCTGCATTACAAACTCTAATTAATATAAGTAAAAAAATAATAATAATTATAATAATTAATGCTGTAATAATTACTATAAGTAAAATGTAATAGCTGAAAAATAATACAATTTACAATTATTATTAATTATTGTTATTATTATTAATTTTATAAGTATTATTTTATAAATATAGAATAAGTGTATAGGTATTTTTTTTAAATGCATTTAATTTTATATACTAATCATTGCTAAAAAAAAATTGTTTTATTGAAAATACAGAAAGGCCCGCACATACTAAGAATGATAAATGTAAAGATAAATATAACAACAACTATATTAGCTTCAACAACAGCGAGCGATAACGTTTTGATTGGCTGTCATTGTTTTGATTGTTCTAACGGAGCAGGCTCCCGCACCACCTCCTCTTCACCACCGGAGGGAACCGACTCCGGAATATTAACTTTACCCATCGAACTCCATTTCCCATCATGCCTTATACCTGGGACTGAATGCACTCACACCTGCACCTCATTCACACACACTCATATAAGCCTCATTCACACACTCATTCAGTGCGAAGTCTTGATCTGCCCCGGCCATCATTTCTGAGCGTTATTTCCCTGAGTTTGTTTCCTGTGTTTGATCTTGGATTGTTTATCGTTACTGCCCCTTCTCTGCCTGCCCTGACCTCGGACTGTTTACTGGACTCTGATTCCCTCTGCCTGCCTCGACCCTTTGCCTGGTTACCTGGTTTGTCTCTGCCTTGCCTTCTCTGTTCTGTTTGCCACTGTTTGACCTTGCCTGTTTTGACTATTCTAATAAATGCTGCACATGGATTCTCCTGACTCCGCCTCTTCACAACAATTGTTCATTAGCTGAAAAAAAAATTGTTCTGAAAGTGATTCCAACTATACTGTTTCTCTGTGCCTTTATAGGTGTGGACTCTGCTGTTCTTTTATATTTAGACATTTTTTTTTAGAACTATATTTTTATTATCTCCATAGTTATCGTCCTTGGTGTGACATTCATCAACATATTTCAGCTATTAATTTTACATACTTGTGGATCAACATATTTCAGCTATTACTTTTCATTAATTTAGTGATTATTAAAGCATGTAACATTTGGTATATAGCATACCACCTAGAGTATAACATGTGAGATGATAATGCTTGTTGTCAAGTACTCACTATCAGTGTTTGCTATGACCATATACATAGCACAAGCTACTGTACAGTACAGTGCATATTACATTTTGGATTCAATTCATGCTCTCTCGAATTCTTGATTCTGACTGCTCATTACACAAGTGAATATGCTTGTATATTACATACCATTAACCTGCAGGATGTGTGTTTGGAATAGCTGCTCGTAGCCGTCTGCATGGCAGGTATAGTTGCCCATATGTGTAGTGGTCACCTTGGTAATGTACAGTGATCCATCATCTCCGAAATCCTATTAATAAATAAAAATACTCAATTTTAAGTTAAATACTCAATTACATCAACATGACCTTAAAGAGTAAGAGATTATGACACACAAGTGCAAACAACAGACCAGAGCTGGAAATGCCAGAGTGAACTACTATAACCAACGTTAGTTTGAATGCATATCTGTAAATAAAAAAGTGTGCGTGCAATCAAGCTTCCAGATACTGGATTGCAGAGAGAAAAGAAAGCAGCTTGCAGTGAAACTGTTCTGTCACATAGTGAAAAGAAAATACAGAGGGACTGAGAGAGAGAGAGAAAGAAAAGGAGAATGGGCACAGTTAAAAACAAGGTAATCAATAGGAGCAGATTGTAGTGGACATTTGCATCAGCTCTGCTGCAGGCCGTCATTAAAGCGCTACACACACCATTTATTCTCAACACACTGCTTCTGAGAAAAACAACAAACTTAAAGGAACAGTTCATCCAAAAAATCTCAATTTTGTCATCATTTACTCAACCTCCCTTTCTTTCTTTTGCAGAACACGAAAACATTTTCTAAATAAAAAATCGAAGCCCATCGAATTTCATTGCATGGATACATGGCAAGGTATATATATATATATATATATACATATATATATTTAAAAAAGTATCTTTTGGATTCTGCAAGATGAAAGAAAGTACATACAGGTTTTACATTTCATGTGAGTGAGTAAATTATAGATTTTTTTTGGTTGAACTATCTCTTTAAAAATGAGAGAAAGAGAGAAATATTTATTTATGAGTATTTTTGCAGAAGGTATAGAACCTGCAAATAAACATTGCATACAATTACATACAACATATACAATAATTAGGGCTGCCAACTGATGAAAGAATTACATGATAAACAGATTAAATTGAAATGATAATTCAAAGACTACATTATCAAGTCAGATAATAGCATTAACTGACATTTAATCTGTTTCTACATAGCCACATAGTTATAACAGAATTTATTTACTTATTTATTTATTTTTTAAAGGGGGCTAGATTCGATGTTGTAAACACACCTGGGGCCGGATACTTTTCCTTCATTATTTATATAGCTCAGAATAATATTTGAGACCAGAGGCACCTAAAAAGTAACTATATGGTTTCTATGGAATGGCTTTATATGGTATACTTATTCTATAAACAAATTTAGTATAATACAAATGCTCAAAAACTATAGCTTCTAACAAAAATTATTTGAATTTAGCCTATATCATTCCTCCTTTAATAGCCTACATGTCTACCTTAAAGGGATAGTTCACCCAAAAATGAAAATTCTGTCAGTAATTACTCACCCTCATATTGTTCCAACCCCGTAAGACTTTCGTTCATCTTCGGAACACAGATTAAGATATTTTTGATTAAATCTGAGCTTCTGCGCAAAGCTTCTGTGTTGTACGTCACACGTAGGGTCACTATTGGCCAACGCTGGTCATGTGTGTGATGCGTGTGACGTACAACCTAGAAGCTTTGCGCAGTTCCAGTACGTGAAATCTCAAGGCCCACAGGGAAGGAAATGAGTAGTTGAATAAAGTCCTTATTTTTGTTTGTTTGTTGCGCACAAAAAGTATTCTCGTCGCTTGATAAACTTAAGGTTGAGCCACTGTAGTCACTCGGACTATTTTAACGATGTCTTTCATAACTTTTGGGCCGGCCAGTTTCGATCCCTTAAGAAGCCTATGGAGGAGTGATCCAGCTCTCAGATTTAATCAAAAATATCTTAATTTGTGTTCTGATGATGAACGAAAGTCTTACGGGGTTGGAACAACATGAGGGTGAGTAATTACTGACAGAATTTTCATTTTTGGGTGAACTAACCCTTTAATAATATAATACATTCTTATATGAATATCCCATATTTCTGTCACAATCTCATGATTTCAGTTAGTATTACCACAGAAACGGAACACATATAATATATTTTAATAGACCAGCTGCGGGCCGTAACTGGACTTTGGACATACCTCTACTTCTATGCTTTTTAATTGCATATTGTAGCTCTGTACAGCACTTTGGCGCAACTCTGTTGTTTTTAAATGTGCAATCGAAATAAAATTTGACTTGACTTGACTTGACCTTTAATAGAACAATCAATGAAGAACGGCAGTTTGGCTGTATGTTAATATGCACTAATAAGGATGCACGACCTGGATTGTGCAAATCAACAAATAAACAAGCCCTTTTCGTCACTATGTGCTCTTAATGAGTGAAAACCGCAGTACAGTAAAAAGTGCTTTATAAAGAGGCAAAACAGAGGAGCCTCTGAATATGAAACGAAATCAAATCGTACCAAGTCATTTGAAAGTCTAATGATAAGAATAGAAAAAAAGAAGAATCAGTGTGTACAGCAACAAGCAGCATCAGAGACAACAAAGGCTGAAGAGAAACGACATCAACGTCCAAACAAAAACCCCATGAAGCTAATAAATTCAAACGCCATTGTTTTTACAAGGTCAACTGGCCTTTCCTGACATCCTGATGCTCAGGAACGTGTAAGTATTCCTTCAAGGACGATTCAGATGGTTCTGATTAAATATGTAAATTTTGATTTGATTAGGCTGCAGAATCCAGATAAAGCCAGAATAATGCAGTAAGATTGAATACACGTGGACACTCACATGTGTGCACACAAAACCCACAACGAATGTGTACACCAGTGTTGTGGAGAATTTAACTAACAGGGGTCGGTTGCATAAACGGTTAAGACTAGTCTTACAACTTAGTCATCACATTTTTTTTTCTTTAAGACTGTTCATAACTGTTTCATGTCAGTTATATAAAAACGTAGATTGGTTTAGTTTGATACTAGAAACTAAGACTGATTGCCCCTTGACTCAACACTAGTTGGTCATACTAGTACAGTCTTAACATAAGGGGTATGTTTATGCAACCCCCTGCACTGATGCTGTTAACTTAGCTCAGTTTTCTACTTAATGAGCTACTTTTACCAATGAGTGCCAGTGTAGCATGATGGTACATTGCTGGTTTTATGTGACATTATATTGTGCATGCAGCTTTAAAACCTAACAAACTGAGGCAATAATCAATCACGCTCTCAAACCCTCTTCAGTTCTGTTGGGAAGTGTGATTCATTTATGGGAATTCATTCAGATGATTTATTTGATTGCCTGATTGATTCTATATGTATACTAGAACTGTATTTAGGTTTACATGTATCAGTTTTATACAAAAATGCATAAATACAAATTTTGTCAGTAACTTTTCTAAATATTTCTAAAGCTTGACTGGTAGCATTTCCCCAACACTGATGTACAGTATACTATATAAGGGATATGACATACAGCAAACCTTTGCAAAATATAAGTCTAGGATATGGGATCATAAAGCTCATGGTAAATGAACAGAGAAATAGGATGTCTTGAAGAGGCATTGAAGTGTGCAAACCATCCGCTCCTTCATTTCCCTTGACTCTGAACCAGCTCAATAGTGCAGGCACTGTAACCTAGTCTTCAGATTTGTGAGTCACCAAGGGTCAATTGTGGTGTTAGAACTGATTAGCTTGAGGGTTTTCAGACTCTAGCAGCTTACAGGCATGCAAACCCAAAAACATGAACCTACCTGAGAGGGGATCTGCAGAAAGGAAATTAATTGAAACAACATTTCAGTTTTAAGAATCATTTTAGGTGCAAAAGAGAAAGTCAAACATGCAAAGATAGTTAACTGCTGGTAATCAGATTTCTGTTGCAAAGGAAACAACTGTCACTTTCTAATAATTAGACATCTACTTTAGGCAGTCTTTTTTTATTTTATCATTCACCTTTATAGGCCATTATATTCCACAGTGTGAGACCATATGCTAGCTCAAACAGTTCTTCTTGCTAATCCTTAGTAAAGTTCCCCCCACAGTTTCTACTTTAGTCTTTAAATCCTCTTCTTTTGTTTTATGTATTTAGGGAGCTGTTTTATAATGGCCGTGTGGTGGACTTAGTAGTGTCCCATGATGCAACGCTCAGCAAGCGCCCTCATTTGATCACATTAACGTGCACTAGATGCTTCCTTACATGAAGACGAGATTCACTGCTATTACCTCTAACTATACTTGCATTAATGAGGTTCTAAATCTGATGGCAGACTAAAAAGTAGACACAAGAAAGAAAGAAAGAAAGAAAGAAATGCATAAAATAAAATATTTATAAAAAATAAAATTCACTGAACTTAACAATATAACCCCAACTATATTTGGATAATGGGGTTCTATCTGACAGAAGACCAAACAAAACAAATTGAAACAAAACAAAACAAAAAAACAACTCTAAAAAAAGATGAGGTTCCTGAAGGCAGACTAGAAAAAAAAGCATAATGATTCAAATCAAACATTTATAACAATAAAAATAGAAATTCACTGAACTTCTATCTGATAGAAGACTAAAAAGTAGACACAAGAAAGAAAGAAATCTATTATAATATAAAAAATAGAATAAAATAAAATAACCGTGGGACGGTTGTGACAGACATGATGACGTTGATTTCTCTGGAAATGCAGGATACCCCAACAGTGTGTGAATGTTTTTCTGCCTACTAGAGTCTGGTTTAGGTCAGCCAGCTTTGCTGTCCTAAAGGATTGTCTGTAGAGCTGCTGACATTTAAACAAGCTTTCCTCTGAGTCTGTAGATTATTCATGTAGATGCTACCATCTTGTGTGAGAGTGTATGTCCCGTCTGGCTGATATTGTGGAAGAGCCTGCAGGGGAAGGTTCTAGAGATGGATCTTGGCAGCCACGGACTCCTTCCTCATATAAAGGCCTCATAAACGTTTGGAGGAGGATGTATGGAGGATGACACAGAGGCTAGTGTTGACTCAATTGAATAAATACCCCAGTGAACGGGCTTTTGGCTGGTCAAATATATACACAGTAATAGAAATACAAATACAGTGTAACATACAGAAGCATGAAAAGCTTTCTTCTACATAAAATAGCACTAAAATAATATGTTTATTTGTATTTTTACATCTAAAAAATTAAATAAAATAATAATAATATATTGTAGGATAAACTGTAGTGTGTTAGGAATACAACTCCCCCCCCCCAAAAATGATTAAAGAAAAAAATAAACCTTTTCTTTGGCAGACTGCACATATATTTATTCATAAATACAGGTCCTTCTCAAAAAATTAGCATATTGTGATAAAGTTCATTATTTTCCATAATGTAATGATAAAAATTAAACTTTCATATGTTTTAGATTAATTGCACACCAACTGAAATATTTCAGGTGTTTTATTGTTTTAATACTGATGATTTTGGCATACAGCTCATGAAAACCCCAAATTCCTGTCTCAAAACATTAGCATATGAAAAGGTTCTCTAAACGAGCTATTAACCTAATCATCTTAATCAACTAATTAACTCAAAACACCTGCAAAAGATCCCTGAGGCTTTTAAAAACTCCCAGCCTGTTTCATTACTCATAACCGCAATCATGGGTAAGACTGCCGACCTGACTGCTGTCCAGAAGGCCATCATTGACACCCTAAAGCAAGAGGGTAAGACACAGAAAGAAATTTCTGAACAAATAGGCTGTTCCCAGAGTGCTGTATCAAGGCACCTCAGTGGGAAAGTCTGTGGGAAGGAAAAAGTGTGGCAAAAAACGCTGCACAACGAGAAGAGGTGACCAGACCCTGAGGAAGATTGTGGAGAAGGACCGATTCCAGACCTTGGGGGACCTGCGGAAGCAGTGGACTGAGTCTGGAGTAGAAACATCCAGAGCCACCGTGCACAGGCGTGTGGAGGAAATGGGCTACAGGTGCCGCATTCCCCAGGTCAAGCCACTTTTGAACCAGAAACAGCGGCAGAAGTGCCTGACCTGGGCTACAGAGAAGCAGCACTGGACTGTTGCTCAGTGGTTGCATGTCATTCGGAAATCAAGGTGCCAGAGTCTGGAGGAAGACTGGGGAGAAGGAAATGCCAAAATGCCTGAAGTCCAGTGTCAAGTACCCACAGTCAGTGATGGTCTGGGGTGCCATGTCAGCTGCTGGTGTTGCTCCACTGTGTTTTATCAAGGGCAGGGTCAATGCAGCCAGCTATCAGGAGATTTTGGAGCACTTCATGCTTCCACCTGCTGAAAAGCTTTATGGAGATGAAGATTTCATTTTTCAGCACAACCTGGCACCTGCTCACAGTGCCAAAACCACTGGTAAATGGTTTACTGACCATGGTGTTACTTTGCTCAATTGGCCTGCCAACTCTCCTGACCTGAACCCCATAAAGAATCTGTGGGATACTGTGGAGACAAAGTTGAGAGACGCAAGACCCAACACTCTGGATGAGCTTAAGGCTGCTCTCGAAGCATCCTGGGCCTCCATAACACCTCAGCAGTGCCACAGGCTGATTGCCTCCATGCCACGCCACATTGAAACAGTCATTTCTGAAAAAGGATTCCCGACCAAGTATTGAGTGCATAACTGAACATAATTATTTGAAGGTTGACTTTTTTTGTTTTTGTTTTGTATTAAAAACACTTCTTTTATTGGTCGGATGAAATATGCTAGTTTTTTGAGACAGGAATTTGGGGTTTTCATGAGCTGTATGCCAAAATCATCAGTATTAAAACAATAAAAGACCTGAAATATTTCAGTTGGTGTGCAATGAATTTAAAATATATGAAAGTTTAATTATTATCATTACATTATGGGAAATAATGAACTTTATCACAATATGCTAATTTTATTAGAAGGACCTGTATATAACACTGCGTTTAATGAATTTGTACTCATTTATGTTAGACAAACTGAGTTTCTAGCCTGTAGCATATCCCACAAGAGACATAACATATTCTCTATACTGCTTTCATTTATTTAAGTACATCTGTTAAATTCTTTTCTTAACTATTTTTTCTTCAATGACTTCATTTCATATTGGCTTAATCAAGCATCATAACAGATTACCAAACCCATTTAGTTTCTCTTGAGTTTTTTTCTATCTCAATTCTCATTTACACTAATGTGCTTTCTATTGAGTTGTAGCCGCGTTGAGTGATGTTGCGTTACAGTGCAAACATTTAAAACATCACTCATATCTCAATTTGGTATCATGGGGCCATATTTCATCAGCTTGGGTTGGTTAAGGTTGCTGTAATATATATATATTATAGCTGGAGTGTGGCACAACTGTGGAACATCTGAAAACTTAGAGACTTTGGAGACTTTAATTTGAGCTCTTTTAGTGTTATTTATAGGTTTCTTTCGTGAAATCCCACCTGGCCTCAATCTCTTTGTTGAATGTTTCACTCCAAACTCCATTACGTTAAAAGCTAAAATGAGCAGAAAGCACACTGAGAGAGACAAAGTAGATTAGATTGAACATGGAATGATCTCAAACCATGTTGTATCATTTTAAAAACAAGGTCGCTGTTGAATGTACGTTTGCACTTGTGTGTCAAGCAATTTATTGGCTTGAAAATGCTGCTGCTCACTTTTCATCAGCTTTAAAAAGGTAGATGATTGCAACACTTTCAAGATGGCTAGCGCACCTACACGCTTGACGAGTAAAAGCAGAGTGTGACAGAGACAAAATCAGGGTAAAGGCGCATGTCACTCACGTTAATGTCCTTCAGCTCCAGCATGTTGAGGGCATGGTTGTTGCGTCTCCAGATGATCGGCGGCAGCTGGTCTCCAGTGATGGCACACGTGAGAACAGCGCTCTGACCCACCGTTACCGTGGTGACGCTCAACTTTTGGTCTTCGGGAAGGCTAAGCTGATAGACCTCTGAGAAACAAAGGGAGACAAAGTGTGGTTGATATCAGCTTGATTTTTTCTTTTCCCATTAAATTTGTTCATTAGGTGTCAACACCAGCCATTAAAATAATATATTTCTACACTGTAAAAAAAGTTGCTGCCTTACAGTTTTAAGCACAATCAACTTGGATGTTAAAGTAATTTCAACTTAAATTACATTAAACTGATTTAAAAATGAGTTGGATCTTGTATAACTTATGACTACATATGATTTCTAGTGAGAACATCATCTAGTTTTCTCAGATGCCACATTACCGGTGTGAATGTCACTTTCTGTGACACATAACATTGCAATAAAAAAATAAACAGTACTGCAGACACTTAAATGGAGGTTTAAAAGTCCACTTCTTGTTTTATAAATCAGACTGGTCTAAAGGTAACACAGATGCATCCTTATTTAAAGTGAAAAGAGAATAAATACAGAGCTGCTCCTGGTATGACCTGACCATGAACCAAGTCCAAACAGTTCACCAGGTCAAGTCCAAACCTGCACTAACCCCACCACACACAGCCTCTTGAGGGCAATATGTCTGATCTCTTTATTTGTTTGTACTTTGGATAAAAAAGATAGCATAGCAAATCAAAAGTCATGTTTTTTCACATTTTCAGCTAACAGTCAGTATTCAGTCGAGATTTAATTCAAGGCTCAATAAGTTTTGGTACAAAAATGTTCTCAAAGGCCATGTTTTGTTAATATCTCTATATAGGTATTATAATTGCACAAATAGCCAGATGTGCAAATATGTCATACCCATTTTTAAAAGAGGCTTTTGCATGTTTTTTTTAGTATGATGATTTATGTGCTACTATTAAAAGATAGCATATGTATTTAAGGATACCATAAATATAGCATTTACATATTAGAGTTGTTGTTTTGATTCCACACTTACTACAAACCACTACCTAAAGTCAGCTTTTTCTGATAGTATCAAGTTTGCTTATGATTTTATACCGTACACTTTTGTTAGCAAAAATTAAAACCAAAACTAAAACTATTAAAGATAATCTCGCAATTCTGATTTTTTTCTCGCACTTGCTAGATGTAAACAAGCATTGTGAGATAAAAAGTCACAATTATCGTTTACATTTTTTTATTCCGTGGTGGAAACAAGCTTCCAGTAAAACAATTACACTTAAAAACGTAAACAAAAAAATAGAAATGTATATATAAACAGTATATATTTATCCACATTTATTACATATATTAGTTGATTTTTAAATATCAACTAATATATGTAATGTATAATAAATGTGTAATTGAGGCTAAAAATGACAAAAGCACATACAATTACTAAAATTAAAATGAAAACTGAAAAATAAAACCTAATTAAAATTCAAAATATTAATAAATACTAGAGATAATACTAAAATAACACTGCACTGAGCTTGATGCAATACATTCTTGTATTGTCTTCCCTGTGAAAGATATAAGCTAAGTTGCATTGGAATTGAGTCAAAATGGGAGCATGCATATAATGCCTTAAAATGCAGCCTTCATAGGCAGCTTACTAGATTTTGGGACAGCTCATGTGTGCAATGAGCCACTACGTTTTCTGGCTCTGAAATGTCACTTTTCTCACAAACACACACCAGGAGCGGAACAAGGATAACAAATAAACCCCAACCCCCAATTCTATTTATTAGCACCATCAATCAGCTCCGACTCTTTAGAGAATCTGATGAGCATCTAATACGACTGAAGTCGCTGTACTGCCCAAGGCGAGAGCTGAGATGGCTTTACAATCTGACTCATAGCTTAACAACACTTTATAGAATGATCTTGATAGGCTTTGTGCTACTTTAAGCACGCATCTCCTGATAGTTTCACTTAGTTTTGAAATTAAGATTTTAATGACGGTGAGAATTAACAGCTGTTCCTACGAGCCTCTCGGAAGAAAAGGCCAACCAAACACAGCAGTTCATTATGAAGGCTTCTTTTCAACTAAAAACAACTCAACTTAACATCTAGTTTGAATTTACTTGTCTCCACAGCCAAGACTCAACAACATCATTCAGTCATTATAGGATAGCTGTTGAAAGATCCTCATATCATTTCTCAGTTTTTCTACAGCGTGAGAGGAATAATAGAGCCAGGTGCCAAACACTGTTGGTCTAATTAACGGTAAAGTCTCTTCATTTGCTTTTCAGTGGAGCTATACCCTGACCTTTTGGGTTAACCAAGGCCACATGCTAATAAAGCTGACAGCGACTAGCCTTTAAATGAGAAAGATGAGAAAAATGTCAAAACTAGATCTCCAAGAAAAGTGTCAGGACTCTACTATATAGTAAAGAAGTTATGATCTGTAGGGTGAGAGCAGCTCATTTCATTCCAAAAAGAAACAATTAACCAGGTGAAATGGATTCATTTATTTAACAGATTTCTTCCATAGGGGGCTTAAGTCTTTTTTGTTCAAGATTACCTTTACAGTTCTTTAACAACTTTAATTTATGCCAGGCTGAAAAGCTAGTTTTAAGGCGAGACACGGCAGGCAAAAACGTCGTTTTTTTTCACTGGTCAATTTTGAGATTTTGGGATATTTGTCTTCAATAACATGTCGTCTTTCATACTTGTGGTGAAAAAAAGTCAGAAATACACATTTAGGTCTTTATTTTACAACACTTTGTCTGTTTGCGTCTGTAGAGTTCTCCTAAATTCAACATAAGTTGTCGTTCTAGATCAACATGCTGCTCCACGATCGCTGCGTGGACTCTGTCATCACATACACCGTTAGAAAGGTCTCTCTCTCCTGTACAATGCTGTCAGATCGTTAAAGTAAAAGGGGAGATTTAACTCTAAATGCGCAATCTCATTGGCTGATGCCAAGTTCTGACAACGTGATTCTCAAAATGCCTTTTCTCTCATACTCCACTTCAGTAGCACCTATATACACCAAACTCTACAGTGTTGTACCTATTTATATTATGAAGACATTTATAGAGGGATTTGTAAATATATTATTCCTAGCCTGATGGCGAAAAAACATGGCGAAAACCTATTTTTTAAGGCTATTGACACTATTCTGATTTACAGGATAACAAAAGTAGGTATCCATAAATCCCTCTGTAATTGTTTTCCCATCTAATATGTGAATAATTTTGAACCTGGCTTTATTCAATACTCAGGTTTCGTTTTTTTAAATATATGCATATTAGCACATATTTAATTAGATGCATACATTTACACTAAATAACAGAAAACTTGTAATACATTTCTTTCTCATCTTAATGTAGGTAATCAACTGGGAAACTTTCATGGTGATATCTGCTAGTTAAAAACGTTACCCTATTCTCCTGTAGTGTCTCCCCTTAAACTAGCTTCCTCAATAAAATTGCACTGAATCTTGATTAATTTGATCACCTTCCCATGATCATGTTAGTGACATCTAAAATTTATTTTCAGTTATTTTAATTACAGCGATGCACAGAGATGCACACAAGTGAAAAACATAATCAAGCTGCGGCAAAACAAATGAGTACATGGGTTGGGATATCTCAAATGATTATGCAATTAAAGATCCTGGGAATTATAACCAGCTTGCACACAATACAAACATGCCTCTCGCCTCGCAAGCGGCAATTTCGCATTTCAGCGCTGTGCTCTCATTTAAAGCTAATTTACCAAATTAGTCGGTAATGTCTCTTATTCATTGTGTTGCTCTCAGCTCATATAGTGGATAACAGCAGTGTAGCGCTGGTGCACCTTTAGCAACCCTCATTTAATGTCAGATTCATTCTGCATGGCACACTCTGCGTTCATGAGTGATTTCAGGGGAATACTTCTGTGGAGCAGTTATGAGAGAGAGAGGATCTGAGAGTATATGCACCATAGCACAAATACATGAGTGTCACTTTTTATGTATTTAACCAGAGATCAGATATGTAGTAGAGTCTGCTTATTTCTAAGTCTGAATTTAGAGCAGAAACAGAGCTGCCTTAACTTGTCAGTTGCCAAATTTACACTGCAAAGGTGACAAAAGTGTTTTTGAAGTGGGATTTAAGCGTCTTCACACAGACACAGCAATTGCAACTCTATACTTTGATATTAGGAGATAAGTTGGGCCAGAACAAGCACAATTCATACGGGCTTTTATGTGGCATTGCATCTTTACACTGAATTTTGAGCAGAAACAGAACAGCTAAATTTACACTGCAAAGGTGGCAGAGAAGTACTTATGAAATGGAATTTAAAAGACATCTTTACACAGCTGAGTTAAAGTGATCGTTCACCGAAAACTGAAACTTCTGTCATTAATTAAAAACCCTCATGTCATTCCAAACACGCAAGACCTTCGTTCATCACAAACACAAATTAAGATATTTTTGATGAAATCCGAGAGCTTTCTGACCCCTCATAGACAACAACTCAATGACCATTTTCAAGGCCCAGAATGGGAGTAAATACATGGTTAAAATAGTCCATGTGACTACAGTGGTTCAACATTAATTTTATGACGCGACGAGAATAACAATAAAAAACAACTTTATTCAACAATTTCTTCTCGTCCGTGTCAGTCTCTGTCAGTCTCAAAGATGGTTTCCTTCAATTTAGGCAGTTTTTATATTGTGACGCAAGTTCAAAAGTTTGTATTTTAAATAAGTTTGGTTTTATTTAGTTATTTGATGCTATAAAAACGGGGATGTGACGTCATAATTCACAGTGGCTCTGAGTGATGTACAGTATAGTCATGGAGGCACCAACTGGCTTTTTTTCGGGATTTTCGGAAGGGGGTTGAAGCTTTAACATTCATTCTACATTTCCATAAATGTTTATTTCACACCAACATAACGAGTTGTTCTGCACTAAACTGTACTATTTTATAAGCTAATTAGTAAATAAATGTTATGGGCCAGATAGCTAAAAGACAGCAAGCCTAACGTAAAAAGCAGGTGACCGCTAGCTCGTGGCAGTTGCTAATTCTTTTGTCTACTAATTTTTGTCTAAAATAAGGATAACAAAAATGAAACAATGACTAAAAATACATTCAAATAACCCAATTCTATATGAGAAAAGCAGAGGTGTGTTGCAATAATAACTAGTTCTGACATATTGAATGTATGTGTTAAACAGGTGTTAACCATCAATTCTAGGATGCTAACCTAGCTAAAACAGACTACATGAGCAAAAGATTGTTGATGTCCACCAAATTGTGATGGTTGTTTAATTTCAATAATATGAAAAATTACGTAACTAATTTTTTTTTACAGTAAACAATACATCAATATGTTACTTTTTAAATTTGAATATGTGGTTAGCACTGTATCTGTATTTATCTTATTTTAACAAATCTTCAGTTTTGTTACAATCAGCAGACATCAAAGTTGTAGCAGTCAGGCTACTTAAAAAAAGAGGATTGTTCTTGCGATTGATTCTGCGGGAGTGTGGTACACCTTGATACCACGGCTCCACTTCAATTGATTCAAACATATTTATCTGACACAGTCTATCCAGGGATTTTGTAAACTAATGAATAAATGCAAGGATCATCAATTGATTGTGAATACATCATTGATTGTGAAGTTGTTGCTTTCAGTTTAAAGGGTTCTAATATGTGAAAATATTACTTTTTATTTTGATAAACCAAAATTGCAGCTCTACACCAGAGGTTGTACATCAGAAGTAAGGACCGATGTATTTGCATTTCTTTTGTGAATTCAGAAGAACAGACAGTGAGCCATGGAAAAACTAGACAATATGGAGCATGCGTCTGAGCATGTGAGAGCTGAATTTGACATTGTTGTTTTCCACTAAGAATGCAGTGACTCTCAGGAAACCATAAAAAAATTTCCATTTCAGCACCACTAACACAAAAACAAAAAGACAAGCTCAAGCGGATTCAAAAAGTGGTGTGGACAAAGAGAATGAGCTCTTGCTGACTTACCAGATTGGGGCTTTTAGAATAGTATGGGGCAATGAGAGAATAATGTGAGGTATTAGGAAATCAGAAATGAAAAAAGCAGACTGAATTTGGAGAAACTCAACAGTCAATGTTAGACAGTAAATTTCCTGTGTATCAAGGCAAATCTATTTATTCCTTTCCTAATCACCTGACATCTGTTAACCAATCATTTTATGATAGTGTCAGCTCATGCCACATTAATCAGGAAATGCCAGTAATGGGGGGGATTTGCATGAATATCAAATTTCTATTCATGACTATTAAACTTCTCATGGAGTGTATAGACAATATACAAAAGGCAACAATTCACTCTTGATATATTTTCTAGGATTCTTATATTTCCATTTTTATCATTAATTACGTTTTTATGAAACACAAAGTTATATTTTACAGAACATCTGAGTTTCTGCCTTTTTCACACAAAAAAGTCGAGCTTATTTCAGCCAGACACCATAACGGTGTTACAAATGTTACAAATGGTGCTATATCATGTCCTTTTCGGACCTTCAAATTGGGATGAACTATTCCTTTAAGCATGGCTACATCTTCATCTTTCTACCCTATTGTCATTGGCAAAAATTTATCTGAACTCTCATGAATACAACAAATAAAGCCTGAATCCAAAAATACTACCTTCAAAACAGACCATGTGTATGAGTGAGCTCTAGAATTCAGTAATATTTTTCAAGCCATTCAATTACACTCTTTTGTGTCTTAGTAGATTTGGAATTTGCTCCAAGGCAAGGCACCGCATTTTACAATTCCCTGTAGGATTGAAAGACAAATGGATTTTTCAGAACAAGAAATACAAGTGAGAAGATGAGTATTTGTTAAGGTGGATGTCAGTGTAGGAAACAGAAAGAGAGAAAGAGATTATGGTTTTAAAAACACCCAGATGCAGCCTAAACAAATATGGTGCACCAATCACAATGCGAGATACATATAATATGGAAATATTATGGCAGGTGCTGTCCAGGCATTTAATCCTGAGTCAACGTTTGTGATTAATGACAGTACAGTGAGTGGAGGTTTTGCCCCCTCATTTAGAGCGTGTGTAGCAGATGAGTGGACTCTCCCTCAGGGCTCGACCATCTCTCACAGCAGCAGCATGAGTCTTTCCCATTACAGAGTGGTGATGCTTCTACTGCAAGCAGAGCTACTGTTAATCCAACTCAGTGAGAGAAATCCCATGCACACAGCAGCAGAATACGTTTTTTAGTCCTCTTTTAGGGGGTTGTTTATTGCAGGGCCCCCTAACACGCCTGCCCACTACACTACTCCCCCAAACTTTTGAACAGTAGTGTAACTTTCTAGCTGCAAGCGTCAGTTTAGGGAATTTTTTTGAATTTCAATTTATTCGAATTTTTCATTACATGTCAACAAACTCTCATTTGAGTAGTAGACTGGTAGGGTTAGTAGAATAAGTTGACACGTACTGGCAAAGTTACTTATAGTCATTAGAATGTCTGTTGGGGACCATCAAAATAAAGTGTTAGCATAGTATTTTAAGCAGTTTACTAGTGCTCTAATGAAAGTTAGTTGACATGTAGGTGCAACGATACTTATAGTCAACAGAATGTCTAAAGGGGGCCATCAAAATAAAGTGTTATTAAAGCTGCATTTCCACCGAAATTACCCAGAACGATTTGTCGCAAGGAATTCCAAAGCAGCAGGCAGGGACTTTCTGAGGGGGAACTTTACCCACTTTTCCTGTGGTCGAAACACACAGAGTACCACCCCAAAGTTCCTAGTTCCTGGGGGAAGTTCCTGAAGTGGAAACACAGCTTACATTTTCTACCTTACCTCCAAATTTGAAATGCTTATCGGCATCTGATTGCAACCTTAGCTTAAATGAATTGATATTCAGGAATTGAACGGGAGTGTAAAAGGCATTCTCAGTCAACACAATTCTGAATGGCACACAACCCTGGAATGAACACAACAATTCGAGAGTCACACCTGTCAGTCCCAAACACACAACTAAAGAGAAAACCAGAGGAACACCAAGATTTCAGTCATTAGACTTTAGAACTGCTACTTTAGGATCGTTTACAATATACAATATAAAAGCTCAAGTAAACAACAACAGACCCTTTCCGTAGCGATGCCGTCAACGGCATTCAATCATAATTACCAGCTGCCCTCCCATCAAAAGTCATGCTCTGCTCTCCGCCACCCATTTATGAGTCTGTAAGGCCTCTGTGATAGCTGCAGAATCTTTTAAAAGTTGAAGTCATTGAAGTCAGATGAAATAAAACCTTTACTGTGACCCAATCAATGTGAGAGACAGGCAGTAATATAAGCTGAAGAAAGGCTGACTTCACACCACCTGTGAAAATCACCATCTCTATGGCACTTATCAGTAGAGACACTGGAGACACACTCATAATAGCATGCCATCACAGTACACATACTTCTAATTGGGCTAATTGGAGTTCGTATACAAGAGGGACTGTTCAAGAAAAGAAATGGGATAGACTGGTTAAATTTGATAAATTAAAGTGCATTTCACACCGTATTACAGAGCTGTGAATTTTTTTTTAAATCTATCTTTCTCTAACTCGCCACCTTGTTTTTTTCTCACTTCCCATATGGCAATCTTTAAAAGTCTGTATTACTTTTCACAGAAGTCAATTTTGTTTCAAGTGAGGCCCTGTTTCTTATCACACAATTCTCCACTGCCAGTGATATTGAGCAGATCCTGTATTTCTGTGTGTGTGCGCGAGAGTTTGTCTGTTTAGCAGACAGAGCAGGTGGATTGACGTTCTCTCCGGAGGCATATCAGCCCTGACAGGAGAAAGGAATGGCATTGTGGGCCGGCGTGGCGTTAAGTAATTGCCTTCTGACTCCACTGGGGGATGTAAATAGTTAGGAGCATGAAGCATACAGATATGCCAACTGAACAAACCAATCATGATAAAGAACCACGCAGACACACCAATCACAAGTAGGAGCATGAGTAAACAAGCGTCAAAAGCAGAAAAAATGACAGGAAGATTTGTCATTTTTTAAACCATTGTTGGCTTCAAAAACTTCCCCAAACAATATATAAGAATTTTACACAAAATGTAACTTTATTTTAATTGTATTTCAGACATTATAAGAAACCCTGAAGAAATTCCTAACTAACACTCTGATTACCTTAAGTCAAGGTATATTTTACTAGTGCAACATAAACATGTTAAGGCACAAATTTGAGAACAAATCTTTTTGGCTAAACCAAGACTAAATGATTTGTTCGCAAAATGGATTGACTGATTCAACCCAATCGTTACGTCCAGTTTTGGTTCAGCAGATTCATCATTCAGATTTGGAACACTTATTTCTAAACTGATGCTGAAATATATGCAAAATATTACCAGTCCAATTTTCCTCGCAGAGCCTGTGAGATTCATGCATGTTGGGAACCAAGCCTGATAAAAAATAAAGAAAAAACATGAGTATACAATAATTATAATTACTGCTATGAATAAAAGTCACGTTTAGCCTTAAATGTGTGAACTACTCAAATAATTGAGAAATGAAAATGCTCTCTAGTGCCAGAGAAAAGGGCCAGAATCTGAGTAAACACATTTAGCGTGTCTCTAAAACTTCTCATAGACCATGTGCGAATTGCTGCAATATGGAATCGAGAGGGCATGAAGAACCCAGAAAGCATATTTCAGTAATGAACTTAGATGCAGTGCAATTAGAAAGTTTATAGGCTGCATAATTTACTTTAACACCGCATAAGATACCTTGCCCGGCTCTTTTAGATTCCATTGCCCTCCATCTTACTTTAGGAAGACCAGAGACTCTCCAAACCAAAACTGGACCGTTTCATGCTTTCATGGCCTGTCACCCTCCATCAGGACTGAGATATATACCCATGTGACTGATGTACACCCAGACCAGGAGAGTTTGAACAACACAAGTCAACGCTGACAAGCTCTGTTCACATCAGTAAATCCCATCAGACCAGATTCAACCTTCCTTATCATACCAAAGTGTGCTAACCCCATCAGACCAGAGTCTACTACACCATAGTGTACATTTACACCCATATCAGACCACCAAGATCAAAATCATGCAAGAGTAAGTCTGAGTTATTCATGTGAAATAATAAATCATTCATGCAACAAATGAATGTTTAAACCAGCCAATAAATCATGTTGTTTACAGATTTTCAGCTGCATCTCTTGCATCACAATATCTGACAACAGACAAAGCCAGATCAAATGTCACAATGAATACGGGAGAAACAGCTGCTTGACTCACACACAGAGCGATTTTATCACTGGGGGTCACCAGGTAGCTATCTTATTGAGCATTATTGTAATACATTATTGAAATACATTATTGATGATCATTTTTTAAAACCTTGTAAATGATAAAAATAAGATACCATTCTATTTTGGAAATCAGTCAATTTTCTTGCTGCAGTGTTTGTGTATAATTGCAATACACAATACAGTACATCACATCATGAACAAGATTAATGAGTTTCATTCTACGAAATCAAACTCACTCAGAATACCAACAATTTCTGATATGGTTTATTTGCATCATTTTGTATTATATCGCTGTATGTGGGCTGAAACAAATTACACAGAACGGTGAAACTGCTCACAGTAGTATTAACCTCTCCATCTTGCCTACACTTGACTACAATCTCACAGGAGACAGATCACTGCCTTTGCTTCATCAAAAGTTGCCATATTACATCAATGCTCAATTACATAAAGTTCAACTTTTCTCTACTCAACTTTGGTAGACATGCAAACATTAAATTAATGATTCCGTTTATCTTTAATGTTGCAGATCGCTATCAGTGTGAATATACATGGAGTGAACAGGGTCAATGAGGGTAGAAGAGGACTGAGAAAACATATTGAGAAAATGGTTTAGAGCAGGTGCCCATGTGATGGAAAAAGAAGCCAGGATCTGGTGAATCTGAGAAGCTCATATCAGTGGGTAAATTGCACACTGAAGGTCGAACGGACTAAACGCATTCACATATTCACATTCTCATACACGTTGTGGCAGATATCTAAAGCACCAGCTCACAGCATGAACTCTAATGCTGTTGGTACAACCAACATGCACTGTTTATAAAGTAGTATTCTTCAAACTCTTCAAAAACATTTGTTCAAAGCATCAGAAGCTGAAAACAGACAGTGTGAAGGAGTTCTCTGAAGGTGTCTGACAAAATGTCTTGTAATCTTTTTATCTTTAAGTTTAGAAGAATAGCAAAAGTAGCAATTCAATTTTTTTTTGTTTGCCTCTAGGGCTGTTCCCGCCTCATCCAAACTCCAGCTGAGATCGGAGGAAATGCACGGAGGCAGACAAAGGCAGTGATTCTCATTCTAAAACCAACTTCCTGTCTGAAAAGCTGCTTTTTGCTCAAAAACACAGTGTGTAACAATAGGATTATCGGAAAAGTGCTCTATGCATTGTTGTCCCTTTTTTTTTTATCCCATCCCGACCCTTACATTAAATGTGTTGGTCCTTGCTGAATGTCAGTGCAAATTGAGTCAAATTGAAATGTCAGAGGAAGATGAAACTAAAAAGCAAAATGAGACAGAGCAGACGTGCTGAATGTTAGAGTAAAAGGTTGGAACTCACTTAGCAAGCTTTGCTTTTTACTTCGACTTCTACTGTCATTTCTTGGGACATAAAGGATGTCTTAACCATCCATAGGGAGCTTGTATTTAGAACCAAGAACTCAATGCTTTCATCTATATTGGGAACGCTAATTTATTCTCTATTTGGATAGAAATTTCACAAAATGTTTCTACAAAGAGCAAAAGCCCTTAATAAGAAAGGAAGTCCTCACTAATACTATAATATAATGTGTAATACAATATAATATTAATTTAAAATTAACTTTCGTTCTTTATATTTGTTTGTTTATTTGTTTCTTTTGTTATTGATAGGCTGTATAATTACTCATAGTTTTAAAAAATATGATTGTAAATTATGAAAATAAGATATCCTTCTATTTTGGCAATCAATCAGTTTTCTTGCTGCAGGGACAGAGTTTGTGTAGAAATTGCTTTTATACATGTAACACTTCACAATAAGGTTTCATTAGTTAACATTAGTTAAAATAATCACGAACAGTACTTCTACAGCATTTATTAATCTTTGTTAATGTTATTTAATGTTAATGAAAGATATTTAATGTTATTCAACATGTACTAATACATGAATCAGATCATAGGTTGTATTTGTTAACATTAGTTAAATGGTTTGTCTGTCATTAATTACTCACCCTCATGTCGTTCCAAAGCCATAAGGGTTTTGTTCATCTTCGGAACACAAATGAAGATCTTTCTGTCCCTCCATTGGCAGCTACACAACTACCACTTTAACGCTTCAAAGAGTTCATAAAGAGATCGTAACACGAATCCATATGAATTTAGGGGTTTATTCACATATAAACATTGAACATAAACAGATGCTCAACCAAACTAGCTTGATGCACGAGAACAAACCTCTTGCAGAAGCTCAAACGTGCTGCGTAACACACGAGAATGAACCTCATTGGTTCTTGCAGAAGCTCAAACGTGCTGCGTAAAACACGAGAATGAACCTCATTGGTTTTCACACGTCAAGCGAACAAGCTTAAGCTTCCATTTACCACAACTGATGTGTGCGTTTATGAATGTTTATATGTAAATAAAAGCCTAAATTAAATCTGTTCAGCACATAAAGAGATCGTGTCTCTTCATAAAATGTTGGACTACACCGCTCAATTCATATGGATTAGTTTTACGATCTCTTTATGAACTTTTTGAAGTGTCAAAATGATAGTTGCGTAGCTTCCAATGGAGGGACAGAAAGCTCTCAGATTTCATCAAAAAGATCTTCATTTGTGTTCCGAAAATTAAAGAAAGTCTTACGGGTTTGGAATGACATGATGGTGAGTAGTTGATGACAGAAATTTCATTCTTGGGTGAACTAACATGAACAAACAATGAACAGCTCTACTTTTATTAACTAACGTTAGATGAATAAATACTGTAACAAATGAGTTTCTCATAGTTAGTTCATGTTAGTTAATACATTAACATAACAAATTAAACATTATTGTAAAGTGCTATCTATATATGTTTATTTTTATTTTTTTCTATTACGCTAACCAAGGCTGCATTCTTTTTGTAATTTATATCACACCCACACTATTAAGTTTGGGATAAGGAATTTTTTAATACTTTTGTTCAGCTACAATGTATTAAATTGATAAAAAAACTGACAGGGAAGACTTAAATTAGAATGTTACACAAAATTTGGGTAAAACTTTACAATAAGGATCATTAGTTATTGTCCCTTCTATGTAAAGCGCTTTGAGTACCCAGAAAAGCGCTATATAAATTTTATTAATTATTATTATTAATATTAGTTAACTACCTTAGTTAACATGTATTAAGATTAAACAATACTTCTTCAGCATTTATTAATCTTAGTTTATATTGATTTCAACATTTACTTATACGTTATTAAAATCAAAGGTTGTATTTGTTAACATTAGTTAATGCACTGTGGACTAACATGAGCAAACAATTAACAGCTGTATTTTTATTAACTAACATTAACAGAGATTAATAAATACTGTAACAAATGTATTGCTCATTGTTAGTTCATGTCAGTTAATACATTATCTAATGTTAACTTGTGAACCTTATTGTAAAGTGTTACCAATATTTGTATTAATATTTAAAATTGTAATTTATAAATGCTGTTTTTTTAACCTTCTAGTAATCAAATAACCCAGAAACAAAATTGTAACACAGTTTCCACAAAAATATTAATAATAGAATAAGCATATTAGAATGATTTCTGAAGCATCATGTGACACTGAAGACTGGAGTAATGGCTGCAAAATAAGTACATACACAAATATGTAAATACATTTATCAATTACAAAAGAAAGATGCAGTCTTGGTTAGGATAATAGATGTTTCAGAATATTTACATTTACAAACTTTTAAACAGCAGTGTGTGTCCCTAGTAAACCCTACGTTATGAGGACAAAATGTCACCACAAAGATGACAATATCCAAATTCCTTGTCCTTGTGGGGACATCGTTTGGTCCCTGTGAGGAAAACAGTTTATAAATAATTATATATGATCCTTTTTAAAAATATAAAAATGCAGAATGTTTTCTGTAATGGGTACTGTAGGTTTAGAATAATTAGTTAAATTTATATAGCGCTTTTTCTGGGTACTCAAAGCGCTTTACACGGAAGGGGGAATCTCCTCTACCACCACCAATGTGCAGCTCCACCTGCATGATGCGACGGCAGCCATAGTGCGCCAGAACGCCCACCACTGGTGGAGAGGAGACAGTGATGAAGCCAATCAGTATATGGGGATAATTAGGAGGCCATGATGGACAGAGGCCAAGGGGCAAATTTGGCCAGGATGCCGGGGTTACACCCCTACTCTTTTTCGAAGGACATCCTGGGATTTTTAATGACCACAGAGAGTCAGGACCTCGGTTTAACGTCTCATCCGAAGGAGGGTGCTCTTTGAGAGTATAGTGTCTCCATCACTATACTGGGCGTAAGGACCCACACAGACCCCAGGGTGAGCGCCCCCTACTGGCCTCACTAACACCTCTTCTGGCAGCAACCTGGTTTTCTCAGGTGGTCTCCCATCCAGGTACTAACCAGGCGCAACCCTGCTCAGCTTCAGTGAGCAACCAGTCTTGGGCTACAGGGTGATATGACAGCTGGAAGATATAATATAGCCTACAGTTTGCACAGTATAAAAATCATTCTGTATATGGAATGTCCCTATAAAACATGAAAACCCAATGTGTGTGTGTGTATACATTAGAAATATATTTCTATAAAATAGAAAAATGTATAATAAAACCAGAGGACCGTTTCAGTTTAGTGAGGTCAGTCATGTCCACCTCTTCAACATAAAACATATTTTATCAGCTTGATTACTATAGGCACTCCATGGAGTCTGAGCGTTCATCTACTTTAGCAATAAAACTTAGTTTCCAGGCTGACACAAATGCTCTATACCAAATGTTACTTGCATCTTGAGTCATGCAGTTAATTAGTGTGCCTCAGTTTCTCTTCAGCAAATCTGTTAATGAGTACACGAAAGAGGAAAATGGTACTCAGGCGGCCACTGTTCAGTGGCTTACTGAAAAATATGACTGTAGACTTCAATTAGAGCTTAATTAGGATTCATTCACCTTTACGATGACCGCAAGATCTGACTTTCTAACAGTGGGTTGTCAGAGTCACAGTCCATTTTAGAGGCCGTTGACCCAGTGGAATGGACTAACAGAGAAATGTCACTTCATTACATGTCATGCCAATGGGTCTGAACTTGCCATGTAGAGCAGGGCTGGGATCCAAGAGCCTGGATATTGCAATATTTTACTGGAACCTAATGATTTTCATAATGTTTGGCCCTGTTCACAGTTCTTTAACGCCTACATTCTTCCACATGCACAGACGGAACACTGTACTGAAACTGAAGTGTTTTTTTCCTGCTATGGAAGTCAATGGGGGCCATCAACTGTCTAGTTACCGACATTCTTCAAAATATGTTAATTTGTGTTCAGCAGAAGAAAAAAAATCATACAGGTTTGAAACAACTTGAGGGTGAGTAAATGATGACAGAATTTTCATTTTTAAGTGAACTATTCCTTTAAGTCCTCAGTAGTTTTAGTTTGATTCATGAACAATTGACTGAGTCAGCTGAATCAATCAAAAAGACTTACAAATCTGTCAACAACAACACAAAATCTGTCAAGTTAACAAAGTTAACTTGACTAAATATATTCAATTGGAATCAGAACTAGAATAGTTAACTTCCTCACACGTCCAATCACTAATAAAAAAGAGACTAATCTACTTCCTGTGAGAATGAACACATATCCAAACATGAAAATGCACAATGAAATTAAAGCTGCTCACATATGTAACCGAGACTGAAAATGTGTTCAGTTTCTTCATGAAAATACTGCAATTATCCATTGTGCTATTAACAAATGACACTGAAAATAAGTGTCACAGTTACTGAATGTGCATTCAGCCATGACGGTGCTAATTATGCAGCTGAAAATTTCTCTCAGCTTTGTTCACTTTCATCACTTTATCAAAACCCAACACTCACCAAAAGCCGCGTAGAACTCCTCTCTAGTTAGGTGTTCGTCATCGGTGACGTCGTTAAATTTGAACAGGTCGAACAGGGTACACTCTGATGCTGTCCTGCTCAGACCTTCCTGCTTGATGACCTGCATGACAACAAGATTAAAGATCAAAACATTAAAAAGATTAAATCTGTATGACACTTTAAAATGATTACTCACCAGAGCAAATGTTTTTGTGCAGTGTATGTAGCTCAAGGAAATACTAACAAAGGATGTTCAAATTTAAGGACATGTTTGTTTACACAATTTTGGTGCCGTCTTGGGCCTCCACATGACGTCTGATGTAAAATCTCCATCCTGAAGCAAAACCACTGCTCTAGTGTACCATTCTGAATAATTAAAGATGTGATTCCTATCTGCATCAGACATTGTGCATCCTGTCGGCTGGCACACATCCAGAACTGAGCAAGATTTTATAACAGCCTTATGCTGAAAAACATGAGGGATTACTGTAAAACGTTCTATAATACATTCATCCATGCCAGAAAAATCTGATGGTAATTACAGTTAGAGAAAGAAAGCTGGAAGGATTGTTGATAATAAATGTTAGGGGTTAGATTCATAGTTAAGATTTGGAAAATGCCTTGAGCATATGCGGTATGAATAATCATATTTAACTTGGTGACTGACTGCTGGTCAATGGATTCAAAACTTACTGAAAGTGATATAACTACACATAATATAGATACCATCTCCTGAAAGATTTGGTATACCTAGTGCTAAGACTGACCCACACTTATATTACTAAAACCCAGTGTTGGGAATAACGGCGTTTAAAAGAACGGCGCTAGGTAACGACGTTAATTTTTCAGTAAGGGGGTAATCTAACTAATTACTTTTCCCGTCGTTACAACGGCGTTAACGTTACTGAACGTTAAATGCGGTGCGTTACCACGGGCGTCAGTTTGGTTTGAAATGTGCTGGCGACAGAGATGTATTCGGACGTGCATTTTCAGAAATGCTGATACAAAGTTGTCAAACTGTGCAGCCTCTCTGCTCAACCAGTAAATAAATCCATCGATCCGCAAATGTTATTTGAGTTCTTAAGTGGGCTAGTGGTAGATCATTTGTCAAGCATGTCAGAGATTACGGATCGAATCCACACTTCTATAGTTGTTTTTTTTTCTCTCTCATCAAAACTGAATTTGTTCAGCAGGGACACGTTTGTGTGCTTTTTATTTTGTGATTTCACCGAAACGAATAGTCTCCACAACGGTGATAGATTGAAGCGCGCGTCCGAGTGAAGACTGTACGTGACAGCGCGAGCCACAAGAGAACAACTATCCATGCAACTGATAGCAGCGGGAACGAGCGCTCAGCTTGATTTAAAAAACAACACATTTTAGCGCTAGATCTCTTATTTAATTGCGAACTAAATGAATGCTCTGCTAACTGGAGATGTTTTATTTATTTGTATTAACATCCGTGCCTCAATGTTTCAAAAAGTGGTGGGTACAAAATGACTCATGACGGAATCTGGTGGGGACGTGTACCCACCGAAATCGACGCCTATGTGCGTTACTATTATAGACAGTAAAGGTTACTATGTAGGCTATTGATTGAATAAACTGTAATCCGAACGCACCCCGTGGCTTACACAGCTAGTGAGGAGGTGGGTTAATAACGAGGTATGCGATTATGATTGGCTAAGGCAGAGTCATGTTTCCTGGTAGCCAATCAGATCCAGTGTTTTTACACACATGCCAGCACAAGCGCCACACACACACACACACACACACACACACACACACAACAGCTAAACAGAGATTCGATGAAGCAGCAGAGATGGCGAGTCAGGAGCAATCCAATGAAAAGTTGGGATTTTCAAGGTGCAATATAAGCACTACTTCTGTTCTACTAAGTTCAACTGACTTGTGAAAACTGCTAAAAAAACTGTCTTTTTTAACAGTAATGCAAATAGTTACTTTCCCTGGTAATGAGTTACTTTTATTATAGAGTAATTCAGTTACTAAATCAGTTACTTTTTGGAACAAGTAGTGAGTAACTATAACTAATTACTTTTTTTAAAGTAACGTTCCCAACACTGCTAAAACCAGATCTGTGTGTTCATATTCAACCCTGTGCTTTTATTATCTGTTGCAAACTGTAATCCTCTTATAGACACTGTATACCAGCACAGCAACTGACTCAAAACCTTTACTTTCACCTCTTTTGCTCTGCAGTGCTGATTTACCGTTTACTTCAAAGACAAACTAAACAAACATGCAAACTTTCAAATGCTGAAATTTGTTGATGTACCTCTCTGATCTGCGTGCCGCATGCTACAGGCGACGCCAGCAAAGTTTTCCATAATGAACGACTCTCTACATCCGATCCACCGTGCTAAATGAAATCCCAGAACAGCTTCAGGCATGTACTTATTCTATCACTTTTAAATATAAACACTTCTAGATGCACAAAAATGCAGGATAAAGTTAGTTCTGGAAAAAAGTTTTTGAGCATCACTTGTTTGAAGATGCAACTTTTTTTTAATATTTAGATTAGATTAGATACTTTTATTCATCCCGAATGAAATTTAAGGCATCCAGTAGCTTAGACAGCACATATATCACACATACCATAAAAATAAAAGTAATAATAATAATAATAATAATAAAACATATATATATATATTAAAAGCTATTAACTCTGACAATGAATATTAACTATTAGCTGGCTATGAGTAAAAACAATACATGATAGAAAATAAATTATAAGATGTAGATGTTAGAAGTTATGAGTCCAGATTGTGTAGGAGGGCTAAAATAGCCATTCCGACAGTTATACAACAGACAAACTAAGTAATAGAGAAGACAACTGGGAGACACATGCTCTTGCTTAAAAGTCCATCTCTCCCCTCCCCCTTTGTGTGGTATTGAAGAGCTGGATGGCCCTGGGTACAAAGGACCTCCTCAACTTGTCTGCAGAGCAAGACAGTGACAGAAGTCTGCACTGAACATGCTCCTCTGTTTGATGAACGTGCTGTGTAGTGGGTGAGCATCCTGCTCATGGTCAGTGTAGCTGTGAGTGACTCCAGCTCAATGCCGACAACAGAGCCAGCTTTCCTTACCAGTCTGTTCAGTCGCTCAGCGTCTCTCTTCTTCATGCTGCCTCCCCAGCACACCACAGCATAAAACAAGACACATTTTGCATCGGATGTAGTGATGCACATATTTATAAAGTGTCTTAAACATCCAAATATGTTTTGGGGGCATTAGTATTTTAGCTTATACAATGTACTGTATATTTCAAGGCTTGGTATTAAATGTATTACAATTTTGCATTAAGTGGTTTCCAGAATGACACTATGTATTATTAAATATATCGACATTATTAAATATATCATATGACATCAATAACAATATTCATTCATTAAGTCAGAAAGGGTTCATGGACTGTCCCTTTACTTTCGGCATAAAGATCACTCCAGGTGTACCAGAAGACCTACAGAGTTGAGCAGAATACTGATAGAGTTTAATTGCTCTATTAGAGCAGAATGGTTTGATTTCACTGCAAGACATTTCACTATATGTTCCTATTCCTCTAACACCTTTTCAACCTTGCGGTAGCTTCATGTCAAAAGGCCAAGCTTTTGTATTCAGGGCCGGTCCGAATTTTCACTTTTTACATTGTCTTCGATCTGCCATGCATGAAAAGAGATCTATTCTTCTTCCACTGAGAATGAAGAAAAATGCAAATGACATGAAAATATTGCACAATGAAATTGAAATAGCTCACGCCTGTAACTGAGAGTGAAAGTGCGTTCAGAGTTTTCTCTCTGGAGAAATATGAATAAATTTATATTTTGCTCATTTTGCTATGCACAGTATCTCTATGGACAGGTGTAATCTTTCTGCCGCAGGACAAGATGACCTGGGATCAGTTTATGAACAAGTTATTAAAAAAAGAGACAAGCCCGCCTGCTCATTTGCCATTTCAAATTAATGCAATAGAACGTGGGTAAAAATGATCCCCAGCTATCAGATTCAAACATTAGATATTGTATTATTGTAAACAAACTAAAACATGTATTCGCAAAAAAGGCTTTGATTGGACTTCATCATTTCTTTTCCCTTTTTTTAAACTTAAAATAGTACACCCAAAAATACAAATTCTGTCATCATTTACTCACCCTCATGTCTTTCCAAACCTGTATGACTTTATTTCTTCAGTGGAACACAAAAGAAGATATTGAAGACTGTTGATAACCAAACAGTCAGTTCCCATTGACTTCCACTGTTTTGTCTATATAATAGAAAGTCAATGGGAACAAAAACTGTCAAGTTAGCAACATTCAAAAAATATCTTCTTTTGTGTTCCACAGAAGAAATAAAGTCATAAAGGTTTGGAAAGACATGAGGGTGAGAAAATTTCATCAAGAAAACCCAGAACATTTGAGCTGCTTTTGAGAAATTCAGGAAATTCATTTTTTTTTTGTCTTGCACTCACATCCCTTATTTTCTCTGTTTTCCCTTTTCTTCACTCTTGCAATTTCAATAAAACCTCATGTACACTATTAAAAAAAAAGGTCTGTCAAGCCAAAAATCACTAAATATGTAGTGGTCTTTGAATGGTCTTAACCATTTTAATCACAAAACTCTGGTCAGGAAATGAGCAATAATTGCACAAATACTGTAGATAAAGTAACTTAGCACCTTTGTTTTCTTTAAAGGTTTAAGATGAGCGGGTAAACTTGCAGACATCTTTTTAGAGAATGAAGACTCTTTGCTGTTCCACTCAATGTTGATGGCTTCAAACAGTTCATGAGAAGTAAAAAAAAAAAAGCCTGCCATTTCATTTGAGTTTATTGTGAGACCAGGGTTCAAATCTGAAATCTGACCAGGCCAGCCTTGATAGACTTGTTGAAATTTGGGCAGGAACATTGTCTTGTTGAAAAATAATATTTGATCATTATCTTTAGATAACAACTTTTAATTTTTGGGAAGCAAGCCATTCTGCAATATTATCCTGTACTCCAAAGCATTAAATGACTTTTCAGAGTGAATTTCACTAAAACCAGTAGCTAAAAAGGCTCCCCACACAATGACAGCTCTTTCTCCATTATTCACTATGGTAGAGATGCATTTATTATTAGATGCATTTATTATTATATTTCTCAGCAGATTTTTGAAGACACTGCTCAGGAGCATCACCAAGCAACTCCTGTTAATTCAGGATTCTTCACTCCACACACAACTTCCCATATTCTGCTGAAAACTTCATTCTGTCTTTGATGTTTTTCTGAGACAAGCAGCAAGGGCATTTTAAGTATGCATTAGCTTAGCTTAGCCATTTTGGGCTTGGACCTTTTTTTTTTACTCAGGAGTGTATATGTTAGCAGCTAGATGCTACCTTGGTGACATAATTCAGCATAATTCCAGAGCAACATATCATTCAACATATCATAAATAGATGTTTTCATTTGCAAGGCATTAAAACATGTATGAAAGACCAATGAATCATAAATGATAGCTCACTCAACAGGCCCAAAACACTCTGACTCTGGCCTCAATCCATCTTTATTGTTTAACCCTGCAACATCTCTATGACTATTTTATCAGAAAACTGACCTCTTCTGTTTGAAAATGGTCATTAAGATGACAGATACACGTTAAGAAGGTCAAAAGACCCCACGTAATTACGTCAATTAAACGGGTGAAAGAAGAGACTGATTTTGGTCTGCTCTTGTTCTGTCTTACCTGTGAGAGCTCACTGCTGTCAACTCTTCCGCTACCATCTGCGTCAAAGCGCTTGAACATCATGTCCACCAGATGCTTCCTAGTTGCCATATCCTTCTCATGGCTGCCATGGTTACCAGAGGTCAAGTACCTCTGGGCGTGTAAGTCCAACATCTTGGTCTTCAATTTTTTATAATCTCCTAGACGACAGTTATCATCTGTGAAGAGAGGGAGAGAAATGGTGGTCAGATCAGTGAGGGGTATGGAGATGGATTCACGGTTCTGCAGCATTATTAATTCATCAATCCTGTGGCAATATGAAGCCCTTTATACAAATGGTCATGTGAGGAATTCTAACAGGTCTGTCATGTAAATAAATTATGAGAATTTGCAGATTTGGTGGATCTCACAAGAAGATTCAGATAAACTTGAGGATTTCCAAATGTATTTTCATTTATACATTTGTTAGTGGCTTTCATCGAATGTTAATTATTAGTGCATTCGAAGTATATGTTTTAACAATCTGCATTGCCTGGGAATCAAACTTTCAACCTCGGTGTTGCTAGCATACTGTTCTCCAAGATACAGGAATGAAAAATGAAAATTAACTCTAAATAGATGTCAATAGATGTCAATAGTGACTCTGAATAGAATGCATTCTTGACTGTCAATATTCAAAACAAAATCTCTGAATATATAAATAATAGTTCAAACATATTTATTTACCTTATTTTTCTATTTTCTGTGAATGTGTGAGACTTCCGATTCATTAGCCGCTATAGGCAAATAACTAGAATAACAAAGTGCAGTAAATGGAAAAACTATTTGTCCTATAAACCAGCGTGTTGATTACGATAATTACATAAAATAATATGATACCAAATACCAGTTTGCAATATCAAGCAGAATACAACTAAAATAACAGGAAGCGAACGACACCAGAAGCCTAGCGTGTTAAAGAAGCTAGATGTTAAAGATAAGGTGGATACAACAGTTCAATATACATGAAGTTAATACTGAATAGCTTACATTGTTACTTTGTTCCGCCAATGCAAATAGTTCCAAACAAAACCTCTGTACTAAAACAGAACCACTGACTGTACATCTCCGAGCAACACAAATTAGTTTAGCCTTTTCTTTAAGGCGAGACACTACAGGTGAATAGAGTAAAATAAAAATAAAAATAGATACCACCATGAAATTTACAACACAAACCACCTACATCACATTCAAACTTATAACACAGCATTTATGGCCTTCAACTGAACAGAAAAACAGTCAAAAACACACATCTAAATGTCAGAACACGTCACGTGATGCATCTGAACGAATGACGCTGTCAGAAATTGACATAAGCCAATGAGATTTCGGTTTTAGAGTTAAATGCCAATTGTACTTTCACGATTGGTTTCTGATAAAAAGGAAATGACCATATTTGGATCCGACAACGATGTACAGGAGAGAGAGAGAGAGGTTTCCAACGGTGTATGTGATGACAGAGTCCATGCAGCGATCGCGGAGCAGCATGTTGATTTAGAACGACAACTTTTGTTGAATTTAGGAGAAATCTACAGACGCAAATAGACAAAGTGTAGTAAAATAAAGACCTAAATGTGTATTTTGGAATTTTTTTCACCACAAGTCTGAAAGAAGACATGTTATTTAAGACAAATATCCCAAAATCTCAAAATTGACCAGTGGAAAAAAAAAGATGTTTTTGCCTGCCGTGTCTCGCCTTAATTCTGAATGATTTGGCATTTTGAATGAATGATTCAATGATTCACTAATTCCTGAATAAATCAGCGTTAAAAAAAAAGTTGAACAAATGATTCAATGACTCATAATAACGGTCTTGTGTTTCATTCCTAAATAATCAGTGATTCTGAACAAATATTTGCAATGAATGATTCATTGACTCACTAATGAAGTCTACCAACTGGTGTAACTATGTAACTTGAATTACAAGAACAGCATGCATAAATTAGAGGTAGTACATATGATGATAAAAAAACAGCTAGTATAATTCTTCAAACAGCTAAATCATTATGTCTATCAATAAAATGACAAAATGCGATACTGCTGTCTCAACAATGCTAATGGGTTACAGAAGAATCGCTCGGTGTTATGCAAACACGGCAGAGGAGGACAGACTGCGCATTATTCTAGCATTCGTGTTAGTTAGAGAAAGCACTGGAAAGGTAGCATAGGGACTTAAAACAGTTGCTGGAAACAATGGCTGGGAAGTCTTGTCAAAAAGGATTTGACAATATTTGAGATGTTTTTGTCGTTATATGTAGCTCAGGTGGTGCAGTGTGGCTTCTTGTGAGAATACCGATGTTGTTTCTGGAGCATAAGAGATGGATAATGAAAGGCAGTAACAGAAATGAAAGCAAAAGAGGGAGAAAGAAAGAGGTTGAGGAAAAGCAGCTGGTTTTAAAGACTGTCAAACTAGTTTCACTGACATATGTCAAGCCATTCACAGCTCATCTCCACATGACTGCACCACTTACTGCAATGTGTGTGTGTGTGTGTGTGTGTGTGTGTGTGTGATATACTGAGATATATGAATATACGTGTCTGAGCCTAGTGGTGAGTGCATGTGTGCTGATCAGCCAAAGTGTGCCACACATCACAAAATGGCCTCTACTTTGACAAGCCACCATGGCAGGAAAGCTTCCTTCCCTAGAAATGGCAGAATGAATAAAAGATAAATGGCTGTCTACCGACTACCTTGCCCAGAGGAGATGAAGGTCAGTGTCGTCAAACCTATGTGTGTGTGCACGTTTGCACACACGGCACATTAGCATTCCCATATTTTGGCTCGTGGCAAATGAGGAACTGCATGTCTTCTATCATATTCCAGACTTGCAGATGTGTGACTGGGAATATTTATACTGCATGATCCACCTGTGATTTGACAGCTGTAGAGTTCTAGCAATGTTGTTATACCATGCAGAAGGCAAAACTCTGAAATGTGTGGAAAACTGGAGATTTCTAGAATCAGAGCTACATGAATGAGCAGCATTTCAACAGGAGCCATGCACGTGTCCTTTGATTTTTAGTGTGGACTAAAGCTGTGAGAAACCATGTTTGTGAATAAAACGCACCAAAGGTTAATATGCAGTACATATATTATAGTGGCACAACTGGTTATTGAAAAAATAACATCTGTTTCCAAAAACAGAAACCCATAGTATTTTGGGGGGGCTTTTGTTTACTTCAAAACACATTTTTCTTGTGATCTTAACTTAACTTGAAAAAAAAAAAAAAATACAGCTACAGTACTTGTGTTTTTCTTTTGTTCTGTTAAAGATTCATTATTTGCGACATCTATTGTATATTTACCGTAATAGGATTTCAGGGCTAAAAATCTTCAGAGTTTCAAGAGGTCAATTAATTTTCCCAGAAACAGTTTGAACAATCAAAGGGTCCTAAAATAACTTACTGCACAATGTAGTCAATATGTTTGGATATGTGTATGAAATTTAGGGACGCAAAATTAGTAAGCCGAGAATTATTTTCATGTTATGGCTGATATTAAAATTGTATATATTGTCTAAAAAAAAAAAAAAGCATTGTAAAAATGCAAAAAATGCAAAAAAAAAACAAAAACAAAAAAAACCCCAGAATAAATTATAAAGAATCCACAATCTCTCCAATACTTCTGATTTATCTAGGATACAATCACAAGTCATTCAGTTCCATTCTGAATTATTTGCATAACACACAAGATAAATGGCTTCAAAGCAGCTTTAAAAAAAAAGGAAAGTGCTCAGACTGGCAGTTCTGTTTTAGGAGAACATGGGTGACTGGACAAACACCAAAAGTACCATTGTCAAGACATTCAACATATTTCCTGTCCTCTGTCCTCTCATGAGATTTTTTCATGACATATGCCGCTTCAAATGCTTAAGTTCTCAATATGAAGGGAAAAAAAAAACGGTGTATTAAATAATTATAAATTACTCGTGGAAAAATTTGTTTAACAAAAATAGGGTTAAAAACATAATAAACTAAATAAATAATCTGTTCTGCATTAGATGCTTATATGCTTCATATTTTGTAAAAGAATGCCAAAGTGCGAGCCAGTACATAAGGTATAGGGTGTTATACAGAAGGTGGATGAAAAGTCTACACAACGGAAATAGGTTTTACTTATAGCAAGAACAAAAATCAGAAAGGCTGTTGTTTCCAACTGATCTATTTATGCATTCTCTCTCCAAATTTCTCCCACAGAGGAGCACATTTACAAAGTTTGTTAATGACCTTCCTGTCTTTATTTGTTTAACCTTCATCCCTCAGAGAGTTTCTTATGGATGAAGGCTATTAAATATATATCCGTCCTCCAATGTACGACACAACCGAGACCTCTAGTACTACAGAAGGTCACTGATAATGGACCCATCATGCAACTTTTTCTCATCTCAGTAAACACACGTGTGAGCGCCAGGTCCGGTGGTAATAGCACTCCATCCATGTCTAACAAAAACCCAGATTCATCCTCTTGTGAGTTCCTGAATAAATTATAGTATGATGGTATTGCTCACATAGGACGTGCAGTTGATGGTTGTGACCCGTGGCCCGGCAGCGAGATGCATGCTACGGCTGGTTGCCCATTCTGATGGGAATTTTGGTTCATCATATTACTTTGCAAAAGTGAGGAGATGCGATAAACAAGTTTGTGATGGGCAATTCAAGACACGTAGACAAATAAAAGTGTTAGGATGCATGTGTCTAGCTCTGGCAAGCTGCTGTTAATTATAATTGGGGTAATAGATTATAGGATAGAACGCTAAGAAATGACGTCACAATACGCATTCACCTAAATATAGTCATGAACAATGATAGTTCACTCCTTAGACCACACACAATACATCTTTCATTTAAAACTGTTTACTCATTTAAATTTACTCGGCCTCATGTCATTCCAAATTAGAAAAACCTTGAACCCCCTCCTCACCCACAAAATAAATGTTTTTTGAGCACAAAATCAGAAAATTATAATGATTTCTTTAAAAGGCTTTGCCTAGCCTATATTTAAAGTTCGTCCTGACATTTCTTGTTAAAATGGCAGTCTTTGAAGTTAACTTTAATTTTATGTCCTTACATTTAAATTATATATCCTGTTTGCTACCTCAATTCAAATTCAGAAAATAAATTGGAACATAAAAAGCATTCTCAATTCAGTTTAATGTGACATCAGCACACAACCCTGCACTTCAGTTTGCCAATGTGCCAGAGCCTCTTAAAACAGTTCAGAATATCAGTATTCTTTGACAAAAATTACACAAATGCAGCATTAAGCCCAGAATCATTTAGTACAAGCCATAAAACCACTCAAGTGGCCTGCGTGGTTCACTTTGAAGCAAAACTTGGCACGTCCAGGCTGCCCAGAGGAATGACACAGGAAAAGCAGGTTTGATCTCTCTCTGTTTGAAATTGGTTAAGACGGCCACCTGCATTCATATCTGCATGTTTGATCCCCTTTCCTGTGATGTATGGTACCCTGAGTCACTTTGAAAAACACCCTTGTTAATCTAGTTAGATCAGATGAAATTCAGCCGTGTCAGAAGGTGGGTTTAATATGGTGGCATTAATAAAAACAGCTTAAGGGCTTGTTAACATTAACGAGCCAATTTTATCATTTAGATAAGTCATTTAGAAATAATAATAAAACGGATGCTGTAAATTCCTCAACCCTGCTCCTGGGTACCTGCTTCAGCTCACATGGCTTGTGATTTATCAAGCCATCCTGAAGAGCTTGGTTAGTTTCAGATGTTTGGTTGGAGCTAAACTCTGCAGGACAGTGCATGTGTCCCCTAAATATCTCGGCTGTGAGTCCTTATTTTGGGGGAATATTACAGATAAAAAAAATAATTACTCAGCTGAGATCACTCAGCAGCCCCGTTAATGTTTTTCTTCTTCTTGGCCTTCTCCATTGTTTCATCATTTACCCACCTTCATATCAATTAAAACCTGTAACCTTCTGTGGAACACAAAAGAAAATATTCTGAAGAACTGTTTCTGTACATTCAATGAAAGACAATCGGGTCCAAAACAACACGGGACCCCTCCGACTTTCAATGTATGTAATAAAAAAAGTCAAAGTTTCAGAGAAACAATGCATGCATAAACATTTGGAAAGGCAAAAGAGTGAGTAAAAGAAAGATTTTTTTTGGGGTGAACTACCCTTTAAAGGTAAGTGACTAGAAAACCAAATTATTCAACCAGTATTCTTTCTTGGTTTCATTAACTTATCTGTCACACTAATATTTAGTTTGCTAGTACTACAGTCTGCAGAGATTCTGATGGAAATAGATAATTTGTGTTATGAAAGCAAAGCAAGTTTTGAGTATTGCAAGTAGGTGCTGATTTTGTGATTTTTATTCAGATTTAATATTTTAACAATGTCAGATGTTTCTCTTTGTGAAACATTGTTAAGCATATGAATATAACATATCACATTAAAAAAAATAGCATAATTAACTTCTTTTGGGATATAAAAAAAATCGTCCCTTAAGATTGCAACAACATTAATGAACCCTAAAATCAGCTAAAATTGTCTATGTCTAGTCCATTCCTCTAATTCTTTAGGTCTCTCTATATCACCACAGTGAAATTTTCCCTCTGTTGTATTGATGCCCTGTGATCATCCCAGATCGGTGCAACAGCAGTAGATCAGGGTCTCTGTGTGCTGCTGTTCTCAAAGTACATCGCTCTACATGCTCTATACATCAAATACACACTCGGCTTCAGTCTCTGCTTCAGTCTGAGGTCACTGATTGCAGTCTTTAAGGGCACAGGGCCAGTGCCATTGCTGTCAAGTTCTGGCGCTGCAGAAATGGACGCGTGAATGCAGTGGGCTGTAAAGTCTGCTCTCTCTCTCTCTCTCTTTCTGCCTGACCACCTTACATCTCGCTGGAGAATTTCACAGGGAGCGCATTCAATAACAATCTACCTGCTGCTGGATATCCATTTGAGTTGTTGCAATGACAAATTTACAACTCTCTGGCAGGCTATTATTCAGGCTCTCCCAGCATGATGTGCGAGTAAAAACTTTGCATTTGCCTTAGTGTTTTGTCCTTTTTCCTCTTTCGTCTTCATTGTTTTTGTCTCTCTCTGTGTCTCAGTAGTGCTGCTTTATTCTACATAAAGTAAGTCATCTTCTCCAGCTGTCTACCTCCCGTTTCACCTCTAATTTGATTTCCACACTCTCTTTTCTCCTGTCACAGGTTCTTTCTATTCTCCTTTCTTACCCCTGTCCCTTTATCTCTGATTTCTCACTTTCGCAGGCACTGGTACACCTTTGAGGAGCTCATTACCTGCCGGTAGACGCGGATGTGGCTTCTCTTCAGGCTGGAGGTGACAGTGACATTAAAACAGCTCAGGGTCTTATTATCACTCTTCTAAAACTGCAAAAGAACAATCTCTCTCTCCTTCTCCCTCTGTCTTGAGCTGTGAGGACTATAACAATTGTTATATATTTATAATTTTTTTGAATTGGGAATGTTCTGAAATGTCAAGTAGGCTGCACACATTGGTAAAAGTAAATTGATTATTTTGACAAATATAAAAGCTTGTCGACAAACATTTTCCATCATAGATTCCATCAATGAAATTAACACTAGAACAAACACATTTGGAAACAAACTTAGATTTCTATAGAAACTTTAAAAAAATAGAGCTTCATTTTGATATTTATTTAATTAAATCTCAATTTTTTTGAGATTGAGGCAGTTTGAGGCAGTTTTTTTATAATGTGCAAGACCGCATCACAGTATCACTTTTAATTTGATTGCAAAGCCCTAGACTCAAGTAATACATACAGTCAGTCAGTTTTAGCAAGGTCGGTGGAAGCGAAACTCACAGTTTAAGTGCTGAAGGTCCTGTACACACTTGGAGGAATTGACTTTGACAGATATAACGAGTGAGAGGCTGACAAGGCCATCTCATCCCGAAGAACAATATTTTGGCAAGGCTCGGCTGAGCCGGCCACCCTGAGGGTCAGTGACAGAGAGAAACTAGATATGAGAGGAGGACAGAGAGATTTCTTAAGCCGGCTCTGCCACTCTTTTCTTCTGTGTGGGGCTCTTTTTTGGCACTGGTATCAGACTGAGTGGTAAAGAGTTGCTGTTGGCAGTAGCTACCATTGAGGAACAGAAGAGATATAATACCTGATAACATCAGCAGAAGAGAGGATAAACAACACAAAGACAAAGGAAGACCATCTATTGAATTTAGAATGCATTTTTGACAGAAAAAGCAACAAAAAGCATCCAGATCTAATAGTTTTTGCCAGCAGAAGGAAATAAACAATCATTATGAATGATCAGGGCGACAAACCAACTGTCTTCAGTGGTATATTATTCATTTGTAGAAATATTTATGCAACTGTAAATGCTCACTTTGATATTAATTAACACTAGTACCTCTTACATTCACAGGTGTACAAAATAGTGTATTTGATATATATGAATCAGCAAAATTTTGAATTCTTGAGTTGGAATGTGAATTGAATTGGAAAGTAATATGATAATTTGAATGGGAATGACAGGAAAAGGAATTTGTTGAATTGCAATTCACAGAAATCCAACAGAGCATTCTGGGAAATTAAGAGTTACAAACGTATGTTTATGAAATATAATAAATAATATAAAATACTACTTCTAATAAAAATAAAAACTATTAAAAAACAGTAATCATGTGAAATATTATTAAAATTCAATAAAAAAATACATCTTACATTTTAATAATATTTCACAATATTACTTTTTTTACTGTGAATATATAGGCCTAGCTTGTGTAGTTAGTTGAAAATTACATTCATACATTAAATTCATTCATGATTTTTTTCTAATTCAATTTAATTCTTATAATTATTCTTTAATTTTTCTAATTGTACTTTAATTTTTAAGTAGAGTCTAGGCTATATCGCGTCTAGGCTATATCTCAAGTTGTCATAGATGTGACGCGGCGCTTCGATTGCGAGAATCCTGGCAGCATAAAAAAACGAAACGATGTGACAGCCATAGGCTGAGCAATACAAGTTACTGGTAATTTTCAACGAGCCAATGAACTTGTTGCCCGAAACACGTCAAAGAAGGCTACCCTGTAAAACAACTGCAATCATGTGATACAAAGACATATATGTGATACTTGCGCTAACAGCTCCCGCCCAGATGCGCAGGGCTCTCTTGCGTGTGCAAACTGCACCATAGAACTGGCTTAAACAGTCGATCTGACGGGTTTTAGAAGATTAAATACAACCCGAAACTAAAAAACAGACCAGGCCTCTATTTGAGACCGGCTTTATTTATCCAAACCTGTCGCCACACCAGGCGTGTAAAAGAGACAGGCGTCTATTTGGGACTCGGCTATTATTTGAAGTTTTACGGTATATATAAATATGAACTCACAAACCCAACCGATAATCCACGAGTGCAATCTCTCTACCAGACCCTCAGGTCAGGGGGGTCACACAAAATCAATATGTGGTTTATGGGGATTCTCCATAAAAGTGATGTTTTTTCACTACTGTACAAACTGTATATTCTATCCCCTAAACCTACTTATCACAGAAAGCATTTGGCATTTTTGAATTTAGGTTTACGAGGACTCCATGTTTACATCGTAAACCATGTTTACATTGTAATAACCATGTCATCATACATATTTGTGTGCTCATAAACCATAAATAAAAGAACACACACACACCCTTCATTAATATCCACGTGCATCCACGAGAAAACTGAAACAAATATGTTAAAACAGTCAGCAGTTCTCAAGCTGTCAAAAGATATTTGATAGACGGTTTATGTCTCTAAAGATGCAATTCAAAACTTCAATTGTTATAGGTTGTCCTTGTTTTACCTTCAAAACTAAAGCTGACCTAAAAAAGTCACTATGTATCTCAGCATTCTTGACGATCACAGGACACCCCATTCATTTAATGTGTGTCCAAAAATGGGCTCAGCCCACTGTGGCATTGGGCCTGTGTGTAATCAGACTGCTGGTGATAAACGAAGTAATCTGCGGTATTGGCAACCCGCTCACTCATGCTTTCTTTTTGTGTTGGCTGGTTGGGAAGGACTGTCAGTCAAACTGATAGGCCTGTCCAGCAGACACTCTTCACAGCGGCCTTATGGGAGAACCACAACAAACATCCAGGGTTTATAACAGCCAATTTGCTTCTTTATAATGTCTTAAATCAACATTGTGTGCCTAACAACAGTCTTATGTGAAATGTGAGAAGTGGCTAATAATGAGGTTTGATATTAGACACAGTTGCTATATATTCACATATATTCAATATATGAATATCAATATTGATATATTCACACTATCATTAAAAAGTTTGGAGTTGGCATGCATTTTTTATGTTTTTAAAAGAATGCTTATGCTCACCAAGGCTGCAGTTATTTAATCAAAAAGTAACATTGTGAATTATTATTACAGTTTAAAATAATGTTTTTTCTATTCAATATATTTTAATAGGGCTGTGAAACGATTAATTGCATCCAAAATAAAAGTTTGTGTTTACATAGTATATGTGTGTACGGTGTATAATTATTTTCTCTATATAAATACGCACACATGCATATATATATATATATATATATATATATATATAAATATAAAATATTTTTTTTTAAGAAAAATATGTAATATATACAATATTTATATATAATATAAATTAAATATAAATATTTATGCAGATATATATTAAATATATACTGTAAATGCATGTGTGTGTATTTATATATATGCAAAATAATTATACACAGTACACACATATACTATGTAAACACAAACTTTTATTTTGGACGCGATTAATCATTTCACAGCCCTATTTTAAAATGAATTGTATTCCTGTGATAGTAAAGCTACATTGCTAGCAGTCACTATTCCAGTCGTGAGCTTTCAGCAATCATTCTATTATGCCGCTTTTTTTTTGCTCAAGAAACAAAGATATATATGAAAATAATGCACAACTAAGAAGTTTAAATACTGTACATAAATACTGTGTATATGTATATATATATATATATATATATATATATATATATATATATATATATATATATATATATATATATATATATATATATATATATTAAAATAACAGCACAACACATTATGAAATGTTTTGTAGAACAAAGTATGTAGCTATAGTGCTATTTTAATTCAAGGGTCCATGTTGACCTTTCTGCAAAAGAATTGCCCATACAGACAGAGTAATGAACACATGACCATTAATGCACTCTGAAGGCTGCCATAAAAACATGAAATAGCCGTGACAATCAAAGGGGAGCAGAAGTGTTTTATCTCAGATCAAAATAACTGTCACGTGTCACAGTGCTTGATTTCACCTCATAAACATTAAAGGCTCTACATTATTTTCATGCTGGCTGTGCAGACATTTGATATTCAGTTACCCGTAATGTGCCGAACAATGTTTCTGTGATGGAAAAATGAAGTGAAACATTGAACGGCTGCCATTACAGAGTGACGGTGGAGGCCATGATATAAGAACAAAGGAAAACAGTCACCAGAAGATCTTCTACAGTCCTTCGTACAATGGGAATTTAGCAATCACAGCAAACGTAATACTGACTGACGTGACTGATAACAAAACTACAATCCCTTGCCCTTTAAAAAGTGTGTGAAAGATTTATCTAATCTGAGCTCCTCCACTCCATATACTGTAGGAGGACAGTTCGTGATTCTATAGATAAAAAATAATTGCTTCCCTCCCTCAAATATACATTCTCTCCTAGAACATTTCGGCACAATCTGAGTGGTTAGTGAATGCCTTCGAGCACTTAGCATAGCGTTGGAGTCAGGGAAATGAATACATGACCTCTCTCTGACTGTGTAGAGCTGCATAAGTGTAACAGGAATGTACTGAATTGCAAGAAATGCAACGCATTGACACAACAGAGAAACTTGAAGTGTTCTGTTTTGAGATGTATCTATTTTGAAGACTTGGGAAGTTACAGTGCCCGACAGTAATATTGGCACCCTTGGTAAAATTGAGCAAATGTGGCTGTGAAAACAAATCTGCAATGTTTATCCATTTGATATTTCTTTAAAAAAAATTCAAGCCATGACTTCCTGGAATATATAAATATGAGGAAACACAAAGGCCAAATTCCCTTAATCATTCATCACAATGAGTAAAACCAAAGAATATAGTTCTGATGTGGAGAAAAATACAAAGTGGCTGTAAGAAAAGAGCTAAAGCATCGAAAGTAATTCCAATCATCTAAAGATGTTACAAATCTGCCTGGAAGAGGACATGTGTCTGTATCTATATAAGGATCACAGCTGGAGAATTGCAGAGATTAGTTGAGTCTTGGGATCAGAAAAACATTTTTTTTTTAATCAAACAGCACCTACATCACCACCGGTTGTTTGGGATCTCCTCCTCACTCATGCAAAAACAAACTCCAGCATATTTAGTTGTCAAACACGACTGGAACTTCAAACGGGACCTGGTTCTATGGTCAGAGGAAACAAAACAAAAAAAGCTTTTTGGCAGCAAACCCACCAGATGTGTTTGGTGCTAACAGGAATAAAAAGAACCCCATGCCCGTGGTTAAATATACTGCTGGATCTTCAATGTTGTGGGCCTATTATTTTGCTGGAGGTCCTGGACATCTTGATCAGAAACATGGTATCATGGATTCTAGCAAATGCAAACAACTTGACCGCTTCTGATAGAAATCTTATAATGGGCCATTATCAAAATCAACACAAAAATGTGTCACTGAGCACAAAATGAAGCTTCTGCTTTGACTGTCCCAGTTCCCTGACCTGAACCCTATATAAAATGAGTGGGCTGAACTGAAGAGAAGCACCACTTACATGGAGCTGGGAATCTGAAGAATCTGATCTGAAGAATCAAAAGGATAAACAATGCAGATTTATTTTCATAGCCGCCTTTGCTCAAATTTACCAAGAGTGCCAATATTAGTGGAGGGCACTGTATTAAACACAATATAATAAATGTAGTTAATTAATGCATGAATTATATGCATGTTTATCCATTCCAAATTCAAATATTTCTTCTTTGCTACCTCAAATCAAATTCTGGAAGTGATTAAGAATTTCAAACATATTCCCAATGAAATTCTCCATAACGCTCAACCCTTAGAACAATTCTGGATTTATAGGTTTTGCACAGAGAGCATTTAAACTTAAAAGTGAGATTATTATAGAATAAAAGACATCTTAACAAGTCAAGCTCACAATAATCCCCCAACAAATCTCCAGAGGTTTCATCATCTGACAGTAACGTGTAACACTCAGAACGTTCATCTTTTCCACTGATAAGCTAGCAGGGTGTTACGACATTCTAGCTAGGCAGAAGCAATTGTCCTCCCCAAGCTTATTTCGCTGCTTTGCTAAGATTGATGACAGCAGCCGTCGGGTTCTAGACGAAAAGATCCATGAGACAATTCCGAACCTCAATTCCCCATATGACAGCAATTCAACACAAAATGGGCCATTGACTTTTTTTCCTTTAAGCAGTCCAATTCAACCAAACATCACCATGGCTAAATGCACAGAATTCATCTTCATTCCAGCGCAATAAGAGAGGTGAGATGTCCCATCTATCTAACCGTAGACCAAAGTATGTCCGTGACAAGATACTATCATATTCCTTGGGCGGCTAACCAAATTAGGAGATCTAAATTGGGACAGAGCTTCTCCATCAAGACAATGAGTCAATTATCTTGAATGTTATGTCTCCACTAACTATGCCATCCATCTTCTTTCCACTCCTTTTGTCTTATTAAATAAATCACAAAAAAATTTAATAGACCAAGACTTTTCCTCATTTTCCTACATGTTTCATCAAAAGGGGCACATCAAGGAGTCCAGACTTTCTCATGCTTAAAAGTGGCTACTACACCTGTGACTACACCTGCCTTTATTATTAAAAGGGAAGCATGAGGACTTTGAAGCCTCCAGAATCAGGTGTGATGAGAGCACTTCAAAAAGCAGATGACATTCAGCATTATCATTAATAGCTTGAGCTGATGAGGAGATTTACAATTACAGGAAATCCTGGAAATTCCTTTCACATGAGCTCACATTTAATCTGTAATTATATCCTCACTAAATAGCTTACTGTATATATAAAAACCAAACATCCTTATCGAGCTGCAGCAAACAAACCATCACACCCTGTGCTTGTGTGTCTGCATTCATGGTTAGAAATTATATAAAAAGGTCAATGACATAAAAGTCGAAATTGTGAAATAAGTTGAAATAGTGACAAACTTCATCTTAATCATATTTCCAAAAATTGTGTAAATATATTTGTGCATATATTTTTTTAACAAATATCATGAATTATTAATGCAGAAATATCATGTTTTAGGAAATCACACTACAACCTTAAATAGATAAATTGAGCACATGCTCATCATAAAAGTGTTGTATTCAAGTCACATATGCATTGAATTTCATTGAATGTATTTTTGAATTTTTACAAAAATGTGTTTTATATCATTGATCGCAAAACATTTGATCTTCAATAAATTGTACATTTTGTATATAAATATAAGCATAGTTGTATATTTTACACTACCATTTTAAAGTTTGGGGTTGGTAAGATTTTCTTGAAAAAATTGTCAATTTTCCCAACAAGCCTGAAAAACAAAAACTGTCCATTGACTCCAGCTGACTTTCTAATTATATTCTCACTAAATAGCTAATAGAATGAAAAAATGACCATCTTCATCAAGCTGCACCAAACAAAGCATCAAACTTTGTGCTTGCGTGTCTACATTCGTGATTTTAGGGTCTTAATAAGGTTCCCGTGTCTCAGTTTTTGGTGCAGATGTGATTGTGACGCTGCTCTAATCCAGCGCACGCTGCATGCGGATGATCAGATAATCCCGCGGGGGCGGGTTGAAACGTTTAATCACGCCTCCTGGAGCTTCGCCATGCATGACCTCATCTTTACCTCCCCAGCTTCACTAGAATTACACAGCAATTAAATCGGAGTACAGCTTACAGTGCATCTTAGATATGCTATTTTTTTTCCTAAAGCCTTGACTATTGAAAACAGTTGGGTCAAAGGGGTGTAAGGTTGTGTTTACATAACATTTCTGGAGTCTTGCAATAGCATGGCTCTGGGTAAAGTGGATCTTATAGCACAGACGTCTAGTTTCCTAAAGGATGTCAATTCTCTTGACAGAAGACATCAGTCTTGAACTATATTGACAGAAGTTCTGTTTTCTTCAAATTGGAAGCTGTAAAGTTTGGGATGGTACAACGTGAAACACATTTGATCCCACAACTTCCTCAATGGCAAATAAATATTGGACAGTACAGGAAATAACAATTTATTTTTGAACCCCCCAGAAATGTTTCACTAAATTATTTGTGCTGTGATTTTGTCCATGTTAAACAAAATAATCATTTTGAATAATATCTACACAGATGTTTACAGTTTATCTATCAAACTCCAAAAATAAATAAATAAATAAAACACCAAAAATATAAATGGCATGCAATATTCTGTGTCTTCTGAAGCCACTGTTCAAAGAAAAGACACACTATTTATAAATATTTTATTTATTAATATAAATTATTAGATATTTATTTTTAATAAAATAATGATAATTAAAACAATAATAATATGAGATGCGATCTGGGAAAACCCACCACATGGTGAAATTTTACAGATTACAGGTTTTGAGACCATATTAAAGCTGGGTTCAAGCCCTTGCCAAATCTGTTTTTATTTCTTTTATCGTTTCTCTGTAACAAAAGTTGTGGTTATCTGAAGTCGGCTGATCGCTGTGATTTTCAGAAACGGAATTTTGAGAAAAACAGGTTTAATTAACTGTCACGTCCTGCTAACGGGACGACTGGCGCTCATTTTCTATTGCCTTTTTTTCATATCACATATTTTAGAAATCATCATAGATTAGGTATCATTCGAAAGCTTATGAACTCAAAATTCATCCTGTGAAAACCGTTTTGAAATTGGACGATTGAGAGGCGAGCAAGGTCTTTTAAGCGAGCAGCTTCAGACTCTGTTGTTCTCTTGTGCTCTGCATCACACCACACGATAACGCTGGATTAAAATAAATAAATAAATAAATAAAAACTTGCGTGCCGTTGTAGTTTACACAGGACTGGCGGGACCTTTATTCTGTTACGTGGTTTATTTTGATAGGCGAAACTGTCTTTGTAGTGTTAAGAGAAGGAGAGCTAAATGGGCGATTTTGTTTTTTTGCCCCTTCGCTTCGCCGTGCGTGTTCTTAAAGAGAGAACTTCAGCTTGCCACTATAAATCGCTATTTTTCTGCACTTAACTAGTGAATTTTCCCAAGATATATTCAGTGATGATAAACAAGATGTTATAGAATAATAATTGATTGAAAACCCAATTTTGACAAAGAACTGACATTTGATCTATTTTTAGACCTTACTGAAAACGTACCAGCGCGACATCCGATGCGTTTTCCCAGATCGCATCACATATAGCGTTTATTGTGCATTTTGGTGGCTTTTTTGGAGCTTGATATGGTCGTATGGAAAAGCTCCTTGACATTTTTTACATTTAGCTCACAATTAGAAAGGACTGACAGACTTAAAATGTGAGTTCCTTCAAATTTACAAAATGTTATGGTTAAGCCATGATGGAAGTAGGATAAAAGTGTGGAAACACTACTGTTCAAGTGACTGTAAAAAAGTTTATTTTAAAAGGCTGTTCTTTTGAACTTTCTATTTATTAAAGAATCTTAACAAATGTATCATGGTTTCCACAAAAATATTGTTCAACATTGTTTTCAACATTGATAATAATAATAAATGTTTCTTGAGCAGCAAATGATCTGAAGGATCATGTGATTCTCAAGTCATGATTTAAGTAATGATGCTGAAAATTCAGCTTTGCTATCACAGGAATAGATTACATTAAAATAGAATAAAATATAAAACATACAAAAAAAAAAAAAACTTACAGAAACAAAAGTTTTGAACAGTAGGGTAAAATCTAAAAAAAATTATTCAGTCAGTAATATGAAGCATATTTGGTCACTTTTTTTGCCTAGTAATTTCTTCAAAAATACAATACAAATTCAATGCACACATACAGTGACTTGAATACAACTATGTGATGACTTCCTAAAATTATGATAGTTATTAAAATTATGAATATTAGTAATAAAAATAATAATACTTTTTACAAATAATATTTAATATGTTTTTAGAAACATGACAGATATGATGTTCACTCAAATGTATTAAAAGATTTGTCCATTTATTTATTGTTTGATCCCCATTTATTTAATTGACCCTTTTACATTATTTATTGCTAAATAAAACCTGTTTTCGCAGCTTCATTACGCAGACATGTCAGTTGTTTCGAGTGTCAGCCTGCATCAGGGAGTATTGAGAGAGTCTGCAGTGTTACATCTAATTAAAGCCCCCCCCCCCCGGGGGGACAGCTGTGGTGTCCTCTGAGAGAGACCCACCCTGGACATCCCTCCTACTGTAGCCCAGACTGCTAATGAGCCTATTAGGGACCGCACTACCTGTTGGAGCCTGAGACATGGCTTAAAGGGATAAACTGAGAATTAGAAGAAGAAGAAAAGAAAAAAAACACTAAGGCCACGAGGAACAGACATTTTTTGGTTTGTTTTGTTCTAAATACACTCTTGCCATACGTATTTAGATGCTGTTTGAAGTTGAGGCACTCTCGCACCTTGTTTGGGTCATTACAGAAAAATTATTTTATTCTTATTATTTTTTCTAACTAACTCAACAGGTTTTTTTTTTTCTTGCTGTTCTGGAAGCACTTTTGTTTAGAATATCTTGTAGGCACAATAATGTTAAATGTAACCAGAAAAAGGACGATTCAGTTATTTTTTTCTTCATATTGTTTTAAACCTGTATGCTGTTATTTTTCAGCTCAACACAAAAACACAAGACATGCAAAAGACTGACTGAAGTTCCATCAGACAGACCACAAGCGTCATTAACTCTTCATTCTCATAAAAGAAATTGAAGTAATGGGGAGAAAAGAATGAGATGAATTTATCATCTTCAAAACAACTCAAACTTACATAGTGTGTGGAGCAGAGTGCAGAATTCTGAAAGAGCCATTTAATTTCCCCAGTGCAAATAGTCATGTGGTGAGTCACTGGAATAAGGGACATAATTGAAGCCTAACAGACAGAGGAAAGCTTAATGGGGGGATATTTTTCCTTAACAGTCAACGCGGCAAGAAATGAAACTTTTTCCCCTGCTCCGACTGACAGTAAAGCTGTCTTTTGAGACGTCTGATGATTATTCGTCATAACTACGTAGATGGATGGATGGATGGATGGATGGACGGACGGACGGATGGATGGATGGACAGACGGATGGATGGATGGACGGACGGATGGATGGATGGATGAGTGGATAGAGGTCTATCTATTATAGATGTATTATACATATCTATTATGTATGTTGAGGATTCCAGGCTTCTGAAAAGGAGCTGGCAACGACCGCTGGTTATGTCCACCTTGTCATGCACGCAGAGTTGCATCGCCGTGATACACATTTTGGTTGCTTCTTTCACTTGGTCCTCCATGAGTGCGACCAAACGAGAAACAAGCTGATAAATTTCACTTTTGCCGAATCCCGTAGGAAGGACAGCAAAAACATCTTTCCGATCGACAAATGCCTTGATTGTGGTTCTGTGTTCCTCTTTTAAAATGAATGCGCTGTCTACATCTTCTATAACAGACATGATGGCTGAATCTACTCATCTAAATTCTCCAGCGGCAGCCATTCTTTGTTGTAAACAAATTCAACCCAAGCGCTCTTTGGTGACGTGGATGATTGCGTTACTGTTGATCATCTGTCCATCATCGTATAAAACCCGCCCTGACAATTTGAATGGTCCGAACAGCTTTTGTTCAGGCATACTTGCTTCACAACGGATCATGTCCAGACTGAACTTCCCGACCTCAAATGTTGTGGGCGGGGCTAAGTTCGGCTGGCATCCAGGCTAAAATAAACTACCAGTAACACATTCAATTAAACATGAAATTCTGAAGTAAAAAACACTGAAATTGTATTTTTATTTACAACTTTAAAAAACAATTTTTGAACAAATGTAATGTTATGATGGGTCAGGCCCCTTGTCACTGGTGGGTGTCCCGTACGGCACTGAACAAAAGAGTTTCCTATGTAATGCTTTGTAATTACACGAGATGTACTGCTGGGCTTGAATGTATGCTAGTAATTAGAAACACATTTACAGTTTGCTTTGCCAATCCAACAGCTTGCATCCCAATCGTTATCCAAACCCACCACCTCATTCCAAACCATACAGCCCTACAGGCACACAAAATCTGAAACCTCCTCCTTGGCTAGAGAGAACTCCTTCACCGCTTTCCCACTGGGAAATGGAAGTTCTGTAGCCTACAGCATATGTTCTGTGATGTTTTATTACTTAGCATTATGGCATCTACCCTGCTGCTTCTCATGTTTGCCCTGGTCAGCACATAGTTTGGGAAGAATCAACAGTCTCTTGATGTTCCGTGAAGCTTTCATCCTGCTGTTTTTGGTTAATTTGCTCTGGCGTATGCACAGGCCCCAAATCACTAGACTCTGACAATATCAGTATTTGTAAACACCGCCTAGCCAGACAATCAAAAGCCCTGAGAGACAGGAAAAATATTGGAGTGGCACAGCGAAACGTGGAGTGTAAATGAAGCATTAAGGAAGACTAGGATGCAGATTCTGGCACTTAATTGGGCACTGCTGTGTGCAACTAGCGCAGAGATGACTGATTTCTACACACATAAAAGCGGCAAACACTATTTTTGTACTTACAATAATCAGTCTACTTAAATATGAAAAGGTACACATGCTTCTGCATTCACTAATCTATACATGTTTACATTAGATGTATCTGTAGTCCAATCAAATCCAACACTTTACTTGAACGGGTGTGCATAAGACTGACATGACACCGTCATAATCATGACATGACATGTCATGAATATGACGGAGGTTTTATGCATGTTTTTGACAACTGTCATTAAGTGTCATTCGCTCAATTATGACATTTTTAATGAGATGTCTTTGTTATGACACCTTGACATTACTAAGACAACACAACATGTCATAAATATGTCATATACCTGATATAGCAGATTAATTATCAAACTTAAGAAACCACTTAGCTTTATGGGTTAACATTTCATTAAACTGTCATGTGGTTGGTTTTGACATTGGCTGTCATGAAACATGTTCACCGGGGCGGCAGCAGATGTGGCGACGGGACCTACGTCTCCGTTCCCTCCCTCAGGGAACGAGGGTTACCATATGTAACCGAGACGTTCCCTATCGGTCAGTCACTACAACGTAGGTCATGACTGACCAATAGGAATCCCTACCAAAGCGCCACAGCTGCTGCACCCCATCCAGCGCCCCCGTGCAAGCCTCTACACCTTCTTGCCTGGAAGGACGATAGGAGGAGGCCTACACAGAGAGTTTGAGACTGTTGTTCCGTGATAACCCATACAGTGACATATTGGATAACACTGGGAAAGCGTGCCCTTTCTGTTTAGGAAGGAACGCTGCGGAAGCAACTTCTTCAAAGAGTTAAGTGGAAATACATATGGACTAGCCCGAAGGCTGTACTGCATATGAAATAATGGGTGACTTAGCCCAAGGGAAAGACACGGGCTTCCGATAGGAGCAGCCGTGGAAATATATACACATATGGGACATATACACATAGGGTCACACATATGGAACCTAGCCCAGATCCGGTTCTCAAGGATTCAGCGGATAAGGGCCTGGCGCCGGACGCTCCGCCAAGTCCGGGCCGAGGGGTTTTGGAGGACTCGACAGGTTTTTCACTCTGGAGCAATAAGGGTGCACAGTAGGGTGTAGCAAGCCGACAGAGCCAGACCTCTCAGTGCTTCTACCCATTTAGGGTGAGAACACGGGAGGAGACCGGCTCTACACGTAGGCTATAGTATCTAGCGAACGTGTTAGGTGTCGCCCAGCCCGCAGCTCTACAGATATCTGTTAGCGAGGAGCCACGTGCCAGCGCCCAGGAGGATGCAACGCCTCTCGTGGAGTGCGCATGCAACCTAAGCGGGCAGGGCACGCCTTGTGCTTGGTAAGCCAAGGCGATGGCATCCACTATCCAGTGGGCCAACCTCTGCTTGGAGACAGCCTTTCCCTTCTGCTGGCCTCCGTAACAGACAAAGAGCTGATCTGAGGTCCTGAAGCTTTGAGTTCTGTCCACGTACATACGCAGGGCGCGAACGGGACAGAGCAAAGCCAGGGCTGGGTCTGCCTCCTCCAAAAGAAGCGCTTGCAGGTTCACTACCTGGTCTTTGAAGGGAGTGGTAGGAACCTTGGGCACATAGCCAGGCCGGGGTCTTAGTAGCACGTGGCAGTCACCCGGCCCGAACTCTAGACACGAGTCGTCGACCGAAAATGCATGCAGGTCTCCTACCCTCTTGACAGAGGCCAATGCAACCAGCAGCAAAGTCTTCATGGAAAGAAGCTTTAAGTCTACTGACTGCAGAGGCTAAAAGGGAACATCCTGAAGTGCTCGAAGCACCAGGGAAAGATCCCAAGAGGGTATGGAGGGGGGTCGAGGAGGATTTAATCGTCTCGCCCCCCTAAGAAACCTGACGACCAGGTCGTGCTTTCCAACTGTTTTGCCATCTATGTGGTCATGATAAGCAGAAATAGTGGCAGCATGTACTTTGAGGGTGGAAGGGGACAGTCTACGCTCCAACCCCTGCTGCAAGAAGGAAAGCACAGACCCTATCGAACATCTTCGGGGGTCTTCTCAGCGAGAAGAACACCACTCGACGAACAGGTTCCACTTCAGGGCGTAAACACGTCTCGTGGACGGCGCCCGTGCTGAAGTGATGGTGTTAAGTACCTCTGGGGGTAAGTCACCTAGAACCTTCGCGTCCTGAGGGACCAGACATGGAGTTTCCAGAGGTCTGGGCGCGGGTGCCATAGGGTGCCCTGTCTCTGAGTCAGAAGATCTTTCCTCAGAGGAATGGGCCAGGGAGGGACTGTCGCAAGGAGCATGAGTTCCGGGAACCAAGTCCGGGTGGGCCAATAGGGAGCCACCAGAAGGACCTGCTCCTCGTCCTCCCTGACTTTGCACAGTGTCTGTGCAAGTAGGCTCACTGGGGGAAACGCATATTTGCGGAGGCCCCAGGGCCAGCTGTGTGCCAGTGCGTCCGTGCCGAGTGTTCCCTCGGTCAGGGAGTAAAACAGCTGGCAGTGGGAGGTCTCTGAGGAGGCGAAGAGGTCTACCTGAGCCTCTCCGAACTCTCTCCAGATCAGCTGAACCACCTGGGGGTGGAGTCCCCACTCTCCCGGAAGCACAGCTCGTGATAGCCTGTCGGCCACACGGTTGAGCATACCGGGGACATACATGGCTCGAAGCGACCTCAGATGCTTCTGACTCCAGAGGAGGAGATGGCGGGCGAGTTGCGACATAAGACGGGAGCGTAGACCACCTTGTCGGTTGATGTACGCAACGGTCGCAGTGTTGTCCGTGCGGACCAGTACGTCCCTGCCCCGTAGCGGCCCTTTCAAGCGGCTCAGAGCGAGATTTACTGCCAGCAACTCGAGGCAATTGATGTGCCAATGCAGTTGGGGAGCCGTCCACACCCCTGACACTGCATGCCCATTGTACGTGGCACCCCAGCCGGTGGCAGAGGCATCTGTGAATACTACAGCATGCCTGGAGACCCGTTCCAAGGGGACTCCTGCCCGAAGGAACGAAAGGTCTGACGACGGGCTGAAGGTCTGACGGCAGGCCGGTGTTATTGCCACCCGGTGAGTGCCGTGATGCCACGCCCATCTCGGGACTCGGCTGTGAAGCCAGTGCTGAAGCGGTCTCATATGAAGCAAGCCGAGCGGGGTTACCGCTGCTGCCGCTGCCATATGCCCCAGGAGCCTCTGAAAATTTTTCAGTGGGACCGCTGTCCTGCCTTTGAACGTGTTCAAGCAGTTCAGCACCGACTGAGCACGCTGCTCTGTGAGGCGCGCTGTCTGAGCGACCGAATCCAACTCCATACCGAGAAAAGAGATCCTCTGCACAGGGGAGAGTTTGCTCTTTTCCCAGTTGACCTGAAGACCCAACTGGCTGAGGTGCCTGAGCACGAGGTCCCTGTGTTCGCATAGCTGATCTCGAGAGTGTGCTAGTATGAGCCAGTCGTCGAGATAGTTGATGCGAACGCCCTGTTCTCTCATGGGAACAAGGGCCCCCTCCGTGACTTTCGTGAAGAAACGGGGGGACAGGGACAGCCCGAAGGGTAGGACTTTGTACTGATATGCTCGACCCTCGAACGCAAAGCGCAGGAACGGCCTGTGTCGAGGAAGAATCGAGACATGAAAGTGCGCGTCCTTCAGGTCGATCGCTGCAAACCAATCTTGGGGACGGATGCATTCGAAAATGCGTCTCTGCGTGAGCATTTTGAACGGTAGCTTGTGGAGGCTCCGATTCAAAACTCGCAGATCCAAGATCGGTCGTAACCCACCACCTTTCTTGGGTACAATGAAGTAGGGACTGTAGTGCCCTGACCTCATATCGGCTGGAGGGACCGGCTCTATCGCGTCCTTCGCCAGCAGGACTGCGATCTCCGCACGCAAGACATGGGCATCGGCTGCTCTCACTGTAGTGGAGTGGATGGCCCGAAACTTGGGGGGGGCGCCGGGCGAACTGAATCGCATAGCCGAGCCCGATGGTCCGAATGAGCCAGCGAGACGGACTGGGGAGCGCTAACCAGGCTCTCAGAGACCGTGCAAGCGGGACCAAAGGGACCGCAGGCGTACCCAGAGTGGGGCAGCGAGGTGGAACACAGGGACGCGGCTCGGGGGGCTCTCTCTGGGAGGCGGCCCGTAGCGGGGTCTGTGTGCGCTGAGCAGCACTCACCTGGTTCCACAGGGCAGGAGGTGCAGGAGGCGGCTCGGTGGCGTTCTCGAACTCTACACTGCTGCTCACTGGCGATAGAGGCGGCGGATGAGAGTGGTGAGGATTCTGTCCCCCCACTGCTCTCCGGGTCCCCTTCGAACCCAGAGATGGTAGAAACCGCTCTTTTGAAAATTTGGGTACCGCTGGAGCGATGCGGTCATCGTCTCCTGGAGAGCAGTCCCTTCCATCTCTGGGTCGCCCGTCCTAGGGCCGCTTACCCTTGGCTTTGCCGCCCTTCTTGGCGGGGGCCTGGACAGGCGGGGCGCCCTGCCTGCGACTGGCTCCACGGCGCCGCTTAGGTGGAGGCTGCTGCTGCAGCGCGGGAGCAGGGGCAGACGCAGGAGGACGTAGTCTACTTCTGTACAGCCGAGAACTGCTGGGCAAAGTTCTCGACCGCGTCGCCGAAGAGGCCGGTCTGGGACACGGGGGAGTTAAGAAACCTGAGCTTGTCGGTTTCCCTCATGTCGGCCAGACACAGCCAGAAATGGCGTTCCTGGACCACCAAAGTGGACATCGCACGACCCACAGACCGCGCGGTAACCTTCGTCGCGCGAAGCGCGAGTTCCGTCGCGGTACGAAGTTCTTGGAAAACTTGCGGGTCGTGACCACCCTCGTGCAGGTCCTTCAGTGCCTTAGCCTGATGAACCTGCAACAACGCCATAGCGTGTATGGCAGAGGCAGCTTCCCCGCAGGCCTTGTAAGCCTCGTCGGTTAAGTCCGACGAGTACTTACAGGCGCGCGAAGGAAGACACGGTTCTCCACGCCAAGTGGAGTTAGGGCACAGTTGCATAGCAACGGCCCATTCCACTGGCGGGATACGCGTGTATCCCTTAGCTGCCACGCCATCAAGGGTGGTGAGGGAGGAGGAGCCACCGGAACGGTTTCTGGCAGTGAAAGGTGCCATCCACGTCCCTGTGAGCTCCTCATGCACCTCCGGGAAGAAAGGCACTGGGGTGGGTTGCTGAGAACCAGCGCGCGCCACCCCGAGATACCAATCATCCAGCCTCGAGGGCTCGGGACACGGTGGAGGGTTCCACACGAGCCCGATCCTGTTGGCGGCCCGGGAAAGCATGGCCATCATCTCCGGGTCCGACTCGGGCACAGCTGGCACACCCGAAGGAGGCAGCGGCTCCGAGCCGTCGTCCGCGGAGCGGTCTGACCCACCCTCCGATGCAGCGATCGACATCTGATCGTCGCGGCGAGCGCCGAACGAGACGACCGGTACACATCTCGAGGATGGTCCGGCACGTTCCGTTGGCAGCTGAACTGGCTGCGGAGCATGAGATGAGTGAGGGTTCCTAGGGGGTTGGTTCCCCGAGGGAAGCGCGCTCACTGTAATCCTCAGATCACCCGTGTCACTGCCGGAAGCAACCCGCGAAGGGGGGTTGGACCGAGGTGCAGGCACGGGGACTCCGCCCCTTTGCAGGAACGAGAGTCTCGACATCAGCTCCGAGATGGTCATCTTCCCACAATGGGTACATGACTCATCCACGAACGCTGCCTGTGCGTGTTCGAGGCCCAGACACACAAGGCAGCGATTGTGACCATCCCACGATCCCAGGTAACGACCGCATCCAGAAACACACAGATAGAACGTCATCTTGAAAAAGACGCGAACTATCGGTGTTTGCTCTTCTAGGGACTACTCTCACTGGTGCTGAAGCACGCAGGGGAGCAGCCTCAGCGATCACAGGGGAATGTGCACCCGACTGTGTGCTGGGAGATCTTACCAGCCGTTAAAACAGCTTTTTTTGTTTGCTCTTTAATAAGAGGAGGCTGTTCACGCTGCCGTGCTGTCGCGCCCAGCACCAAAAAAGAAAGAAGTCCAAAAAAGCCTGTAGAAGTTTTTCCACTGCAGTAGAGGCATCGAAGTGTTTGGCTCCGAAGCAAAAAGCTAACTGTGCAATCGCTCAGCTGCTCGTTAAATACCCACGCTAACGAGGCCGCGCAGCTGATGCAAATGATTGCACGCCAATGTGCATTGGCCTGTTTTAGTTTCACTCGAAGTAGATTGGCCTCTCTAGCGAGATTCCTATTGGTCTGTCATGACCTACGTTGTAGTGACTGACTGATAGGGAACAGAATTTATTTGAGAACAGATTTTTTTGGTAATATTATAAATGTCTTTACAATGACTTTTGATCAATTTAATGCGTCCTTGCTGAATAAAATTATTAATTTATATATATAAAAGTGTGCAGTTAACATAAAAAGTACTCATGCAGCTGCAGCTGGACAATGATGGACAATATACCGTAACAAATCATATTGATTCTATACCTTTGTAGAAGCATTCCTCGCTGTGCATGATGGTTATTCTCTGATGGGCCATACAGGAAGCTTTGTGAAGCTCACAGTGGTTCTGGTAGAGTTTGCCGTCAGATCCACACACAGGTTTGTAATGTGGTTTGCAGCGATCCAGACACTGACATTCTGCTTCACCTGTTTCTCGGTCAACCACACAGTGCTTCCCCAAACCACAGTACTTATGTTCACAGGGCCCAGGAAAGCCATTCTGACCAAGGAACCCTGCAAAGACACAGCAAAGACAGGGGAAATCATGTTCATTTGTAATGTTACGCGAAGAAACATGACATGTTCATTCACTTTACTTCATTAGAAGTCAATGTATTATTTTTCATATCATGGAATCAAAGTATAAATATGTGTTTCATCCCACATCCTACTGAGCAATGAACTTACTGAGTTTTAAAACACAATTTTTATAAAACAAAGCACAGTAAAAAGAGTAGAGCTAGAGAAGTTATGAACAATCTCACGATTGTTTTGTCATGTCATAGCTTTGTATTTGTGGTTTTGACAATGCTGGCAGAAAATTTGTATGACTGGAATAAAACATAGTCTGAACTCGCACACTTCCACTAATTATCAATTACAGAGATGTGAGCTCCACTCCTCCTGCAGCTGGTCATTTCATAAAGATTAAGAATTGAAAATGCACAGTCACATTTTAGATCTCACTTCCCCTGTTAGACAATGGCAGTTACATTTGAGCAAGGGAACTTAATAAATTAAGTCTGTAAAAGCCATTAATAAAATTCAGGGATTCTATAAAAAAAATGAAAGAAGGACTATTGTTACTGTGTTTGAAAACTTAGAACATAGCCTAAAATGTGCATAACCTTTTGATTGTATTGTATATATTTTTTCAATATATAGATCTCTCTCTCTCTCTATATATATATATATATATATATATATATATAGGCATTTTTTATAAATAGGTATTTTTTCCCTGTCATTTTCTCCATAGAGGACTCCATAGGGATTTCCAATTTTTTCCAATTTCCAAAATGACACACACACACACACACACACACACACACACACACACACACACACACACACACACACACACACACACACACACACACACACACACACACACACACACACACACACGCACACACACACACGTGAAAATTACATCTAATTAAGTGAAAATATAAACAAAATTAATATTGGTTGCATTGACTGCAGAGTAAGACAATTAATGTTTATTTATTAAGAAACTTGATGACAGCTATACATTCATAAACGTTTCCTGGTAAATGTTGACATATTCTGCAAAATATAGTCATTCCTGTAACTTCAACAAAACTTGACAGGGTTTAAAAAAATGTTAAAAAAAAAGAGATGCTCAACCAACAAAACAGGAGGTGCAACCACAAATAAAATTCATGTAAATCTGAGAAAGGTGCAACACTCCCTCTTAAAGAAATCCAAATGTATTGATTAAAAACGTGTGACGTTTCAGCCATTGTCAAGGGCTTCTTCAGACATCAAGAGCAACAATATCACATACTGCTTTGTCTGATGAAGGCCTTGACACTGGCCGAAACGTCACACGTTTTTAATCTATACATTTGAATTTCTTTATGAGTGAGTGTTGTACTTTTCTCCAATTTAAACAAAACTCCACAGCAAAATTCCCAACGCCAAAACTCTATAGCAACATTCACAACAATCATGTTCAATACATCACAGAAAAGCAAGTAAATAGCTTTTAGGCACACTGTCCTTTAGAGAGTTAGAGCCCTTTTAGATGTGTGTAATTAAATGATGACTTCTTTCATCAAGTACCACATAATGATGACCTTCTCCCAGCAGGTTGTTGTAGTAAAAAGAGAAAATTGGCTTTTGCCAGCAGGGTGGACATAAGCCAAGATAGTGTCTGATTGGTATGCACACAGTGCCTCGCCGTGACCACAGTGACATCAAAGACAAATGACTAATTCAGTCGCAATGATTTGTTATTGATGAGTCAGCTTTTCAAAGAGAAAAGAGAGTCTGAGGGCGAGAGAAGGAACGCTTGATTCTGATGAAGGGTTTGGGTGAAGGTGTGGTGTCCGGCTTTCATCTGCCCACCATCAAACATGGACTTTTCATCCCAGTAAAAGCCATGGCGAGTTCCATATCAAAATGGAAAAATGATAAATGTCTGCACTGAAGTAACAGTACAAAAGAATTAGTAATCAAAAAAGTGAGCCAAAAAAAGTTGACAGCAGCAGAAACAGAAGACAAATTCTGATGACCAGAAGAGGTCAAAGCAATGCAGCGGTCTTCACCCGGGAACGATTCCTCTACCTGACACTGGCAGCAAAGCCATGACTGAGCAATAACTGAGCTCCGTGAACCCAGTGTCAGCCCTTAGGTGCTGATTATAGCAGTTCCATGACATGCATGATAACTAATAAGAGCAGAGCACAGGGCTTCAGAGTCAGATACAGTCATATCTATTCATACAGATGTACACCCGAAGACTGACAGATAAAATAGAGGACGAGCGCATGTATTTGTGAATATTTTCTATTAGCTGTGTGAAAGAGCAACACAGTGGAGAAGAGTTGTGAATGCTTGTCATGTCTTAGCTATTGTAATTGATATCTGTCTGCACAAAGCCATTTGTGATGATAAATTGAGCACTGTCTGGTTTCAGAAGAAAACCCATTCCCATTATTTTTCTTCATAGAGAAAATGTTTTTTAACCATTCCGTATAAACATTTCAAGGCAGACCTACCATGAGCTCTGAGGTTATTAATCAAAGGGATTATACTGTATATGCTGTCTGTCTGTGTGTGTGTGTGTGTGTGTGTGTGTGTGTGTGTGTGTGTGTGTGTGTGTGTGTGTGTGTGTGTGTGTGTGTGTGTGTGTGATTTTGGAATGAAAAATACCTCTGGATTCTGACTGATAAAAAGACAGCAAGAATCACATTCTACACACAATGCTACACAACTTGGAGTTAGATGTACAAAATTGGTCTGCAGTGAGGCAATGTTTTCTTAATGCATTACCATGGCTGCTACAAGATTTGAATCGAATCTTCGAAAAAAAATTATATAAGTGTTAAAATATAAGAGCCTTGAGTCTGTTAGAAACAAGTACAATAAACATCCCTGACTACAATATATACTGTTATCAGAGCTGTGTTTTACATTTGTGCTTCGAAAATAAAATGGCACTTTGTTTTATTCACATAAAAAACAATAATGAATTTGTATATAGCCACTGGCCACTTTTTATTACTTTTACTTTTGTTTAAATACATATATATACATATATATATACAGCTCATGAAAACCCAAAATTCCTTTCTCAAAAAATTAGCATATTTCATCCAACCAATAAAATAAGTGATTGTAATACAAAAACGTCAACCTTCAAATAATTATGTTCAGTTATGCACTCAATACTTGGTCGGGAATCCTTTTGCAGAAATGACTGCTTCAATGCGGCGTGGCATGGAGGCAATCAACCTGTGGCACTGCTGAGGTGTTATGGAGGCCCAGGATGCTTCGAGAGCAGCCTTAAGCTCATCCAGAGTGCTCCTTCCCACAGACTTCCCACTGAGGTGCCTTGATACAGCACTCTGGGAACAGCCTATTTGTTCAGAAATGTCTTTCTGTGTCTTACCCTCTTGCTTGAGGGTGTCAATGATGGCCTTCTGGACAGCAGTCAGGTCGGCAGTCTTACCCATGATTGCGGTTTTGAGTAATGAAACAGGCTGGGAGTTTTTAAAAGCCTCAGGGATCTTTTGCAGGTGTTTAGAGTTAATTAGTTGCTTCAGATGATTACGTTAATAGCTGAATTTTGGGTTTTCATGAGCTGTATGCCAAAATCATCAGTATTAAAACAATAAAAGACCTGAAATATTTCAGTTGGTGTGCAATGAATCTAAAATATATGAAAGTTTAATTTTTAATCATTACATTATGGAAAATAATGAACTTTATCACAATATGCTAATTTTTTGAGAAGGACCTGTATATATATATGTTATATATATATATATATATATATATATATATATATATATATATATATATATATATATATATATATATATAAAACATTTTAAAAAACCATAGCCTTAATATATCCTTAACATTAAGATTAATGATGTTGGTCATAAAAAAAACCTCACTTTAGTTGCTCTCAGTGATTTTGGCATTAAAGTGTTTTCAAAGTCTGCGTAAAGGCTTTCAACTAAACACTGACACCGCAGCGCTTGAATGAGCGGTGACACGCCAAACTTTCAGAGCTTTTGTTTAAACATATGGGCTTTGTCTCTTTCCTCTTAACACTGCGTCATCGTTTCATTCTCTTGTCACCACCAAAGGTGTGAGTCCCAGACCATCTGATGTTTTCCAGCACAGAAGCCGGTCCTTAGGGACTCTGGGTAATGTAGTAAACAACACTCAGCAGCTTTCAGCTCGGCTCGCTGCAGTCCTTTAAGAAGCCTCTGTGGACTCTGCTCCTCCAAAACAGAGGAAACATCCGGATAAACAGCCTTCAAACAACGCTTCAAACTCCTCATGAAAGACGACACAGAAACACGCTGCGCTCACCTGCCTACCATTACTCCTCCATCTGCTCTCTCTTTACCAACTACACTGTGATTCCTTTAAACAAACCAAATCTCTCCCGGAGTCGTTGCCGGAGTGCAGACTGACATATCACAAAACGATGGGTTCTCATCACTCTTGGGGTTGTATTAACAAGCACCTGGCTGAGAGGAGCCGTATTTATAGCCCGCTTCGCTATGGACAAGGTGGAAAAACACTAAGTTTGATGTGCTCCCGGTTTACATTCATTCAACATGCTTCTGTACAATCATATGCACAACGATTCACGTCTCAGCACTGGCTAAATTAAAGTTAGACAGTGCAGCATCTCAGGCGTAATGATCTGTGATCTGGTTCCTCCGAGACGCGTCACTTTGAATCAGTTGTGGCATTATTTCTCATTTATTGTTTTATTTTCCTTTATTACCTGACACTGATCAGCTCTAATAAATCAGTCGAAAGGAACGAGAGCAGAAACGGAACATAATAACAAACTGCAACGAGATGCCTTAGAAGGACAATAAACACAAGAAGAGTGTTACTGCATGCACTGTAATTCGCATATTTGAATTATTAATAAACACAAATATCACTCTATGATGAAGCGCTTCAAAGTTTGACCCTTTAACTCTGACCCTTAAATTTCTGTTCACAAGTACTAGTAATTTTAAGTCAAGCTTCTTTGATATCTCAAGGAGATGTAAAGATGTTCTCTCATACATCGTAATGCTGGTATATTACAGTGATTGAACAGAAAGCTTTTCATATAGAAATGAAGTATTCAATAATGTTTCCTCATTCCTTTAATCACATTTACCCAATGCAAGCAACATACTGTGCCTCAAAGAGAATAAACTTCTCAAAAGGAACAAATGCGGAATTTTCATTTCTTTTTCATCATTTTAGCTCTGAGATTGAGCCAAACTCAAAGTCAATAATGTGAATGTTTCTATGTGGATTTGAAAGGGTGAGAAATTGCAGGAATGTTTTCCTTATATCCAATGAGAGATTTTATATTCTACACAACTTTTATTTTTTTACATGAATAAATACATTATCATTATAAACCACTTTCATAATACACTGTATAAGACTTCAAAGGATCAAGGACAATTTAATTTCCCTCTGTAATGTTGAAGACCACTATTTATTCTACCACTATTATCTTCCTTATTAATGTTTAGATCATCAAGGGGGGGAAAAACCGAACGACCATTAGATGGCAACATTGTTTATCTTCTATCAGTCTCAAAAGATCTTCTGTGAAAAAAACAACAACAATGCAGACCCAATGACTGTTTGAATGCAATGACTTTTGCATGAACTTTAAAAAATTACAAACTGACTTTACTAGCCAGGTGCTGTTATAGACTGCTTCCCATAAAGCAGTAGATATAGTGTTCAATAGAAAGCAATACTGTGGCAAGGCAATGGTTACAAGATCAATTCAAGCTCAGGATGTGGAATCTTTAAAGTGTTAAGATATGTACAGCAAGTGGAGTTAAACCCCATTAAAATGCAACAGTCATTAAGTCCCACTGAGTTACAGCATTTATGAGGCACCACCATGCTTCAGTAATTGTACACCCCGCAGAATCCTCACCCTGCTAATTCATATAGCATTAAACCATTTCTGTGCCATTGAGCAATTCCACCGATTATCACTGTATGCATCATCTATACACTTTCAGGGTGTTTCAAGAGTTTCTTGTAGAACAAGGGGGTCTGTGGAAAAAGAAAATCTGTGGGAAAAATGTAAATGAATAAATAATAATAATACAAATTGAATTAAAATAAATAAATTGCAATGAGGAGGGCGAGAGAAGGCAGGCAGAGATGTGGATCTAACTGCAGTGGTTTTAATGATAGAAGTCAAAGCAAAACAAAACGAAGACGGGACAAGACAAGCGGAAGCAAACAACACCATTACAAGCTTAACAAGATAACACGGTAACAAGACACACCTGGAGGAGACAATGAAAGGGAAATCAACATTAAAAACTACAAAAGGTATATTGTCACATAACACGGAAGCATACTATCTCATAACACAGATCCGTGACATGTACAAAAATGGCAGACAGAGCAGTGAACAGGAGGTTTAACAAAAGTTAAAGACATACGACATAACTAATAAAAATATTTAAATAAATAGAACAGTGTAGGCCTACTTCAGATACAAATGTAATATTACAATATACATTTTTCACAATATAAATTGAGTCTTTTAACGTGAACATACAAAGATGCCTTTGAAAATTTTGGATGGGGTTCCCTCATGAGGATGATCATAATTTGGGGTTTTGTTGTATCTAAAATTTTGCAAACCCCTTTTGTTGAGTAGTGTTTCATCTGCCCTAACCTAGACAGATTTATCATGATGAGATTAAAATATATTTTTTTAATGTTTCCATTAACATATGTCGTGAGTCCACCAAGACCGAAAGATTGTAATGGATCTAATTCTAAATCTAGTGAGTTACCCATGTAGGGTAATAGAAGCTCTCCCATAGTGCGCTGAAACATTAACTACTTAATGCTGAAAAGCACTGATAAATGCATTTAATCTAATTAAAAATGATCTATTTAACCCAAAATTTAGGATGTTGTGCCACGTTTTTTTTTTTAGCAAAATAACATGCCCACATCAAATTCTATTGAAATCAATAGTCTTTTGTGCATTTTATTAGTCACTTATTAGTCACTTATGAGGTTCCATTTCAGTTAGAATGCCGCCTTAGAAGACAGCTGCCAATGTAGGCAGTGGATAGCTCACTAGGTTTTTCGAAAAGAGCCCATGTGGCTTCTTAAACAACTTCCAAAACAGCCACTTAACTGGAAAAAAGAGGTAAAAACAAAGTGAGTAAAGGAGTGACAGAGTGATAGGTGTAGAAAGAGCAGCAGGCATCCGTTACTACGGAAAAAAGTTTAGGTTTCTGCACTTTCAGCCACCACACAGCAAACCATTACCAGCCTTTGGTCTAAATGAGCAAATATCACTGCCTTGTTTATTCATATAGTCTACCCTTCATTTAGTTTTCTATTTTTACAGTATGCCACCACTGCAGTCTACTTTACTGAGTTGGCAAGATTCAGTCCAGGCCAGATGCGCCAGAACGGCAACAATAGAAAAACTGAGATACATTTTTTTGGCACTAACTAAACTCCACATTTGGAGGAGAAATATATATATTTTTAAATCCAATTTGTCTGAAATAGTCTTATTTGTACTTTGTGAGGGGATTACTTGTGCTTTTAGCTGAATACTAAATGAGCATTAAAATTATAGTTTTGTCATCATTTACTCACCTTCAAGTTGTTCCAAATCTGAATGAGTTTCTTTGTTCTGTTGAATACAAAAGAAGTTATTTTGAAGAATGTTGGTAACCAGATAGTTGACGGTAGCCATTGACTTCCATTGTAGAAGTAAAAAATACTATGAAAGTCAATGGCTACCGTCAACTGTTTGGTTACCGACATTCTTCAAAATATCTTATTTTGTGTTCAACAGAACAAGAAACTCATACAGGTTTGTAAAAACTTGAGGGTGAGTAAATCATGACAGAGTTTTAATTTTTGGGAGAACTATCCCTTTAAATAATGTATTAGCATTATATGATGGGCTAAAAGAACCGCTAAAGTGGGGTTTTAAAAACACTCAGCAAGAGGTGTCTGTTTTTTTCTGGCTATGTCGCAGAGACAACATCTGTTAAGAGCAACAACAGAAGCGCTCATTTCGCATATGAGTCTTTTTAGATTCATTACCTTCCATGTGCAAATCCCTTTGTTGAAATTTGACACCCTCATACTTCATTGGCTTTTTCCGCTAATGAATATTCATGAAATTCAATATTAACTTTTTCTACTGAGTTGAACACTTATCCTGGAATTAATTTAAAGGTATTAATGGTCAAAGACCAATTTGAGAAACGCTGTGGCCTGTTCTTATAGGAATATTCCAGTTTTAAGATTAATCTGTGGTAGTATATTGATTAGCTCACAAAATAATTTAGATTCATCTTTTTTTTTTTAAAAGAAGTAGAAGCAAAAATCGAGATTACAGTCAGGCACTTACAATGGAAGTAATGGGGCACATTTTGGGGGGGATTTAAAAACAGAAATGTAAAGCTTATAATTTTATAAAAACATGCACAGTAACTTTTATGTTAAGATGTGTGCATTATTTGAACTGTAAAACTGTGGAACTGTAAATCTTAATTTTAATTTGTTTAGCGCTCTTTGTGTTTACAGCACTGCATTCGCGTAGCAATAAAGTTAAAAAAAATTGGTATGCTATGTTTTCACAATTCAACAAATTAAGTGGGTTATTTTAAAGTTTACAAATTGGCCCCAATTGATTTCCATTGGAAGTACTTCATTGCAACCCAGATTGAGAGACAACCAGAAATTGTTCTTTGTGGAAATCAAATGCTGTTGATTGAGCTTAACTTATACTGAACCCGGAATATTCCTTCAAGGATCCAATTACAAAATATGATCTTCCTCTTCTCTTTAGGCATGCAAAATAATACAGCATTTAGCAAAAAATCTGCATTAAAAGAATTCAATTACATTAAGTGATCGTACATGAACAAGTACACATGGGATGTTCAGTAGCTTGTGAACGGTGGGAAGTTGTCCATAAGAGATTCAGTGAAGTAAAACTACTGCAGCCTGACAGTAAGTCTAGCACCATTCTCACCAGACACAATGTAATGTTCCTTTTTCAAAAAGTGAAAAGGAATCCCCAAGAAGCTAAAGAGATTTCAGGATTAACATACAATTTAGAGCTAAAGCCTTTAGCATTTCAAAATGTTTCATCGACTGCAGGCCAATGAGGTGTCCCTGCATGCACATTATTATTTAATCGTATCGTAATGACAAAGTTGATACAATATATTGAAAGCTGGGACCAGGCCTGCTTTTGTGCTATGAGCATTATAAGACCTATATTCGTATTTGGAAAAAGTAAAAAAAAAGAAAGAAAGCTTTAGTCTTTGAAAGCTTTTCTGTGAGAAGTAAATAACTTGCCTGCATGCTATGAGAGCTGGGTTTGAGTAATATTGTCGAGTGGCTGGTGGTCCATATACACTACCAATTTTCATACTATTTAAAAAACCTATTCTTCAACCCCAAAAGATGTAATTTCACCCTCTGTTGTAAGATATTTTGAGTTCAGCTGGATATGCCAACCACTTCATTTAAGATTCCAATTACAGGGCATTCTGCTATGCGCTTGTGCATGCTTTCTTAGTTTTTCTCTTTTCCAAATTCTGACAGCCAATTCAGTTGGCTTCATTATTTCCAGCTATATTTTATATTCTGCACTCTGAATACACAAAGCAGGCAACATTTGCCATATCACAAATTAAGCCGAAAGCGGTTTGTCTTGACTGTACTGAATGTATTCACCACTAAAGCTTAATGCACGTCAAAATGTGAAATAATTATTCAATAGTTGAGCTTCATCAAAATAAATAAATCAACTTCATCAAAAGACTTTCACACAGTCACAGGAGGAATCTTCTAAAACTTCCATTAAGTTAATATACCTAAGTCAGAATTCAATCCACTTAAACATGGAGTAATTAGCCTGAATAATTAAAGTAATTGAAACGGCCCCTCAAAAATAATTTTCTGACAGAATCTTAAGTGGAGAGGAGAACAAGCCGTCCGAGCGTTTCCACATTGGTATTCTTGCGAAAATATGAAAAATTATAAATATATATATATATATATATAAATAAAAATGTTCACAACCCATTTCACTTCAGTTATGTGAAAAATAGGGGCGGGGCTTGGTTTTATCCATTTAAAACTGATTGGATGGACTGAATGTGAGTTTGCTAAAACAATGACTAATAATTAGCCATTAGAATGTTGGCCAACATTATCCAATAGGTTGTGTGGTGGTGATAAAAATCAAAACATAAGTTATTTTAGAGGAAGAGTAACTTATTCAATTTAAATTCAAATTAATGAAGAACATTTTAATAACAAGCAAAGATTAACCGTTCACAATAAGGAACATGAATAAAAAAAAGTAAATAGGGTCAATGTTGATTTAACATTGATTATGTTTACATGCACATTCTTAATCTGATTATGCTTAATAAGCCAAAAGTGGTTCAATCAAAATCCTGCATGTGTAACAGCATGAGAGTTTTTAATGATTTATTTAACATCATAACTGGCATAACATATGGAATACTAGTCAGATTCAATAATGATTACATTCACAACAGCGAAATAAACTGATTAATTAATATATTCTTGTAAACATAGATTAGTTGTATTGCCGGGCTATAGGTTTGCATGTAACCAGGAAAACAGGTTATTTCCATACCGCCTCTGCCCATATTATATTCAACCTCTCCCACTCCTCTCATACCTCCCCACTTCTCCACCAGCTACACTGGCTACCATCGCTGCTTATTTAAATTCCTTACCCTAGTCTACAAATCCCTCCATGGTCTTGCCCCACCCTATCTGGCTGCACTTATCACCTACTACGTTCCCTCCCGTCCCTTACGCTCTCAATCTCTGCTGTCCCTCTCAGTCCCACTCTCGCCCTGTGCCCAATCCCGTTTCAGTTCCTTCTACCTCCTGGCTCCACTTCATTGGAATAAACTCCCACTCCGTTTAACACAGTCCACTACACTACTCAGTTTTCGCTCCTCTCTTAAAACTCATCTTTCCCCCCTAGCCCATCCCACTGCGTATCCTAGCCCCTAACCCTCAGTCAGGACTCTGCTTGCTTGCCCAACCCTGCCATAGCCTCTGTTCTCACTGTAGCACCACCCTACTTACTCACCCTTGCCCAATAAGCGTACCTTCTTCTTTCAGACCTTTCTTTTCAATGCACCGCTTAGTTTAAAAATTGTTCAGCGCTTAGTTATCAGCATATCCATGTGCATGTAAACAAGCTCACTGACTTTAAAAAGGCAGAGAAGACAAAACAGAGAGCATACATTTGATTGAACAGCTGTAGATAAGTGAGATCCTTTCATTTATCACAATGCCAACTCAGCTTTGACCTTCTGCAGTAATACAGTCTGCTTCTCTATTAAAGTCTGATTATATTACCTGTAGCCAAAGGAGCTGCTAACACAAGCACCTTTGAGCTGACCTGAGATAAAATTTATAGAGGGACTTCACCTCACACAGAGTCTGAGGAGTGAGAGGGATTTTTCACATCTCAGCGCTCTCTGTGGGTTCTTGGCATCATCTCTTGTGCCATCCTTGTTACAGATGACTGCTGGGCAATAGCCAACACATGATTTACACCTTAAACCACAGACATTTTGCTAGTATGATTATTAATGTGGTTATATGCTGCCTGCTTGAGTGCCAATACTGCTCCACACAAAATAAACATGCATTCAGTGCAAATATTGGCATCATGCAGCTTTTTTAAGGGATGCATTAATTAATACAAACTCTCTCGTTCAAAATGCTTACAAATTCTCAATGCTAACAAATGATCAATTATCAATACAGATACTGTGTAAGCACAAAATATTTACCATATTCACTTCAAAGTACTTCAAAGACCACAATGGTAAAATACTGGTACCTTTTGGTCCTATTTTTAAATATATTTGCTTTCTCAGTGTCTAAAAAGGGTGGGAAGAGAGAGAAGTGGCGATTGTACAGACCTTTAATCCGTAAACTCTCTGAGATCCCATCCTGCTGGAACAAAAACAGAGAGAAAAACAATACTTACAATACATACACAGTATAGAATGTCATTTGAGTCCTGATCACAGACATCCGCACACTTGATATTTAATGTTTTACACACCTCACACACATCTGATTCCTCTTATACTTCTACATAAAATTGCATTATTAAATTAACAATCTGACTTTATTTAACCGACTGCTGCTCCTTTCTTTCTTTAAAAGTATATCATACATAATTCCTATGGCATATTTCCAAAGAAAGCCTAAATATTCTTTTAAATGTTGGTGCCTGAATTATTTGTCAGTATGAGTTAAATGATTCATTTATTCAGACAAGCCAGGGTACGGCAGTCTCTCAACGAGTCTATTTCTAAAGGTTAAAGAATGCCGTATTCCACCATTAGAGACAAATGGGAAATGCTAATGTAAGCTATCATTTTGCTTCTAAGGAAGACATATAACAGTGTCATAATATGATAAAGAAAAGAAAAGGGGTAACAAAATTCTAAACCAGAAGCTTTAGCCGACCCAAAATTAAAACTTGGAGCCCGTTGCAGAGCATTTGTCCTTCGTGTCAGTACGTCATACCCAGAACGAGGCATCAGTTTACTGTCGAAGATTGTCGCTCGGGTCGCGCCGCATCCAGTGTAGACAGAATCACTGTTTATATTAAGTTTTATTGTTTTTGTGTTAGTGATAAATAGTGAACTATTGCTTCATGAATTACAGTGTGTGATTATGTATGAGTAAAAGTGGTGACTATACTACTTTTGTTGTATAGAATCAGTAATTTGCATTAAAATCAGTAATCAGCAAATATATGAGTAATTGGTCTTGATATGGATAGATCAACGAGATGATTTGGATATCTAGAGGGATTATTCATTTAAGATGGATAATTACTGAGGATTTTCATTCCAAATGATCACCATGAGGAAGCAAATTACACGCTTTCTCTCGGTTTTCCAAGCACTTTGGAGCCATTTGTCCAATCTGTCCAAAATGAAACAAATGTTGCTAGCCCCTCCCCTTCCTGTGCCAGTCACGAAGACAGTTTCCCAACAGCACCTTCTTAACTCGAGCAAAAACACATTCAGTTACGCGCTTATAATGGTGTACTTGAATGGTTCCTGTGTCACCATCACTTCTCTCCAGATTTTTCTCTTTTACTTACCATTTTATTTCCTTTTTTACACCTTGCTGTTCTTATTTAAAATGTAAGCATACAGTGGTTATTCTTTGATTCAATGTATCGAGGAAGAAGTATAATTGCCCTGAACCATTATTCATTTCATGTTATCTTAAAGTCACATTCCTGCAATAGTCGAGAGAGCATTTAGCTCACGGTAACAGCTCATTCATTCCGCTGTGACTCTCTGAAGACTTTTGAGGCTTGGTGAATAGATTAACTTCCTGGAATCAATTGTACATCAATTACGCAACTGAACCACAGAAATGAAATCACAGCCATAATAAGATCCTACAAGACCCCGTCCTTCTTGCTTTATCTTACATGTGCTCCACCTGTCACTCAAAAATCGAGTTTTTTGATTGGTCTAAATGTGGGGTGGGGCCAACTTTGGGCCATAATCTGAGCGAGGTAGAGGAAGGATGGGGCTACTGTGAATGAAACCTTTGGCTTTGACAACAGATTGGCTTTTGCAAAGCAGGACAAAGCTTCATACTATAAGCTGAATTACTCATGATGATTGAAGCAGGCCGAGTTGAGGGAAAGCTAATGGGGTCACTGCTTATCTCTGTGCCCGTGCCAGAAAAACAGGCTCAACCCTGCAGCCCTCATCCAACACACCCTCCCCCATTTGAAACACTACGTCAGTTACTTTACCCTGGCCAGCCATATTTATGATTTCATATTACTGGAAAACTCCATAATAACCCCACTCATAGGACACAATATGACCCTTGATATAAGATTCATATATAACACAACCACTAAGCATAGTTATAATTACAAATATTGTTTCTGGTTTGTGCCATCAAATACATTCTTATCTGAGGCAGGAGTTTGTTTGTTTGTTTTTCACTTAGTGGATTTTCCACACACTGTGGTCTGATAAGGAAGTTATTAGTTATATAGAAAAATGGCAAACGTGCTCCCACAGTTCTGATATATATGAGAGCTTAAGCAATTAATAGTGAAAGAGAAGAGCGAAGGGCATCTTCATTCATAATATCCAGCTTTATTAAATGAATGTCATAAGAGGGTTGGGAGCATTAGCAAACAACACTGATACTTGAGTAAAGTGGGATATTCAAGGTTACCTTCAGATAATTAATTACAGTGTCATTAGGTTAAATGTGCACTTCAAACACATTTATAGCTACAACAGTAGTAGTGATCTTCCACTTTTATTAGAGGGTCACATTAAGAAAGTGGTTCTCAAAGTGTTGGGGCTGAGCGCTGGGTTGGAGCATGACTTGAGAGTGGCAGTATCAAGCCTGCAACCCTGCTTTGAGAAATTGTGGAATGCAAAACAGGCTCATTGCAGCCACTAATGCAGGGATAAATAGACCTGTCTTGCCAAATGGATTTCTCTTCTTTTCTTTTTTTTAACAGATTGCAAAGTGGCACTTTTATTTATTTTCTATTTTTGAACTTGATACAAATTTTGACACAGCTGCACTTTCATTTTATTTTTGAATTTCATGCAAGTTATGACACAGCTGCACTTTTATTTTATTTATTTTTGAACTTGCTGTTATTTTATGTAGATAGTTAGTTTGTATTTAGATACAACTTGTTACTATACTGATACTACTTGTTACTTCAATAAATTGGAACATTTTAAGCTTGTTGCGTATTTCATTAGCATTGTGTTGTGGCGATGGGGGCAGGTGGGGCTTGAAAATTCCCACTTGTCCAAAGTGGGGAATGACCGAAAAACTTTGAGAACCACTGCATTAAAGGTCCAGTGTGTAATATTTCTGTGGATCTATTGACAGAAATGCAATATAAGATCCATAACTATGTGTTTAGTGGTGTATAAAGACCTTACTTAATGAACCCTTAAGTTTGTATTACCTTAGAATGAGTCAATTATATCTACATAGGCGCAGGAATCCCCTTCTATGAAGGTCGCCATATTGTGACGTCATGTTTCTACCGTAGACGACAGTGAACACACACCGCTACAGAACGCGTTTCGTCACTACCTTGAAAGAGAAGCCGCCGAAAGCTAGAAGCCAGATAGACACCGTGAGTAGTGACTTTCCCTTGTCAGTGGTGTAAAATATGTAGTTGGATTGTTTCATGTAACTTAGTTATTCTCCCTCGCTGTGTTATGGCCTTGCTTTGCTATGTGCTGGTTGCGTTCGTGAGACAGCCGAGTACTCTTTTCATTGACCGTAAAACAGTATAATATAGTTGCATAGTTTCATGTGGTTCTTCTCCCTCGCTGTATTATGGGTTTGCTATGTGGGGAGAAATGTGCTGGTTACGTTTGTGAGACAATCAGCTGATTACTATTATTATATTATATATTGAGACCCTCACCTGACTATGGCTTTGTAAACTTTATCCATGATGTGGTTTATAATGGACTGTGGTACAGAAACAGTGACAATGTTACACACTCTCGGCTTACTCTGGCTATTCTCTGCTGTCTCAGTCGATGATATGTTTGTCCCGTTTTAGCCACCGTAGCTTCTTCGAAAGGGAGGGGTGAGCAGTGGGCGGAGCCATTAGTGCAACTCGCAACCGAACCGCTAGATGTCGCTAAAAATCACACACTGCACCTTTAAGACATGAGGTTCATGTTTAATGTCAATTGCTGCTCATAATAATAATAATAATAATAATTTATTATGATAAATATTAGTAATAGCACTAGTAGTAGTATCCTAATTTCTCAGATATCCAAAATATTAAATAATAATAATAATAATAATATCATCATCATCATCATCATCATCATCATCATCATCTTCTTCTTATCTCAATTTCTCTGATGCAAAACAAATGTAAAGCCTGCATGTTAACTCCTGTTCTTTTCCTCCAAGTCATTGTAAATAAGTCAGACTTAAATTGCACTCCACATGAGATAATTAATTGAACTGGCTGACATGATATCGATGCAGTATCTGTTCCTTTCAAGACATAAAAATTCACAGGCAGCTCATCCTCTATGAAATACTGCATATCTGCCTATGCCATCTGTCAATTTCTAATGAATACTATTTAATACCAAACCTCATGCATAAATGTAATATTTTGATAGCATGACAATACTAAAAGCTGTCTGAAACGGTAACACATGAGACATTTTCTAAAAGCTTGGGTGTGTTTTTACTCTCAGGCTGTTTTTTTTTTCACATTTGGTTGAATTGCTTGGTTCTTTCCACATTGTACATTTGGGTCAGGACAGTGGCATGATTGCATCATCTCTAACAGTAATTCCCTGATGACAGCTGTTTACTGTAGCCAGGTAATGACTCAGGAGGAGAAGACACCAGTTTATTCGTGTTATTGAAATAATTGTCCCTTTAGATATACCAGCAAAACTTAACACGCACACAACACCACTTCAGTTTGTCAGTTTGTAAGCTGCAGACGTATTGCAAGAGATGAAAATAATGAAAGATGCTCTCCAAATATCATTTCTTTGAAGACAAGAAGCTATGAGAAATGCATTATAGTGTAATGAGTGTGACAGGGAGCATGCAAAGATGTAACATTTACTTAATCAATAACGATTTATTTACTCTAGACCACATTTCCAAGCAGAGCTCTCTCGTGTCAAACGTCGAACAGACTATGCACCAAAGGTTTAGTATGAAAACACCCCAAGAGTTTCAGGTAACTGAAAAATAAACACGTCTTAAAGAGACGATTTTTGTGACCCCCTTCCCAGTTGTTTATGTTGATATAAAAAGTAAAGTGTTCCCATGAGTCCCTGTTCTGTCAGTCAGTGCTCTCCCTCAGTCGGAGTTTAATTGATCCGTTACATAATATGAACGTTTGCTCATGGATGTGATGAAGTAAAAAGAGAAGAGGGAACCAGTGGAGCTTGTTAGTGCTGCATTACGCCTCAATTGCTGGTATCTGACTGTGTGTGTGTCCACAAAGCTCGCTGCAACGGCCAGTCAATAAACATTCAATTACACAATCACGCTGTGCTGTTTCATCATGATATCAGCGCAGCAGGAGTTTTCGCCTGCAGTTCGAAATGTTCAGTGGCAAAGATCCAATACTTTTTAGTTTAAATAGTATAATGCATATCTGATATTTGGTTCATGAGCAAAAGAATAATAATGAATCGTCATGTGGCAATAATCAAACCAGAAGCGCTCGATGCCATGCGGATTTCCATAGTAATTAGCATCGTAACCGGCCACACAGGAGTCTCCTCTTGTAAAGGGATGGCTAATGAAATAGGAAAGATCGATACCTTGTGACGGAATCTGACGAGAGGTCGATACGCCAGCTGGCTAAATCCTTCTTTGGCTGGACGTGCCTCTGCGATCAGCGCTACCCCCCAGAGCAGGACAGCTGCCCACCATCTTTTGGAGCTTCTCATTACCCTCCTGTAATAAAACAAAAGACATGAATACACAAATAAACAACAAACTGTCTAGGATAAGTCAAGCGGAGCATTTAAAGCCTTTTGAAACAAACAATGCATCACGGCTCAGCTAATTAGAGCAGACAAAGGAGGATGCCAATCTACTGTGTGTTTAAAACTAATGCTTTCAATATGAAGCCCACACTCAATGGCAAGATTAAATCTACTTTGAATCAATTAAGGAATAATGAGCACCATGAGGAAATAAAGATAAAGCTAAGAAAAAGGATCCATATATTACTGTGATGACGGTGAGTGCATTAGATTGCAGTTGTTTTTAAGTCAGGCACACATATCGAGGTAACATTTAGATAAAGATGTGATGTGGACCATTTTCATGCCTTTAACAAAAAAAAAAAAAAAAAACTGGGGTCTGGAGACCCCCATTGTGTCTGTGTAAAAGTTTAGAGGAAATAAATTAAATAATAAAAAAATAAGATTAAACTAACTAAATAAATACATATAAATTGGTCCACAAACAAATGATAAAAATTATTAATATACGGAAATTCAAAATAATAAAAATGTATTAAAACAAATGAATAAATAATAAAAATAGATTTAAATAAATAAAATGATTAAAATAAATAAACTATTAAAAAGAAATTAAAAAATCAAATCAGTCAATCAATCTGACAGAGTTGAGTACTAAAGTAGAAAAAAGTAATAATGCAATGAAATATAAACTGTTATTATTGTAAACCTATTTACAATGTCCATTTTATACAGTTGAGAATTTGGGGTTCGGTGGCATCTAAAAAAATGAAAACCCCTTCCCATGTGACAAAATAAGGCATCTAAAAATATATTTGAATTCACTAAACACAAATGTGCCACTTTTGCACACAGTATCTCAAATGCAAAAAAGAGTGTTTCAGTCAGAGAAAGCAATGAAGCAAAAAAGTCAGCTCATAAACAACAAAATATATATAGAAAAATAAATAAAACAAATAAAAACGAATAAATATGTATGAGAGTACAAAACAATGGGGACCAGAGCAGTTTTGTTATGGGTTCAAATGAGTAGGATTGTACTCCGAGGCCCCCGTCGTCGCAGGTCCCGGGACGATTACTGTGTGAGAGAGTTGTCCTGCAAGAGTTCAGGGATTTGGAATCGAAACAATAGTTTAGAATGACATGGCATTGGTTTTCAGAACTAAGCAGTTCAGAAGAGATCTGTCCAAACACCATCCACATTTTACATCATCGGTTTGAAGTCAGGCACATGACTGGCCCAAAAAATGAGCAAGCGCTCTCAATGCAAACCTGTGCTACCCATCTGTGCTTTTATTTCAATCTCGCCATGCATGACTGTCATATTTCAGGCTGCCTGTATGCCAAGAAGAGAGAGAGCATTAAGAAGGAAGATTGAAAGCTGTGCAACCACCTATAGGGACAGTCATCATAACTTTATCAGGTGGCCATAAATCATCTACGCCACATCCATGCCAAGTGTCTTGGCATTGACTTTCAAATGAGGGCTGTCTATCACTCACAATGTTCACAATAGATCACCGCGTGACAGTCTCCCAGCAGGCAGAGTGATACGATTGTCTCCTACTGCATCTAAACTGTACCTGCAGTGATTGTTCACTGATCAGTACTGCCATGTATTCAGAGCATGATCTTCTGAACCATTCTCTATTTCCGCCTCTCGGTCCACCCCCATGCTCCAGTACATAAGAAACCAGAGTATCAATGCTGTGTTGGAAACATTGTCATTGCAGACATTTGTAATCTTTGTAGTAATAATTCATGCCACCCTCTGTAAAGTATTTAATTCATCCAAAACTGACCATAACAGATTGGCAAGGTTGCCAAAGTGGCTCATCGACTGCAACAACGACAAAATTAAATTAGAGGTATTTACAAAATTAACAGCTATTTTACAGAAATTAACAGCTATTTTTGAAGCGAAAATAAAATATAAAATAAGTGTAATAAATAAAAAATAAAATAATAAAGTTCAAAAAATAAATAAATATAATAAAATAATAGCTGGGCACAGTGAAGCTTTTTGGCCAGAAATCAATGTGAAAAAAAGAGAAAAGTCTGGCTATAAAAGACTTACAATTGCTTAACGTCAACAAGTCAAAATAGTAATTGTTGTAACTGACTTCTTGATATATTATGTGTCGCACACAGATTTCAATCACATTTCCATAAGGGGGACGTGGAAAGAATCCGTTCTTGAGAATTCATATAAATAAACAAAGGACAAAAAATACATTAAAAAATGAGACAACAAGGCTAAAACATCTGGCCTACATCTTGACCAAAAACATCACCGGCACCTCCGACAGGAAGGTCCTTTTGCAGATGATGACCACATATGTCCTGATGGCTATTCAGTATTTATATGGGTCAACTATGATGGACATCTACACCAGGCCATCTACATTTAAGAAAACAGCAGAGCTTGCAACTCTTTGTTATTCTCCTGTGAGATAAAAAGCTCTGACTATTTGAATTGTGAATTGTGACACAAACATGAAGGACTGCAAAAGATGCATAAATATTTGGATAACACTGTATATCACAAAAGGAAAGTGTAGCAATAGTATACACAGGTTCAGGAAATACAGAAAAACCTTATTTTATTGTTGGCTAAAAATCTGTTCAGCGGTCCCAAAGGTCTGGTTACTGGGTTTCATGGCTGGCAGCTACAGCAATAACAAACACAACATTCTATTAGCACTTACTGTACATACATTTTTTTCCTTTGGGGAAGAAGAACAAACATTCATGTGTTGATATCATTTGTGCAAATGTATTTCAGCTGAAATGGTCTTTTCAGCATCAAACTAAACTGACCAGCTGGGGTGAATTTGAAGACTTAAGACATTTATCATGCAACAAGGTGTACAGAGTCAGAAAAAAGGCCTGTGTCTTACTTTCTCTGCCTGTTTTTATTCCATATCCTGTTGCTCATATCTGTGAATTTTAAATGTATATTTTGGACCTAATTAAACTCTGCACATTTATGATCAGTGGTAAAGAGCAAGCAAAAGTCTCTGCCAACTGAAAGCAACTTCTGAAATCGAACGAAAACAATTTGCTTTTCAGAAAATCAGTCACTGACAAATGTCAAGCAACCTAATTAATATTCATTCAGTTGTCTAATTAATATGCATAATTCTTTCCTACACCCCAGGTGGCTGCTAATTTTTGTTCTAAGCACATTTTGACAGTGGAATAGTGTAATTTATTTGTACATTCATAAGAGCGTAACCCAGATCTTTCTGCAATCTTGCTCCCTCCTGTGTCTCATCCAAAGAATTTGAGATGCAACTGTTTACGGCGCCATGTCGAGAGAAGTGACAGTGACTGTTAAAGACTGGAAATGATCCACAAACAAATCCCTGTGAAAATATCGCCTATATTTTGCAGTCTGTCTATCCGTTGGGCTGTGGGCAGTGACAGATGTTGGCCATTTGTGTCAACGTGACTTTTCTGTCATCGTGTAAACTGTCAGCAGAAACTCTAATTATACTGGACTGTACAAAAAAAGCTTGTGTTGAAAAAAGACAGAATGTGCCTGCAATATTGTTAAACCTCATGAGTGTCCTAAAGGTCATGCAAAATATCTTTCTCCACCATTGTTTCAATATCATTAAACTGCAATCAGTGTTTAAATGTCACCACACAAAATGAAAACCTGCAAAGCGTCATCATACTGAACAGGTAAACTCATCTACTCGCTAGTCCACTTTCACAGCCTTGTTGTGTTTATAATCACGTTCTTGCAAACTATTTTAACTCACACTTTCAGGGAATTAGAAAGAGCTGTCGGAAGCTTGTGGATGGTGGTGACGTTGAAGTGGAGCAACCAGGTATAGTTTGTTTATAGCCTAAGGTTAGCTTTTTATTTCTGCCATTTGTATTTAGTCTTCAAATGGCAGAAATAGGTGATGTTACAAGAAAAAAGTAACTTTCTACTAAACCAGAATGAAATTGAAAAGTGTTCTTAATAAAACATAACAAACACAAGAAATAATGTAAATATGTGCTTAAGCAGATCCCCAATTTCTGATGCTACTCTTAAACAGTGAGTACACAAAACAACAACAGAAAACATGCATTCTGTACACTTAACTATTCAAATAGAATTGCACTTTACCACCAGAAAAGTTATTTACAATTAACTTGAATTAACTCATCAGGTCAAAAACCCAGGATGCATTGTTTCCGCTACAATGCATCATGGGTAATCCCACATGCTCCACTTTATTTGTTGTAGCTATATCAGAAAATGTATAAAAAGCTACAAATTATCTATTTTACATCTCATTCTATAAGGATCCAAATAAGATCAGAAAAGAAGTTGCTTCATATACATGTCGGAGTATTTTGAGCAGAAAAAAATAGTCAATAATTTTCACGTCTACATTTAGCTTACTATGCTAAGCTAACACTATAGTTTACAGCGTGGGTGTCCAATCCTGCTCCTGGGGGGCTACTGTCCTGTAGAGTTTTGCTCCAACCCCAATTAAACAAACGTGAAGCAGCCAATCAAGGTCTTACTAGTCATATTAGGAAGCTGGAGATAAACTCTCCTGGACAGTGGCCCTCCAGCACCGAGTTTGGACACCCCAGGTTTACAGTATGTTGTGTTCAGGTCCCCTTGGAAAGCTCCAGCTCACATGTTTGTCAACTCACAGAAATTGCAAAATGCTTCTGAAACTTAAAATGACAAGGGATGGTTTTAAACAAAGCAGATTCACTTCACGTTTCTAATGAGTCTTTGCATTGTTTTTTTTTCTAGATGTTTTTTTAAGAAAATAGGAAAATCTATGTGCACAAAACATTTAGGAGTTGTGTGAATGTCCTTCCTTAATGAAGGAATCATTCTCCATATTTAATATTCCATCTGTACATTTTGTTTCAGTGCAACATCTCTTATGATAATCAATTAACAATTGGCTTAAGGCATATATTTGAGTTTACTTCAAATAGAAGACAAGGCACTAACAAAGAGATCATTTCTTTATCAATGAGTTAAATATTTTTGATCACATCCCAAATTTTGCAAAAACACTCAAGCTTACACGTAGAGGACATCATGTGACCAGATAAACATCACATGACCAGGGTTTAGCCTGGCAGGTCAACCACGTGCTGGTTCTTTAACCAGATTAGCATGAGGGGAGTAAGCTTTATCCATCCCAGGGTAGGGTACATAAATATCCCTGACTCATTACACCCGAAGTTCTGCAGAAAAACAAAGATAAAAACACGCTGGCAGGAACATGCAAATCACAGATGAGAAAAGAGATCAGGCCTTTTGTAAACACTGCTCTGCACATGTGTACCTGGCGGCATTTTTTATTGTTGCTCATCACTTTCATAGATGTGTTATCTTTTTATACAGATATCTCTCCAAATGCAGCACTGTAATCAGAAAAAGCGTGAATTGCTGAATGCTTTGAACACAGTGCTGTATTGCATATCTCATAGTAAGTCATTTGTGCATTAAAGAAATGTCACTGATAAAGAAATGTCAAAAGTTGAGAAGGTGTAACTGTGTGTGTGTGTGCGTGTGTGCTCATGAATGAATCTGTGTGTCAACAGTAGGCTATTTTTTTAAAGCACATTTTACATCTGAAAATAAACAATGTTTTATCTCAGATTTCCATTAGATCTCAAGTGCTGAAACACAGTACCACAATTGCTTAATAATAATGATAATAATAATAATAATGATAATAATAATGAATTAATTAATTAACTAAAATACCTAATTAAAAATCCTTTAAATTAAAATTTCATTTTATTTCATTTTATGATATGCTATTTTATTGTAAGGACTGGGCAAGGGGTGAATCTGAATAACTAAATACATCCTAGCTAAAATCCCAAAGCCTTCAGACATTTTTATGACTGACTGGAATGTCCCACAGAAGGGGGTTCTAAAAGAGAAAGAAACTTCTCTTTTTAAAAGACATTTAACCAGATATATTCGATGTGTTTTTATGTGTGTCCATTTGCCCATGTCACATTGGAATGACTATGATTTTATCGTAGCTTAAAGTGAATTATAAATACCTTCATTATGCATTTTAAAAATAACTGTCTATTCCCATAACTTGTACACATAGTTCTGGACACCTCCAGAATGCTTTCGGTGTGATCAATCAGAATACGTACAGTAATATCCAGTTAAATATAGTTTACTATGTTTTCCATCTTTGGAGTGAAAAGAGACTAAAACTAACATCACTGGTGTTCTTAGATAACAGCTGTTCTTAGTTATTCTTAGATAACTTATATATATATATATATATATATATATATATATATATATATATATATATATATATATATATATATATATATATATATATATATATATATACGCTATTATATATCCACTTGAGAATTGTATGAACAATGTATCTAAGTTCCCTATTTCATGAGTTGCCTTTTTGTGGTTTGGTCTATGTTTCTCGACAACTCTAATGGAATAATGTTTCAAACTTTGCCAACTAATGTTTAACCAAATCCATTTGTGGCAAGTTTGGTCTCGATAAACTCCAATCTTCGTTCCCCATTTGTTAATTGACATTACATTTTGCTAAACTTTGTGACACATTAGGATTATAAGAAGTGTGAAGATTCTTCTCTTAAACACCCAATGGAACTAGAGATTTAAATGCCTGGTTATACCACAAAGGATCATAAAATCTCCCTCCAAAGGGACAGCTCCTGATTTGACCCTCTTCCAAAAGAAGGCGGAAACGTCAGGTCTTCAAAAGGACTGAACACCAGTTTATCTCTTTCTCTTTTTTCTCTTTTTGCTCTCTCTTGCTGCTCTTGCCCTCTGCTCTCTGGAGCTCTTGCCCTCTCCCTCCCCCGCTCTCGCCCTCGGAAAAGGCCTCGGCAGGAGAACAAGTCGGGTGGAGCAGACGATGGGTATAGTAGCCATGTAGATGCATAGAGACAAATGACCCAAATCAAGATCAGGGTTAAAACAGATTTATTCAAGCCATCTAACTCGTCTCACCTTTATTTTCCTTTGACTTCTTTTCCGTTAAAAGTCTCTGTTCTAAGTTAAGTTTTGCTGCAAAGTTTCGTTTAAACGTTTCTACTGCAACGCGCTTCCAACTTCAAAGACTTTCATCCAGCTGCCAACACACCACGTGATTGGCTGCCCAAGATCTAGCAGGCAGGAGGAGACCGCCAGCCAAGCAACGGACCCGGGAAACCCCCTTTACACGGACAAAAGGGGATCGACAAAAGGGGATCCCCAAAGCAACGCAAGGACAAGCAAGTAGCCTCCAGACTCTTAACTGAACTGGTGCATTGATATAAAATTGAATTACCCGCCTAAGAAACGATAGAAGGGTAAAATTAATTATTGATGGTTCGTTCAGGTTGTGTCTTATAAGTGCATAGAATCTTCGGATTTCACCTCACTCTTAAACTTATTCTTCCTTACTCTTTTTCTTTCTGCAACTTGTATGAATGCGTGTGTTTGTGTTAGATATTAGTTTTATGTGTTAGTCTTATAATCAATAAAGTATTGTTTGTATTTGAAAAGAGAAGCATTACTTGTGTTATGTGCTTACGAATTTATTGTCTTGAACTACGACCTAAGCTACTTATGCTTTTACCCTTGAATTATTTCTTAATTTAGCTGTTAGCTGGGAATTAGTCTTTCTTGGCCAGGAAGATATTATATTTCCTAGAATTAATAATTGCTTATGCTTTCCGTTCATTGGATGAACTGATAAAATGATCATACTATTGATTCTGCTACAGTAAATTCTGAAAATAATTAAATTATTAATTATTGATCATAATCCGTTATGAATAATAATTAGTCATATTTATACGTGCGTACAAACGCTACATTATGTTATTTTTTGCATTTGACATTGTTTTCCAATGAGAACCACAGTTTTCTATGGAGCCCCTAAAGGTTTATGGTAATGGAGAAAATATGAGCTGAGAGGAAAAATATGTTTTAATGCTTTTGCATCCACTCAAAAAAGTTTTGCGTTTTCCCGAGAAACTTTGCATTCCCTCGCAAAACTTTTGTGTTCTTTGGGATTGAACGCAAAGTTTCTCGGGGAACGCAAACATTTTGCAAGCGAACGCAAAGTTTCTCAAGGGAATGCAAAATATTTGCGAGAGAATGCTAAAGCATTTACAAATATTTTTATTCCCTTCCCCATGTCCCTTTAGGGGCTCTGTAGTTTATTATGAGTTTATTCTCTCATTGTGTGTGTGTGTGTGTGTGTGTGTGTGTGTGTGTGTGTGTGTGTGTGTGTGTGTGTGTACAAATGCATTATAAAAACACGTGCATGACAACAGAAGAAGAATGCATGTGCAAGAAATGGGGAATCATCAACCATTCAACCATTGTAGGTATTAAAAAAACAACAAGTTCAACATTTTCAAGTCTGAACTTGAACTTTCATTTGATGTTACTTTTCCAGTTTCCTTTTTGTTCAGTTCAGAAGGGTCTAACAAGGAGCGGAGACACAAATGCTTAAATCCATCCCGTTTCACGTGGAAATTGAGCTCAGAGCTAAATCACTCTTTAGAGGTAATCCTTCTCAAAATCCAGCACAGGCGTACATATCCAGGAGGATAAACAAGTTTCAAATCAAATTCAGAATTGAGGCGATTGAGCCACCAACCTCAGTAGAAGTAAGACTATCACAACTGTGCTACATTGCTGAGGGGAGAGCAAGTACAAGGGCTCACATCTGTATTTCTCTTGATAAAACCATTTGGTCCCTTTTGAAGCCAATGTTTAGCTGGACTAAAACCAGATTAATGTGCAAACATACTTATGAGAATTCTGGAATAACTCCCATGGGGATTCTCCCACCTTGAATGACTCACTTCCCAGTCTCCCCCACCCACTAACATGATTTATCTGAGCATGCTGGGTAATATGCTAATCAGCCTAGATTATAAGGCAGTCCTCTGGGCAGAGCATAAGGATTTCTCTAAATGGTTCTGTTCTCGTTTTTGAGCATGTGTGGTCTTGCTCTTTGAAATCTAATAAGATGAGAGGCGTAACAACGGGACCAAACAGTCGTAAAGTAGTCATGCCTGAGGGAGCTCTCTTGCTTGCACTCCCCCTCAAGTGCTTTATGTCCCCCAAAATGTCCAACTCAACCTACATTTCACTTAATTCACTTGAAGGGTGTAGCCTTATGGGAAAGATGAGATTTTAAAGTGATAGTTCACCATCAAATGAAAATGGCCATAATTTACTCATGTCATGTTCAAACCTATATGACTTTCTATTGCAGATATTTTGAAGTATATTTTTAAGAAATAAGTTTTACTTTTAGAAAGGAAGCAAAAGTACAATAAAAAGTAGTTCATAAAAGCAGTTCATGCAACTTGTGTGCTATATTCTACTGCAAAAAAAAAATTGTGTGACAAACAGACAAACACTGATTTTCTGATCAATGTTTCTGTGCCACAACCGGATCAGTGAGTTTTTGAGAGCCGAACCAGTCAACGTTTTCATCCAAAACAAATGGATTAACTTAAAAGATCCGACTCAAAAATGGATCATTATTTATTATTTAACAAAAGCATCTGTATTCCATGATAAACCTTCTGCAATTAACAGTGCAATTAAAAGTATTTTATTTTATTCATAGTCTGAGTCAGTGTCATTACAACATTGTGACCTACAAAGAAGCATCCTGATCTTCTAGTTTAGTTTGTCATGACATGGCTGGGCAGCTTAGCATTTCTCTGCGGGTAATCCGGAGTCATTAAATGTGGTGCACACACACAACCTTAGCAGCCAGCAGAGGTGAGATTAGAGAGGAGAGATATGTTTCGTTATGCAACAGATCCACTGCTTTCTAGAGCTGTACCTGTGTTTCAGGGCAGATGCTACCATGTGAAACTGGCACCTGTATCCATTAAAATGCGATAGCTCAGGAAGGCAGCTCACACTGTCATACTGAGGCTCTGCGTATCCCACAACACACACACACGAACAGAGAGAGAGCGAGAGTAAGAGAGAGAAATACACATATATTACACAAAGGCAGTCCAAGAGAATATGACCTCATTGGCCAGAGTTTAAAAAACAGTCCTCCTTCACAAAGACTGTCTTTTGTCTTTTGTCTTTGTGCAGACATGCTCCAGAGCTCACACCTAGAGCAATGTGGGCACAAACACAAACACACACACACACAAAATCAGTAGGATCAGTCAGCCCACCAATCTGGGAACAAGCCTGAGAACAAGCAGAAAATATCCTGACAATTTCCCTATGCGAGTTCAAATCACTTTTCCAAGCTTGGCTCTGTTCTTTAATCTATTCAACTTCAAAACGGCGGTTGTATAATTTAATTAATTTCTTCCAAGCCCAAAGCCAGATCCAGTACATTGTGACTATGCCCTGTCAAACCCAAATTTTCCCTATCAAGCACAAATCAAGTCGGCCATACAGATTTGCCATAACTCAACATTAAAAGTTAATGGAGATGGTTTCCATATAGATTTTAAACTGGGTTCCATAACTTCTATCATAACTTAACAGAAATACACCAAAGTTGCCCTAAACCCAAAGTTCACACTGCGATGGATACATAGAGCAAGTCAGAAAGGCCTTTTGTGAGCTCAGTCTATAAGACAGCTCTATGTCCACTGAGCAGTGAACTGTGTTATTCGCTGGTCACGGAGGATTGCACTGACCTGTCCAATCTGTGGGCAGTGTCAGGATTCATTAGTGCAACAGTAGGACTCACTCAGGTCTGTGATGAACATATCTATGGACTGGGGTCCCAACAGACACCAGGAACAAAGTTTGCTTGGCAAAATAATGCTGGTGTTTTATTTGAATACTGTATCTCGGGGTGATGCTATTCACGTCGAGGCTGAAAAAGCAAGGCAGTCATTTGAGGAGATTAATTATTGAAAGCAATTAGAGTATTTGTATTGCCCCTCTTCATTTTTTTTGTATTGTGTGAGTGCAGTGCTTTTCAGCGCAGTAAACAACTGCAAATCTCAGACTACTATTATGCTCGCACAATAACGATTCCATGAGTTGTGATGAAGGCGGAAAATGAGAAAAGCAGGAAGACAATGATGGTGATGATGATGATGATGAAGATGCAGCTATGGCTGACAATGTTGCTGACGATGAAGAGGATAGTGATTGGGTCAACATGAGGGTGAATAATCTTAACTGTCCCTTTAAGTAGTTTCCTGTTTCAGATGATGTATCGGAAGCCCTCCCATCTCGCATGCAAAACCACTCTCATGCGTACTGGTGCCAACATTTATTTCCACTGTGAGCAGGGTTTCTCACATCAGTGCACAGCACAGCAGGTCTTCTAACTGCTGCAGAAACATTTATAATAATTGGGTGAAATTCTAAAAGTGGAGAGTTGGAGATAAGTGAGAGGGTGAGGTCTTGTTACAGAATGAGGAAGGATAATGTGGTCTCCTGTACAGAATTATGGGAAGATCGAGTGCTGAGGATGTACTTGCGGTACATTTTCCCTTCTGCCGATGTAAATTGATATATTTCCAATGAATGTTTTTTTTTCCCCCTCAATCTCTCTAGCTAGGTTTCATCGTTTCTTAAAGATTTTTTCAGGGACATCTGCTTTGGAGGCATATTTAATGGTCTACTCAGTGCTCTTTAATATGTGTTTGTCAGATCTGAGGCTTCATTTTTGTGTCTAAATGTGCGAGTATGCATGTTTGCATCTTGTGGGAGAAGCAAATGTTAGTTGTTCCTCTCGCTTTCTGCCCTGTGTGAGTTCCCTGTAGAGCCTTTGTCTTCAATGCATCCTTCGCTACAAAGCGATATAGAAAAAGTGCCAGGATTGCACCTATGATTGTTTGATGGAGAATTTGGTGTGCATTAGAATCACTCGAGCAGAAAAGCAATGGGAGCTCATACAGTAGCTGACCCTCCCTGAATTCTCATAGATTAACTATGAGCCTCATCAGTCATATGCTGAGAAGGTGGTGTCGTGCATTTCCACCCACCTTTCTGTTTTTACTCTTTTCTGTGATTTTTTTATTTCTAAAGTCAAGTTTAGCAGTTATACCTTTCACTTTGTAAATAAACTGGAGTCAAACAGTGTGCACAAAGCACTGGCTCCAAACAAAAGCTTACAAGAGCAGATGTCAATGCTTGACTGAAAAAATCTAAATATTCCTTGCAAAGCCAAACCAACAGGCAATAACAAAACAGGAGGGCTTGAGAATATGGCACAGACTAAATGGTGACAACTTGGCTTCAAATCTAAAATGCTGTCTCTTGTTGTTGTCTAATGTTGCTGCAATTAATGAAATACAATTTTAAAATTACACCTACAACCAACTTTGAAGAAGACAATAACTATTGATTGATGACAAGTTTCGATTAGAAAATAGGCAATTTAAAAAAAATCGATATCTACCTTGTGAACATGGTGATACATATCTAACAGTGATGCATGTCATGTTTAACCCATTTAGACCCAGTGTCCATTCTAACGGACATCATTCAAATGTTTTTGGAAGTTTTGGTTATGTCATTTGGTGCCAACCAAATCATCAGGATTATTAGATGCTGCTAATGTGATTTATGAGTGCCACATCACACAATATGAACAACAATATGTAGAAGGATTTTTAATTAATTTATAATCTACACAACATAGTTTCTTGTAATAGGCTATCTCAAGTGCAAACCACAACAATCTGGATGTTGGTTAGAATGGACATTATAAATAACTGTAAAAATGATCATATACTGATTTGTCATAATTTCTGGCTGCATCCAAATAAAGTATGGTAATGTAACATAATTCGAGTCTGAACGCGTTAAAGCGTTTGAACCGTGTACACAGGACGCGTTCTGTATTAATCCTCGCTGTATTCAAACAGTCGAATTGTGTAGCCTACACACAGGCTACGTTAAACAGACGTCTCTGTTCGCTGCTTCTCATCCTGCTGTCAAGTATAACAGTTAAACTACTTAAAAAGCGTCTGGAGAGCCCTGTGCTCTATTGCGATGCGCCCCTTCGATTTGTTTTTGAACGCAAGAACACGTCCTATATGAACGGCTCCGTAAAATTGCACTACAGACACCAATTTGTCGCCCGTCTCCAGCCAGCCACGTCAATTACCAGCGATCGCCATACACACACAAGCCAGATTGAATCTGCACGAGGCAAACAAGAGTATAATCCCCTGTTCGCGCACGGTGTCACTCAAGGATTTGCGTGCTAAGAAAAACAACTTGCTAAGTACCCTGCGGCTAAATTAAACGGCCACGAGCTTTGCCCAGGGTCCCGCACGATCGCTTAAGATTTACTTTATTCATTTGAGGAATATCGCAGCACCGTTTGAGGGAGCATGACATCGGATCGACCGACGAGTGAACTTGTCCCTGATAACGACTGATGGAAAAAGCTCGTCTAACTTCATCACCCTCCATCAAGCACGGCTACTGGTATTCAGTCAGTTGTGCCCGCTACGCTGAATGTCACTGCACAATATGCTAAATTATTCACACTCTACAGCGAAAGTGGTTTCCACAGTGCCTCTCTATTAAATCCCTTTGAAAAACAGCATACCAGTCTAAAAGCAAGCACAAATAATAACAAGTGCATGCGTTAAAATCACACTGAAATTCATCCGTGCTGTATCAACGGACCTGAAGCTTGATCTTAAATCACAACAGGATATGTGGTACATCATAGAAAGAAGAAAACATACCTGTGAATCCAACTACAAGTCATCCAGAAAGATATTTCCGATAGAGTTTTGAGCAATAATGTTAACTGCGAAGTAAATCCAATCCCGTTTTGGTTTTGCTGTAAAGCGTCGACGGAGTTAGTGCATTCCTTCCAACTGTCGATTGACGTGAAAATCCTGGTTTCAGCACCTCCTGGAGTGGACAGCTCCACAGAGAGCGGCTTCACCTCGCGCTTCGGGTCTCGAGAGCCACACCAGCGCGAGCCTTTCACCTACTGGCTGCAACCCCGACCCGATTTGCATACAATAATACAATCAGCCAATCAGAAGCTCCGCCGCAAAAACCGACGAGTGGAAACAGCCAGCCGACTTGTCTGAGCTCATCCGTTTAGATGAATTGTCCTTGACAAAGATGAACAGAGTTTGTGTGCAGGCTGTCCTGTCCTGTCCTGTCCTCTCCCCTCCCTTCCACACGGTGTATTTGCATGTGCTTCCAGATTGATTTATATTGTGGTCAGTAAATGTAAATCATTAGATCCACATCCAGCATTGATTTGTGACCTGTAAAAAAGGTAGAACTGCCTATGTTATTAAATCATACAATATGATTATTATGATTAATATAATTATTTGAATTGTTAAAATTGGTTTGTAAAATGCAGTAACAACATAGATGGTACAATGAAAAGGCAACATACATTACACTAAAATAATTATAAAAACATTAAGTAACATACAATGAAATAAAAACACTCCAATGCCCATACCTGCATGTATGTATATCTTCAATAACATAATTATATAATTATAAAATATAAATATAATTTTTAAAATGAAATCAGCATTAGTGCAGCTCCAGGACCAGGACTGAGAACCACCGATGTATGGTGTTGCTCAGCGACACTTTCACTCAGGATTCTGAAGGCGCATCTTCACATCTGTGCTGGGACTCTAATATCTGTCTCAAGTATCTCTCTGATTTCTACACTCATCAGTTCATCATGGTGTCAAAAATTATGTGACTCAGAGGGGCTTTGTCGAGCGAACATGACAGAAAAATCTGTCACTTATTTCACTCACTGGATTAGGGTAAAGTAAACATTGGGTTTGATGCTGCTTTACAAAGAGAGCTCTATTCTGCATTTACACACAACACATCAGCAATCTTCTCTTTTTCTAAATTTCTATTCTGTCTATCTCTGTAGTGCTATTTGGCAAATATTAACATGAACGCCACAGCCATCACAGCTATTACACTACGGTGTACCATTTAAACTTCACAGAACTCCTAGGTGTAGCCAGTTGACATGGAAAAAGTTATTATGTTTGTGACTGTACATTGGAGTACATATCAATCAGACAATGTATCCAACTGGGCTCCAAAAGTAACAATAACTCACTGTAACGACACACCGGAGAAAGCGAGGAAGTCAAACAACCTTACACAGACAATGAGAGAGGGATTCTGAGGGCAACTAGTCTGGAGGATAGAGAGCCAAATATCACAGCCGACTATTGGAAGAGCCCCAAAAACAGCTTGCAGAGCGAGAGAGCATCTTCATTTAATTGTTTTCACTACAGACCCACTTAGCTGTCTAAAAACACCTTCAGTAAAAATGACGGAGAGAGAGAGCTACAAAGACAAAGTCCATATGGCTCAAGCTGATAGGCTGAGGAAACAGAACTCACGCAATAAAGCTGATAAAGACACTCACAGAATCAGAGTGATGCAGACGGAGGGTTGCTGTGGATGGATTTAACCAACCACACTACGGAGGAAGCTAATTGCACAGTCTCAATCAGCAGAAGGACACCATTGAGCGAGCACACACACACACAAACACACGCACACGCACACGCACACGCACACACTTTGGTAACTTGTAATTTGAATCTGAACTGTAACCGGCTTGTTATGCAATAAAAATTATTGTAAGGGATAAATAATTATTCAAAACAGTCTTCTACCTTAAAATGCATGACCTAAAGAGTTTATGAATGCATAAAGGGAGTCAAAATTACCTGTACTGGATTTAATGGTTTTCTGTAAATAAAGGGCATCCTGGTTTTATCTTTATTTCCAGTGTAACAAAGTCATTTAAGAATTGAATTTTGTTAAAATAACATTTTGTTCACTTAATGTCCCCTTAATGTTTTGTTCACTTGTTAAATCTAAAAACTAACTAGCGAACTAGCGAACTAGCAAACTAAATAACTAACTAGCTAACTAACTAACTAACTAACTAACTAACTAACTAACTAACTAACATGTTTGCGTGATAACTTTTTGCAGAGCTTTGTTTTATTATATTTAGCTATGATACTCACAGAGACATTCATTCAGGTGTGTCCAAACTTTTGACTGGTAGTGCATACACTCACTAGCAACTTTATTAGTTTTTTTTTTTTGTGAGTAAACAAAATATAAAACTGACAGTCATAAACCAAAATCACATGATTCGACACTTCAATTTGATAGTCCACTTTGGACATTCTATTAACAATTAACAAAGTAACTTTGCAACTACATGTCAACTATTAGTCATTACAGTATTAGTAGACTGTCTGCTTAATATCTGCTAACACTTTATTTTGATGCTCCCAACAAACATTCTCAGTGTAAGTAACTTTGCAAGTACATTTCAACTTTTTGTACTAACAAAATATGTTATATTTACTGAAAAAAATACCATGTTGGTTCAATTTGTTCCTCTTTATGCTCTTGATGGTTAACATGCTTTATTACAACCCTTTTCTTTGTTTAGTAACTTCAATTACCTCTGATCTATAAATATTAGATGTTTAATTAATTTTTTTTTATTTTTTTTACGTTTTGTTCTGAGCAGTGCATATCCATGAAGCAATGCTTTTAATTACATCAGCCTGTGACTTTCCAGGTTTTCACTTTGCTCTCTCAGCCAACCTGAGAAACATAACAGGTTTAACAACAAGTGACATGATGTCACCTCTAGCCTAACCCCTTCAGGATCAGTAAGTAACCAAAGCAAAATAATTATCAAGAGACAGAATTGCAGTCAACAGCAGCAATTATTCAGGTGTAACCTAGGAGATAGGACAGGTAATTAGACCTGGAGGAGTACTGTGGGTTCAAATCAGACAAAAAGGAACAGCGAGAACAGTGAAATATCCGATGTTAGGTTGATGATACGGTTAGCAGATTCTATTTGATTTATATTTATGCATTTATCAAGCACTGAGATGCAACAATATTGATGACATAATTGTAAAATTTAACCATACCAAAACATTTATAATATCAATATACTGCAAATGTTTCATAAAGATTCACAAGATCTATGCAGTCAAAAATAAGTTTATTAAGCTTTTATAAGTTTTATATGCTGTTAATATGTCTAAATTCACTGTAAAACCGCTTGTTAAATTACTTGATTAAATGTAAAGCAAAATTATTGACAATTTAGTTTCTATATAATTTAATTGTGTCCAATCTACTTAATTGTGTAAAACTGAAGTTTACTTAAACGCAGGGTAGGTGATTATAGATCTATCTATCTATCTACTGTATCTATCTACACCAGACCAGGGGCTTTTAATCTTTTTGATGCCACCGACCTCAGAATATGATGACGTCTTTGCATGTGACCCCCTCCTATAAATCAGATACTGTATATATTGTTTCATGCATCAAGGTCCATTAATAAATACATAAATCTGGAAAATATTACATATAAATAATAATTTCGACTATATCACCTTGTAATATATTTTGAATCCCCAGGAAAAGGTCGAACAGATTATGGCCACAAGTTAAAAATCTCTCCACAATCCTCTTTAAGGGACACTGCTCAGAAGCTGACAGAGAGAGAGAGAGAGAGAGAGAGAGAGAGAGAGAGAGAGAGAGAGAGAGAGAGAGAGAGAGAGAGAGAGAGAGAGAGAGAGAGAGAGAGAGAGAGAGAGAGAGAGAGAGAGAGAGAGAGAGAGAGAGAGACACACAAGTCTACAGCGATCTCAGGCACTACCGCAAGAGTTTTCACATTCACAGTAAAGCCAAGTTCTAGCCATTAACACCCATAGTTACATCTCCACGCCCTCAGCAGTTTACTCATTCTACCCATGAGTCCCTAGTGCTGCACAATTCAGAGCATGTTCAATAGGATCTGCTTTCTGTAGACATCTCTAACTGCTGACAATAATGTACATCTAATAATGTACATCATCATTATATACACTGCATGTGCTGAGTTTCATTTACACTGAAGTCTAATTCAGCCAACGTGTATGAATTGCTAACTTGTTGTGTAATGAGCAAGTGACACCCATGAAATGAAATGTCCAACCGCTGCGAGCCATACTTTGTAGAACAGGTGGAGATGAACCACTGACTCTCACAAGGCAATCACAGGTGCACTTGAGGAGAGCATGCTGAGATCAGTCAGCAGTGTAGTCACAAATCACAGACAGTTTGTTTCATGTAGATTTAATGGCTAGTTGCATGGCTATTTTTGCCTTTCCAAAAATACTACACCAGCATGACTGAAATATAAACACTTTTGCAATTGACTGTTACTCAAAACACTTGCCTTTATGGTATATAATTGTTTCTCAGTTCTTTTGGTTATTTGTACCTATAGGGTTCAACTACCGCTTCATTAACTGTACACCAATCCAGAAATAGGTGTCTCTAGTTTGTGTATAAATGAACTCTTATGATGGGTACACACTGCGCGAATTTAGCCCCGATTATTACTTGCTGTCGGTTTTGCAGAAATCGCAGACAAATGCCCAAAATCTGAGACAAATCGATGTTTGTTCACGTGAGTGGCAATGTTGTAGTGTGAATGAACAAAGATGCAATCTGAGAGAAGCGCAGATGTGTCGCTGATGCCCATGAAATATTTAGCATGCTAAATATCTGGACCAGTCTACGACTCAGAGGCTGCGACCGGAAACTTAATAAATTTGCCTTCGGAGGATGCATTCCAAGGAAAGCATCAAGGCACGTCCAAATCCAAAGTTAGCTTAACTTCCCGTCTCCTGAGACACCTTCCTCGAATCGAATTTTGAAGGCATCATATATCCTTTGCTGCATTTGATATCCCACAATCCTGTGTTTTCCATTCTTTGACAGATGAGCTCAAAAATAAAGATGCTGTCTCAAAGTTGCGGCTGATGGTCAGTTTGTGTGTAAATGTATGTTTTTGACCAACGTTTTCCAATTCTGATATAATAGCGATAAACTATTTGTTTAGTAGCTCACTTTATTTTGCTGTAGATCATTAAACCATTACGCTGCCTCAAAAGTAGAAAATTGTGAGGTGTGCAAACGCTGCCTACAAAGTCATTGCCTGATATGGCAGTGAGGCAAACAGTCAGCTGCCTATAAGTTTTCGGACGCAGCCAAAGTCATGCAGTGTGAAATGTGTTTTGACTAGAATCAGCGACAACTAAAGCCCAAGCCAATGAAATGCCCAAGATGCAGGTCAAGGGAAAGTTCAAGAGTCCATCAAAAGTCCATCATTTCCTGTATAACTTCTCGCGTGTGTTTTGTTGTGAAATGACTTGCAGTGGGTACCCACCATTATTATACTGTATATAATTTACAATTATCAGTAATTTTATTAAAAAATAATAACATTATTAAACAAATAATAAAAATAAATAACAAAAAAATTATTTATCGATTGATGTGATAAAAAAAAAGGAATTTGAAAAATGCAGTCTGCCCTCTTGCCCATGGTTATAATGGACTATTAGCGTGAGCACTGGGTTACAGGAGCAAACCACCATCCATTTTTACCTTAAATCAGACTTGATTTGCAGCACTAGTCCACCCATAGAACACAGGGCAGAAACAAAAAGTAATGTTTAAAGGGTTCATCGGATGCAAAATTGTGTGTGTGGACACAACCACCATACAATGAAAAAAATCCATTCACTTCTTTTTTTTTTAATCCTCAAAGTCTAAACACTCTCAATAATTAAGCCATTTGGATTTATTGAGCAATGTGATGTCATATTACTCATGCTCTGCCCACGACCGCTGACGGACTGTCCCGTATTAGCATATTTCCGCCCTCAGCCATTCGTATACTGTCCACCAAGGCAGCACTTTTGTGTCGACACACCCCACGGAAGAGAGGGGTGGGGTGAGCAGTTGCTCATTATCATTTAAAGCTACACTGTATAAGATTTTTCTCCATCTAGCGGTGAAATTATATATGACTACCAACTGAATATTACTTTCTAGCCCCTCCCATTCCGAGGGCGTTTTAACTCCTATGATGGCCGTATTATTCCAAGGTAAACAATCATTTTTCATCATTGACACGAGGAAAAGTATCCTAGACATCGTTCTAGCTTTATGCACAACCATGCTATAGTTAGCAAAGAAACTATAACACTTTGAATTTGCACAAATAGGCTGAATTACCAGTCGAGAAGAAAGCAGGCAACTTCGGCGTCCCTTTTAAAATCCTTGCTCCTCATGAGCTCTTTCCATCTTGGAAAAGCCACTCCAATATGGACTCTGATCCTGTTGATTTGCCTGCGCATTGTCGTTTGAATTTTCTCTTTCGCTTCTTCTGTTACATGTCCTCGAGAATAGGCGTGATCCTCCATCTTCGACAGGCATTCAAATCTGCCAGTGTTCTGACGATTCATGCTACCCATCGAGATTTGCTACTTACTGGTTATGCGCATGTGCAGACTCACAGTTTTTTTTTAACAAAAGGTAAATTTACATGTGTTATCATGTAATTTCCCTTTAAAAAATGCTAACTACCATGTGAATATTTGTACGGTCAGCCAGCTGAACAAGAATAACTGAAAGTTTCAGTTTCAAGGAAAGGTGTGCTTTGACAAGTCAAAGATGAATTTTTGATGATAATTTTTACTTTTCACACCGTTTTAAAAATAAAAACAGCAGCCTAGTCTACACCCAGCAAACACAGAACGTTCCCCTAACGTTCCCGAATGGTCCCATGAGGTTATTTTTTTGGGAACCAAACAAGAACGTTATAGGAACGTTCCGTGTAGGTTATTTGTAGGTTCCATTTTTATAACGTAAGGAGAATGTTCCGAGAACGTTCCCTTAACCTTAAGGGAAAGTTCTAGGAACGTTCTGGGAACCAAAAGCTAACGTTCCCAGAACGTTCCTAGAACCTAAATTTGTTGGCTGGGCAGTAGGCTATACAGTAGCTACTCATAACTTAGAATTGTATTATAATTGTATTTCATATAATATTAATCTACATTCTGTGATCGATTCACACTACGATAGCATTTTTCGACAAGGCAGCACAAATCGTCAGAACACCGGCAGTCGCAAATAATCTCCCCCTCGCATTCGTCACGGTGCCACTAACTGTAAAAGCGCAAAAGGAGAAGCTTGAATTTCCAGGTATGTCCCTCTTTGGCTAACGTATTTTCAAAATTGAGTCGCAACATTGCTGCCGCCTTTCGAGTGACTCGCTCATATGTGTTCTGAATGGCAGATTCTACGCTTACGAGAATACTTGATTAGTTGGTCAAAGTAATTACACATGAATGAGCAAATACAATTTTAAAAGAACAAAGTGTTTTTTGCTAAGAATCAACTTAAAAAAAATCACAGTGTAGCTTTAAAGAGACGGGTCGCTGTGAACAGCGAGGTAAAACGGGTTGTTTTACACAACCATTGATGAATTTTAACCAAAGTATGTTACAAACTTTACATGAAGACCCCAAAGAATCATACCAACTTGTGGAAAATGGGCGTCCGATGACCCCTTTAAAACACAGATAAAACAGTTTTGAAAAGAGGCATTCTTTGCCTCCACCCATCCCTCTAAAACCACAAAGCTGTTTACTCGGTTTTTTATACATCAAATGATTTATTAACTAGTCCTCTGTCAACCCTTTTGTCTCACACTTAAGACAGTTGCTGAACAACATTAAGTTGTACACAGTACTTTGAGTGTATCACATGTACCAAATTTTACATTCATGATTTTGCAGATTACATTTCAAGTAATAGGGAAATTGTAAAAGTGTATAAATAGTGTTGTCACTAGATTAACTAGATTAAATCAGACATTTGTTCTATGATTAATCGGAATTAAAAACATTTACGTTTTTTATAAATTAATACATTTAATAATGTAATATTTTCACAGTTAATCTCCAAATTAATGTAGAAAAAACACACAGTATATTTTAAATACTTAAATGGCATCTATTTATGAATGAGGGCTATTACAGGGCTGATACTAATACAACTACTGACTGATGACATTAATTATAGCCATTTAACATTGCATTATAATTGAAAGCTATAAAAAATGTTTTACATTTATTAGGCTTAAAAAATATAACTACTTTTAATTTAAGTGAACCTAAATCAATCCCCACATAAACCCATAATAGATGTCATATTTACCTGTGGCCATAACTGTCTAACAGAAATTGTTTATCTAACAGTCTGCTGCACTGCATAAATTATAATTTAAATATAGTTTTATCCTTATTAAACCTACAAAGTTCTTTAGTCAAGAGCACCGAGTAATTTGTTGTTTGATTAACATTAATGACAGACTGCATTAGTGGCTGCTGTCACTTTAAGACCAGCCGCTGCTGCAAATGACTCGGATCTCACGTGTCTCATTCTCTCACAACTCTTCACGGTCATTTAAGACTTTATTTAACTCATTTAAGACTACTCTTATCAGGATACTATGAAGATACACAACGGACATTTTGGCATAATTGTGTTTGTTATTGTTCGTTCAAGCACGAATGAGAACTCGATATTGGCGCGCGTTTTTCTTTTCGTCGTGTGTGTTTGTGGCTGCTCACATAGACAGGACTTTCACAGACAGCGCGGTTTCTTTTGTCTTGTCACGCTTGAATGATTTAAAAGCATTTGCATATATAAGAGCGGGATCATATAATGTAACGCTAGCCAAAGGATGACAGAAAAACAAACAGATGCTGTCTTAATCAAAAAATTAATCGCATGCATTAACGCGTTGACATTGACATCATTAAAATAAATAATTAAATCCCAAGGTAAGGAGGTTGGAAGGAATTAAAGGACTAAATAAATAAATAAAATTAGTAAAATTGTAGATATATAATAAAAATGTTGAGATGGTCTTCTTGACTCATATATCAATATAATAAATCAGACAGATATAATCAGCATCAAATTACTTGTATGCATTACAATGAAAATGTAATACACTCAGTTTAAGACTCAATTCACTGAAGCATATTCAGTAAATTCCATACAGTGGTACTTATGAAACATATTCATCAGCACTTCTGTGCATTGAGACATGGAAACTAGTCAGCCATCTGCTCTGTTGCCACATGAATGCAAACCAACTCTCTCTCACTAACACACGCACACGCTACCCTTTTGCAGATGCGCTGCTTTTCTTATAAGCTGCTCTCTATGGTATAAAACATTTGCTGCTTCCTCTTACAATTATACTTTTTAACAGTGAAAATTCCATCACATTTTTGGTCTATCTACATTTTTTCAAGAAATGTAGATAGACCACATTCTATAACTATCACGTGGGGTGTTTGGTGTTTGACAACCAGAAGCGTTTGGTTAGTATTCCATCTATGTATAAATGCCTTTATCTTTACTAATTGAAAAAGCCATAAATGCTTTAAAAAGCATTATTTATTGTTACTAAATGGAACATTCACACATCAAGCTTGCACAATTTAAATACTTAAATATAATTTGCGTATGAGCTTTTCACTAGCAAAAATAAAACAAAGATCTGAGTAAAGATCTGCAGTGGCACTTTGAGATGAGCACTGCATACTCAAAGTCATCTCTCTTTTCTCTGCCCACTTTCTGCCATGAAACACACCCCCTGCGCAGTTACCTCCAGATGACGTAGTTTCAACGGTGTGCTTGTCCGTCTTATGTCGGTATCAGGAGGGTGCAGACTGTGACGCCAATCAATGTATTTTTCCGCCGTCTACCGAACTTCCCGTATCGACTTCCACAGGACTTCTGTTTAAGGGCTAAATGTAGTCCAGATATGGTCGTTAGGACGTCTCATTTTGGTCCCCTATGGGTGCCCAGACTGTAACGCCAGACGACATCTTTTTTTGTCGTCTAATGATCGTCCTGTACTAACGACCAGAGGACCTCTGTGTAAGGGCTAATTGTACTCCAGATGTGGTCATTGTGGACGTCCCATTTTGATACCTTAAAGGTGCAGACTGTGACGCCAAATGACGTCTTATTTAGTCTTCCAACAAACGTTCTGTATTAACGTCCGTAGAATTTCTGTATAAGGGCTAATCATACTCCAAATGTGGTCATTGTGGACGTCCCATTTTGATACCTTAAAGGTGCAGACTGTGACGCCAAACAACGTCTTTAGTCGTCCAACATACGTCCTGTATTAACGTACATAGGACCTCAGGAGGTGCAGACAGTGCTTTTATACTGCACTGTTCATAACCCTTGTCTCATTTCAACTGTTCCAGTTCATTTTTCTGTCGCTTCATTTGATTGCTTTCCTTTCCACCACATAACTGGAAACACATTCCAATGTAGTCGAATCCATCCATTTCCAGTTCAAACCTGCCTCTGAGCCAAGCAACAGGAAAATTAACTGGTACAGAAAACAGGCCCTCCACCCTCTGGAAAGGGATAGGCATACAGTTATGCACAGAGGTTTAAGAAATCAATTCAATCCCCACTTATTTTTATTTTTTGTAAATCACTGTATGATCTGTACAATTTCAAACACAACTATCACACAAGTGCTAAACTGAATCTGTGCAAAAAAGACGCAAATGTTGAGTGACTGAGTAACTGACTGCTGCGTGTGTGTGTCATTATATATATATATATGTATGTATGTATGAAGAGTTCAGATGCAAAAGCCTCTAAGTGCCATTTGAAATTTTCTTCTAGAATGATAATTTTTATCAAGCTTGTATATTTAATTTCAGTAATTTCACTTAAATGACAATTTGGATACTGGATTTAAAAATGCATTATAGAAATACATTACCCCTAACGCTCACATCCTCAACAGCTGAATCAGTAGATTCTGAAAAAAATCATTGACCACCCAATTCATCAACAGACTTTATATTCCTAATGTCAGAATTATTTGTGAATGATAAACATACCATTTCTGACAAAACCCTCTGGCGTTCCCTTTTTAGGCCGGGTCCTTGTTGATCTTATCACCACCTCTTCTTCTTCCACCTCCTCGTCCTGCTCTGCCTGACTGGTTATGTTGTAGTGATTGCATTCACTCCGCTTAGCTACAAATATAACCCCCCAATTTTTTTACAATTTCCATTCATCAAAAGAAAAGTTACCGGAAGTTATTTTTATTAATGGAAAGGTCATCCAGTCATCCTTGGGTTCAAGTTTGTCTTTAAAAGCCTTTTCTGTTTTTGTGGCACTTAAACTGCTTGGCCATCTAACAGTTTTTTGTGTGTATTAATTCAGTTGTGAGGAATTACTCCCTCTTCCTCCTGGTCTCCTTCCCACCAAATGACCCTTGAATACATGACCTGGAAAAGACAGCATATGCATGTCACCAGGTTAGGGAGTTAGGACGATTCAAAGGGCCTGGCACTGACTGGGGGCCCTTTGAGGGCTATTAATATTGAATATTTGAGGGCCATTTGGATTGAAGTTACTTATACTAAAGAAAGGTGTGCTGCATGTAAGTGGCATCAACATATAAAGGTTAATAAAAGTGTTCAGAGCCAGCAGTAAACAGACTTTAATTTAGTTTGCTTGTGTGTGAAAATTACACTACCCCATGCAATCTTTTATGGGGCCCAAGATTTCTAGCAGCGCCCCTTGTGACAAAATTTAGTTGGTGACCTACTTGGTTAAGGTATTGAATAAAGCAAGTGAAGTGAGATTGACAGGGTTTGGACGTGTGCAAGTGTGTTTGATGGTTACATTGTAAGGATGTTGTGGCAAGTGAGCAGTGACATGCAGGTGGCAGGAATCACAGAGAAGAGAACAACAAATTCAACCTTTAATATTTGTGTTCCAGACTATGGCGAAGGGGTATGAGGACAGGACCAAACGTTTGTGGAAGGCAGGCCACCTTGCGGAACAGATCCTCTTCACGCAATACTCTTTTTGTCATCCTAGCCTTCCCATTTCGCATGCATACTACATTAATAAGTTTTGAGTTACATGGTTGATGGAATAAAGGGGAAGTGTGACGCTGATGCAGGATTTCACAAGCAAAGGTACCCTCTTCATTTTTCTCTTCAACAAAAGCAAATATGTCATCTCTCAAGAGAAAACATCGGTCCCTTCTCTTGTGTGTTACGGTTGTGTTACAGTTTATTTTGTTCCTGTTAACTTTTGTATGCTTCATTTCCGACAAACGCCTGGTGAGCTGTTCCAGGGGACTTCTACCACTCCTGACGTGTTTCTTTAGTTGTTGTAAGTGGTTTTCAAACGGAAAACAGGAAATGTCATTTAAGGAACTGTTGAAATGGCTGACATCTTCATGAAGATGAACTAGTCCATGTACATTGTAGACAGGAAAGGTCTTGCCATACAATTTAGGACAGCATGTGACAAAGTGTTTGATAAGTTCATGAGCATATTGGAGATAGCCATTTCGAGTTCGGTCATCTGACTCTAACATTATAGACATGGCGATCGTCAAGGACAAGAAATGTTTGTATCGTTCAGGGGACAAGACAGATTATAAGACCACAGGTCCAGTGTAGAACAAAAACTGATGCAACTCAGTGGCTTTTAACCTATCTACCTCAAGTAAACCCTGTGGTGGCCTGGCAAATTCACTTGGCACCTTCCCTCTAAAAGCAAATAGACTTTGAGAAATTGCATGTTTTTGTCTCAATGATAGACGACAGAGTTTTGGGCCACGAGTCATGTATATTAACAGGCGTTGAACCACTCCTAAAATGACCATATGCATATCGTCGTCGGCAGCCGTCCGTCTCGGGAGACGATGGTGTAGCTCGGTGCATCTATCTGCACCGCCGGGAATGGCTGTGCAGACCAATTCTAGAGTGGCAGTCCTTGCCGCACTGGGCGCAGGAGAAGGGGGATGGCTGGTCAGGCTGCTGTTGCCACTGCTTCCGCCTAGCTCTCTTTGCCACGGCAGTGGCGTTTCGTGCCGCTTCTGCTTTGATTATTACCTGCCGGACTGCTTGTCGCCAAGCGGGGCGATCATCAGCCAGTCTCTCCCATGCGCTGGGGGCAATGCCGCATTCCTTCAAGTCCTTTTTGCAGACGTCTTTGAAGCGCAATTTGGGGCGCCCTGTGGTTCTGGTGCCTTCAGCCAGCTCGCCGTAGAGGAGGTCTTTGGGGATGCGGCCTGCGTCCATCCTCCTGACATGCCCAAGCCACCGCAGCCGTCTTTCGCTGAGCGTTGCATACAAACTGCTCATGTTGGCTCGTTCCAGCACCTCGGTGTTGGGGATCTTGTCCTGCCACTTGATATGCAGTATGCGACGCAGGCACCGCATGTGGAAGCTGTTGAGTTTCTTCTCGTGCCTTACGTACGTGGTCCATGACTCGCTGCCATAAAGGAGCGTACTGAGCACGCAGGCTTGGTACACGCGCAGTCTGGTCGTCTCAGTGAGGCTGGAGTTGTTCCACACTCGCTGATTTAACTTGGCCATGACTGCGGCTGCCTTGGCGATTCTGCTGTTGATCTCAGAGTCGATGGATAGCGAACTTGAGATCGTGGACCCAAGGTACCTGAAGTTCTCAACAACGTCCAAGCTGTACCCGTCAATGGCGGTGTTTGGAGGGGTCTCTGCTCCCTGCATCATGACATTGGTCTTCTTCAGGCTGATGGTCAATCCAAACTCCTGGCAGGCGTGTGAGAGGCGGTTGACAAGCTGTTGGAGTCCGTCTGCCGTGTGTGAAGTCAAGGCTTCGCCATCAGCGAAGAGCATCTCACGAATGAGTACCTCTGTGACTTTGGTCTTGGCACGGAGACAGGCTATGTTGTAGAGGTTGCTGTCCGACCTGGTGCGGATGTAGACACCCTCGCTGCAGTCTTTGAAGGGGCATTGGAGGAGCATGGAGAAGAAGATACCAAAGAGTGTGGGCGCAAGGACGCAGGCTTGTTTCACTCCGCTGCTGACTGGGAAGGCTTCGGATGTTGCGCCGTTGTAGCATACTGTGCTGTGCATATTCTCGTGGAAGGACGTGACCACTGCAAGCAGGTGCGGGGGGCAACCAATCTTCTGCAGCAACCTGAAGAGTCCGCTTCTACTGACCAGATCAAACGCCTTTGTGAGGTCGATGAAGGCGATGTAGAGTGGCATGTGCTGCTCCTGACACTTCTCCTGCAGCTGGCGTAGTGAGAAGATCATGTCTACTGTTGATCGGCCATCTCTGAAGCCGCACTGGGACTCGGGGTAGACGCGGGAGGCGAGGGCCTGCAAGCGGGCCAGAGCGACGCGGGCGAACACTTTGCCTACAATGCTGAGGAGGGAGATGCCCCGGTAGTTGTTGCAGTCACTACGGTCTCCCTTGTTCTTGTACAAGGTGACAATGTTAGCGTCTCGCATGTCCTGGGGGATGTAGCCCTGTTCCCAGCAGAGACAGAGGAGGCCGTGAAGTGGTTGTAGCAGGGCTGGTTTCCCGCTCTTTAGAACCTCGGGAGGGATTCCATCGCTCCCTGGCGCCTTCCTGCAGGGAAGGCAGTCGATGGCTTTGCTGAGCTCGTCCATGGTTGGTGGGGTATCTAGCTCCTCCATGACTGGTAGGTCTGGGATGGCGTTGAGAGCCGTGACAGTCACCACATTCAGCGTTGCGTATAGCTCAAGGTAGTGCTCCGTCCATCGCTTCATCTGCTTTTCCTGGTCGGTGATAACCTCGCCCGTCTTGGACTTGAGGGGGGCGGTCTTGGAGGGGGTTGGGCCTGTTGCCTTCTTGATGCCCTCGTACATCCCTCTTGCGTTTTCTGTCTCGGCAGCTCTCTGTATGCTGCTGCAGAGGTTTAGCCAGTAGGTGTTGGCGCAGTGGCGGGCGGTCTGCTGGGCTTTGTTCCTGGCAGTCCGGAGGGATTGTAAGGTAGTAGGGCTTGGATTGGCCTTGTAGGTCAGAAGGGCTTTCCTATTTGCCTCAGTCACGGGCTCCATTTCTTCCCAGTGGGCCTTGTACCAGTCGGCATTTTTCCGCTCCTTCTTCCCGTAGGCGGTGATGGCGGCGTTGTAAACTGCATCGCGGAGGCGGGGCCACTTGGAGTCGATGGTGTCATCTGCTGACACTCCCTCGCTGAGGGCATGTTCCAGCCTGCTGATGAACTGCTGGGTTTTCTCAGGATTGCTGGCGCAGCAGGCATTTATGCGTGGGCAACCCTTCTTCTTGAAGTGGTGCAACCTTTTGGGTGTAGTGCGCACCTTGCTTGCTACGAGGGCGTGGTCCGTATCGCAGTCGGCACTGTGGTAACTGCGGGTGAGGAGGACGCAACCAATGTCTGCTCTTCTGGTGATGACTACGTCAAGCTGGTGCCAGTGGTGGGATCGGGGGTGCCTCCATGACACCTGGTGGATCTCTTTACACTTGAAGAAGGTGTTGGTCACGCACAGGCCATGGTGGCACAAGAGCTCGAGCAGTCTCTGGCCGTTCTCGTTTATCTTCCCCCTCCCAAAGCTTCCGAGGCAGGTGGGCCAAGCCTTGTGGTCAGCTCCTACTCTTGCATTGAAGTCTCCTAAGAGGTAGAGGCCTTCAGTGCTGGGCCACCTGGATATCGCTTCATCTAGGGCCTGGTAGAACTCATCTTTTTCCTCGGCGGTGGAGCAGAGGGTTGGGGCGTACACGCTGAGAATGTTGACTGGGCCAGAAAACGTTGACAGCCGGAGGGTGAGTATCCTCTCTGTGCCTACTGTGGGGAGCTCGGTGAAACTGACAAGTGTGTTCTTCACAGCGAAGCCAACACCATGTTGCTTGGGTTGGTCTGGGGACTTCCCCTGCCAGTAGAAAGTGTAGTTTGTTTCCCTGATGGTGCCGTTGTCAGCCAGCCGGGGTCTCCTGTAGGGCGGCAATGTCGACGTTCAAGCGTGACATATAATCCAAGACAAAATAGGTAACACAAGGAATTCCAGCATCAATGAATGGACTGAAAGCTCTCTGGTTATCCCTATACTCAACTCGAGAAAAACAGTCATCAGTGCGCAGGGCAATCCTGATCAGCAAAAACTATCCTTCTCTCAACAGAAGTTCCTGTAATGACACATCTTTAGCAACTATTATTGGAGGTATGACCCTTAATACATTTAAAATAAGCCCTTCCTGGCGCATCACAAATCACAGCATCAACATTAACAGTATAGGTGTGGCCTTCATTAACTATCCTACTGTCTTTCAGATGCTTGTACTCGGTAAGAAAATCTTCAACATAGTCCTCAAGTGGACTAGGCTTACTTTGGCCACAAAATATGGCAACAATAAATGGATTGAAATGGCCAGTCTTTGCCAGTATTGGCCAGAATTGGACACCACTGCTTTTGAAAAGGGGGAGGCCATCAATATTTACCGAAAGGAATTTACCCTCTCTGGTGTCACTGTGACCACTAAAAGAAGGCACACTGTCCGAGATATCGCTGTCAGAATCAGCCAGAATTTGTTCAAGTTCAATTTGCCGTTTTCGCCACTGTCTCATTCTCAATGTCATCTGTAAACAGAGTGTAAGTTAGTTTTGTTTTATGTGTATTTAACTGAGCCATTTGCAAAGAGAAGGAGGATGAGTTCACAACACATAGGCCTACCGGGTTTAATCTGTCTATCTCCAAAAAGGACACCTCACTCCAAAAGAGGACATCGCAAATAGGGTTGGCAACTTTCTAGTGGGTGGGCCTTAAATTAAAAAATATTAAATTAAAACCGTTATCCAATCTCTGTTTAACCTAATGTAAAATATTGACTAATAAAGCCTCGTGTTATATTATCTTATCATTGCTAGGCATCTTCAGAGCTATTATCTACTCGCGAGGCAGAGGCGCTGAGAGGCAGAGGCGCTAGCGCCCTCCTAGCAACGGCGCTGTTTTTGGTAAAACATGATTTTGACCACGTCTTCATTAAAACATTTTTTGTAGAAAACTCTTTTTAAAAGATTTTCTTTTTGTATAAATTGTATCTTAATTTTTTTTTTTTTTACTTTATCACTCCTCATACCTTTTGATTAGTGTGCTTGTATTTATACAGCAAACTCATGAGAACTTCGGGTAAAGTTGTAGTCTATTAAATTAACGGAGTCATGCCCGTAAAGGGATACACCGTCGCGCAAGCAGTCCCTGCACGTCTTGTTGTCATATAGGGTGGGGATGGAAAGATCAAATTTAGAGCTAATGTAATGCTATCTCTGTATTACGCATCGGATCATTCTCTTGGATTGTCAACGGTATGCGCTATCAAAATATAGACCTAACACATATCGTGGACAATGTAGGCTATCCATCTAAGTTAAATTAGGGAACAAATACAGTAAGTGGCATTGTAGCCTACCAATTATCGACTGATTTCCCAATTCTACTCACTGATAATTGCTTACTTCGTCTTCTTTTTCATGAATCACATGAAATATTATTCCTGGGTCTTTTGATCATGTCTAGATCATGTCAATTTCCTGCACCTGTCTTAGACGTCCACATAACATCCAGAAAATTACCTATTCCGGCGTTCAAATATTGAACATTATATTGACGTCCAGGTGGGGTCATAGCTAGATGTCCAAATAGCGGACCTAGATTGCACATTGCCTAAAGGTCAAAAATTGGTCTTGGACCAGCTGATGCAATATAGACATGATCTGCCTGTCAAATAGACATCTGGTGTTTAGTGGGAAGTGTGAGAAAATAAAAGATAGATGAGCCTGCTGTCTTGAGAGAGTGAGAGAAAGCCAAAGGGAGAGAGAGGGAGACCACTAGGAGGTATTTACAGAGTTCGGAGTAAAAGGAATATCTTTGGTAAAGAGTCTTTTTGGAGGCAGAGGCTTACTTTGAGGCCTTCGCTTCTGACATGGTTATCTCTTTCCAGAGCCCACTATTATCTCTGAGCAACAGGAGACTGAAACAGAAAACCAATTGGACTCCGGCTCATATTATATACTGTATGAAGTACAGTACACTTAGGAGACTGGGGCTAGTTGTCACAAAGTGCACATTTCAGCAACTATACATTTAGTCAGAAGTTAAATTGCACAAATTATTGTTTTTCCTACTTCTGGAGCAGTTCTCACAGTCTTATCCAATTGGTTGTTACATGTTTTGTTTTTTGTTTTGTTTTTTTACCATACTGGTATTTAACAAGATTTGGTAAAACTTTACAATAAGGTCCCATTAGTTAATGCATTAACTATCAACCACTAACAACGAGCAATACATTTGTCACAGTGATTATTCATCTTTGTTAATGTTTGTTGATAAAAATACAACTATTCCTTGTTAGTTCATGTGAGTTCAGGCCCATTAAATAAGAACAGATACAACTTTTGATTTTAATAATGTATTAGTAAATGTAGAAATTAATATTAACCAAGATTTATAAAGTAGTTTTCATTGTTATATTTCATGTTAACTATCGTAGTTAACGTCTCGGTTACATATGGTAACCCTCGTTCCCTGAGGGAGGGAACGGAGACGTAGGTCATGACTGACCAATAGGAATCTCGCTAGAGAGGCCAATCTACTTCGAGTGAAACTAAAACAAGCCAATGCACATTGGCGTGCAATCATTTGCATCAGCTGCGCGACCTCGTTAGCGCGGGTATTTAACGAGCAGCTGAGCGATTGCACAGTTAGTTTTTTGCTGAGGAGCCAAGCCTGAGAGGCTGGCCGCCCCGGCGGGCGGCAGCAGATGTGGCGACGGGACCTACGTCCCTGAGGTCCCTCCCTCAGGGAACGAGGGTTACCATATGTAACGGAGACGTTCCCTATCGGTCAGTCACTACAACGTAGGTCATGACTGACCAATAGGAATCCCTACCAAAGCGCCACAGCTGCTGCACCCCATCCAGCGCCCCCGTGCAAACCTCTACACCTTCTTGCCTGGAAGGACGATAGGAGGAGGCTTACACAGAGTGAGTTTGACACTGTTGTTCCGTGATAACCCATACAGTGCCATATTGGATAACACTGGGAACGCGTGCCTTTACTGTTTAGGAAGGAACGCTGCGGAAGCCACTTCTTCAAGGAGTTATGTGGAAATACATATGGACTAACCCGAAGGCTGTACTGCATATGAAATAATGGATGACTTAGCCCAAGGGAAAGACACAGGCTTCCGATAGGAGCAGCCGTGGAATATATACACATATGGGATCCCCGTAGGGTCACACATATGGAACCCAGCCCAGATCCGGTTCTCAAGGATTCAGCGGATAAGGGCCTGGCGCCGGACGCTCCGCCAAGTCCGGGCCGAGGGGTTTTGGAGGACTCGACAGGTTTTTCACTCTGGAGCAATAAGGGTGCACAGTAGGGTGCAGCAAGCCGACAGAGCCAGACCTCTCAGTGCTTCTACCCGTTTAGGGTGAGAACACGGGAGGAGACCGGCTCTACACGTAGGCTATAGTATCTAGCGAACGTGTTAGGTGTCGCCCAGCCCGCAGCTCTACAGATATCTGTTAGCGAGGAGCCACGTGCCAGCGCCCAGGAGGATGCAACGCCTCTCGTGGAGTGTGCATGCAACCTGAGCGGGCAGGGCACGCCTTGTGCTTGGTAAGCCAAGGCGATGGCATCCACTATCCAGTGGGCCATCCTCTGCTTGGAGACAGCCTTTCCCTTCTGCTGGCCTCCGTAACAGACAAAGAGCTGGTCTGAGGTCCTGATGCTTTGAGTTCTGTCCACGTACATACGCAGAGCGCGAACGGGACAGAGCAAAACCAGGGCTGGGTCTGCCTCCTCCAAAGACAGCGCTTGCAGGTTCACTACCTGATCTTTGAAGGGAGTGGTAGGAACCTTGGGCACATAGCGAGGCCGGGGTCTTAGTACCATGTGGCTGTCACCCGGCCCGAACTCTAGGCATGATTCGTCGACCGAAAATGCGTGCAGGTCTCCTACCCTCTTGACAGAGGCCAGTGCAACCAGCAGCAAAGTCTTCATGGAAAGAAGCTTTAAGTCTACTGACTGCAGAGGCTCAAAAGGAACGTCCTGAAGTGCTCGAAGCACCAGGGAAAGATCCCAAGAGGGTATGGAGGGGGGTCGAGGAGGATTTAATCGTCTCGCCCCCCTAAGAAACCTGACGACCAGGTCGTGCTTTCCAACTGTTTTGCCATTTATGTGGTCGTGATAAGCTGAAATAGCGGCAGCATGTACTTTGAGGGTGGAGGGACACTCCAACCCCTGCTGCAAGAAGGAAAGCACAGACCCTATCGAACATCTTCGGGGGTCTTCTCGGCGAGAAGAACACCACACGGCGAACAAGTTCCACTTCAGGGCGTAAACGCGTCTCGTGGACGGTGCCCGTGCTGAAGTGATGGTGTTAAGTACCTCTGGGGGTAAGTCACCTAGAACCTTCGCGTCCCGTCCAGGGACCAGACATGGAGTTTCCAGAGGTCTGGGCGCGGGTGCCATAGGGTGCCCCGTCTCTGAGTCAGAAGATCCTTTCTCAGAGGAATGGGCCAGGGAGGGACTGTCACGAGGAGCATGAGTTCTGGGAACCAAGTCCGGGTGGGCCAATAGGGAGCCACCAGAAGGACCTGCTCCTCGTCCTCCCTGACTTTGCACAGTGTCTGTGCAAGTAGGCTCACTGGGGGAAATGCATATTTACGGAGGCCCCGGGGCCAGCTGTGTGCCAGTGCGTCCGTGTCGAGTGTTCCCTCGGTCAGGGAGTAAAACAGCTGGCAGTGGGAGGTCTCTGAGGAGGCAAACAGGTCTACCTGAGCCTCTCCGAACTCTCTCCAGATCAGCTGAACCACCTGGGGGTGGAGTCGCCATTCTCCCGGAAGCACAGCTCGTGATAGCTCGTCGGCCACACGGTTGAGCACACCGGGGACATACATGGCTCGAAGCGACCTCAGATGCTTCTGACTCCAGAGGAGGAGATGGTGGGCGAGTTGCGACATGCGACGGGAGCGTAGACCACCTTGTCGGTTGATGTACGCAACGGTCGCAGTGTTGTCCGTGCGGACCAGTACGTCCCTGCCCTGTAGCGGCCTTTTCAAGCGGCTCAGAGCGAGATGTACTGCTAGCAACTCGAGGCAGTTGATGTGCCAATGCAGTTGGGGAGCCGTCCACACCCCTGACACTGCATGCCTGTTGTACGTGGCACCCCAGCCGGTGGCAGAGGCATCTGTGAATACTACAGCATGCCTGGAGACCTGTTCCAAGGGGGACTCCTGCCCGAAGGAACGAAAGGTCTGACCACGGGCTGAAGGTCTGACGGCAGGCCGGTGTGATTGCCACCCGGTGAGTGCCGTGATGCCACGCCCATCTCGGGACTCGGCCGTGAAGCTAGTGCTGAAGCGGTCTCATATGAAGCAAGCCGAGCGGGGTTACCGCTGCTGCCGCTGCCATATGCCCCAGGAGCCTCTGAAAAAATTTCAGTGGGACCGCTGTCCTGCCTTTGAACGTGTTCAAGCAGTTCAGCACCGACTGAGCACGCTGCTCTGTGAGGCGCGCTGTCTGAGCGACCGGATCCAACTCCATACCGAGAAAAGAGATCCTCTGCACAGGGGAGAGTTTGCTCTTTTCCCAGTTGACCTGAAGACCCAACTGGCTGAGGTGCCTGAGCACGAGGTCCCTGTGTTCGCATAGCTGATCTCGAGAGTGTGCTAGTATGAGCAAGTCGTCGAGATAGTTGAAGATGCGAACGCCCTGTTCTCTCATGGGAACTTCACTTTCGTGAAGACACGGGGGGACAGGGACAGCCCGAAGGGTAGGACTTTGTACTGATATGCTCGACCCTCGAACGCAAAGCGCAGGAACGGCCTGTGTCGAGGAAGAATCGAGACATGAAAGTACGCGTCCTTCAGGTCGATCGCTGCAAACCAATCTTGGGGACGGATGCATTCGAAAATGCGTTTCTGCGTGAGCATTTTGAACGGTAGCTTGTGGAGGCTCCGATTCAAAACTCGCAGATCCAAGATCGGTCGTAACCCACCACCAGACATGGGCATCGGCTGCTCTCACTGTAGTGGAGTGGATGGCCCGAAACTTGGGGGGACGCCGGGCGAACTGAATCGCATAGCCGAGCCTGATGGTCCGAATGAGCCAGCGAGACGGACTGGGGAGCGCTAACCAGGCTCTCAGAGACCGTGCAAGCGGGACCAAAGGGACCGTAGGCGTACCCGGAGTGGGGCAGCGAGGTGGAACACAGGGACGCGGCTCGGGAGGCTCTCTCTGGGAGGCGGCCCGTAGCGGGGTCTGTGTGTGCTGTGCAGCACTTACCTTGTTCCACGGGGCAGGAGGTGCAGGAGGCGGCTCGGTGGCGTTCTCGAACTGCACACTGCTGCTCACTGGCGACAGAGGAGGCGGATGAGAGTGGTGAGGGTTCTGTCCCCCCACTGCTCTCCGGGTCCCCTTCGGACCCAGAGATGGTAGAAACTGCTCTTTTATTGAAAATTTGGGTACCGCTGGTTTTAAGACCAGCGGCGGAACACAAACAGAATGAAACAAAAGATTTTCCACCCGGCCCTCTTCCGGGGGAGGGAGCGATGCGGTCATCGTCTCCTGGAGAGCAGTCCCTTCCATCTCCGGGTCGCCCGTCCTAGGGCCGCTTACCCTTGGCTTTGCCGCCCCTCTTGGCGGGGGCCTGGACGGGCGGGGCGCCCTGCCTGCGACTGGCTCCACGACGCCGCTGCTGCGGCGCGGGAGCAGGGGCAGACGCAGGAGGACGCCCCCGGCGACGAGCAGGCTGAGGAGCCGCGGGCGGTGGGGTGGAGGCAGCAGCTGATCGCCGCGGCAGGATGTGCTTAATGGCCTCAGTCTGCTTTTGTACAGCCGAGAACTGCTGGGCGAAGTTCTCGACCGCGTCGCCGAAGAGGCCGGTCTGGGACACGGGGGAGTTAAGGAACCTGAGCTTGTCGGTCTCCCGCATGTCAGCCAGACGCAGCCAGAGATGGCGTTCCTGGACCACTAGTGTGGACATCGCACGACCCACTGACCGCGCGGTAACCTTCGTCTCACGAAGCGCGAGGTCCGTCGCGGTACGAAGTTCTTGGAGAACTTGTGGGTCGTGACCACCCTCGTGCAGGACCTTCAGTGCTTTAGCCTGATGAACCTGCAGCAACGCCATAGCGTGCATTGGGGCAGCTTCCCCACAGGCCTTGTAAGCCTTGCCGGTTAAGTCCGACGAGTATTTACAGGCCCGTGAAGGGAGACGCGGTTCTCCACGCCAAGTGGAGTTAGGGCACAGTTGCATAGCAACAGCCCGTTCCACTGGCGGGATACGTGTATATCCCTTAGCTGCCGCGCCATCAAGGGTGGTGAGGGAGGAGGAGCCACCGGAACGGTTTCTGGCAGTGAAAGGTGCCGTCCACGTCCCTGTGAGCTCCTCATGCACCTCCGGGAAGAAAGGCACTGGGGTGGGTTGCTGAGAACCAGCACGCGCCACCCCGAGATACCAATCGTCCAACCTCGAGGGCTAGGGACACGGTGGAGGGTTCCACACGAGCCCGATCCTGTTGGCGGCCTGGGAAAGCATGGCCATCATCTCCGGGTCCGACTCGGGCACCGCTGGCACACCCGAAGGAGGCAGCGGAGCGATCTAACCCACCCTCCGATGCAGCGATCGACATCTGGTCGTCGCAGGGAGCGCCGAACGAAACGACCGGTACACATCTCGAGGATGGTCCGGCACGTTCCCTTGGCAGCTCAACTGGCTGCGGAGCATGAGAGGAGTGAGGGTTCCTAGGGGGTTGGTTCCCCGAAGGAAGCGCGCTCACTGTGATCCTCAGGTCACCCGTGTCACTGCCCGTAGCAACCCGCGAAGGGGGGTTGGAACGAGGTGCAGGCACGGGGACTCCGCCCCTTTGCAGGAACGTGAGTCTCGACCTCAGCTCCGAGATGGTCATCTTCCCACAATGGGTACATGACTCATCCACGAACGCTGCCTGTGCGTGTTCGAGGCCCAGACACACAAGGCAGCGATCGTGACCATCCCGTGACCCCAGGTAACGACCGCATCCAGAAACACACAGATATAACGTCATCTTGAAAAAGACGCGAACTATCTGTGCAAGCTCTTTGAGGGACTACTCTCACTGGTGCCGAAGCACGCAGGGGAACAGCCTCAGCGATCACAGACGGGAATGTGCACCCGTCTGTGCGCTGGATTTCTCTCGCTGGGAGGTCTTACCAGCTGTAATAACAGCTTTTGAGCGCTTGCAAGGCGCACCTTCACCAGCTGTTAAAACAGCTTTTTTTTTTTTGCTCAGTTTTAACCAAAGGAAAAAAGAAAAAGAGAAACCAAAACTGTTCACGCTGCCGTGCTGTCACGCCCAACACCGAAAAGGAGAGGTCCAGAAGGCTCGATGAGTTTCCAACAGAAGCAGAGACATCGAAGTGCTTGGCTCCGAAGCAAAAAGCTAGCTGTGCAATCGCTCAGCTGCTCGTTAAATACCCGCGCTAACGAGGTGCAAATGCGCAGCTGATGCAAATGATTGCACGCCAATGTGCATTGGCTTGTTTTAGTTTCACTCGAAGTAGATTGGCCTCTCTAGCGAGATTCCTATTGGTCAGTCATGACCTACGTTGTAGTGACTGACCGATAGGGAACTAAAGTTAACAAATGGAAACTTATTGTAAAGTGTAACAGAAACTTTCCCCAGTATAGTTTGTGACAATGTGTAGTTAGTAAAAGTAAAAAGTGTGATTGTCATATTTTATCCAAGAGAAAGAGCATGACTTTGGTTGTAGAAAAATATGAGTGTTAATGTATGGAGCTAAAAAATAAAGCAAACTTTATGAACCATACTGCTTATATGGGGAGCTGAAAACAGTGAAAAATAAAAATACTAAAATCTTCAAAAATATAAATACTGACTTTCTCTGCTAGTGTTGAAGCTTTTAAAAACATTGCTGCTGTTTGACTGATAACCTATATCGGCTAGAAAATGTCATCAGTGCAATGTCTTTGGTTGGCTAGCGAAAAAGGAAATTAGATTTTGTAATCAAACATTGATGTTGATGAGTAATATGCTCTTTACAAAACAGAACATAATATCGTTCACATGAATCACAGCTTCCTTTGGGCCAGTTCTTTTTAATTACTCATGTCATGAATCTCACTCTGAGGGCCTGTGAAAAATTTAGCAGGCTACTAGTTAAAGCCGGGGACACACTTAACAACTGTAAGGCAGATTATGAATGTAATTTGATACTTACAACTGATCACGCCCAAACGTGACGAGTCAGAGACAGTTGTGTTCAGTCATGTTCGCAGTTGGTGTTTAAAATCTGTTCAAGTCGTCTGTAAGTGTGTTCAGTTCAGTCTTAGAATGTTTCAGTCGTTAAGTGTGTCCCCGACACAAATGTCATTTGACAATGAAATGTTCTGGATGTTGCTTTGTCCACTTGTCCAACCTTCCTGGCTTCCAACTATTCATTCATACAAATATCCATTTCTAAAAGAATGTTTTTCCCCAAGGTCATTGAAACAAATGTGTTCTTAATGTAATTCGCAACACTAATCTTTTTAACACAAAGCAAGGGAGCAGGGGAATTAAAAATAAAGCAATTTCTTTGCGATGACTTCCTTCATGTTACTGGCTAGCTTTGCTTTAGCAGTCAATCTGTAGCACCACAGCATGAAGAGCATAACAGATTCTTCTGATGCAATTTCATTCATGCTTTGTGTACATAATCTTGCACAAAAATCATTGTTATTCATCTGCATTTCTCTTATAATTATATTATTAAAAACAACTATTAACACTCTGGTTAAACCATCTGGTTTTCACCTTTAGCTGTACAACTGAGCTGATATTATAGATAATTAGTTTAAAAAAAATAGTTTTCCGTATTGTTAATTCCTCATTGTTAATACTAATTGGAGACACCACAAAAAAAGAATACAACTGAAAACTTTGAAATCAAACACTTAACTGAAACTTCACTAAGGCTAAATGCTGACTTTCATTTCACCCTGACTATTTGAGGATTATGAGTGTGTAATCCTGGTATGGCAATAATATGTGGCTGTGTAATAAACACCTTTAGGTCACACATTCATCAAGTTTATGTAGTGCCAAGGAGGTTTATGATACCTGGAGAAAGCTATCATATTAGCGTTAAAATGGCAGTAGCTGCGCTGACGCAGTACACAACAAACACGCACACACACCCACAAGGACTTTTCACAGCATTTTCACGCAGGCGATCAGAGACGCTGAGCATCTTTCTCCTGGTGTTCATCAGAGTCAGTAGAAAGGACTCATTAGTGCCCAAGTTATTGGAACTGGACTTGAATAGTCTTCCCTATGTAAACTGTAGTCTTAAGGACTGTTGCACAGGTGAATGGGCAAAAATTGTTTATGGTTCATTGGACATGCATGAAAAAAAAATTAAACCCTTTTTGATAAAGATCATTTTACATCAGTATCTTTAAAAATACAGTATACCGAAAGATGGACATTTATTTATATATGGTTACTTTGCTTAAATTGCTGTAAAATAACAGGAGATGTTGACAGTAATATACCGTTCTTCATAAAATACAGCTGAATACTGTAAATGACAATAACTTTCATGAACAAACCATTAACAGCAAGCTACTGTTTAGTCTTATACGGTATGATACAGTATTTAATCGTTTAGACAGGCTTGCCCACGCTGTTGCAGCGTGCTCATAACTCATCTGAAAATCACGACGGGCCTACAGTCAAAAAGGTTAAAAATTGCAGATCTATTTTATTAAAGAGATGAAAGAATACGAAGCATAATTAAAGGAGAAGATTTTGGCCCTAACTGATCCTGCCTGCCACCGAAATGGACGACGCATCTATTCTGTTCCTTTCCTCCTTGCAAAGGTAATTGTGATCTTAAAAAAGTCAGTGTTACCCTGTGTTATTCACAAAATTGTATATATTATTAATGAACCAAGTTCCCAATAACAATTCGATTAATCTGAATTTTATTTCCATGGGTCTGAACGGTAAACAAATCGGCAAACTATGTGAGGTAGTTGTTCGTTAGCCTTTATTTGTAATAATCAAATGTCTGAGGTATATGTGACATTCTTGATTTGTTGTACACAGTACTGTAATATTTTTTACAGTAATAAACTTGTTGCAGATTACAGTACGTACACTGTAAAATTACAGCATTCTACAGGTAATTCTAGCTGCCTGTAGTTTACTGTAAATTAACAGGGACATTTTTTACAGTGTACAGTTAAAGGTGCTTTTATATGGCATTACTAACCAGCCAAACCTTATTCCCTTAAATAATGCTAATTCCTTCCAGAGCGACACAATTCAGACAAAATGCTATTGCTATTTGGTATAATAAAAATAAACCCACATGATCTTGACCCCCTCAGGCACAAGGCTTGGTGTTTATGTGTGATGGGTTTGGATGATTAGGCAGAAACAGTGCAGGACAGACAGTTGTATAGTTGCCTGTGTCTTTCTGTCCCCTGCTGATAACGCTGATGAGCCTTTACCTTTCAGCCTGTCTGTCAAAGCAATGTGCCAGACACACAAAGGAGAGAGAATAAGAAAAAGAGTGAGAGAATTTTAGGATGTGAGGAAAAAGGAAAGGCAGAAAGTGAAAGATGGATGACAGACTGACCTTCTATCTGAAAGAATGACCTCCTATAATCTATTAGATTGCAGTTGATAAGGCGATCAAACGATCATGACGGCTTCTCTCTTGTTGTGGAACAAGTGATGCCAGTCGTGTCAACATGGCTGTCAAAATGACAACAAAGAAGATAAATAACTATCAGAGTTTAACAATTGCTAAAATGGTAAAATCACAGGACAGTTTTGTGTAGCTAGGCAAATACCAATTAGGGTTGTTTAATTACAATTTCAAAATGAATGCAATGGATTTCAAGAGTCAATTTCAGCTTACTTTCCCTCGATTCTTAAGGAAGGTGAAGTGAGATCTTGCAACAGTGCAATATTAGAAATATTAGGTCCACGATGACTTCAATAGAATTTGTTCCCATATGGAAGTCAATGAGACCAATCAACTGTCTGCTTACCCGTATTCTTCTTGAATGACAGAATTTTCATTTTTAATATACATATATATATATTTCACTATAAAATATAATATATAATTCACACATAAATTGTATTATATTTAAACATTTTCAGTCAGTCTGAATCTTCCCAAAGCTAATTGGAAATACGTCCTGCCTACATTTCTGCAGAACCCAAAATATGTGGCACTGGGTACACTGCTCTTTTCGGGTGACAAGTCCACAAGATGTGCTATAAGTGATTAAATTTTTTCTCCATTGCAGATGAGGGTTTATCCAACGTCAAAAAAATGTTGGTTACTTGCAGCATAGCAGTTTCAAAGTAAAATATCCAGAGACTGTCTATAAATAATGTGTTCAATATAAAAACAAAACCTTTAAACGTCAATTCGAAACACTTAAATATGACTGTAGAAACATTTTATGTTGATTTTTGTACTTATCACGACAGTTCAGAAATGAACTGCATTCTAAAAGGCTAATACTCAAGTACCCACTAAACCCTATCCTAATCCTAACCAAAAGCAAAAGCTAACTTGAGAAAAAAAAATTGCTGAAGCAACACCGCCTTTTAGCTTCATTCTGAGGCTTTGAGCTCTGTTATCAAGTGTTGTATCTCGTGTTTTACAAAACTCATAACCGAGCGTTCCACATTGCAAGTGCTGGTTATGTAATGAAAACGTCAAAATCTATTAGTTTATAAATCATGTACTATGTTCTAGGTGCTTTAAGGTAATAAGATAGCAATGTGAATCACTGAATCAAAAACACTTGGCATTCCTCATCTACTGGTGTTTTTGAATGAATCTTCCGAGTGAATAAATCGATAATTCACTCACCTTTTCCTGCCTACTGGTGTAATGCTGTAACCTACAGAAGAGAAACTGAATGAATCAGTGAGTCTTTTGAACAGAATCAAAAGATCTGAGTCACTGGGATTACTCAAATCCTAATCTAATCCGTTATACTAACTGTTAAGGCTCTTCTAGTAGTAGTAGTCAGGAATTTCAAATAATCAATTCTTTTTAGCATCAACTCTAAGCCCTAACACTGATGCAAGTACTCATCATGAAAGAAAAAAAATAAAAGGAAGAAGGATAAAAAAAATAGAAAAAAGGACACTATGTGAAAAACAGCAGAAGAAAACCTGAAAACCTTTATAAAGGGATACCTGCATAGTCCAAAAAAAAAAAAAAAAAAAAAAAAAACAAGAGCAAATCTTAAAGAAACAGACAAATATCAAATTATTCATTTAATCCCCAAGGTGCCATAGTATCTGTAAATCCATAAGGTTTCGCGTATTAGAAGTAAATTATTGATGTCGCCTCTGCACCGTGGACACTTCGTGGACCAATTCTATCCCTAAATATTGTAAGGTAGAAACAGAATGTCTAAAAGTAGCAAAATGCTGAGCAACCGGACTTTTAAGATCTTGATTTCTGATAGCGCAACAATGTTCTGAAATGCAGGTTTTTAAAGATCTACTTATTTTGCCCACATAGCAAAGGCCGCAAGGGCAACGCAACATGTAGATTACGTTGGCAGTTTCGCACGAAATTGTGCCTCTTATATTAAAACTGTTTGCAGTGTGGGGATGTTTGAATGTTTTAGTTTTGTAAATTACATTGTTGACAATTACCATATCTGTAATTACCAAAGGGCACCTTGTCTAACAAATGTAAAGGAGGAGTAACATTAGCTCGAACCAGAATATTACGAAGGTTAGGTGGTCTCTTGTATACTAGACGTGGTGGCTTTTCAAAACATTTCTTGAGATTAACTTTCATTTAGGTGAGATCACACTTCTTCAACTTCATATGAAACACATCCTGATTCCTATTACATGCATAGTCTATGTGTCAGCATTGTGGGCCACAAATTTAGAAGACAGGTGAATTTTCCTGAAGGGAAACTTCACCTCAATTATTTTTTCTTGCAAGTATGAATTTTGTCTCAGTGCCAGTGGTTTCTATAGGAGAAATAAAAATAGGAACAAATGAGACAAGGTGTTAGAATATAGAGCTATAATGTTAATGTGCAAATTAGCTTTAAAAGTTTTTCTTTTGAGACCCCATTAATCTACAACTTTGCCTTTAGAGTCTCAGAAAAGATCTAAAAATGAAAAAAAAAATCTACAATCAAAAGTCAGAGATTTCAATTTAAGTTAAGTGCTTCTACATCAGTGTTACGTACCAATCATTTCCCTCTAATTTTAGGGATGAATTATGGGTAAAGGTTAGGTTTAGGGATATGGATAGGGTTAGGACAACATTTTCTAACAGGAATGTTGTTCCAGGATCAACAAAATATGTTAATGTCTTACTTGGCAAAATCACGGTGACCGTACACATACAGGACGCATTAAATATACATAAATAAATGTGTATATGAAAATTTTAAACTGATATGTGCAAATGTAGGAGCAATGTGTGTTTTTCCCTGTCAGGAGCAGTGTTGGGGAAAGTTACTTGAAAATTAATGCATTACAATATTGCATTCCTACCTTAAAAAGTAACTAATTGCATTACTTTTTAAGAAAAGTAATGCATTACATTACTTTTGCGTAACTTTTTCTCACCTGGGCTGGGCTTGTTTTTTTTTTATAACAAAAAAGTGCTATTTGTGGGCAAATGTAAAGACCCTTTCACACCAAAATTGAAATAATAACCCTCAGGCTGAAGTAACTTGCGTTACTTATTTGAAAAAGTAACTGGGATATGTTGTTGTAAATTTTAAAAGTAATGGATTACTTTACTAGTTACTTGAAAAAGTAATCTGATTACGTAACTCGAGTTACTTGTAATGCATTTCCCCCAAAACTGGTCAGGCAACGCTATCTCACGACCAATTCGTATACATTTGTACGAGTGATTAAAAAGTGGCTAATTCGTATGAATTCGTACGACCTCACTCGTACGAATTTGTACGATTTGTCTAAACCCACGTGATGGGTAGGTTTAGGGGTGGGGTCAGGGGTAGGTCATTCGTACAAATTCATACGAATTGGCCAACTCGTAAAATATGTACGATTTAGCACAAATCGTACTAATTCGTACGAGTGAGGTCGTATGAATTCATACGAATTAGCCACCTCGTAAAATTCGTACGAATTGCCGTGAGATCGGGCTGGGTCAGGAGTGACTGATGTGAAACGGTTGGCCTACACACTGACTGCAAGTCCTCCTGCTCCCTCCTGCCCTAACAAACATTCATTAAGGACTGAATCACTGTCCTGCATTAGTAGCACACTCTCTCATTAACTGCCCAGGAAAGCAGATCCCATTAATAAAAACCATGATTTTTCAAGGGGTGATTACTCATTTAAAATACAGAGTACAAGACCTGCACTGCAAAAAAAAAAAAAAAAAAAAAAGAAGCTGTCAAAAATTCAGTCATCATTTGCTTGTCCTCATGTTGTTCCAAACCTGTATGAAACTGTAGAAGGTATTTTAAAAAGCACCCCACATTTTTTTCCGTACAAAAGTTAGTGGGGATCCAGTGGCGTTTAGGACCATCAGGCTATGAACAACACAAAAATCTCAGGACCATCTGCTGGTTGTACATACAGTGCAGTATTTTGCTTGCTCAGATTTATTGTGCTGAATCAGGATTTTGCACTTTGTTGTTGCCTCAGCTGAAAATTGTCGGTCATAACAAAAAAAGTCTCATAAATATCAGTGGGTCTTTCCATGTCAACTCAACCAGAGGTCCCCAGCTCATTTTTTAAATATTTATTTCTGTAGAAAGACACACATAAATAGTGATGACAGCCAAAATATTAAATGTCACATTAAATCCACTATTTTGTAGAGCGGGTAAAAATGACAATTTTCACCAGAGATTTGGAGCCAAATTACAGGGGTGTAAAAAAAAAGACTTTAGAAAGATGGCAACATCATTATTTTAGTTTTTACACACAGCTGGTTGGTCAATTAGAGAAATCTGTTGACTTTAGCAATATTTGTTTCATATATGCCAGTTCAAAAATGGCAAAAAGCACTTCTTGTGTTTTTTTGCCTCAAGTTAGCATGCCTGTAACTCAAGAAGTATTAAATAGATGTTATAATTATTCTATTTGTTCTTAACAAACTTTCCTTTTGGTATCTTCATTTTTAAGGCCCTCAATGGTTCAATCCCAGAGCTATGGAGATCTCAATGAGGCTCCATGAGTAAATTGGCAAAAAATCTAATGTAGGTTACTTTGCATACAGCTGATACTATTTTTCTTTTCTTTTTTTTTAAAGAGGAATATCTAAATAACAAATAATGTAAAAACTAAAAATGTATCTTGTGTTTTCTATCAGCTCAATTACATTGAAAATACCTGTCTGAGTGCCATAAATATTATTTTTCTAAAGTTGTCATGCATGTAACTCTAAAAGTATTCAAGATATCTTAATATCATTCTAGATTCTCATTCCTAAACAACTTTTCTTTATTTTTAAGGCCCTATATAGTTCAGTCCCATAGATACGGGGATCTCAAAGGAGGTCCAAGTCCAATAGACCTACCAATCTCTGTAAAAATAAAATAATGATGCTGCCATCTTTCTAAAGTAATTTTACCCCCCCCTGTAATTTTGCTCCAAATCTCTGGTGAAAATTTTAATTTCGACCCCCCTCTACAAAATAATGAATTACTCTGTAAATATACATCTGTGAAATTTAATCAAAAATTTGAACCAGGGAAGTTTACGAACTTTGGTTGATTTGACATTGAATTACCCCAGTTCTTCCTAAATGATCCTTTTCCTTTTTTTTTTAATACTTATTCAATTAAACTAAATGTTTCTAGCCATTCTTGCACGTCTAACCCCCATCAGAAATGGATTGTAACCATCATCCCCATAAGATAACTGCTTGATGCAAGGCCACTCGACAGTCTGCTGCAATCCTGTTTAGAGCTGAAGTGAGCTTTGGGCCGTTGGCTCCTCTGAGCGCAGGACTTGGCAGAGCTTTCGATAGAAATGTGTGAGTGGGAAGTCTCTGATAGTGTGAATCCCTTTGTAGTCAACTAGAGGAGCTTTATTGGTAGTGTACACTGACAGCTCATGCTTGCTGGTGGGAAAGAAAGCAAGACAGAGAAAAAGAAGGGTTAGCTGTTCGGAACTATGCCATTAAATTTCATTATATCAAATTCTCGCTTCTTGTACATCTTTAAAATCTGATCCAGATTAAATTGCATGTTGCAGAGATTTATGAACAGTGCTTTCTGAATTAGTTTACCTCCTTGCTAAGCAATGTTCAAGAAACCAAATGTCCCCCAAGGCTCTTGATTCAAACACAAAGTATACAGCTAAGCAGAAATGCATTTACTATTCAGATGTTTAGGCTTATTCTAACAGATGGAAAAACAGAAAGGGCTTTACCGCCTCATCATTTATTTTCATACCTGTCTCTCAGTTTAATTAGCATCGCTAACCATGTGTTTGGTAGCTGCACAGCTAACTAGATCACACCACATGGGATCTCAAGCATCTCTCAAGCTGAAAGTAGAATCTCTACAGCTGGAGACTGAGGGATCACAGCATCTTAAGTGATTTCAGAGGCAGCAGGTGCTTTTGAGGCCAGGACACCTCTGATGGGTTAGAAGTGTCATAGCCAGGTCTCCTGAATGGTTATAGCATCCAAACACAGCTCTCAAACAACTATTTGATGATTTACAGTAGTGTCCTTAAGTTTCAATAGACTCCAACCTTAGTTTTCAATACTAAAATCTCAATATCCATTCCACAATTTAAAACATTTACTATTTTATATGCTCACTGCACTGTGTAAACATGATGGTTACTGTAGTTCTATTTTCTTATTCAGTATTTCTCAAAATGAATAAAAACAGTGAAATGAAAACTAAGAATAATATGCAAAACTGCATTATGTTAAATAATCCAAATATACTTATTATACAAATATAATATGTATTTAATCTTCCTTTATTAACAACATCTTTGCTGCTGACCTTCGATGATCCAATTTCACCATAATAATAAGCAAAACCGACGTAATGTAATGCATACTGTCCATAAAAAGTAACTAAGTAACTCAATTATTGGAGTAATGCATTATTGCAACACATTCTTTTTAAAAGTAACCTTCCCCAAAACTGTATGATGCTTTCAGCAGCCGTATCATTATGAAATATACCAGCAGGGGTTAATGAGGCCATTCTTTTTGTAGATGAGTTCACCTTTTCTCATTCACTTGTTAAAGGTATTTTTTAGCATTTAGACCAACTGCACATAAATCACAAACATTGTTCATATAGCTCAAACAATAAAGCATGTTCTCAAGGTCATGCAAGATCATGGGATTCCCAAGCAATGCATGAACGGAAAAAAATTAATAACTTGAATGCAATGGAAGTTTTTTAGTTTTATTATAAAAGTGGCAACTGAACTTACAATTAAACAATTATGAAAACGGAAAAAAATATGAAATTAATAATGATTAATAATGATTTAAGATTTAAAATAAAAAAAATCGATCTAAGAATCCAAGGATTTCCTAAATAAATTATGTGTATGACTATATGATGATCATTCAAATATTGATGTTAATTTTTAAATTATTAAAGAAGTTCAATAACACCTCATTGTTGCCATTGTGAATAAAGTTATCAACATGGACATAAACACTGTGTAACGATGTGGCAGGTTGGAACATAGAAGGAAGCAGGATCCAAATGCAGCAGTAGTACTTTTATAAAATAAACTAAAGACCTAGACAGACTCAAAAACTCAGACATAGAGAACAACACAACCAACATCTAACAATATCATGAACCCACAAACAATGTAACAAGACACAGGGTTTAAATACAGAGACTAACAAGCTAAACAAGATAACAAGAGGGTGTGGTTAATCAGAAACACCTGGGGAGACTAATCAACAAAACAGGGAACATGAAAGGACAGGGGAACACATTACAGACAAGAACAAGATACACAAACACAAAACCCACACCGTGACATAGCAGCCCCCCCCCCCCATGGGCGGCTCCCGACGCCCCTTGAAACAAAACACTAAAGTTCAGGAGGGTGGTGAAGTGGAGGCGGTCCTGGGGGAGGGACGGAGGGCCAGGCCCGTGCAGGGAACAGGACCAGGGCCTGGGCCATGGAACGTGGGCGGAGCATGATACGCAGGCGGCGGCCAGGGCGGAGACGACCCCTCGGGCGGCCAGGGCGGAGACGACCCCTCGGGCGGCCAGGGCGGAGACGACCCCTCGGGCGGCCACGGCGGAGAAGGCCCTTCGGGCGGCCATGGTGCAGCAGGACGTGGTGCTGGCGACACCGGCTCGGGAACAGCAGACACTAGCTCGGGAATAGCAGACACCGGCTCGGGAACAGCAGACACCGGCTTGGGAACAGACAACACACACACACTGGCTCGGGCTCAGAAACAGACAACACACACACTGGCTCGGGAACAGAGAACACACACACTGGCTCGGGAACAGACATCACACAGACTGGCTCGGGAAAAGACAACACACACACTGGCTCGGGAAAAGACAACACATACACTGGTTCGGGCTCAGGAACAGACAACACACACACTGGCTCGGGAACAGACACTAGGACAGTAACGGCCATAAGGACAGACATAAACACAGGAACAGATGCTGGCACTGGCTCGGAAACAGACAACACACTCACTGGCTCGGGAACAGACAACACACACCCTGGCTCGGGCTTGGGAACAGGAACAGACTCTGGCTCGGGAACAGGAACAGACTCTGGCTCGGCAACAGGAACAGACTCTGGCTCGGCAACAGGAACAGACTCTGGCTCGGCAACAGGAACAGACTCTGGCTCGGCAACAGGAACAGACTCTGGCTCGGCAACAGGAACAGACTCTGGCTCGGCAACAGGAACAGACTCTGGCTCGGCAACAGGAACAGACTCTGGCTCGGCAACAGGAACAGACTCTGGCTCGGCAACAGGAACAGACTCTGGCTCGGCAACAGGAACAGACTCTGGCTCGGCAACAGGAACAGACTCTGGCTCGGCAACAGGAACAGACTCTGGCTCGGCAACAGGAACAGACTCTGGCTCGGCAACAGGAACAGACTCTGGCTCGGCAACAGGAACAGACTCTGGCTCGGCAACAGGAACAGACTCTGGCTCGGCAACAGGAACAGACTCTGGCTCGGGAACAGGAACAGACTCTGGCTCGGGAACAGGAACAGACTCTGGCTCGGGAACAGGAACAGACTCTGGCTCGGGAACAGGAACAGACTCTGGCTCGGGAACAGGAACAGACTCTGGCTCGGGAACAGGAACAGACTCTGGCTCGGGAACAGGAACAGACTCTGGCTCGGGAACAGGAACAGACTCTGGCTCGGGAACAGGAACAGACTCTGGCTCGGAGATGGCCATCTTGTCGGTAGACACTGCCTCGGAGGCGGCCATCTTGTCCGTAGACACTGGCTCGGCAGAGGTGACGTGAAGCGTCTCTGGCTCGGCAGAGGTGACGTGAAGCGTCTCTGGCTCGGCAGAGGTGACGTGAAGCGTCTCTGGCTCGGCAGAGGTGACGTGAAGCGTCTCTGGCTCGGCAGAGGTGACGTGAAGCGTCTCTGGCTCGGCAGAGGTGACGTGAAGCGTCTCTGGCTCGGCAGAGGTGACGTGAAGCGTCTCTGGCTCGGCAGAGGTGACGTGAAGCGTCTCTGGCTCGGCAGAGGTGACGTGAAGCGTCTCTGGCTCGGCAGAGGTGACGTGAAGCGTCTCTGGCTCGGCAGAGGTGACGTGAAGCGTCTCTGGCTCGGCAGCGGTGACGTGGACAGTCTCTGGATCGGCAGCCGTGACTTGGAAAGTCTCTGGATCGGCAGCCGTGACTTGGACAGTCTCTGGATCGGCAGCCGTGACTTGGACAGTCTCTGGATCGGCAGCCGTGACTTGGACAGTCTCTGGATCGGCAGCCGTGACTTGGACAGTCTCTGGATCGGCAGCCGTGACTTGGACAGTCTCTGGATCGGCAGCCGTGACTTGGACAGTCTCTGGATCGGCAGCCGTGACTTGGACAGTCTCTGGATCGGCAGCCGTGACATGGACAGTCTCTGGATCGGCAGCCGTGACTTGGACAGTCTCTGGATCGGCAGCCGTGACTTGGACAGTCTCTTGATCGGCAGCCGTGACTTGGACAGTCTCTGGATCGGCAGCCGTGACTTGGACAGTCTCTGGATCGGCAGCCGTGACTTGGACAGTCTCTGGATCGGCAGCCGTGACTTGGACAGTCTCTGGATCGGCAGCCGTGACTTGAACAGTCTCTGGATCGGCTGACGTGACGTGAACAGTCTCTGGATTGACCGGATGCTCAGGAAGGGCCTCCGGGCATTTCAGGATTCAGGAAGTCCTCTTCCTCCTCCTCCGTCTCCGAGAGGGTGCTGGGCTGGACGGGGCCAGCGGTGAGGGCTCTGGACTGGACAGCGCCAGCGGTGAGGGCTTTGGGCTGGACGGCTCTGGAGGTGAGGGCTCTGGACTGGACGGCGCCAGCGGTGAGGGCTCTGGGCTGGACGGCGCCAGCGGCGACCTGGTGTACCACGGGAGGAAGCTTTCCAGACATCTGGAGATTGCCTCTCTCCAGTTCAGTCCGGAGAGATCGGGGAGCTCCCTCGGGTCGACCTCCTTAGCCCCCAGTCGGTAACACAGCTTTATCGCCTCATCACTTAGAGAGCAGGAGGCAGCAAGAGGAACAAACTCCCAGGTGTACTGGAGCAGATCGAGGCTTTCCAGGGCCAAGGCCGCGATCTGTCCAGCGAACTCCCGGGTGTGAAGATCCGGTCAATCAGGCGAGATCCGTGCTGCTGGATTCATTGTTGGTCGGTCGTTCTGTAACGATGTGGCAGGTTGGAACATAGAAGGAAGCAGGATCAAAATGCAGCAGTAGTACTTTTATTAAATAAACTAAAGACTAGACAGACTCAAAAACTCAGACACAGAGAACAACACAACCAACATCTAACAATATCATGAACCCACAAACAATGTAACAAGACACAGGGTTTAAATACAGACACTAACAAGCTAAACAAGATAACAAGAGGGTGTGGTTAATCAGAAACACCTAGGGAGACTAATCAACAAAACAGGGAACAGCTGAAACATGAAAGGACAGGGGAACACATGACAGACAAGAACAAAATACACAAACACAAAACCCACACCGTGACACACTGGAAGCTCTCTGCTACCACTTCAAATGCTTCTATTCCTCTCCAGGAAAATTCAATGTGCCTCTGAATAACAGCACCTGCTGGATTTGGTCTATGAGGTCAGGCTGTGTGGTCAATATCTCAATCAAAGCAAAAGAAAATTCCCTGCATGGGCTTTTATGTGCATAAAGTAGTTGCCTTTTGAGGTGACAAAAAAACTCGATAGGGTAGTCTAATCAATATCCAGGTCTGCAGACACTTACTGTACAGCTCTCAGAAGAGGTCTTTTGAGTGTCCACATACAGGTCTTGTCACATAAAGCCAAGCTATAGGTCTGATCAACCCAATTGTGAAGTATCGCCCAACTTGCTTTGAGGACAGAGGTAGATAATGAGTAAAGCAACCAGAGAGCTGAATGTTGCCACTAATTCAGAGTAAACAAGGCTGACAAGAAATAGCTTATGCCCCAAGAGGGATTTCATTGCAGGGTTAGAGTTTAGATGACAACGAAAGGAAAAAGAGGACATCTGTATGTAATAGACTACAGCTTTACTGTACAACCATCAAGCGTGTTTATATATTAGTGTGCATGCATATCATACAGTAGGGTTCAATATATTGAATCAGATAAATGCAAAAAATAAGCATTTTCACTTGTGGTCTCAGACTTTTGGACACCATTTATGAGGTCATATGCATGCATACATCTTTTCAAAAACGTATAATTGCATATGTATTAAAGCATAGCTCTTTCACCTTTGTATATACACACATTTATCTAGACACACTTCTGAATTACTAAAACTAAAACATTAATATGGGATGGGACGCAAACAGAGCAAATCATCCAAAATATGCCTGAAAGTTTTAGTGAAAAGATGATCCAGTTTACGAAATGATGTATCACCCCGTTTACAGTTACAGAAGTAAATATGTTTGTTGTACTGTATGTAGCTCATCATTTGAAATGGAGCAGAAATTATAAATCAAATGTGGTTGATGCTTCAGACAGGGCACAGACTAACTCAAAAGGGTAGTGTGAGGTTCAAAGTTGCCCATTAAATTGACATGTTTGTTAATGCAATACCAGATTCTGTGGCTATTTTCATAGTGAGAAACATTTAATCAAACTATATTTTTATTTATTTATTTATTGCTAAAAATCCGATGATTAGAATTTGATGACAATTGATGATCTGAAAAAGAGTTTGCTAATCATTTCAAAGTAACATCAATAAAGGCTGCTGTACATTTTCAAGAGGCTCATTTGTATGCACAAACACACCGCAACTAACGCCAAAATGCACTGCTCTTAAAGGGTAAAATCTAGCTATAATCTATCGCTATCCCTTTATGTCAGTGAATTAAAAATGACAATCTAAATTCTAAAATACGTGGAAACAATTAAATATACAATACTGACTGATAAAAACAAATAAATGAATAAAATAAGTTATTAATTGATTAGTGGATTTAGTTGTACATTAACTTTAATGGACCAGAGCAGCAGAGCTTTAATTTGACTTCGGTAATTAATGCACCACTGATTCGGTGTGACTATAAAGACTTGCACAGCTGACATCCCATTCACCTTGTATCTTTGTGTGAGTGTGTGTGTTTATTTGGTTGGGCTCAATGCCACAAGGTCTCCAGATGTGTATATAATTGGAAAATTCTAAAAGGGAATGGAACCAATTAAGACTTGAAGCAGATAAAGCCTCAGTCTCCCTTGGCCGTCAGATGATCTCAGAATAGAAATATTTAGTTCCACTCCTATTAGCACTGAGTCTGTATTTGAATAAACTGAAATATATGGCTTAAACATTTGATGACACTACACCATTGATTATTTATACAATACAGCTGCAGAAGCACACACAAGTCACAGAGTTTGTTTTATCATGTGTATAGGTTTAAGGTGTATTTACAACAGCAGCTAAATCAAGCAACAAGCTGCAGTGACAATCTCAGCAGGAAAGTTAAATTATTCCTCATGGAGATGAGCGAAATCTCTCTCTAGCCTGTTTCTCACAGCAGGTGGCAGAACACACGATATATTTCATATGTGATTTACACAATTTAACTTCGATATAAACTCCACAGGCATCTGGTACTCCACTTAAGAATTCATTCTAGTCTTTCTGCACTTGCATTGATATGCTAGCTAGCTAGCTAATTTGCAAACAATAAATCAAGAGCTGACAGTGCTTTACAAAACACCAACAGTGGAAAAACTTGGCAAAAAGCTGGACTGTCACTCAAAGTTCCCGAAGTGAAATTTGCAATTTGGTATCTGCATGCTTCATCTATCACATTTAAGCCAGACGTCTATTAGTGTGCTGTAACTCGTTCGAGATAAGCTCTCATCTAATTGCTCACACCCTTAAGTGTTTCACATCACTGATGACAGCATAGCCATCTGCATTTTAATGTGTTATCATGATACAAGTAGTAGTGTGGGGTCTTATATGATTATGAGTTTGTCTGAAGTCAGATTGAGTTCTTTTGCATTGAATTTCAGAAGTTTAGCATCCAGTTTAATTAGCAGGATGTCCTGGAATACCTAAATCACAAAATATTGTTTTCCCAAATTTAGGTCTTGCTGTGCATGTAAACTCATTGTTACAGCCTGTTGTTATAGCCATCTTCTTTACATTAGATAAGAAAACGGTTCTTGAGGACTTCTTAACATATCAAGGTTATGATACGTGTTGATTTGTTTGCATGCGACGGTGCTTTGGAAGATGTTACATTTACATTTCTCATCTAGAAAATTGCCTTTCAAAAACCTTTAAATCATTGAAATCTTCCAGGAGATTTGGCATAAAAGAACAAACCAGCGCTTTACTTCAAACTATCCTACATTTGAACATGTTGGTCTGTGCAGTGAAACGAACTGATAGGTTGTCTTGGCTTTCTCGACAAGTGCTAGCAACATAGTATTCGTGTCTCCGGCTGCAGTCGTTCGATGACAGCTTGCTAAACTACATGGTGATCGCCATCCATCACAGGGGTTCACGGTTATAATTCTGTGTTCTATACCCCTGCCTTTCATTACTCTGACTTACAGAGTGAAAAGGGAGGCAGCGTTGAACGATCCATGCTGTTAATTCTTTCGTCCAGTGCTCCTTTATACCCTGTTCTCTCCATCATCGAAGTAATTACACTTCCCGTTTTCCCAAAGCTGAAGGTGTAAAATTCAATCAGCAGTCAAGCAAATTTAAATCCCAAGCTCCCATATGTGGTGGCAACAGAGCACAAATTATTGATTTATCTGTTAAGCCCCTTTTTGCTTGCTGTACCTCTGCATGTGCGGCACAGACTGCCTTCCTATTCCCTTCATTTCTAAAACAATGAATTATGCACCAGGCAAAGCATAAAACAAGCAGGTTTTTTTTACTGTGCTCTATCATTATTTCAAGGGTTATTGACCACAAGTGACCAAAGTTAAATGCTCTCGCAGGTGCTTTTTTTATTTATAAATATTTTATATTAAAATTACATGTAACTATTTAGTTTGTGTAATAGAAGGTAAAATATATAAATGAGTATATAAATGAAACTACCATGATTTTCCAATACTGAACAGAATAGTGGCCAGCATAAAGTACAGTGGCCAGAAAGTCACCCAAAAATATAAAATGTATTCACTCAGCCTTTTGTGTGCTTTACATGCTTCCGTGCAGGGTTATTACTAAAACTAAAAGCATTATAAAATCATTCTTGAAATAAAATAAACATTAACTGAATTTTTTTCTCATTTTCATTTAGCTGGAATTAAAATACAAAAATAACTAAAATTCAAAAACTGCATATACAGTTTAAAAAATTTATTACAAAATGACAAAACACAACAAAATTAATAAAACTAAAACAAAACTGAAAATATAAAAATAAAACCTAATTCAAAATATTATTAACAAAAAATACAATATTATTTTATATTTAGGTACTCCATTCCTGTTTTCTATAATATAAATATAAAATAGAATAAGTAATGTTCACAATTAATTTTCAATGAAAAGGGTGAGCATAACAGAGTGAAAATAATGAAAATAATCTTATGAAAATAAAGAATATCTTAAAGATTCTGCTATTTCTTCTCCGTTCATGTTATGTGGAAAAAAGTCATAGTTATTTTGATTAAAGATTACAAAGACACATGATTTTTTTGTTAAAAAGTGCCCAAATAAATAATTGTAATAAATACCGCAACATTCCATAAAAAGAAGATTTGTCGATTTTACTTTTGTTGTGACTTTAATAAAGTGGATTTATTTATGTATTTTTTAAATCAACTTCATCCATAGGTATAGTTCGCTGGGCTTAGTTGGTTTAATCTGGTATAGCTGGTCTCCACAGCCTGGGAAAGATGGAGTTTAGTTGGTCAACCAGCTGGTCTCCCTAGCCCTGACCAGCTAACAAGTGCCCAAAAGCCCTCTAAAACCAATCAAAACAGACAAATATGACCAGCTTATCCAGTCTGTGTCCCCAGCTAACCACCTTAAAGGGATAGTTCACCCAAAAATTTAAATTAGTCCATGATTTACTCAACCTAAAGTCATTATACATGACATTCTTCTTTCAGACGAATATAATCAGAGTTATGTTAAAAAAATGTCCTGGCTCTTCCAAGCTTTATGGCAGTGAATAGCTTTATATTTTTATTAAGTCCATCCATGATAAAAGTGCTCCACACAGCTCTTGGGGGTTAATAAAGGACTTCTGAAGTGAAAGATGCGTTTGTGTAAGAAAAATATCCAACTTTATCGACTAAAATAACTAGCTTCCGGCAGACGGCCTACGCAAGTCGACTTGCGCCAAAAGAGTAACACTTGACGATGTAAGACGTAGGATGTAGTAGCGTAAGCTAAGATGCCTCATGCGGTTCGAACTAACAGGGCTGAGCAACAAAATCAAGCTCCTATGACATTTGCCTTTAAAAATTCTCATTTTAGAATTTTAATACGTGACTGGTGTTTTGTTTTGCTCTATCCTCTGTGCTTCCGCATTCGTCAAGTGTTACTCTTTCACCGTAAATCGATGTGTACGGCCGTCTGACGGAAGCTAGTTATTTTAGTAGATAAAGTTTTAAATATGGATATTTTTCTTACACGAACATATCGCTTCATTTCAGAAGGCCTTTATTAACCCCCCGGAGCCGCGTGGAGCACTTGTATCAATGGAAACAGCCATTCACTGCTATTATAAGGCTTGGAAGAGCTAGGACATTTTCAATACACTGAAAGAAGAATGTCATATACACCTAGGATGGCTTGAGGGTGAGTAAATCATGGGCTAATTTTCATTTTTGGGGGAACTATCCCTTTAAGGTGGTTTAAGCTGGTTTTGTCAGCTGGGATGCATGACATTAACCTGTTCATCCCTAAACATTGTGAGGCTAATGTTGTTGTATTGCTAAAATAAAGAGCATTCATCTTCATTTATCTCTCTCTCTGACAGATTAATTTGGGACAGGTGCATAAGGTGCCGTGTTTGCTGCTTCTTTCTGTGTACTGTATGTTTGCCAAGGCAAAAACAATGACTCATCCCGTAGGTCCAGCAACAACTTCCACTCCGTCAGCAGCGCTGTAACTCTCTCATCTCACTCTCCTTCTTCTGTTACACTGTTTTTCCATTTCCAAAACCCATATTTGTGCTCAGCTTGTGAGCTGATGGACTAGTTCTCCAAACTTTTTTTGTTAGTGCAAATGGACTAGTTGGAATTATTTTCTGTTATAATCAACATAAAGCTAGAAATGCCACTGATTTATCTTAAATGTGGAACCCAAAACATTCAATTGGGAGGTTTTGCATACCTGAAATTAATATCCTCCACAAATTTAAGCTAAGTGCCATAAATTCTCAGATATTTTGGCTCACATCTCACACAAAAGTGAAAAAGCAAAACAGAGTCCTAAAGGATTAATAAATTATCTACTTATAAATCCCCTTTCAGCCTTTGTTTGTCTTAAATAAATGTCTCTTCACCATCCCTCTCTCAGCGTGAAGACTGTGAATCTGAGCCCATTACAGCTCTGTGCTGTTGATTTACTACAGTCCCGACTAAGAGTGCCACACACTTCTGTGTGTGCAGGCACGTGTTGCACTCCACTGATACATGGCCAGCTGTTTGCCCACGATAAGGCCTTTGCAAGGAGAGAGAAGGACCTAAGAGAATTCCATTAATCTAAGAAAAGCAGTGCACTCTGCTGGTAAGCCGTATCAGTATAGAAAGAAAACATCTTTCATAGGGTTAAATCTATAAGATTGAGTCATAGTTTAGATACTGATACATATAAGTGTTCCTCACTGTGATTACATTGCAATGGTAATCTGGATAGATTTTGTATAGATGGAGTACTAGTTAGTCAGTGCTCAACGCTAACATTCTACTGGCCCGATAAATGTTTGTGCATTTTGGGGGAGGAACAAAGGGAGAAGTGTGTTTGTTTGGATTGATTTCAAATTAACAGTGTTCAACAATAGCTATCCTTCCATCCACCTATTTTTCTGCAAATTTTGAGATATAGCATAAGAAATGCTGGATGGAAACGCCAAGATGCGCTCAACTGAGTATTATAATTTTTTTATCCTATAACAAAACATCCGCATAAACTAGGAAACATTTACCGAATAAATTCCTTGTTGCGCATCAAAAAAGACATGTGACTTTGCGATGGGACGCCATAACTGGACTAACCAGCGGACCGATCTCGTTGCACAGAATCTGAAATGCTGTTTTGGTCATTCTGAAATGCCTGAGTCAGTGGTTCGGTATAATTACCTCCCAGAACTGTCTTACACGACTGCGTTCCCAAACAGCAGGCATCTGCCTCAGAAAGCAAGTTAACATGACCGCGTTTATTATGTTTCATCTGCATGCTCTGAGGAGTAATCTATTATACCCATATACAAACATTATATATAGTGGCTTCCCCTATTGCATCAACTTCCATTTTTCTTTGTGATATTTATCGCCAGTTTATCAGGAAGTAACGATTTTGTTCTCTTCAACTGACTGGATGGAAACTGTGCTTTATTTGCAAATGTTTCAGTTAAATTCGCAACTTTGGATGGAAACATCTCAGAAATGGCTTACTGCACCTTTAAATCACTTGGATTCTTCAATTGGCAAGACAAAATACGTGAACATTCTGTCAACTGTCCCAATCAAGTAAGTATTTCTCATGCTGGCCTCAGGCCATCGGGCAGTCTTTCCTAATTGTCATGGCCTGCCAGTGTGTTGAATGGAACCCACATGGGAGCGATCAGACAGGTAATCAATTATTGTTTATTATAATTCTTTATATGCATCTATGTTGCTGAGAGAAAAAAAGTTAAGAATAAAAATTAAGAATAAAAGATAAAGAGAAATAATAGTTTAATAAATATTTAAAAAATTGTAAAATATAAAAAGTTACAATATTGATGACATGACATGGTGGTATAGTGGTATCTATGAATGATAGATGTCTGGAGTTTCAATCTCAGCCAAGTGAAATTGTGTATGTTTATCAGTTGATACACATCAGCAGCCAAGGCACATTTTATTTTGTGATTCGATTAACTTGACCTGCACTGTACAGTGGGAAGAAAGATCTTGTCATGGGTAGATCGCATTGGTACTCTGATACTGACAGATAGCAGCTGAAGTGAGAGCGGGCTGAGAAGTGTATAGCACAGAAGCTGTTCAGACAAATTTACTCCGTAGGTTACGGTTTATTTTCAATAAGTGGTGCGAGTGAAACGGATACTATTCATTGAATCTGCTGCGAGATAGGATGTGTAGTGCACATCTAAGAGCGGTCTGCTAGAATGTAGTCAAGCTTTTAAAAAACAGACACAAGATACCAAGAAAATCTGTATTTCTTTTGTTAATAGTATTTCCATTTATGTTAGTATAAGCAGCTTGTCTGCTGTGTACGCAGACCCTAAAAAGCAATCAAAGGTTTTAAGAGTGTTTTTAGCTATAAATAAATTGTGTTTCTGTCTGCCATAATAACACTGGTTTTAGAAAAATGTGTGATGCTTGGAATTGTAGGCCTGTAAATCATCCAATACTCTGTGTGATCACACGCTTCACAGGTTTGGGACACATTGTCTTTCAGGTGTTATATTTCCATTGCATGGTTTAAAAGGCAAAGCGCAGCTGGCCTTAATGGATGTAAATCGGATAAAGCCGCATTATACATTTGAAAGATTAGCCTATACTGTTGCTTTGCCAAAAAAGTATCAAAAGCTATTAAATCAATAAATAATAATAATAATTGAAAAACCTAGTGACTGACAAAAAAGTAGCCTATTTCCTGACTATAGGATGAAATTAAATTAAATTAAATTTAATAATCAATCTATTTTTTTAAATGCATATTATAGATCTTATTGTGAACTAATTATCGTTGCATAAGTTTATTTATTTTTAAATTTGACCTTGTAATGTTTAAAATGCTATTTCTGGACATTCCAGTAAAAACGACCAACTTCTTTTTGGTTACATATGCAGGAATTCTTCAATCCTTTAGTCCGCTTAAACCCTGCCCCTTCAAGCTTGTGTTAGGCTATGTTTACACATACATATTTTCATAAACGGACATTTCACCCTCTCCGTTCTCAAAAATAACATTGTGCACACCTGTCAGTTTTCAGAAAAGTGTTCGTTTACACAAACCCGTGTATAAAAAGGGTTTGTACCCAAGGGGGGTATCCATCAGCCGGAAGTTGAAGCCTCACCGGAGCCGCCATTGTAGCAGAACTTCACCTGCTGTTAGCATTCCATTGACTCCCATTAATTTTGGCATCACTTTGACAGCGAATAACTTTACATCTGAGGCGTCCAAAGACTTCATTTGTCCATTATTTATTTCGAAAGAAACACGACAATGTATAAAAGGCTCCATTAATTTGTATCTTACGTTATGGCCCCGTAGAAGCCGTTTTTGTAAAAAATAGGCTAACAATTGCGTCATAGCCACACGACTTTCTGTCGCACAATAGAGACATTACCGTATAGACAGAAGGAGAAGCTCGCAGGCAATCTTTTACTGTCTATGAGGCAATCGGGGGGAAATTGAGGCATAAAGTCAAGGGAGAAGCCCATAGATAGTCCATAAAAGAAACGGGACAAAATATTTTGATGAATTTATCTAGATTGTGATTCAGATTTGTCTTTCTTGCCACAGCTACTAGAAGATTTACAACTGTCAGACTGTCGCCACGCTCAGTTTAAGCCTGCGCAGTCGCTCAGCCATCAGACAGGAAGTGAAATAATCGGGCTTCAGTCTTCTCTGTTGAAATCAATGGGGTCGCTGTGTCCATTTCTTTTACTGTCTATGTTTGCACCAAGCGTGCCACACAAGCCCTGAAAAGTGAAGCCAAAACGTCTCGATCGCCCCCCGGTGGCTGGTCCTAGTATAGGTCATAAACCCCGCCTCCCCATGTTATTCAAGAGACCAACTAAACAATTAAATTACACTTCGAATATTTTTTTCCCAAAGGTGTTTTTTTTACCTTTGGTGTTTTTTTCCAAAGGTGGTTCATTTGCTGTAGTTTTTATCACGCTGTCAAGTTCAAGTGTCTCTTTTTAAAACAAATTTGTTTTTAGATAGTTATTTGATGCGGTGGTTAGACGTCATGATTGAAAGCTGTGATTCTCTGAGCGAAGTAATCGCTGAAGCGCCAACGGACTTTATTTCAGGATCTTCGGAGGACTTTGTATTTACTTTATTTTAACAAGCCTCTTGTCGTACTGCAATCAACAGAGATCAAAATTGGAGCAGAATGGATGAACGGAGCAGGCATAGGCCACTTAAAAAAAACTTAATGGAGAGTGTGGGTGGAGAGTTGATTTTGCGGCGTTACTTCCTGCTCACTACTGCACAGGTCTGGTCCCGAGATCGCTACTGCGCAGACTCAATTCTCAAAATGTCAGCGCCATATCGGGACTCTGGCGGCTTCACTTCTCACCAATGGAAGAGAGGGGGCGTCATCCATCTTTTTTTAGTCTATGGTTTGCACCAGCATAAATGCGACTGCTACTCTGAATCCATCCATGATCACCAGCCAAATGAAAATGTATACATAGGTCGCACTTTTGACGCAGGTACAGGTTCTGTTGCATACTGTGACATCAGCAGCCTAAAACTCAGTTTTTATCAGTTGACATGCAAACGTGCAAACAAAGTTTCCCAAAATCTCCACTCTGGCCGGAGTTTTTAGAAAGAAACGTTTTCAGAGGCGAATTCTCAGTTTGTGTGTAAACGAAGGGCACAAACGAAGGGAAATTTTTTTTTAGTCCATAGTTTTTCAAAATAACCATGTACGTGTAAAATTAATCTGCCTCCACTTATGAGTGCAATTCCCCGTTCTCAAAATCCAATCAACAATGCATTTTATGATAGACAGAACCAAATCTCCGCCCTTTATGTTTTATTTTCGATAATCCATTACACTCGGATGTACATCTCAATACAGAAGAACAGACTTCACGCTGACTGTAATCACATTTTTGCATCATGATAGCTCTCTCAATGGAGACAAAACTGTGTAAAATATATTTACAGACTATTCATTGTTTTGAAAATGTGAACTGCAGTTAATGCTTAACATTGAAACTTCATTATCTTTTCGAAATACATTAAAACGTTTTGAGGAACGATTTAAGATACGTGCACTAATATGTTCAGTTCCATTCGTTTGCCGGTGTTGTGCCGAATTTCGACCCCCTGCCAAATTATTACCCCCCTCGTTGAAGTCAATACCTGATTGCCTAATCCTAACCCCACCCCTAATCTTAACCCCTCCCCCACAACTAATCCTAAACCTACCAATGCTAGGGGGGTAATAATTTGGCGGGGGTCGAAATTCGGCACAACACCGGGTCTCATGACCACGCCCAAAAAAGGGGACATGAATATTCATGTGTACTTTCCCGGCAACATGCTTTTTGGGCCAATACATCTCATACTTAAAATAATAATAATAATAATAATATATAATTTCGAATTTCGAATAATCGAATTTCGAATAATATACAATATAATCTAAATATATATATATATATATATATATATATATATATATATATAGAGAGAGAGAGAGAGAGAGAGAGAGAGAGAGAGAGAGAGAGAGAGAGAGAGAGAGAGAGAGAGAGAGAGAATAATAAAATATAATACTTTTTTTTCTTTCTTTTTTTTCTTATTAATTGGCGGCGCTGAGATCTTTGTGCCATAAATGCATTGGACAATTTTTTTTTTTTTTTTTATCTCACAGACCGGCCCATGAAACACGTAGATCATTGGTTCTTTTCTTGATTGACACTGGGCTGGTCCAATCACATCTTTAAACACCTCCCCCTCTGGGTTCTGAGCGAGCGTGCAAGTGTCAAGTATGTATCTGTCAAAATAGTATGAACCATAGTATGAACCAGAAACGTAAGAAATGTGCAGAGAAATAGCATGGAAAAAGAGAAACAGACCCTTCAAGTGGCTGATGAGGATAGTGAGGAGGATAAGGAGAGAAATTAGAACTGCGGTAAGCAGAACTACTTTCAGAACTCTTGGGCTATGAGTGTAGGAACCCAAGAATTGTAATGAGCGTTTGTAAACCATGTTTTCCGTCAAAATAAAAGCTTAATGCCGTTTCTGTCAAAATGATATATGTTTATCAATTTCAAGTATAGAAATGAGTACAAAACTAATTATGAAAGTTTCTTTTAAATTTCAATGAATTTGTTTGACAATATATGGCTATTGTCATAGTATTAAGATTATAACTATTAACTTTTAACTCGCTGGGACATATTAACATTAACTCACAACAATTAAAAGAATTGTTTTTTCTTTGTTCAATTTGCACACAGAATATGGGTTGGAGCTCTTAATTTTGAACTCTGAAAGAGCACTATTGATGAATTTAACATTAAAAAGCAAAAAATTGTCTTGTTTTAATTTCCTGTCAATTTATAAGCAGACAACGCGCGCGGATTACCTGTAGTAGGCCTAATGGTAGTTGGAACGCCATGATACCAGTTTTTTTTTTTTAATTTATTATAGGACTTTCATTGTGTTTTGATTACATTTAGGTTGGGACATGTTTACCTGCAGTACAGCGTCATTCACACGGTGCTCGCGGAGGTGTTGAATTTGACGGTGGTAAAGACTATCTTCGTCGCTGACACACGACTGGATGGATTAGCAGGTGGTGGTGTTTCAGTGGATTGACGGTAAAATGTCCTCTTGATCCAGTGCTCTTTTTGTTTTGTGTTATAAAGTATCCTGTTTTACAGAGTTAAACACCACAGAGACGATTCTGTGAATGAGTGAGCTCAGCTGTCCACATGATTCATTTTGAGCAGTGAACTGATTCAGACTGTTTTGCTAATTCATTTAACCAATTCAGTGATTGGTTGACGAAACAGACATTGATTCACTAGTTCTCGTTCAGAAGACAACATCCAAGGCCTGTTTGTATAATTTATTATAGCCTGTTGTTCAATTTTATTTTAGCGTTTAGAGTATCACTTTTTCTCGGTTCCTCTTGAGCTTAGACAAGTGCAACAACAGAACATTAGTAGAATCTGAGTGTGTAATATTTACAAAGAATATTTTAATCTCTCTCTCTCTCTCTCTCTCTCTCTCTCTCTCTCTCTCTCTCTCTCTCTCTCTCTCTCTCTCTCTCTCTCTCTCTCTCTCTCTCTCATTCATATATATATATATATATATATATATAGCTTTTGATGCCATATTAAATAGTTATGGTTAGGTTAGCTGACCTAATAAAACATGTGACAGATATAGGGTAGTGTGGATCTTTTAACTTTATCATCTCTATATAATCCGAAAAAAAGTTTCTTTTCAAGTCATTCCAAAAATCATGGCAATGGACGTTGGTAGGTTTATAGCCTATATCACAGCCACTGCACTAGACATTATTATTATTATTAATGGAAGGAGACGTGGCGTGTTATCCTAATGGCAAGGAAAGACCCTAATACTGTGAACGGCACATGAGGTGTTTCTGGGTGTTTCTCCCTCATTTCTGCTCTAAGGTCTTGATTGTGGCATTTCTTTGAGGTTTAGAATCCAGTATTCCTGTAATTCTTTTTTCTTTTATGAATTTAATCAAGAAATCTGTCTCGTATTCTGTCCGTGTACTTTTGCGTCCATTCGTTTTTCCTTTTTAACCTGTAATTAAAAAATGAAAAATGGTTGTTGTATTTTTAAAACGCAAAGTTGAACAACAAAATTTGAATTTGAACTGTACACACCAAATGCTGTGCCAAAAAAATAAATATAGATGAATTTTCAGATTTTTGTTTATGACTTTTTGCCCCTTTATTAAACATTTAAAATATTTAAAAAATGACGATTTTACTGGTTTTCTAAGGCCAAATAAGAATCCAGTGATATTTTTCCCACAGTGCTGAATGAGAAGAGCCATCGTCTCTGGAACCATAGCCTACAGAGAGGTGATTTATAGGTGATTATACTTACTTACTTACTTAGGCCTTTGAATTCCCATAGGAACATAGGCCATCGACGAAGCTCTTCCATCCTCTCCGGTCTTGGGCCCTCCTCTCCAGATGTTGCCATGTCAGCCCTTCTTTCTTCATCTCCTGTTCTGTGGTTCTTCTCCAAGTGATTCTCGGTCTGCCTCTCTTCCTCCTGCCCTGTGGGTTCCACGTCAGCGCCTGTTTAGTGATTGATTTCTTTCTCTTGAGTGTGTGCCCTATCCACTTCCATTTCCTCCTCCAGATTTGCATTTCTATTGGGTCTTGTTTTGTGAGTTCCCACAGGTTGGCGTTAGAGATGATGTTGGGCCAGTATATTCCTAGGAGGCGTCTGAGGCACCGGTTGGTGAAGGTCTGCAGCTTATTGAGTATGGTGGTGGTAATTCTCCAGGTTTCTGAGACATAAAGATAGAGTGGAATTTACGTTTGAGTTGATGATTTGCAGTTTAGTCTTGCGTGACCAGTTTTTTGCCTCCCAAAAATTATTTAGCATGTTGAATGTTTTCTTTGCTTTTCCGATCCTGGCTTGATAGGAAAATGCAAGTGTTCGCGCCGGCGCCTCCATGTCATGCAGTGTGTGCGCAACACTCCGCACAAACCCTTTATTCATCAAAATTTTGTGTTTATTTGTGATCATCTTAGCCCTGTATTGTTATTGTCTAACCTGTATTATGAATGACATTTGACGAATGGCTTTTTTCCTTTTTTGGATAAAAGCATCTTCTAAATATGTAGCCTAATAAATGTAATAATAATAATGCTAATTATTATTATTTGCGTTTATAACTATAAATGAGTTCACTTATGAACTCAGTGATATGTTTATCATAAAATAACTGATGAATGTTTTATTTTTTATATAACCTAACCTTTACAGTTTTGGAAATGAGTTTGTTATATTTCTTTTTTGTATGTGAAGTCTTTTTTTGCTTATTCTATTATACTGAGCCCCCCCCCCCCCCCCCCCCCCAAAAAAAAAATGATTTTTTTAAAGATACCAGTAAATGTCGTTTTTTTGGAAAATTCAAGAATTTACAAAGAACTGATATTTACAAATCTGAGAGCGCGGATTAGGATATCGTTGGTAGGCCTACAGTTTATTAATCCGTGTGCACGATTTGTTAAACCGATCGAGGGAACAGTTTAAGAATTCGCATTTAAAAAAAAAAAAAAAAAAAGTGGTAGGCCTTGAAAATTATTTGATTTTCAATTAAATAAGCAATGTATATAAGGAAAATACGTTTGTATGTGAAGATTTTTCACCAGTCTAAAACTAAGAAAAAAGAAAAGAAAGAAAAAAAGGGGCAAGAAAAAAAAACTCTTTTGACAACTAGTAAGTCATCTCAGCTCTTTTGGAGTACAGTTGTATGGCTGCATCCTAATCAGTAAGTGAGTCGTCTCTCCACATCACAGCGACTGAAAGTGCTTCCTTGAATGTGACGGGGGACACTCCTGCTGTGCTGTCTGCAGGCAAAATGTCACCGTATGATGTATTGTAGACACTGAGCGGCAGGAAACCGTCACGTGAAAGTCAATGCCATAACACTTTAGATGTCCCAAAGACAATTTATGGCCGCCAGGCAAAGTTATGATCACTATCCCAATAGGCAACGACACAACGTTCCATTTTCCATTGCTCCTCTCTCTCTCTCTCTCTCTCTCTCTCTCTCTCTCTCTCTCTCTCTCTCTCTCTCTCTCTCTCTCTCTCTCTCTCTCTCTCTCTCTCTCTCTCTCTCTCAGATTGCACCGCCAACCAAAATCTGTAATGTGTCAGTCACACATTGCTTTAGGTCAGAGGAGGGTGAAATCAGAATCATTTTGCACTGAAAGATTGACTGTGACTTGTCCATTAAATGGATAGATTATTATTATTATTATCATCACACATAAACATTTTTTTTAAAAAATCTTAAAGTTGTCATCCTATGTGCTTATCGTTCTGAACTATGAAGTGGGCAGCTTGCTTTTCCCACTGACATTAAGGCAATTGAGCAAACATATTTTTGTGCACTAGTTTGTGGTGATCGTGTGCATTCAGTTTTAAGCACTTCTTGTGACTTTGTCCGTTGTGACTTCAAACTAATTGAGCGGTTGAGTGTGATGATAGAAACCCAACAGAGTCCCAGAAATACTTGTTGGGAGAGGAATTGTTGGAGGCTTAACTTTGCCTTCAGCCTTACCACACACACACACACACACACTTTCAGATTTAAAATTCTAAGATTTGCTAAAGGACAATTAAGATTTAAGCTGAGACTATATTTTTCTAGTGCCTCCTGCATTTCACTATTTTTCAAACACAGAGTGTGTTTTATTTATTTCTTTGAGAGGTCTTGACGGAAAAAACATAAGGCAATATAAGATGAAAATATGTACTGTATTGTCTTTTGAGAGTTTATATTAGATGTTGAGTCTTTAGGTCTGTGATGGTTAACAATACACATAATCATGACATATTGTTAGTGGGAATTATTAGAATGCTCTCATTTTCTTCATTCTGGTTTGAATAAAAGAAGATTGTGGCATTTATTTGCCCTTTCTTTCTTAAATCTGAATTACTGTCAGGAGTGTTGTGTGCATTCTGTTCATTATTTTCATATTGACTGTTTGTCCTGCATCAATTTTCATTTCTTTGCCATGACCATTTTTCTTTAATTGACCCCGGATGAGATTTAATCTTGCTTCTCAGTGGGCTTATTATTTGATACATCAGTTTAAATCCACATATGCATTTGTAATCATGGAATTATAGGGGTGAACTTGGGTAAATATTAGAGAAATGTATCATCATGATAACAATTTTATTTGGCTTGCTATGTAGAAAGGACCTTTAAGAGCGAAAAAACAATTTGTCAGAATCTTGTGCAAGAGCTTTCAGGCTTAAGCAGGTGAACTGTGTGTGATCACCTTTGTGTGTGATCTATTTTTGTCAACAAGTATAGGAAACAAAATCCACATCATACAACAATATGTAGCCTACAAGAGAGGACAGAATAGCCAATATTGAATCTAATTGAAATACTTGGTCACTCTATCTAGCTAACAAACAAACAGATACCCCTAAACTATCTATAAAACAAAACAAATTTTATTTTGGAAGATAAATCGTGTAAGACAGAGTGGAGATGAGAGGAACTGTGTGAAGCAGGCTGCCTTCAATTACATTATTGGGCTTTATCTGCCTCCACACCAACAGACAGTGGAAATAATTACTGCATCGATCTGATTGGTGTAGAAGGAGGGGCAATCATGCCACTCAAACTTTCACAAATTTCTTACTACCTCACAATCAGGCCATCATCTAGCACCCATTAAATTGACGTACTGTTCAAATTTCAAAGTCTCTTATGCTCCTAGGCTGCATTTGTTGCATCAAATATACAGTAAAAACAGTAATATTGTGAAATATCATAACAATTGAAATATTTTGTATGCATTTTAATATATTTTAAAATTTAATGAATTAATATTCAGCAAAGCTGAATTTTCAGCAGCCATTACTTTCGTCACTTTTTTTTAGGTTTCTTTGATAAATAAAAAGTTCAAAAGAACAACATTTATTTGAAATAGAATTTTCAAATTTCTCATTTGTTTTTAAATTCATCTTTTCAAACAGTTTTACTGACCCCCAACTGTTAAAATGTAGTATATTCTCTGAAAAAATAATACAAGTAAATTGTTGTAAGGTTGTTTAGATTTTGTTTATTTATTTTTTACTTCAATATTTTAGATGCATTATATCTGGAAAACAAGCAGATTAGATTAAGATGACTTTGAAATTATTCACTGAGCATTTTCATTATGCCTGTTTTTCTTGCATAAGATGTTATTCAGTGGCCTTGTAACCTTGAAGAACCTGTTGCCCAACAGTTGCATTGTTTTAAGGGAATAGTGCATGTATGCAAAAAAAATGCTATCTATGCTAATATGCTAATTAAATGCATGTCTTATCAACATGAAATTGAAGATAAATGTCCACTTATATCAGCATCCATTCTGTGGGCATGCAAAAAAAAAAAAACATCCACATGAGGAAGCTGAGCTGACAGTGGGACAAAAACAACCTAACAAGCAAGTTCAATTGAATGTTTATCGATTAGCAATAACAGCGGGGATCTTAGTGACCAGCACAGTGAGACACGAGCAATGGGTTTTTTTGCTATCCCAAGAGGCATAAAGCTCTAACGAGCCGTTCCATTTCCTCACGCCTCCCCTTTTTCGTCTCCATGAGCAGGGGCCAGTCGCACACAGAGGGTCCGCATTATGTGACCGATCAATTAAACCCTGACTGAGGCAAGGCACACACTTCTGTCAAGGTTCTGTCTCATGGTTACACATTCTCCTTAATCTCCATACAAACACTTAACTGAATTCATCAGGGTTTAAGACATTTCATCTGGCTGATTAATGTAGTTGGTCAGAGAACAAATTTAACTTTGTGTTTTTCATATACCTGTGATGGCAAACCTGAATTTTCAGCAGCCATTGCCTCAATCTTGTGTCACATGATCCTTCAGAAATCTTTCTAATATTTTACATTTGATTATGGAATCCCACAGCAAGCCATGTGTTCCACTGACTTTACTCCCGTTGGTAGTTGCTCATTTACATAATGTCAACTTGTCACCTCTAGCCGGAAATTGAAAATAAATGGCTTCTATAATTGTCATTGTTGTTGTGAATTCTCTCCCTTTAATTATTAAGTTGGCTACGTGTGTGACGTTTTAAGTTGGGTTGTACGCAAATAACGTAGTGCAGCGTTCTCCGCAAGCATGGACTCAGTGTAATTGCCTATTCACCAAGCTACTCCAGTTGAGCGATCATATCGCGTGAACACATTCACATGTTCAGTGTTTATGTGCAAGATAAAGTTTGTGACAAAGTAAGTTTTCCTTATGTATATTAATAACACACTGTCACACTGTATCTCAACTGCGCTAAGTTAGACCATGTTTGTGATGTAGTTGATGTTTAGCCATCTTTCTAAGTGTAATTTGATCCTGCTTAAAGAGTGGATTAGCCCGCTAGCATCGCGGCTCGTATTGTTCATGTTTAGTTATTACCTTTAGTTATTACCGTCCAGCTTAAAGGTGAACCTGAGACTCTAGCACTTCGTACAGTCCGACCAGACACTACTCACCTCAATGGCTCGAAAGTCACCTTTGATATCTCTCCAAGAGGTAACCCAGAGAAACGCTATCAGGTGTTTGGAGCATTCAATGCTTCTGGCATTGATCTGGTGGAACAGTCATACCCAGTTCAGACTCTTCAGAGACGGTATGCACATCTAAGAGGAGTTCTGTTACAGCCATTTCACAAGGTACGTCCATTGGTGCTCATAGGTTCAGACTAAGTTCAGCTTATTACTGCTGAGGAGCCTATTCGTCAAGGCACCAAAGGGGGACCCGTGGCAGTTTGTACAGCTCTCGGCTGGGCACTTCAAGGGGCGGAAATGAGTACCACAGGCCAAGAACCAGTGCAGCAATGTTTCTTCATATCCACTGACCACCCAGACGATCTTCTCTACAGAAATGTGGAGAGGTTTTGGCAACTGGATGTGCTGCCCTTTCGTAACGAGAAACTGGTTGTCCGGTCTAGGCAAGACAAAGGGGCTATGCAGTTGCTTGAGTCTCAAACGCAGCGTCTGTCCTTGAACGATCAGCTCCTCCCAGGTCCTACACTTGGACCAACGCTGTTAGGAGTACTCCTGAGATTCAGACAGCATCCTGTAGCAGTAAGCTCAGACATCAAGGGCATGTTCCATCAGGTCCGTCTATTGCCAAAAGACAAGCCCTTTCTTCGTTTCATTTGGAGAGATCTGCAGAGTGAAAACCCTCCAGATGTATACGAGTGGCAGGTTCTGCCATTCGGCACAACAAGCAGTCCATGCTGTGCCATCTTTGCTCTGCAACACCATACTTGCAATTCCGAAGCCAAATATCCAGGGCTACAACAGCTAGTCCACCAAAGCTTCTATGTGGATAACTGCCTGACAAGCTTCCCTACTGTCCCAGCAGCCAAGGAAACTGTGGATCAGATACGCAGCATGTTAGCAGAAGGAGGGTTCGACCTCAGACAGTGGGCTAGCAGTCATCCAGTGGTGGTAGCTCATCTTCCGACGCAAGCCCGGTCATCAGCCGCAGAGCAGTGGTTAGTGCAAAATCGCGCTGATCTTATGGAGCCCACATTAGGCCTCAGGTGGAATTGTGCAGCTGATACCCTTGGCTACCATTATCGGCTTATTGAGCATGCAGAACTGACGATGAGAGCTGCTTACCAGGTGTTGGCGTCCCAATATAACCCACTAGGGTTCATACTACCATTTTCCACCAGAGCAAAGGTGATCATCCAACAGTTGTAGGCTAAAAAGAGAGATTGGGATGACCCAGATCTACCACCAAACCTTCAGGCTGCCTGGACCAACTGGGAAAGCGAGCTTAAAAAACTCACTGCAGTTTTCATTCCTCGCTGTTACACACCAGCCTCCACAACTGTAGCAGAACATCACAGTTCCCTTCATGTGTTCTGTGATGCCTCTGAAAGAGCGTACGAGGCAGTGGCATATTTGGCCGTTCAAACCAGCAGTGACATCCATGTTACCTTCATAATGGCCAGATCACGGGTTGCTCCTAAGAGACAGCAGTCTATACCTCGCCTGGAGCTTTGCGCTGCCTTAGCTGGAGCTCAGCTGGCCAAACTGGTGAGGGATGAGCTGACACTCTCCATCAATGAGACAATTCTGTGGACAGACTCCATGACTTTGCTAGAGTGGATTCAGTCAGACTCTTGCCGGTACAAGGTGTTCGTTGGGACGAGTCACAGAGATCCAAGAATTAGCAGACCACAGCTCATGGAGGTATGTTAATACCCCAGCTGATGACATAACGAGAGGTAAAACCCTCCAAAGTTTGGCCGAGCCCAGTCGATGGAGTCAAGGGCCTCCATTCTTGAAACAAAGCCCAGAGCACTGGCCTAAAAGACCTGAAAATGCACAGTCAGAAGTAGTATCAGAATTGAAAGGCCTAACCTGCTACTCCGTAATGGCGGTTGAAACAGAGTTCAACCTCCCTGATGTTACGCAATTCAAGACCTGGCGAGAGTTAGTGGGGGCAACTCTACAAGTCTGTCAAGGGGCGGCCGCCTCGAACAGTGTGATAATGAGTAACAGAGAGGCAGAAGCTGTCCTGCTGAGGGCATGTCAAGCTCAGAGCTTCCCGGAAGAGGTAGCTGCCCTTCAGGCACATAAATTGATTCCCGTACACAGTCGATTAGTTAACCTTGCTCCAGAGTGGGACCCCCTGACCAACATGATACGAGTTGGGGGCCGTCTAAGAAGGCTTGCAAACTCAGACCCAGAACAAATCCATCCCATTGTACTGGAACCAAGACACGCAGTAACAAAGCTCCTTATTCAAGAATTTGATGAGCGTCTGTTACATCCGGGAGCTGAAAGGGTCTACGCTGAGATACGGAGGCAGTATTGGATTCTCAGAGGACGCCAGGCTATCAAGCACCATCAACTTCATTGTCAGTCCTGTCAGCACTGGAGAGCGCAACCAAAGGTACCTCAAATGGCAGATTTGCCACCAGAAAGCCTCTGTCTACTCTGTCCACCCTTTTATTCAACGGGTGTTGACTGCTTCGGCCCATACCTGGTCAAAATAGGAAGGCGGAATGAGAAACGCTGGGGCCTGATCTTCAAATGCTTCACAACAAGGGCAGTTCACATCGAGCTTCTTAATTCAATGGATGTCGATGCCTTCCTTCTAGCACTCCGCCGGCTCATAGCCAGAAGAGGTCAACCCCGTGAGATCCGTTCAGATTGTGGCACTTACTTCCGTGGGGCAGAAAGAGAGCTACGGGAAGCCTTCTTTACCATGGAGTCAGAACTTCAAATCCGTTTTGCAGACCACCAAATTGACTTCAAGTTCAACCCGCCCAGCGCTCCACATTTCGGCGGAATATGGGAGCGTGAGGTCCGCTCTATAAAAAATGCTCTACAGGTTGCCATTGGGAACCAAGCAGTCACAGAGGATGTTCTGTCCACAATCCTAGTGGAAGTGGAGGGGATTCTCAATTCGAAACCTCTGGGATATGCTTCAACAGATGTGGCCGACATCGATCCAGTTACTCCTAACCTTCTTCTTATGAGGCGGCGGGATGCATCTCTCCCTCAGGTGGCATATGCTCCAGGAGACATGGGCCGGCGGAGGTGGCGTCACTTTCAAAACATGGCGGATCAATTCTGGTTATAGTTCACCAGAAACTACTTGCCTACGCTTCAGACCAGGCAGAAGTGGCATAAAGCTTCAGAAAACCTGGAGGTCGACTCCGTTGTACTGATTGTGGATCCGCAACTCGCAAGAGCTCAGTGGCCCATAGGCAGAGTTCGGAAGACATTGCCAGGCAGTGATGGATGTGTGCGAACTGTTGAAGTTGTCATTGACGGTAAAGCTTACATTAGACCAATTGTGCGCTTGATACAGTTGCCTGCTCTAGAAGGTAACACCAAAGACAGTTAGAGAATTCCTTGATTACCCATTTGCTGCTCAATTGTGGGGGCGGCTGTTGTGATTCCTCTCCCTTTAATTAAGTTGGCTACGTGTGTGACGTTTTAAGTTGGGTTGTACGCAAATAACGTAGTGCAGCGTTCTCAGCACGCACGGACTCAGTGTAATTGCCTATTCACCAAGCTACTCCAGTTGAGCGATCATATCGCGTGAACACATTCACATGTTCAGTGTTTATGTGCAAGATAAAGTTTGTGACAAAGTAAGTTTTCCTTATGTATATTAATAACACACTGTCACACTGTATCTCAACTGCGCTAAGTTAGACCATGTTTGTGATGTAGTTGATGTTTAGCGATCTTTCTAAGTGTAATTTGATCCTGCTTAAAGAGTGGATTAGCCCGCTAGCATCGCGGCTCGTATTGTTCATGTTTAGTTATTACCTTTAATTGCATTAAGTGCATTTCTCCGTGGGACAATATCCTTCACTGGTTGTGAATTATTACTGCCTGTATTAATAAGACTGTTTCATTGCACTATGCAGTTTGTTATTGTAGACTCATACTAATATATTCCTACATTTATATTTCATGTGTCAGTGCACTTTACAGATATGTTTATATTTGGGTTTCCAATCACTTAAGTTGTTGAATATGCTTAGACAGTGAGTATTTATTTCTGTTATATTATTTATTTCAGAAACTACCTCAAATACATGTGTATTATGTGTATATGGTCAATCTTGTGCAATAAATGACTAAACTACATCTGATGACTCCGACTCCCTGACCTGAGTTCAGCAGCGGTCAATAATATAATCCACCAGTTTCAGTGGGGCAATCCCCAATAATTGTATTATTATTATTGAATATTTTAACCCAAATTTATACAAATTTATACATAATATATAAAATATGTTCAGCACTAAAAAGCTGACAAGCATAAACAAAATCAGATGCATCGATTTCACATTTGAAGCATATTAATTAATCAACCAGATCTCACGGCAATTTGTGCGAATTTTACGAGGTGGCTAATTTGTACAAATTCATACGTCCTCACTCTTATGATTTTTGCTAAATCGTACATATTTTAAGAGTTTCTCAATTCGTAAAAATGACCTACCCCTGACCTCACCCATAAACCTACCCATTGCGCGGGTTTAGACAAATCGTACGAATTAGCCACCATTTAATCAATCGTACGAATTTGTCATTTACTTTTTTTTTTTTTCCCTTAAGTAAGCCATCGCCATATTGCACATTGGCTGATGTTCCACAGTATTAATTTCTGTTTTCCTATACTCGTTTGTAATTGGAAAGCTTGCTAAACTATGGCACAGCCTGAAATGTACCATGAACCGCTAATTGTAGGCCGATGATTACTTTTGAAAATACTCTGATATATCAGGCATCAGTAGCCGCGTTTCCACTGTCGGGCCAAATGCGGGCGTGCTAGTGCGTGCCAGGGCGAGTTGCGTTACCACGGTCACTTCCTGGGCTTCCTCTGGGCCAACGGCCAGGGTTTTCTGGCTCGCCGAATACCTTGGTCCAAAGCAGGCCAACTCGGGCTAGAGGAGTGGTTACGAACAAAGGCGGGGTTTACTTGAGTCTGGAGACGGCAGCGCTGGATGATTCTGTCAGCATTAAAGTCTTGTAAAATCATTTACCTCAACTCACTTTCATGTTTGAATGCCTTTTGTTTGTGATCCGATGTGGATTCATATCACCGTATAAGGTAGAAATATTTATACGTAATGCAAAGACTATGCACGCTAACCATTACCATAGTAAACATCGTAGGCCTAAATATGAATGCTTGAAGAAATCAGACAAATCATAATGGCTATCACAATCATGTTTTTATTTTATCTGTCAGTAGCCTACAGTAGTCTCTTTATACCGGACTATCATAAAGTAAAGCAACTTTTTTTCCGGGAGCTTCCTCTGTTTCTCTGACTGAAAATATAACTACTGGGAGAGAGTGCTAAAGCTCCTCAGGTCGTATTTTTTGTGGCATGTGTAGCAAATATCATTCTTTCTAAATGTGATGTAAATATGTCCCATAACTACCAAATAAACAGAAACAGCCTCGACTGAATAAGTAAGTATGTCCTCTTTGTTTTGTGAAATAGACCACTTTAGTAATAGACCAAGTAAACCACTTTATTTCTGTGTGACTAATGTGCAATTTTGACACAAATTAATTAATTATGATCAATGCATCACTTTTTATTGTAAACCTGTGGTAAAACATCGATGCTTGGGTTTGAAATTTTCAAGTAAACAACAAAAATGTGCGCTTTTATCATGTTTGTTTTGCGATCACACTGTTTCCTGTGATTTCAATCTGATTAGTTTTCTGATAAAACCAATTCCATTTGTTGGTGAAAAGAAGGGTTAGTGTGACGTTGTTCCAGAGAGGTGTGTTATGGGCAGGTTTTAGTGAAGCGCTGCAGAGCTTCTGGCCTGACAGTGGAAACGCAGCAGATTTTGGGCCCGGTGCTACAGGCCCCGTGGCTTTTAGCCCGGCACGGCCTGTTTAAAGCACTGGCCCGACAGTGGAAACACAGCCACTGTAATGTTGTGATCTACACTGAACAAAATTAGAAACGCAATGGTTTTATCACACAGCACAATGCCACAGCTGTCGCAAGTTTTGAGGGAGCGTGCAATTGGCATGCTGACTGTAGGAATTTCCACCAGAGCTGTTGCCCGTGAATTGAATGTTCATTTCTCTACCATAAGCCGTCTCCAAAGGCGCTTCAGAGAATTTGGCAGTACATCCAACCAGCCTCACAACCACAGACCACGTGTAACCACACCAGCCCAGGACCTCCACATCCAGCATCTTCACCTCCAAGATCGTTTGAGACCAGCCACCCTGACAGCTGCTGCAACAATCGGTTTGCATAACCAAAAAATTTCTGCAAAAGCTCATCTGCATTCTCGTTGTCCTCGACCTGACTGGAGTTTGTTGTCGTAACCGACTTGAGTGGGCAAATACTCACATTCGATGGCGTCTGGCACTTTGGAGAGGTGTTCTCTTCATGGATGAATCCCAGTTTTCTCAGTACAGGGCAGATGCCAGACAGAGTCTATGGTGTTGTGTGGGTGAGCAGTTTGCTGATGTCAACGTTGTGGATCGAGTGGCCCATGGTGGCGGTGGGGTTATGGTATGGACAGGAGTATGTTATAGACCGTGACGAGATCCTGAGCCCTTTGTTGTGCCATTCATCCACGACCATCACCTCATGTTGCAGCATGATAATGCACGGCCCCATTTTGCAATGATCTATACACAATTCCTGGAAGCTGAAAACATCCCAGTTCTTGCATGTCCAGCATACTCACCGGGCATGTCACCCATTGAAGCATGTTTGGGATGCTCTGGATCGGCGTATATGACAGTGTGTTCCAGGACCTGCCAATATCCAGCAACTTTGCACAGCCATTGAAGAGGAGTGGACCAACATTCCGCAGGCCACAATCAACAACCTGATCAACTCTATGCGAAGGAGATGGGTTGCACTGTGTGAGGCAAATGGTGGTCACACCAGATACTGACTGGTTTTCGGACCCTCCCAAAATACGACCCCCCCCCCCCCCCTCCCTCCCCAAATACAGTAAAACTGCCCATTTAGAATGGCCTTTTATTGTGGCCAGCCTAAGGCACACTGTGCAATAATCATGCTGTCTAATCAGCATCTTGATATGCCACACCTTTGAGGTGGATGGATTATCTCGGCAAAGGAGAAGTGCTCACTAACACAGATTTTGACAGATTTGTGAACAATATTTGAGAGAAATAGGCCTTTTGTGTGCATAAAAAAAGTCTTAGATATTTGAGTTCAGCTCTTGAAAAATGGGGGTAAAACTAGTTGCGTTTATAATTTTGTTCAGTATAGATCAACTGGAGGGCTGCATAAAAATCGTTGATGGGCTAGATTTGTAATCCATGTAATCCAGCAGTCTGCATTCACTGTGATATTAACCATAAGTTTCTGCTGTGATTGACAGATCAAGAGTCGATCAATTATTGATTTGGTCATTTGCCCAAGGCAGTCTGGTGTGTCAACCACCTGATGCCCTCCAAGATTTCTTCTTTCTTCAATTCATATGAATAAAATCATGTCATACCCTCAGCTATATATATATATATTTTAGTGCTATGAAACCAGTGCCATGTCCTCTCATTAGTCTCTGGCTAACCCTTGGCCTGGGTGTCAAGACAACATGTAAGAACTGTTGTTCAGAGCAGCACCTGTGTTTTTTTTTTTTAAATGTTTTTAAAGTAGGAATAGCAGTAATGCCTGAATAATCTGCAGAAAAAATGTCTTTTAAATCTGCTTAACGGTTCAGTGTATGACAATGTATTTGCATGAAAGCAGACAACACGACTAGCTATTTTTTCACTCTCTGTGTTTGGGTAGACACTATTTTCCCAGAGGGTCAAAATGATTAACTTTTAGATAATAAATTAAAGTCTTTCATTTGCTTTCTGAGCAACTGCTGGGTGACACACTCTCCTCATCTTCAGCTCCATTTAAAGCACATCCAGAACTATTTTGGTAGAAACAGCATTGAAAATAAATGAACAATTCATGAAGAATACAAAAAAATAAGCAAATAGTATTTTAATTGGTTTAATGGATTACCTTATTGTGCACTATTGATCATTATTTCCTCAGACCATGAGTTCTGCTATTATCTTGCACTAAGCAATCCTCGCTGTACAGTTGTTAAAACATTAAAACACTGCATGCCACAGGAAAAGTGCTCAAAAGCATTGCATTCACTGCAAATATTTCCATTTATTAGTATATAATTTTTTTTTTTGTAACTTCTCGGTAATGATTTCATGTAATTTAAGTGCTTAACTCCATTAATGAGGATGGCACAGCCTATTTAATCTAAATGTGTATATTGGATGTAAAACATAGTTTAAATCATTATTTTATTTATTTAAACTGTTATTGTGAACATTCACTGTATTTATGATTGAGACTCATAATTAATAATGAGGATTTAGTGTGGTTTTCCTTCATCTGCCGTAAGTCCCTCAGCTCACCATCGGTAGTCGCCAAACTGCTTTTTCTCCAAAATGTGCGTACGAGTTTACTTACAGGTGCACACATTTCCCATCACGTTTGTTTTTAATAGATCACAACCTTTGCCTGGGAAGTGGCATATGCACATTTCCGGCCCCATTCTGTGCGTACATCACGTTTATAAATGAGACCCCTGTTCATTTACATAACTTCTTGTTCATGGACTCAATAGCTTTTTTCATCTATTGTTTTTGAATTCCACATATACATACATTTCTCTTGTATGACACACTACTGTTTGTATACTACAGGTGAAACTCGAAAAATGTAATTATCGTGCAAAAGTTATAATTTTGATGATTATGGCTTACAGCTTATGAAAACCCCAAATTAAAAATCTCAGAAAATTTGAATATTACATGAAATCAATAAAAATGTTTAAAAAAAGATGTTAAATACAGAAATGTCGGCCCTCTGAAAAGTATAATCCTGCATATAGTTATATGCTAAATATATTGGTTTCACTTTTTAATATTTGAATTACTGAAATACAAGAACTTTTGCATGATATTTACATTTTTTGAGTTTCACCTGTAGTGTAGCTAAAATAAGCCCCTGACTCCTAAGATCCTTTTTTTTTCTTCCTTTTTTGCAGAGAGCTTTTTGCTGTAGTTTGTGTGTGGTATTTCGAAAAATAGCTTACAGGACTTTAATAATCTTCCTACCAGTATACTTGTTGAAAAATAAAATAAAAGAATCCACGAGAGTATTGATGTGGCTAAATATTCCTCACAGAGTGTGGATTTATCTTGAATGAGAATTATTTCAGGAGTTTATATATATGTGACCCTGGAGCACAAAAGTAGTCTTATGTGTCCATTTTTTAAGCTTTCCATTGATGCATTGTTTGTTATGATAGGACAATATTTGGCCGAGATACGACTATTAGAAATCAGGAATCTGTGGGTGCAAAAAAATCGAAACATTAAGAAAATCGCCTTTAAAGGTTTCCATTTCTGTTGGCGATTGTGCTGCATCTACATACAAAAATAAGCTTTTGATTTATTTAAGGTAGGAAATATACTAAATATCTTCATGGAACATGATCTTTACTTAATATCCTAATGATTTTTTGCATAAAAGAAAAATTTATAATTTTGACCCATACAGTGTTTTGTTGGCTATTGCCACAAATATACCCGTGCTACTTAAGACTGCTTTTGTGATCCAGGCTCACATATATATATATATATATATTATATATAAATCGTATAATTAAATCTTAGAGGTTGATGGGTTGCCGAAAGCACTTAAAATGACCTGGGAAAATGCTCTAATTTTTTAAACATATTAGCTATTCAGACTTTTGTCTAATAATGCATTTTTAATTCTAACAGCATTATTAGCAAGTCTTGTCAGAGCGTGAGAGAGAGTTTGAGTGGGCACAGGAGAAGAGCAGTTAAGGTCAAATTAGGTAACTCTTAAGTACTCAGCTACATTTACATTGCCAAGCTAGATTAGAGTCAGATAAGCTCATAGCGAGTGCTGATACCTCGTCTGAGAGGATGCTCTGGTGTAGAGGCTTTCTGGGATTTGTCAGCTAGATAAATATGATAGTGTGAGAGTGGATGGCCAGTGGCCAGTTTGGTTTTAGCTTGGCACACAATGTTACAGCGTGGTGCTTCAAGCACCCATTAAAATTTCCAAAATGATCAAACCAAAAATATTCACCCAAATTTTAAACCTCTTGACCTCTATATGATTTTATTAAATAATCATTTATTTATATAGCACTTTTCTCAGCACTTAAGACGCTTTACATAAGCTGAATCTCCTCCACCACCACCAATATGCAGCATCCACCAGAGGCTAATGGGCAAGTTTGGCCAGGATGTAGGCGTTAAACCCTACATCCTTTTTGTATTTTTTTTATGACCATGAGTCAGGACCTCGGTTTAACGTCTCATTTAAAGGACAGTGCTTTTTGACAGTATAGTGTCCCCATCATTACTGGGGCGTTAGGACCCACACAGACCACAGAATTAGCGCCCCCTGTTGGCCTCACATACACCTCTTCCAACAGCAACCTAGTTTTCAAAGAAGGTCTCCCATTCAGGTACTAAACAGGCTAAACATTGCTTGGCTACAGGGTGAGAGCTGCTAAATCTGATCTGTGGTAATTCAAAGACTATTTTACATTTCAAAAGTAATTATTTGGTCAACTTAATTCAGTTGTGAAGAGAGTTTCCACTTATTTAAAATGGGTATTCTTAACATTAAATACTCAATTGAAATGCTTGATAGTTTTCTCTTCACATGAAGGTTACTCCCTGACAAAGAGAGTGGCTTTTGTTTTATTAATTAAACAGTGATAAATACATAAAGAACCACATTGTTTGCTTTCTCCTCATAATATTGAAAGGTTAGCTGAAAACATCTTCTGTATAGTGCATACTTGTGCAAAAAGAAACAACGTTTTTATCTTCCTTTCTATCTCTGAAGAAATGCATGCTAGTATTTTGTTCGCTGCCATCAAATGGCTTATAAAAATATAACTTAACAAATACAATTGTGTATATAGTATCTTTTCATGTATGTATTCAAATTGAGCATGTTAACCAATTTATAGTTATTTTAGTGTGTGTGTACATGTTTGACTTGCATTATGAGGACAAATTCTGCCTTAATGTGCTATCGGAAATTTCCTTGTGATCATCGCATTAAAATGTCTTTACTAGGAGAGTAGTATTTACGATAATTCCGATAGCACGTCAAGGCAGCATAAGGGCTAAATTTACTAAACAGGGGAAAGTAGCGTGAAGGCCATTCCAAAAAGCGCAGATGAGAGTGGAAAGTTCTGCATGTGATCTACTGACGATGTGCAAATTAGCACAAATGCAGGATAATTTCCATAATGACCAATGCAATCTATCAAGAGCAGTGCAAATAAGTGTCTGGTTTAAGACATGCTTTGTTTGGGCCATTAAATAATGGAGTATACCAGTAAATTGACTAGTGCAAACCTTATAAATCACCTTGCATGATTAATTTAAAGGGGTCATATAATGGTACACTTTTACAAGTTGATTGTACTGAAATGTGTGTTGGCAGTGCTTGTACACAACCATAATATAATGATAAAAATCCATCCAGTGTTTTTGTTTTAATCTCCTTATGTTTTCCCCTGTCTCAAATTGAGCCGGTCGATTTTGTGACGCCACGACATCAGACGCCCCTCCCACGATTGATAATTGACAGCAGCGTTTCAACACAGACCCGCCCTGAGAGAGCTGTCATCATAGTCTGTCATTGTTGATACACTGGAGCAGAATTTCTAAGCGATTGTGGTTTTCTGTCGGCTAATGTTAATGTTTACACTTAGGGTATATTATGGCATGTTTTCTATGTAACGTTACGATGTTCTCAAAATAATTCATAATCCCACGTTCATAATAATCAACGCGTTATGGTTAATGTGTTATTAAGAACTGTGTACGCAGGAGTAAACGCGTTAAAGTTAACGTTGTAACACTAAGTTACACTTGGTTTACTTGTCTGTTATTAAGAAGTAATGTAAAAAAAAAAAACAGTTATAACTGCGTGAAGATGAATGGTAACACAATACCGGCAACATGTTTACATCCTGCAAATGCATATGATTCAAGACTATACTCTACTTTATGTTTTTCAATATTGCGCCAGAATAAGTTATGTTATCTACATGTCAAAACGCCCCAAAGAACAGAGGGGCGGAGTGAGCAAAGCTCATTATCATTTAAAGGCAAATGCACTGAAACGGCGTGCTGAAAACAGCTGTTTTTGACCAGGTAAAATTAGTGTTTTCTTACAATACTAATGAGAATTTTTAATAAAAGTATATTACAAAGTTTTCATTTAGACCCCAAAGATTCACATTAACTTGTACAAAAATGGCATTATATGACCCCTTTGAATACTCTCCTCCAATAGATTTGGCGTCTGAAAGGTAAACTCCTACAAATCCATATGCAATTAGGTCAGCCCCAAAAATAACCCTGTCCACGCCTTTTCAGTGCAACTTGTTCACTGTGTGTCTTTAGTAGATACTGACAGTTGTTTTTTTAACGCCAAAAGAAGCGCAGGCTGTTAGTAAATCTGGCCATAAATCAGGTTTCAGTCCTCTACCTCTAGATTATGATGACATCCACCTCTCCCCATTCTTTAAATGGCTAAATAAACATGCTAAAGTTTATATTAAAAATGTAAAAAGGATGCTAGGCCCTATGTTTAGGGGTGGGGTTAGGGTTAGGAGAAAGACAATATAATTAGCACAGTATAAAAACCATTATGCCTATGGAAAGTCCTCATAAAGGTACCAATATAGCAAAAAGTGCTTAATCCTATTTCTAATACAAACAGAGACTGCATACCTCATGGAATGTATTCCAGTAGAAATGCTTAGGCGTGGTGTCTGGACTTCATACATCATGTATCATCCCCATTATGCAAGTCTGTAGTGAGTCCTCCTCTGCCCAAAAACCTAGCAGAAACATGGACAAGAATCCCAGCGGTCTATGTAATATTCATGGAGATGTCATTCCTATTCATGGCTGGCAGAAAGCTGGTTTAATCGTGAACACTTCTTTTCATCTAATAACTTTGCACTTTATGCTTTCATAATGGCTGCTGATTGTCAATAGACATGAAATACTGATCACTTGGCGTTAAATGATTTGCCTGTTCCCCTTTGAAATTTCCTCTAAAGACGCAAAACCCATTAGCGGTCTCCGTGAGGTGAAAGATTGAGTCATTTCAACCTCATCTAACCTTTAAAGTCTTAATGGGAGATATCGCTTTTCTCCGGACTCGCTGGGAGTGAGCCAGAATCCACTCAATGAGTTCAAATGACTTGTTGGAATGCATGAACATTGCCTGAAATTAAAATACAAACTGAATGCTTAATAAGGCAATATACCTTGAATATAAAAAATGCAATTCATTTTTTTTTCTCTTCCTGTTTCTTTTCCTAATTTCCTCATTGAATTGATGCTGATTCATCATATGTAAGATAATTATTGTGTTGATATCCTGTAATCACTGAAGGAAGCCAAGCCTTAACAGGGAGGTAAGAGGTGAATTTCTTTTGATGTTTGGAAGCATAAATGAGAGCGGTTGTCTGTAGGCAGTTACAATGCACTTTCAGTGTGTCAAATTTGTGTATTTTGAATCTTCAATGGTGTTTTCTCTCTCATACACATTAGACCCTAATGGATTATTTAGTGGGATTGCTGAGTTAATCTAATTCATACTAGTACCATTAACAAGCATGCAAAGTAGAAAAAGTAATTTAATTGAATGTGGATATGTATAGTATTGCTTTGCTGTTATTAAACAAAAACGTTTTTGCTGTAACATTTATTCCTTCTACTTTTAACTGTGGGGGAAAAAAACAAAGCATAATACTTAGTTACATCAAAGTAAAACACTGTTCACTTATGGGTTAGCTCAAATTTGGCATGACATCTCACCCTGCTTGTAGATTGTGGACTATTGATTTTTGTCTGCAAAACAAAGAGATTCAAACCGTACACATCTTGAAGTATCTTCCATTTAGTGAAAACGCATGGCTGCACTTTTTACCTGTTTGGTATTGCTTGTGGGCTTCTATCTGTCTGTGTGCGTAATGAAGCTCTTCAAGTGTCTCGGTGTATAAATAAATATATATTTTTTTTAAAAACCTAGGCAATGACAGTGGGATTTTATTCCATTCAGTAGAATAAAAAGCAAAAGAGGTTACAGCCATCAATACTGACCAATTATGTTCAAGATGTGAGGCATGCAGTGTGTTAAAACAGAAGACATATGGCATTTACCACATACTGTATCTCTTTTATGCAGGTCTCTAGTGTATAAATTAAGATGAAAATATAGTTTCAGATCTTTTCTCTTTGTTTAGTGTCCTCTCTGTTTCATGGAGACAAATGATGGCATGAGAGAGGATGGACACTGCTGAGTAGAATGTGTTGGCGATTTCTTTCTTTTAGTTGAAGAGGTTGACATGGTTGAACTGACTCGCTCTTCTCCCAAGGGATATAATATGTTCCTGAGAGGCAGAGAAAGCTGGGAATAAGTGGGACACAATTATACTGTGTAAAGTAGCCCACCTTTATGTTTTCTAGGGCGCAACCTGGGTTTTGGCCCCAAGTCACCTTTATAGAGCGCTTTATACAATACAGATGGTTTCAAAGCAGCATTTCAGTGATAAACAGGAAAATAATAATCGATGCAAACAGAATTCAATTCTCCTGAGTTTAATAACTCTGTAAAGTTCATTATGGATTGAGCTTAATTCAGCTATAAAGCAGCCCTGCAGAAAACAGTTATGTTGTCACTGATGTCATCATCCAGCTCAGTTTAGTTCCCATCTGAATGTGTCAGTGCTGTCGAATCAATAATATATTGCTGAGTATTAAGTGTCCACAACTAAACAAGCCAGAGGTAACCGTGGCAAGGAAGAAAAAACAACCCCACAGCGCTGATAGTGATCTTCAGTATGGTAAAACTAGGGGGACATTTGGGTTTAGTCTACTAATACATTAAATTAATTATTATTTACTCAGCCTGATGATGTTCTAAACTTAAATAATCTTTACTTATTTTTTTTATTGTTAAAGCTCCAAAAATAAAGTACTATAAAGACAGTCCATACAACTCATTAAAGTCTTCACTCATTCTATTTTATTCTATTCAGGTTTGGATTGAACTGAGGCTTGAACAAGTGATCTTTTAAATGACTGAAATTTAAATGACTGAAATGACTGACTGAAATTTTGCTCTTGCCATTGATACAAATAAATACATTTGCATTTTTCATCATGTGCATAACAGCTCTTGGAACTTAAGCAGACTGTGAGTAACCACGTTAATTTTTATGCAAGCAAACTGCCATGCACTGCATTTAGTTGTAAATCATACACCATGATATCTGTTTCTCAGCAAGCAAGCGTAATTAAGATGGCACAAGAGTTTGCTGGATGATGCCAAACACATATAGAGAGCGCAGATACATGAAAAATCCATCTTGTTCCTCAGTCTCTGTGTGGGGTGAAGCCCTGCTGTAATAATGATCTCAGGTCTGCTCAAAGATGCTTGTGCCAGCAGCACCTCTGCCCAAGGGTGCTTTTATGAGACTTTGATAGAGAGGTGTTTTTTCTCTGCTTTGTTTTATCTTTGTATTCTTTTTCTCTCTGGACAGCAGAAGGTCAGTGCTGTAATTGAGCCGGTGATATTATCTTAAGCACAGGGTCGCTTTCATACGCCCTTCTTTTACAATATCTCTCCATCTGCACTTTAGGAGACCACCGGTCCGTGAAGTCAATAACAAGAAAAACAAGGACTATTATAGAAATAATAATGAAATAAATTGTTCTGTAGAACGAGGAAAGAAAAAAGGCGTTCTGCTTTCAGGCACTGTATTGTATTTACACTCTGTATAAACTTTCCTTTACGTCCAGTCACAGCCATTGTAACTAATGGGATAATGGACACTTTTCCAGTAACTACACAGCACAACATACTGCCTGGATCTGATTAACTTAATTATTCCAGTTGGGGTTTGGATGATTAGGTTATGTTATTTTGCTGCTTAAGAACTTTTAATGGTCTATATAACATTAAAAATTACTTTTAAACAAATTTCTGTAAAAAAAATAACTTGCATGCAGCATTGTGGGATATTTGTGTAATTCTGTGGTGTAAAAATTACTGAAAGTATGGAAATCACTAGGCTGAAATATACTGTAAATACTGTATCATAAGTTAAACCCTGAGGAATCGTAAAAAAAAAAAGAAAAAGAAAAAAAAGACTGCTGGTGTGTTTGATTTCATCTTAGGCAATGTGCAATTGAATATTAAATGTTCAGGACACATGATCAGAGCCCAGAATGCCCTGTATGTAGAACCATCATTGGCACATTGATGGTTCCCACTAGGTGGCTGAATTGAGCGCCTTTCTGGTACTGGTAAAGTAGCACAGCATGTGGAGAAAATAGCCTTTTTGTATAATAACATAAACATTTTGGGGATGCACATTCTCATGAAATGTTTGCCACTCTTATTACTGGTACACAACTTAAATGCTGCGCAGAGCAAAGGGTCATATTTTTAGCATAAATACTTCTGTGATGATGCATCAAAAATAAACTCAAATTTACCTGTTCTTGACTCTGAAATAGTAATGCAATTAGATGTTTCCTGCATTTGGCTCCCAGTGTTTCTATATCACAGTGGCCTAATTTCCTAAGGAATTCTTATGAAAACCTAATGTTCTCCACAGCGTCCCAGCTTTATTAATCTATGTGCATAGACAGCCCCCTCGGCTGAGAGATCTGAATAATTCAAAGTGCTATGAAGGTAGGGATCTAAATTGTACATTAATCCACAAATCCCCCCCCCCCCCCCCCCCACACCTTCGTTCCAGGACTCCATTGCACTTTTAGTAAGTGAGCGTAGCATCATGTCTGATGAGAGCGGAGCACAGTGCTTTTTCCATCTCCCTGCCTGCAGTAATTTCTTTCAAATGAATTATTCTTAGAGGATTCCAACTTATTTTAATGGTGACACCACTGCCTTGTCAACTTAACATATGATCGCTTTCAGCTGCTATGATAAAATGATAGAAAACTGAGATTTTGCTAGATGCAACCTTATAACACTTAGAATATTAACTGGGTGGAACCTGGGGACAATATTTGTTATTGAGGACAGGGACAGCCATAAAGACACTGCTCTCTGGCAAAGCATTTTATGTTTTAGACTCAATAACCACCAGCCAGGAATGTACTAGATGTAAGGATTTTGCACTGCATTGTGTAGAGGTGTAAAGTCCAGGGGTCAGATAGTAAAAGCCCTGCCATATGTTTATTCCATCCATGAATTCAGCTGGTTTTACTAATTAGTTCTAACTTCACTAGTAGTTAGGTATCTCCTGGCTGAAAAACTGTGCAAATCCAGGTGATTGGGACAAAATACTGAGGAGGACTTTTACTTTCTGAACCTGGACTTTACACCTCTGGCATTGTCGTTGACATAATTTGTTGTGAATCAATTGATGTCTGTAAATTGATGTCATCTTTGATTAGATTCTCACCCTCATGTTGTTCCTAACATAAAGGGCTTCATTAATTTCTCAGTTGAAACATTCTTTAACATACATGTTTTGTGTGTTTCAACTAGGGATGCACCGAATTTTCGGCCACCGAAAATTTTCGGCCGAAAATGGCCCAAAAGTGCATTCTCGGTTTTCGGCCGAAAGACTTTTATCACCCAAAAAATACGGACGAAATGTTGTGATGACGCAAACAGAAACCGGTTCGTTGGACCATTTTTCCTGCCGACCAAAATTTCGTTATTTCAAAGGCGCGCGATGGCGCGACCACGACAACATTGCCCAACATCAAATGGTAAACGTAATGAAAGCGGAACGAAACTGAGCTACTCGTTATTGTGTGTTTCACGGACCGTTTATTAGTCAGGACTAATGCAGCGCGAGCCGATCTCGATCAAGCGACACTGTTACACAGCGCAAAGACATCCAGTAAAGAAAGCATTTGAATTCGCCACTGAAATAATAACGTCACTGCGAGATCTGGTGAGAAGCATTCACATTTCTGTGTTATTAACGGATCAAACAGCGCTGACGTGGAAACCAGGAAGAATTGTGCCATGAATGAACTATCCAGTGTCCACAGATCAGCAACATTCACCCTGGATTTACTGTAGTAACACTACTAACTGTAACCATAGAAGTTTGGCAGGAATAGTAAGTTAGGCTACAATGCTTTCAAGTAGCGCTACGTCGGGTTTATTTTGACATTATGAGTAAAATTGCTGCCCTCAAATGTTAATCTGAAATAAAAATAAACCTTTGTTTATACTACATATTAGGCTACATTTCCTTTTTTTTCAAGGAGCTGTTTTGTGTTTTAAATGCTCCTAAGAAGAGTCAAGTATAGCTCCATCATTGCTCAAAGTAAAAAATGATCATACTTTTATGATGTTAGTTTTAATTTAAAAAAAAATGAAGAAAATTTCTTTGGAATTTCTCTCTTTTTGCTGTATCGAAAGCGTACCGAACCGTGAATTTTGTGAACCGTTACACCCCTAATCTTTAAGCAGTTGCACTTGTTCTGAATGCACTTTCTTGTAGTAGTCCTACAGAGAAAATTTTAAAATGCACTTGGCCTAAATGCACTTTGTTTTTATGAGAAAACATATCATTTTAAAACCTTTCTGCAGGCTAGTAGGCCTGTACGTTATTATTTAATGTACATATGAGTGGGGTCAAGTTAAACATTTTAGTTTGAATTTTATTCTACACTGTGCATTGTTGCAATGTGCTAAATAAATATTTGCATAATTTGTAATTGATTTATTCTCTGAAACTTTAATATTAATTTATGCAGTGCCTTGATTTTAGTAAAGTTAGTACACAGTCATAGCCATAAATGCAATGGTACTAATAATTGGTATAATTTCTTTCGGTGTTTCGGTTTTCGGCCTTGGTTTCCTCTTTTCCAGTTTTCGGTTTCGGACAAGAATTTTCATTTCGGTGCATCCCTAGTTTCATCTGTCTTTCTTCACACAATGAAGTCCAAAACAACATTGGACACCACAACTTTCATTGTATGGAAACAGTGGCAAAAAAACAAAACAAAAATAAAGATAGTCGTTCAGATTGGAACAACATAAGACTAAGAGTGAGTAAAAGATGACCGATTTTTCTTTTTTGAGTGTTGTAACCTTTTAGGAGTGGATAAGTGTCACAAATGAATTTTAATATGGACACTTCTAATTTAATCCCTTTAAATGACTAGTGAAATTTCCCTGCTGGAAACCATGAAACGGCGGAATGACTCATTGTGTCAAATTATTTGTTGTTGAAATACAATAATGAATCCAAATACTCCTGAGATATATTGTCAATTTTGTTGGTACTATACCAGCTGTTCAACCGGCCACATATGTTTTGGAGCAAGAACAAGATTACCAGCCTCAGCGTATATGCTAATGTGCTTTTTTTTAAAGGCATTTAAACTATTCTGTAACTGCTGTGGCATAATGCTAAAAGAGCTAGCCTTACCCCAATAGCCTCCGGCTCTATTCCCTGCAGCACTTCAATTTGTACTCTGAGGCTTGAAAGAATTTCCATTAAATTATTCTCTCACTCCATTTGACGGTAGAATTTTATTACAACAACAAAACTGAGAATTACAAAGTTCTGTCATGAAACCCTAGATGGCGCAGGCTAATTGGTCCTTAACTCAACCTGCTTGCAATCACATCATTCTTTATAGGGCACAGCTGATTGGTTCCTGCCAGTGATGGAAAGAATACTAAAAAAAAAAATGTACCTAAAAATTGTAACTAAAAGTATTGCTACTTAAGAAGTAATTTATTAAGTAGAAGTATGGAAAATAATGACTCAAGTATGAGTAAATAAGTAGTTTGCTGAAAAACTACTCAAGTTTCTACAAAGTATTTTAGTATATTTTTATCCAAAATGAGATGATGTTAGTTATATGGAGTTTAAACACTCTCAATTAATTTCTGTTTAATTCATACTGGAGGCCAGAGGGCACTCTTATGAATTCTCTTATATTGACATCAGATATCGCTACAGCTAAATAAAATGCAGATAGACACCACAAACATGAAGACAATAAACAGATTGCAATGATCTGTGTTCTTCAAGCCATCTCAAGTATTTTCGTAAGAGTGATGTTTATCTATAATGCATCGCTAATCGACATAGCATGTATCAGGTTTTTATAAATCACTCTGTGTTAAGAAGCAACATGGAAGCACAGAAGCAAGTTATTTCAAACACGACTGATGTGTACATATAGTGATTTAGGAGAAAAACATGATATCAATCTCATAAATTGTCATGTTTGTCACTATGCTAAGCAAACATATTAGCTATCCCTGCTGCCAAGAGCGATTTGTTTTATTGCTAAATTTGAAAAGTAAGATAATTTGACTGTTTTTTTTTTCAAGAAGGGCAAAAGCAAAGAACAGTACACTCTTAAAAATGATGGGTTAAAATAACCCAACTTGGGTTGTTTTATAACCCAACCGCTGGATCAATATTGCACCAGACCAGCAGTAGTTAATTTGACCCAGCAAGATGGGTCTGTCATATTTAACCCAACAGATGAGTTAAATATTCTACCCAAATGCTGGGTCAAACTAATTACAATAATGGGTTGATTTAACAACATATTAGTTATATAGTGTATCCAAATGCTGGGTCAAATTAATTACAATTATGGGTTGATTTAACTACATATCAGTTATATAGTGTACCCAAATGCTGGGTCAAATTAATTACAATTCTGGGTTGATTCAACTACATATTTGTTATATAGTGTACCCGCATGCTGGGTCAAATTAATTACAATTTTGGGTTGATTCAACTACATATTTGTTATATATTGTGTACCCACATGCTGGGTCAAATTAATTACAATTCTGGGTTGATTCAACAACATATTTGTTATATAGTGTACCCAAATGCTGGGTGAAATTCGCCCATATGCCAGATTAATTCTAACACAGTACAATTTAAGAAAATAAATTGCAATAGACAACGCATAGTTATAAAACTGTTAAACTACAAACCTATAACAGAATACATGCAAGATTTATGCATATATTATGCAATAACACTAAACAATACAAAAACAAAACAACAATGGAATTTTTTATTTTTTTTTATTTATTACATTAATTCATATCAACAATATAGCAGAACTTGTGCAGTTCATATCACTCAGGAAGGAAAACATTCAGAGCAAAACAACAATGCTGAATTAAATGGCTGAACATTCAACAGGCCAACAGTCTGCTATTAAGAGCCATTAGCTCTACTTGCAAGCAAGTATTCTACTTTGAATAAACTTGACCATTTTAGACTCTCCTCCTGGCATTTGTGGGGGTATGGTTTGCATGCCTTGGCCTCATGGAGGTATTCCACCATGTTTATTCCAGGCTAACAAAGAAACAATACAAGAGAGCAAGTGAGAGAGTGAAAGTGAGGACCAAATGTCTACCGACTACTATGGTAGAATTAAAATATAGACATTGTGAGGATCATTTTCCTGGTCCTCACTAGAGAAATTATTGTTTTATGATAAAGTCTAGTTAGCTTTACAATTTGGAAAAGATTCAGTGCATCTCTAATTCAAAAAGTTTAACTGTAATAGTCATTTCATTGCACATAACGAAATATTCCAAACCTTTTTGGATTAAGTCTTGATGGTTATGGCATATAGTTCACATTACAGAAAACAATTTAAAAAAGGGTTCAGACCTCAATTGACCTAAAAAGGCATAAATCGATTGATGGATCTATCATTACAAAAAACATTCTAAGAAAATGCGTGCGGCCCACATGACAATCCTATCTGGCCGATAGTTTGTTGGTGCCTGTTTTAGAACAAATGACTGCATCAGTGCGGTGTGGTACAGAGGTAATCAGCATGTGGCACTGCTGAGGTGTTCTAGTGACCAACGCATTGTAAGCTTGTAGAACGGCTATTTTACGAATACTGTCAGGCTATATTTGATGCCTATAGTATAGTAAAACAACCCTGGATATCAGGGTTCCCACTCTAAACCAAATGTCAAATTCCCTGACTTTTCCCTCACTTTCACTGACTAAAAAGATGAATTTCCATGACCTATAATGTCATTTACATTTTCCTGGCATGTTTAGTTGAATGCAGTCACCCGTATTAACTAAGTGATTTCCAATTGAGTGGGAAGGGAATAAATATGGCGCTCAAAATAGCCTAAGCACAACAGTACGGACAGATGTGTGAAACAGCGCGCTAAAAAAAAATCAGTATAGAAAAATTACATTTTGATAAATGTAAACTAAAATTTAAAGCAACAAACTAAATTCCCTGATATTCCATGACTTGGACAAAAAATATATATAATTCCCTGACTTTCAATGTCTGGAATAGACCTTTTAAAATTCCATGACATTCCAGAAATTCCATGACCCGTGGGAACCCTGGGATATGCATGTGTGCGTGCACACATTCTTGAGCTCAGATATGTTGATAAAATGAATAAAGTTTCCCAATTAGATGTGCTTGAGGACTTACGGGCTTATGTTCGATGAAGGCCAAGCTGCATTACTGAATGGTGTGGCGAACCACTTTCGCACCACGGGCAACTTTGTAAGTTGTAGGTGAAAGCAAGGCTGGCAGCTGCCTCAGGGCGAGTTCCCCAATCCCAACTGTAGGAAGACATAGGTGTCAATACGATGTGAAATGGCATACCTGTGATTCCACAACACTGGAAATGTGTTGACACCGAGTTTACATGGCGTACGTGTATGACCACGTAAATGCATAAAAAGACTCTTGAAATTTGCCTTTTGCACTTAAAGCAAGTATAAGCCATTAATACTACTATTACATACTCAGAAATAATAACAGTGTGTGGAAAACTGAAGAATTGAGCCTCTGATATCTACATTGATCTTACAAGTCCTCTAAATGTTTTGATGAACTTCAGCCTAGGGCCAGCTCTTGGGATCAACTGGTTGATGGTAGCATCATCTAAAATAATAAAACTGATAAATAATAAAAAATAGAGTCTGATGACGATGTGATGACGTTCAAAGCACAAACAACCCATGTGCTGGGTCAACCGACGTATGTTGGGTAGATGGAATTTGGGTTCATTTGTGCAACTCATGTGTTGGGTCAAAATCCATATAAATAACCCATAATGGGTTAAACATTTCCTAACCTAGCGGTTGGGTAGATTAAATAACCCAGCATTTTTAGAGTGTAAGTGAGAGGTCTGATTAAAGAAATGTTGGATTAAAATGGTATGGATAAAAAAGTGCCAATAAAACAATGTAGGATGCGGGTTTACATGTTAAATAAAATGTTTTTTTTTCTTTTTTCGTTTTACCGAAAATGTGCTGGGAGCGCTGTTACTAACTTGCTATAGCTTTCACGCATCTGATTGACAGATAAATCATCTGATCTTATTTCACTGTTGTTGCTAAGGTTGAGGTCATTTCAGCTTTTTACAAAGTTTGCTTCGTACATTTAGTTTAACTGCATTGTTAAAGAGGGCAAGTTAAAGCATTAAACTCAATTGTGTGCATGCATTATAGACACTTACATTGTTCTTGCTCCGTCCATGCAATAACTGCGTCCTTGTATGAGCTGAGTTCTCTATTTACTTCAGCTGATCAGTGCTCTGGTAATATCAATGGTATGGCCCATTTCAATTTAAAATCAGAATATGAGCATAGTTCACTTTCATTCACTAAAATATTGAAACTTCAGCGATACTGATTCAAAACGTGAACGGCAGTGATTGACTGTCAAAGTGAGGTTTGAATGCCCCGCCCCCCAGCTGAACTGGAAGTTTTGATTGGTTTTACACCCGAGTCAGACCTGTTACTGAGTTATTGGCTGAAGCGCTTCAGACCTGTCTGTTATTGGCTGAAGCGCAGGGCTCCACCGCAGTAGTTTGAAAAGTGCCTGTCAAATGCCAGCTCGCCCTGTTGCTCCGTCGACACCTTTATCATAGTACTTTGTAGTTTTGGTGGAAAAATAAATGTAACGAAGTTGAATAATTTTATTTTTATTCAACTCAAGTAAAAGTACCACAATTTATTTATAGTACTAATCAAGTACTGTTACAGAGTATTTATAATTAGTTACTTTCCACCTCTGGTTCCTGCTGTATCAGTAGCCAATGAGCTTGTGTGCTTAATAGTTTGTTAGCATTTTTCTTAGCAGTGCAGCACGCTTTCAGAAACCCTCCACCTTCCCCAGCTCCACCTGTATAAATCTGCTATGGGTAATTCATGATATATTCCAAATATATCAATATTGTCATACCCATTACCATGCCAAACACTCTTAAGTTGTTATGACGGAACTGTAGTTAAAAGTGATTTTGTTACCAGCTATGTCTCTCAGACGCCACTCACAATCTGATGGCATGTGTAATGTAAAATAAACAAAGAAATAGAGATATAACCACTGAGGTTTGTCTGACTGATTCATTTAGATATAATTTGATACAACAAAGTTTGAGTCAAAAGTATTGTTGTGTCTCAGAGCTCACAGCTGTTGTTGACCTCAATTATAGATGGTTCAATGCTGGCTCTTCTATACAGTACTGTATATTATCTCCCTTTTCCTCCTCACTTCTCTTCCTCCCTTTATTCCATATGCTTTCTCCTGTAGAGTGACTCAGCTTGGCTTGGGGAGACCCAGCTGTTAGACAAGCTGTGAGGAGAGCTTTGGCTCTTAACAGCCTTTCCAGCATCTGTTAATAGAAAAAAAAAAGCAAACTTAAGACGTTCTGAGAAACTTATGAGATTAACAGCCAAGAATTTGTTGTGTGTTTTTCTGAATATCCACTAATGCAGACTCTGCTTCTGAAACATCAATTCATGTTGAAAAAGAACCTTGATAACTCAAACAGTAGAGCGTTGGCGCTTGCAACGCCAAGGTCATGGGTTCGATTCCCAGGGAAAGCAAGAACTGATAAGAATGTAAATGTGTACTCTGAAATGCAATGTAAGTCGCTTTGGATAAAAGCGTCAAAATTTATGCCAAATGCATAAATGTAAATGTAAACTTAAATAGGTTTCTACTTAAAAAAAAATATATATAACTTCAGATACTTTTTTAGAATCATTGTCTTCTTGATATCCGTTTACAAAGAACATTAATGTAAGTGAGGGCTCAGTTACGTTCCCCTGCACCCCATCCCCCAAAATGGTGCTGAATTTTATGATGAAGGCAGGTTAAGAGTTTCAAAATAGTAACAAGGTTTATTAACAGAAGCAAAAAAAACTCGAGACCAAGTGCATAGCAAATAGGCGTGGACTATATTGCAAAAATTTCATATCAAGTTTTTTTTTTTTCAAGAACATAACTATTAACGATTTTATCACGATTCTTTTTTGCATGTTGGTTTTAATATTTTGCAAGTGACTGAGTATTACAGCCAAACTAATGTCCCTATTTTAAAAACAAATTATACAAATGAAATAAACAGCGTTAACTATTCAACACACATTTGACATCCTGCTGTGAGGGTTCTCTGCAAACTGTAAAATATGAAATGTGACCCTGGACCATATATTTTTTGCATCCTCAGATTCCAGATATTGAAATAGTTGTATCTCGGCCAAAAATTGTCCTATCCTAATAAACCATAACATCAATGGAAAGCCAATTTATTCAGCTTTCATATGATGCAAAAATTTCAATTAAAAAAAAAATTGACCCTTGTGACTGGTTTTGTGGTCCAGGGTCACAAATATGAGAATACTTTCTTGAACTTGCACTGGTATTGTAAAATGTTTTATTTGTATTGTGCTTATATTTTCTGTAAATCTAATTGTGTGTTTGTGTGTGTATATATATATATATATATATATATAATATATATATAATATACAATTATACAGTATGTGATGCATATGATGATTTAAAAAAAAATCAAATAAACAATGAATTTGTATTAAGAACATTTCCGTAATCATCTCTGATTACTATCACAGTGAAAACTTTGCCATTTTCAAATCTATTGGCAGTAAATTGACTCAAGAATCAGTGAACTGTCAATCCCGCTGCCTCATGCACAGACAACTTTTATGACATTTTTAGTTTTGTTTTAAATCCATTTAGTGTTTTTTTCACAATTCAGTCAGGTTGTAGGAGTGCACTTCCTCTCTGTGCTCCCATTGAAAAATAATAATAAAAAAATAATAATAATAATATTTCCTCATTGGCCCTTAAAACACATGTACCTGTACTGTGACAGTTTAAATTAGAATGAGGAAGTTCCATGTTTTTTACTTATCAATATCATTTTTTCTTTTCTTTAGAGAGCACCAGATGAGATGCAAAGCAGAGAGGATGTCTCTTTCTCCTCCTGCCATGCTGTTCTGTTGCCTACAGGAGGTTGACCCTTCTTCTTTCTCATTTTCATCTTTTAGTCAATCGCCCCTGTGCCTGTGCACTGTAGAATCACTGTACACTGTTGTCATCTGTTAGTAAAGTAAAAGTTTAATGTGAAAACAAGAACGGCAGTGGAACTGGTCAAGCAAGACATAAATGATATTCAGTCTATCCATTTATTGTACTTTATGTATTTTTCTTCTATGAGGACAGCATACATTTTAGAGTTACACATGTGAGAGAGAAACTCCGTTTTGAGTGACAGTGGTCAGGGCAGTGATTTAAAAAGTCTCATGAGATTATAATCACTAATCATTTTGCCCAAGACAACACCAACTGTTCCATTCATCTGACTGGCGCATACCTGGATATGAAATATTGTTTGGGGAGATACAAATTTGGGAGATGTTCAAGTTGTCTAAAAGAAGACGGCTAAGGTAGGAGAGATGGCATACAGGTGGAGGCAGTGCACAGCTGAGTTGTCTTTGGCAAGGTGTTTGAATCCATTGTTCGCTGGCAGTTTACCTGGATTTGGTTCCTGTTATTTGGAGCTGGCCGAGTCCACAGGGGTTTCTTAAAGGATTTCGGTGAGCAAAGCTGAAAGTTGCTGACTGTTGTGAGCTGTTCTACATTACCCAGAATCCCTAAGGACCGGCTGCTCTGGAAAACATCAGACGAACAGAAGCTGCACCTTGGTTGTGTCGAGTGGGATTGAAAATAGGATTAGGTATTACAAAGAGAAATATGACATCTTCCTTGTTTATAATAACATTTAAAATAGAGAAATGTTTGGTATGATTGCCAGTGTATTGTCAGTATTAAATTTAAAATTGTGATTTTTGTGTGTGTGTGTGTGTGTGTGTGTGTGTGTGTGTGTGTGTGTGTGTGTGTGTGTGTGTGTGTGTGTGTGTGTGTGTGTGTGTGTGTGTGTGTGTGTGTGTGTGACCTTTGCGTGGATACAAGGCAGGATGGATCCACGCTTCTCTTTTGTTTTTACGGCAAATAATGACCCTAACATCTGAATGTCGCAGCAGAAATCGAGTCTCATCAGTCCAGACAACATTTTTCCAATCTTTTATTGTCAAATTTTGGTGAGCCTGTGTGAATCGTAGGCAGTTTCCTGTTCTTAGCTGACAGGAGTGGCACCCGGTGTGGTGTCATCTTCTGCTGCTGTAGCCCATCTGTTTCAAGGGTTGATGTGTTGTGTGTTCAGAGATGCTCTTCTGCAGACCTCGTTTGTAACCAGTGGTTATTTGAGTTACTGTTGTCTTTCTATCATTTTGAACCAGTCCAGCCATTCTCCTCTGACCTCTGGCATCAAAAAGGCATTTTCACCCACAGAACTGCCACTCACTGGATATTTTCTCTTTTTCGGACCACTCTCTGTAAACCCTAGAGATGGTTGTGCATGAGAATCCCAGCAGATCAGCAGTTTCTGAAATACTCAGACCAGCCCATCTAGCGCCAACAACCATGCCACATTCAAAGTCACTTAAATCTTTTTTTTTTCACTCCTGCTCTTTCTGACCATTTCTTAAATATTCTTAAAGAAATATTTGGTTGAAGGATTAAACAATCTCTCTGTAATTGATAAGTGAGCTAGAACTTGAACTGCATTTTTTTTTTTTACATTCATACATATTTAATCTGAAGGTCAAATGCCTGCTCATCATCAGTGCAGTGAGATCACTTCCTCTACATGGTTCCTCGACTCCTGCCAGGAATTGATTGGCATGGTTAAAAAAAGAAAGCATAAGCATCTCTTGTTTTGTTTCTACTAAAATGGTAGCTTTTTCAAAGTTGGTGCTTTGATAGACACAGTAATAGCCACAAAATGAAGCACACCCACTGACATCAGCATTGTTTTATTTAGCAGATATAGGATATTTAATTTGACATTTATATTACCTTTGCCATCCTCAGATGCTTATTTATTAAATAATAATAATTATAATGGAATTAAATAATTAAAAGATTAAAGGGATTTAAGGGAATAAATAAATAAAAATGTTAAAAACAAGTTCTAGGTCTAATTGCAATGAAGTAATCAATTTAAACTATTGTAAAATATTTTATTTTGAAATGTGCACACATTCTCTCTTATTCGTAGTTAAAATATGTTGAAAACTCAAGCGTTTCTTGTCTTGTCACATTTATTAATGAATTACATGAATCATGATATTGCTTATTTTCAATTCAAAATGACGAAATTTCATAAAAAGTAGTTTGAGTAGTTTGCATTACAAGTCTATTATTGTCGGTTGCTGAACATTTCTATTGTAAAACAGTTGTCTAATACTTCCATCTACTTGCATCTTTCCATGAACTTGAGCATTGTGAAGACCGTAAGACCCGCCATTCTTTGATTTGATTGGCCCTCTTGATCTACAAGTGTTAGAACGCTGAGACAGAGCAGCCTAAAAAAAATTCTTGACAATGTTTTTGTCATCCTAACAAAAAAAACAGCTCTACTCATTCTACACTAAAATGACAAGATAAGATACATATAAAATTAGAAAATATGAATTCTAACCTAAGAGCTAAAGCTTAACAGCACCATGATGATGTTGCAGCTCTAGAGGTGTTCCCAAAGGGCAAGGAAGCTGATTGGCTGGTGACCCATGTTTGAGATGGCTGCCATTGATGTAGCTCTCTACTTATTATCTTGCTTCAGCAATCTCAAAGCTAGCAAGCTTCTTTTCTTGTCACAACTGTTTACAACTGATTGAGTCTGATGCTTCCAGTTCAATAAAAGCACTGGTTTTAACCTCCAAATGCAACCCTAGGCCCAGAACCTTGAGGCAAAGTGTCTGAAAACATTGGAGCACTTGTACTTTCTTTTCTACAACTTTTATAAAGTATAATTCCTGTAGGTTTCTAAGATTTCTTTACCTACACTACTGGAAAAAACACACTCTATTATTCATAACACTCTAATGGCAATTTTATTTCTATTTGCCATCAGATTCTAGTTTCCATTTTGGTGAATTGTTGGCTAATTCCTATGAATTTGTATGATCTAATTTGTTCACTGCAAAGACACATTTCGATAGGTTAAGGGTTGGACCTACTGTACATGCTTGTTTTTTTCTAAAAATTGTTTTCTGAGCTAATCATATTGATGAAATTGTACAAAATATTGTCACCTAAAATATAATATATACCTAAAAAATTAGTTATGCTTTCTCATGAGAACAGGTTGATTTTGTCCCTACCTTGTGTTGCAGTTTGAGTTCAATTGGCCACACCCACACAGGAAGCTGAATTGAAATGGCAGGAAGAGAAATTTATGTATTTATCTAATTTATCTGTCTGTCTATAGCACGCAACCCTGATATTCAAAATATTTCTCATTATAGTGCTTGCGAAAAAAAAATGTAGTTCAAAAGTGATTTGGTGCTGGTTGTTTTGATTTTGCTTGTGTTTTCATGCATTTTTCATACCATTTATGTTTGTGGATAACTGGAAAGAATTGACTATTGCAAAAAAAACTCTACTGTAGTGCAGACTACAAAGTGCTATTTGACAGCACAATGTTCCCAACGGAATTATGCATTGTTTGAGTTTTTGATATTTTATGCAATAAAGAACTCAATGGCAGATGGGAGAAGGTATTTTAACAAAGTTTCCAATATAAGACGGTACTTCAGCATAAAAAAAAACATAACTGTATTGTTGCATTCCTCAAGGCATGTATCGATGGTGCTCTAAAATTTTGCAAAATTGCAGCAGAAGCTCAGAAAATGGGTGAACACATTAGTGTTTTTAAATCATATTCCACAATACTGTATATCCATCTGCTGGAGTGAAATGGAGACAGAAAAACAGTAGTGCCAGAAAATTCTATGAAGCCATCTGCAGTACATCAGCACTATACTGCTACTGATGATTTGGCAGAACATGACTAAAGCCTTGTGTTTTGTTTTTTACCTTTTTCATACCCTTCTAAATGAACACAACCGTTTCATCATGTTTGCAGGTCTGATTCATTAGTGGGAACAGTTTGGTGTGCAGTTGTGCACTTTGAGGAAAGTATGAAAGTGAGTGAGAATGTGCTTCAGATTGCATTAGAAGAAAACATTGCTTTTGAGGAATTCTGCAACTTTTTCATGCTGTAAGAAAATGATATTAAATCCAGCATAATTATAATTGCTAAAACTGTTAATCATTCATAAACTAATGTAAAACAAATCATTTAATTTGCCGTTTAAAGAACTACAAATGTAATACAATAGCTCTTCAACTGCATTTTTTTCATCATTCACTTTGTTTCAATTGATAGTCATTTTTATATATGTCCTTAAGTATGGGATAGGAAGACAGACCTCACACCATCAAACGCAGACTCCAAAGGCAACAGTTACATTCCAATAGATCTGTTTAATCTTGTAGTCACCAACAGATGGTGTGCAATGTGACTAGAAGACTGTCTTAGTGACAACTCGAAACAGTGCACACATACCCGCATTGTGCCACAATCAATCAATCTATCAAGTTTGTTATCAGAGCCTCTGGGATTTTACTTTGATAAAGGACAATGAAAGTCAATTAGAGAAACACCAAACAATATGATAAAACCTTACTGCACAGTACCCTGGGATACATGATTTTGATTGATCAATAGCGTACAGCAGTTTGCTGTCATCCATTTGCAACACTGCAGTTTGGATCTTAACCAGTATCATTTTGATAAATATTACAATAGCAAATATATAAGAAACCTTCTATAAGAAACATGGGGGGATTAGAATCTGATGACAAGCAATCGTTGTTGGAATCTGTTCCCCCACCCCTATGGTAAGAGATGATGTTTTAGTGGCTTAGAATTTGTTGATTTCAACAGGTATAGATCTTAATGAGTATCAGATAAATATTAGCACATCCGTGTTATTATTTTGTACGGTGACGCATTGCTGCCACACATATTATCCCCCCCCCCCCCCCCCAAATTATGTCGTAATAACGAGATCTTATGTCGTTAAAACGACATTTTCTTGGCCTTATAAGGACATGTGTAGTCATGTACAAAATATGCCTTTATCCACATAAAATGTATAGCCTATCACGCCTTTATCACACTTCTACGTTCAAAAAGCTGAAGAAAATAGTAGCAGCCCCCAATCAGAGGCAAACACTGAATGGGGGCCCCAGGCAAAATTAATCAATGAAGCCCTTTAAAAAAAATTTTTTTATATAGGCCTATAAGTTTTTAAGATTATTTTTGAAGAATATAAGAATATAGGATTTATTTTTGTTAATAGGCTATATCTTCATTACCTAGAGATATAATTAAACAAAAAGTAGTCAAAACACATCTAACAGAACACAGCCTAAGTTGTTTATTTTAACAGCATAAGATCTCGTTATTACGACATAATTGAGTGGAAAAAATATGTATGTTGCAGCAATGCGTCACCGGAATACAGCTATTTTCCTAGACTTCTGATTCATTAGCCGCTATAGTGCAGTAAACTGAAAAACTATTTGTGCAATAAACAAATGTGTGTATTATAATTATGTTTATTATAAAGGGGTCATCGGATGCCCATTTTCCACAAGTTGGTATGCTTCTCTAGGGTCTTCATGTAAAGTTTGTAACATACGTTGGTTAAAATTCCTCAATGGTTGTGTAAAACAACACCTTTTTAGCTCCTCAAAAACAGCTCTGTTCACAGCGACCCGTTTCGGTGTATGTCTCTTTAAATGATAATGAGCAACTGCTCACCCGCCCCTCTCTTCCATGGGGGGTGTGGACACGACACTAAAGTGCTGCCTTGGTGGACAGCTTACAAATGGCCAAGGGCGGAAATATGCTAATACGGGACAATGCGTCAGCGGTCCTGGGCGGAGCATGAGCAATATGACATCATATTACTCAGAAAATCCAAACGGCTAAATTATTGAGTGTTTAGACTTTTGAGGATAAAAAAGGAGTGAATGCATTTTTTTTTCATTGTATGGTGGTTGTCCACACACTGCAAAGACACATTTATACACCATATAAAGTGAAATTTGCATCCAATGACCCCTTTGAGGCAAAACCATACAATAAGGTTTCATTAGTTAACAATGGTTAATGTATTTACTAACATCAACTAACAATGAGCAATACATTTGTTATAGTATTTATTATTCTGTTGAGTGTTGTTAATACACTTGAAGGCTATTTTGTTTTGTATATTGTAATGTACTTTTTTTTGTAGAAGCTTTAAAATAATATACAGTTAAGATAATTCAATCATTTCAGATTTATATTTCATGTCCACATAATTATTTATTTGGTGAGCATTATGCTAGCGCACATGGCAACGAGGACTTTATTTTATGCAGCACAGACTAACTCATTAGTCCTTTTTTTCTCAAGCAGTCAATGAGCAAGAATATGGTTCTATGACTCTTGGTCTGAAGTAGGAAATAACCATCAGCTTTTGAATATTAATATGATCATGCACTTATTCATATCTTCTCAAAAAAGCTACATTAATATGTTGCAGGTCCTTGGATTTCATTTTAGTGTAAATTCCCAACAGTTATTAAGTGCATTATGTGACCTGATTATCCCAATCTCAAAAATCAAATGTGTGAATGTTTTGATAGCAGTATATGTAATAAAAAAAACAAAAACAATCGGTATTGTAAAAATCGCTATATAAATAAAGGTTATTTGACTTGACTTGATATTGTGATTGTTATTGTTATTTTAAGGCCTGCTAGAAATTCTTCAATGGTTTTCAACGCCAAAATAGGATCTTTATCAAACTGAAGATCATTTTTAATCATGACTGAGTAGCTTTTTGAAAAATGCCACAGATGTTAAACACAGGTGTCACTGCCATGCATTTACTAATTAAAGTTGATTAGTAAAATGAACCTCACACGCAGAAGGTTGACAGACTGTGTTCAAAGCAACAGGTTAACTAAAGCATCCAGATGTCCACAAAAAGAGACTCAACAGTCATTAAGCAACAAGAGTTCACCTCTTTATTAAAGCAACTGCTATGGTATCAGTCAGTTATACATTTAGACACTGTAATCAGTGAATCTGCATGCAACCTTTCCCATGCTCAAGCCACACTAAGCTGGAAGTCAAAAATCAAACTCCAATCAGAAACATGAAGGAACGAAGGTAATACCAAGCAAAGTTGGTTTAGGCCAAAGGTCAAGGACAGAATTGGTGTCGAGGAATTCCGTCGTATGTATTCTCTGAATAAGTAATGGTGTGTTCAAGAGGACCCAAATGTGATAATGTATTTTGAAAATATTATTCGAATTTTTCCAGTTATGCTGTACCTTTTTAACCCAATAAAAAGACCAAACAATATTATTTAAAATAAAATAAGAAACATTTTTAGAAAGAGTATAGGCTTTCTATATCTGTTGTTATTTCTTAAACTCAGTTTTTAAAGATAATTATAAATAATGTGTTTATGCAATGGAAAGGAAATTTGGTTGTTTTTTTCTGTAAGGAATCCCCCTAAAGGATTGGCTTAATTTACATGGGGGTGTCAACCTAAATTGTTCATATTTTTTAATGTTTATATTAGACATGTTTATCTCTACATATTCATTTAAGTTACTTATTCCCTAATCATTTCCACCTTTGGTACAGCTCTAAAACAGATTAAGGTGCTTATATGCAGGTTGTTGGTGTCATTGGTTCTCGAGTGTGTTGTGGCAAAAATTCTCATTAAACATCATCACTGCGTAAGAAACACTCAGTCAAATTGATAAAAAGATAAGTATTTATTCTTGCAAGAATAGGTTCAGTCTAGTACACAGAAGTTACGCTGTGCAAGAGAGTGACACACTAGAACACAGACCAGAGCAATCTTTATACTGTTCTTCTCCAAGGCCATTTCCCTAGAGAGTTTCCACCCAGTAGTTTTCCACAGACAAAGGATCCATACTGCTAGTTTAGATTTTTCGCTAGCTAACCCTTTACTCCCCCTTACCTAGATGACCTCTGACCTGGAGGTCATCCTGGGTCCGAGGTCCTTGCCCGCCTGCTTTCGGGAGTGTCATGCTCCTGCTTTCTCAGGTATATAAACATACATCAATTTCAGAGAAGTCCCCCCTCTCTTACCCCCCTACAAATGGCAAAACCATATGATGTTCCTTTGCAGTATCTACTGAAAGTGAATAATAAAAAAATAAAAAAAAACCACGTCGCAACAAGTGTTATGACATCTGCACCATAGGCAGCATTTTGTTTGTTTGTTTGGTTTAATTTTGTTTGCTGAGGTTATGGCATAATGAAGTTGTCCTCTAAAAACTTTGTAGTAAAATTTAATTTCACCACCTGTATAGCCCCTTTCACACGGAGATTCCGGAAAATACACGGATAAAGTGACCCAGGATTTGACCCGGGTTCGTTTGATTTGCGTGATTTTTTTTCCCAAACCACTTCAGCGGAAATCCCGCCCTGCAGCCGATTTCATTGGTTTAGGTTACATTGACGGGTAGGTTTAGGGATCATTCACACTGCCAGTGATTTGCCGGAATCAGAGAGCGCGTTCACGCACAACCCGTGTATGTATTGTTCCGGAAAGACGCGCGAGGTTCGATGTGACGTGTAAGGTACGCGTGGAAAAGTTTACTTATGATCTGCGCTTTCGATCTCGAGAAACCACGCTCGATCATTTTTTTTTTCGGATTCGGTCGTACACTAAGGCATCACGTACCGTTCCACAAAGCTGGCGAACGATCTCAGCTTCGGCGTGGATTGCAAGGAGCTCTCGGGTCTCTACTTCAGTCCAGTTTGCAGACATTTTTTCGTTCTTTCTTGTATCGATGACGAACACAAACGTTCTTCTAGAGTAAATGAGTCGCACGATAACTACTCATTGCAAAGGCTCGTGCATCATCACTACGACACATCCCTTATACGGCATTGGTTCTGGATTTTGTTCACACAGGCAATGTTACTAGGTCCCCAACCCGGCATCGATCCCGGTGTTCTGTCGATCCGTCCTACCTTGTCAGATTTTCCTACCGTAGCGCAACATTATAGCCATATCTATCGGTTCATCCTACCACATCGTAAAATCTACTACTCGTTTCTGCTTCGCGTCTGTAACTACATAAAATAATTCAGAGTACCTTAGCCGAAGATTCTTATTAGACCAGGTAGGATGTTTTTACAGAGCAAAATATCGTTACCTCGTCAGATTGTCCTATGAAATAAACGGGTAGGATGATTTTACGGTGCAAAATACCTCATCAGATTGTCCTACCTATGAAATAAACAGGTAGAATGATTTTACAGTGTAAAATACCTCATCATATTGTCCTACCTATGAAATAAACAGGTAGAATGATTCTACAGTGTAAAATACCTCATCATATTGTCCTACCTATGAAATAAACAGGTAGAATGATTCTACAGTGTAAAATACCTCATCATATTGTCCTACCTATGAAATAAACAGGTAGCATGATTTTACAGTGTAAAATACTTCATCATATTGTCATACCTATGAAATAAACAGGTAGAATGATTTTACAGTGTAAAATACCTCATCATATTGTCCTACCAGTATGAAATAAACGGGTATAATGATTTTACAGTGCAAAATACCTCATCATATTGTCCTACCAGTATGAAATAAACGGGTAGGATGATTTTACAGTGCAAAATACCTCATCATATTGTCCTACCAGTATGAAATAAACGGGTAGGATGATTTTACGGTGCAAAATACCTCATCATATTGTCCTACCAGTATGAAATAAAAACAGGTAGAATGATTTTACGGTGCAAAATACTTCATCATTGTCCTACCAGAAAAATAAACAGATAGTATGATTTGACAGTCTACGTTTTCAATCTGTAGTCCCTGGACAGATGTTACAAATTTTGCCCTAAAACAGATGATAATGTAAATTGATTATGTAAATTGAAATAAAATTAGTTATTGAGATAATTTATATAGAGATAATTTATTATTTAGATAATTAATATAGAAAAGAGATTATTAATCAAATTCATTATACAATTCAAAATCATGCAACATAGAGGCACAATACAAAAAAAAAAACAATAATTTATGAATAATATGACTTTAATAAGACAACACGGTGCTGCAGACTGTTATCAATGCAAATGTTAAAGGGACATGCACTCTACTGTATACACTCATACAACTATACTACACATTTTTTGCACATAAACACATTTAGGCTACTGAAGTTGCAACATTTAAAATGTGCCCATCTATTGCAGCTCTCACACTGTACCTGAAAATAAAAGAGATGAATATATATGTAAATTAGTACATTTAAAACAATATAGAATCTGAAAATATGAAAAGAAAAATTACCTTTTCATTTAAATAAAATTCTAATTTCTAAAAAAAGAAAAGAAAGAAAAAGAAAATCACAAATATATATATATATATATATAGTGCTGTAAATCAATGGGGGGGGGGGTGTAACTAGATTAATCAATTTTTTATGTGATTAATTGGAATTACAAAAAATATATATACATGTATTATATTTTATAATGTAATAATTTCACAGTTGATCTCCAAATTAATGAAAAAACAATATAGAGTATATATTTTAAATATTTGTTTAATGGAGTATTTTTATGAATGAAAACTGCTGTCACTTAAGACCTGCCACTGCTGAGAGAGACGCGGATTTGAGAGAGACGCGGATCTCACACGCCTCACACTCTTTACGATCATTTTATACTATATTTAATTAATTTAAAACTGATCTTATGAGGACACTCGAAAAAACAGACATTTTGACATAATTGTGTGTGTTTATATTTTACATCAAACAATCAAATCATATACCCCGCCTATATCTAGCCTATGTTTTCATGAAAAATGCTAATTTGATCAATGGTGCTAGCTGGCTTTGTTTGAATGTGACCGTAAACAGTTTTCATTACTGCTATGTATCTTTATATAATAAAAATTAACATAAACAGTGAAAAACTTACCTCAGATGAAGAAGTTCTCACGCAAGTAGTAAAAAATTATGGGCGTGTTGTTCAGCGTGACAAAAATGACGCAATATTGATGTGCGCATGCGCAGTAAGCCTTGGTAGGACAATCTGACGGGTAGGATGGAATGTCAGGACACCGGCATCAATCCCGGGTCGTGTTTGCGTTCACACAGAAGGCACTCTAGCAATTTTCCGGCAATTTGCCGGGTTCAAAGCAAAAAGGGGCTTATAATTGTAAATTTAATATTTTATCCAGTATTTTAAGTGAAAAAGATCAACCCCCTTTGGAACTTATTTTAAAATTTTAAAGGAGCTATATGTAAGAAATTTATTTCAATTAATCATAAAAAAGCCCTGTTGTGTCACTAGACATTAAGAAATCATGTTCATTTCAAATACTTGTATCACTGACAACAGTAGTATGGCTAGGAGATTGTCATTTAAAAAGTGGTCTTGCAGCCCTCAACTGATGTTGATGTTGTCATGTTGTGTTTTGGTCTGATGCACCACCCTCCACCTATCTACCAATCACAAAGTCAGTAGTGTTTCGGGATCCGGGTTGCCAGCTTTGCTCTAATCTACCCTAACTCTAGTCGGATAAAAATGTCTAACGTTACTAAATCAAAAAGACCTCGTTATAATTCAGAAATTCGTCGTGACAAAGTCCGAAATAAAACCAGAATTTGTATTGGAGATGCTTTTGAAAGATGAAGACGGCTGAAAACGGAGAAGAATTTTAACACAGACGCCAACGTTGCTAATTTTCTCCTGGACAGGTAAGATTCATCTATGTTTGGCTAACTTGTACTTGATGTCAATGGACATTTCATATATTCATGAGAGTCGAACAAAGTTATGCATGTTCGTGCAAAGTAACATAACGTTAGCTCACATAGACGTATACTAACATTAGCAATGCATTATAGGAGCCCGTTTCTCTGTCCTTATGCTGAGACGCAGAGGAAAACAACATAAGCACGCCCATTATGGCAATTTGAAATGTAATTGAGACAGAAGCCTAACTTTACCTCAGAAAAATGATTCGTCATTCGCGTATATCGTGGACGATGGCATTCTCCAACACGGGTTCTCGCTCGCTTTCCATCTCTGCTGTGCGCGCCGCGCGGATTTGACCGACCGGGTTGACATTTGCATAAACATAATTAACAGACAAAATGTACTGTGTACGTCTCGTCGTCACTTGCCATTGGAAGCTAATTGAAGCAGCCTACGTTTCTGCTGAATCCTGCAGCTTATCTGGCAACCTCGAGTCGGGGTAGGGGGAGGGGATACACCGCTCTACGGTATTTTTAAAGTGATTGCAGTACCAGTTTTGGCCACAATCCTACATACGGCTTCTTTAAGCCTATTTGAGCAATATCATTCTTGCCAAGCACTTTTGCAAAACTGATGTTGTTTGGCTCTAATTGGAAGTAATTAATTTCCAGTGAGAATTACAGCAACAGTTGGCGTGTGGAATGTTCTGCAATGTGACAGTTGAAAAAAAAGTTGAACTTTATGCAAATGAGCACCAATGTAATGCAACTTCAAGCTGCCTTCCTTATCACTGTGCTTCTTTCTCTATCTTTAAGCAGTTTTTTTTCTTATCTATATTCAAGCAGGTTCATGGCTGCTGAGTTAAACCAGATGGGAAATTAAGTGGTATACAGCTGCTTGCCGATGTAAGAGACAGACTCTTTCCCATTATAGAAGTCAGAGATTTCTATTGCAGTCAACTGACACAGCAGTAGACAATTAAGAGTGTAACCGCAGCATACTAAACATCCAACGCTGATGCAACTCCGCCATCTCTCACATCAGTCGCTGCACTCCCTGTCTCATTCGTGTTCACCAGTCTCTAGGGGCATTCGATTGTATGGCCAGCCGGTGTGTGCAGATATCGATATTGACAGTGTTCAGCAATCTGAGGTCCTTGAATATGGCAGAGCAAATTAACCAAAAGCAGGATGGAAGCTTCGGAGAACAGAGAGATTAATCCAAACTTTCCTAGACTGCATGCTGGCACATCAAAGAGCAACACGGTATAAGCTCCAATGGCCTGGGAATTTTTGCTGTACACTGTTCCACTTTTGGCCTTGGTGGGAAAGTGTAATAGAGTGCTCAAGGAGAAATTAAGAATTGCATATTTTTACTTGTTTGCATGTTTGGTTTAGTTTGAGAGCATGGGTTTTGAATAACAAGCTGTGAAACTCTCAACTCTTATCTCTGTTGGTGGCAGAGATCATAATTATTTAAGGGATAATCTACAGTCAGCCGGTCATTATCTCAAAATAAAGTCAGAGGCGACGCGGTGGGGTGTTATATCACCCTGAAGTGAATTATTTTGCCATAATGATCAGTTGATCGTACATTATCCTGCTTAATACATTAATTGGCTGCTTGAGAGACAACTGTCAGTTATGTTGTTTTCATTCTATGGATATCTAGAAAATAGAAACCACAACATAGGCAAGAAAGCGCTCAATATTGTTGGATGAACTATTTGAAATGAGGAGGTTGTGACTGTTGTTTCGAGGAGAGGTCATAAGTCATGGGAACAACAAATCACTGCATCCCCTCATTTTTCTTCAATTACTTTTTTCAGTGAGACTTGTGTTCTTCTTGCCACACACATTTTTGTCTTCAATCGGTAACACTGTAATAAGTATAGTAATAAAGTACTTACAAACCATTTTCAAACTATTAGTTTATAGTTAATTATTGTATAAGTCTACATTCTTTTTATATGAATAGGCTATATACAAACAGTGAGTTCTTCATTCATTGTCACTGTAATTAACACAATTATTGTTATAAGTCACAAGTACCTCATATGTGAAGAGTTAGATGCTGTTTTTTTATGCTTTGTTAACAACTTATTAACTATAAATAGTTCTCACTTTAGATATAGAAAATGTTAAGTGCTTTAAACCAACCTTTATTAGACATTAATTGTAGTGTGTGTGTGTGTTCATGCGCACTTAATGTATTTTTAAACTTTTTAAGGGACACTGATTATGAATGCAATTAATGTCTAATAAAGTTTGGTTTGAAGCACTTTATTAAGGATATTTTCATGTTTTCCGTGACCTTATCTAAAGTGAGTAAAAACGGTTTACTCCTAATAACCAATTAACAATTCATTTACTACATGCTAATTAAACCATAATAATTGTATTAATTACAATGACAATGAATGAATGAGTATATATATATATATATATTTATATATATATACAGTACATACATACTTTTGTTAACACTTGAAAATAAGTTTTAATTTGTCCACATTAGTTGTACATTAGTTAATTTGAACTAACAACATAGCCCAAGTGAAAAAGACATACTGTTAAATGTATTAAACATGCATTATAGTATATTTAGTGTACTAAAAACATACTCAAGTACATTTTTAATACATTTAATAGTACGACTTTTTCACCTTTTTATTTATATATATTATTTTTATTATTTTTTTTATTATTGTTTATATTGTAATTCAATTTTTGTTTCCATGTTTGTTTGTAAATTGTTTTTCTTTTCTTTTTTTCCCCTTTTCTGTTGAAATTGACCGAAATAAAAAACGAACTAAACTAAACTAAAAACTAAACCTTGTTAAAATATATTGCTCATTGCTTGTTCATAGTTAGTTAACTACTGTTTACAAATTAGACTTTACTTTAAAGTGATGCCATAGTTTTTGATAAATAAATTATATATTTGTACTTAATTTTGAGTCACAACCAGCAGTGCTCGTACCCAAGAAGCAAGCATAACATTAGACCTGTTTGTTTGATGCAGTATTATAGTTCACATTTATGCTGACATTTTGATAAGAACATAGTCAATATGTTTTAGGAAAACTTTTTTTTCTTCTGTTGACTCATATTTATATTCACACATGGAAATATAACCACCCACAGGACTTGCCACCCATGACCAGTCACGTCAGTTTTGTAGAAGCTCAGCCAAGCCCTGTACCGTAGAGTATTGTAAAGTCTGCATCTCCTCAGCCGTGTTGACATCTAATTAAAGCTCTCTCTCCCTGTGGAGACAGCTGTGGTGTCCTCTGAGAGAAACCCACCCTGGACATCCCTCCTGTGCGCTACCTGGGAGATGCTCAGATAATGTTTGAATATAAAGAGAGACACTATTTTATCTAGCAGATTTTGCTTTTAATTTCCACTTTGCAATCAGCCTGGGGGCTTGAGAGCTTAATGAACTGTTTGTGCTGTAAAACACTAACACTTCCTGTACTGCAACACAACAATGGTTTTACCAAGTCCCTTTTCCTTATGGCAGCTCAAAACCAGACTGTCAATCAAGCATATTTTGATCCTCTGACCTTTTGCCTCTTGGCATTCTGCGGGAAGACTCCATGGGAACAAAATTTGCTTTACTGACAATTTTGAATGAACCATGTAAAACTGCATCTTTTAAGGCCTGTTCACACCAGGATCGAGAACTATAACAATAACTATATCAGCGTCCACACCTATTGTTCTGTTTATTATAAGTGCACACTGCTGTTACGTCATATACCCCTTTAAATGTTTAAAGGGATAGTTCACCCAAAAATTATTTATTTATTCACCCTCAAGTTGTTCCAAACCTGTATGAATTTCTTACTTCTGCTGAACACAAAAGAAGATATTTTGAAGAATGTCTGTAACCAAACAGTTAAAGGGACCCATTGACTTCCATAGTATTCTTTTTTTTCTTCCATACTATGGGAGTCAATGGGGCCTTTGGCTCGTTTGGTCACCCATATTCTTCAAAATATCAGCAAAATAAATAAATTCATACAGCTTTGGAACAACTTGAGGTCGAGTAAATGATTACACAATTTTATTTAAGACTTTAAGACATTGAAAGTAGAATGGATTTGGATTGGCTGTTAATGGTTTATTCATCAGCTGAAAAAAGTGTTGATTTTTTGACATTTAGAACGTTTTTTTTTTAAAACCATATCTTTATTGTTATTATTATCAATATCATAGGTATTGTCCTTCGGTGTGAATGTGGCAGTAGATGTATACCAGGGTGCATTTGGTTGCATACTTTTATTTCATTGCAAGGGAGAGGAAATTTCAGATAGAGACAGTTGTGTTGTCACCTATGCAAGGGCTTCTCACTAACTAGAGGGGAGAATATTACTCCATTATTAGAATATAATGATTTTTAAAGTTTGTTGAACAACTAATAAAGGGAGGATTTAGAGGAAATTATCTCAGAGAGTTCACTAAAGCTGCAGTTTTCAGTAAACATGAGGAGAGATCATAAAATCATGTGGTTTTTATGAGGCTCAGGTGTCCCTAGGATTGTATTTTTACGGGGTAGGTTGAGATAAAAGATAAGGGCGCTGAAGCCCTACTAGAGTCTAGAACCACCTGTGAAATGGAGAGTAGAAATCTTCCGTCAGTCCTCCATACAGAAGTGGATAATGGATCACTATTGAATGATGAACGCTATAATAATGTTTGAGAGAAAAGGGGTCTACAAAGAGGGTTTTGTTATTCAGTAACTGTAACTTAAAATAGTACAAGCACAAGCACTTAAACTTCATTCAGTAAAATGGAAAGAAAAGGATGTTAATTTTGATATTTTTAAATGTTGTTATCTTAAAGATTTCTGTAATTTTTTAACAGGATGGATTGTATTAAAGTTAGAGAAACATGTATTAATTTTAAATGCCTGTGCTTTTTTTTTCGCAATAGAAAGAAAAACAAGAAAAACATTGGTTACCAATTAAAAGAATATTCCCAAGAAAGCATGTTTTGTTTGCAGCATCTGTATTGGAGAAAGAAAACAATCCAAAAATCAACACTGAAGAAACATTTTTAATTAATATTATTATTTCTTAAGAAATTACCAGATGTCATCTTAGAAATGCACAGCATGGGGGCATGGCAAAAAAAAGTAGTGAAATTATTGAAAATGTGCCCTATGTGTTGGAGTTTAAAATATGTATCCAATATTAAGGCGTGAAAATGAACTATAGTTGGAAAATTGAATAGTAGGAATGGCCCAAAACATTCCATATCATGGACCATGATAGACTTATTGTAACTGAATTTATAAGGAAATTTGTTCTGTTACTTATCCTAATTATTCATTCCAACAGATAGCAGGAGTGAAAATAGATGACATGGTAAGCGAAAGCACAATATTGTACTATTGAAATAATTGATTTATATCCTTAATGGAGATGGTTTTTGCCATTTTGAAATCTCATATTTTGTTAGCCTAGCCGTTTATGTGTCACCGCATACATAAACGTATAGATGGATGGCGTATCTCACTCTCTCTATTGTCATGGAATTGAGATGAATTCTAGGCATTTAGCCATAGTGTTATTTAGTGGAATTTTACTTTTTGAATTCCTTATTTTGTGTATAATTTTACTGTTGAATTCCTTATTTTGTGTGAATTGAGGTCTCACGGGGACCTGGAGCAGCAAATTGACTCATGGATCTTTTCGTCCAGTCCCCGATGGCTGCGGTCATTAGTCTTGGCAGAGCAGTGAAAATGGCTATAGAGGAAGACTCGCTTGTTTCATCTCACTTTTATGATCGGGTGATACGATAGCACCTCTAGATATTTGTGGAGGATGATTAATCAAATGTGTTAAAACTATGATATCGTTCGTTACAATGGAGTGTTCTTAAGAATAACAACATGAACAAGACAAGAATTAATTTTAATTTCACATTAAAGTCTTGCAGTTGGCGGATGCTCTTGAGACCAAATGTTCTCTTAAATGACTCTTAAGTTCTCTTCTCTTAAGTTTCATTTGCTCTATATGCAGTCTGAGAAAGGTGTGGTGATGTGATCTTTACCTTCACTTCCCCTGATACGAACCAGTTGTTAAATGCCCTAAGGCATGCACTGAGCACTCGGGCAAATCCTCAATGAGAAAGGCTTTACTATGAGATCAGCTGAATGTATGTCCATTGTCTGTGATGTCCATAGATAAATCATTTATAATATATTTTTTTTATTTCATGGTGACTTTAATTTTTGTTACTTTTTAAAAATAAATGTATAACATATGTCATTCATCATGTAATATATTAAAGTATTCCATAATTCTTTCAGTCAGACTAATTCAAATGAGGTTTGTGAGTCTTTTTGAATCATTCATCAAAACGACTGGCTCAAAATAGTCATTTGTTTGTGAACTAGTTGCGCTGTATGTTTTTGATTTACTAAAAGTACCATTTCATAAGTCACTTAGTGAGTCAATTGGACTACTGGACTTTTCGAAGACAAATCAATAGAAAGAATTGTTTCCTAACTCTAAGCTTTTTAACACTGTAGCAATATAGTGGTCAAGCCAAGTCAAGCAATCTAGTGGTTTTTGTTTAAAAATCACAAAACAAATGTAATTTATTATGAAATATTAATATTTTTACCCAGCCCTAAAGTACATTTTTCTACACTTTTGTACAATAAACAATTATGGTGCTGGTCACCACTTGTTCTCCAATATAAAATCTCGACCCTGCTAAAATCATTTGAGAAGCTCTTTTATATTAGTTGGCCCATTAGCGTTGTATTTACTATTGCAGTGAATTAATATCCATTCCTAAAACATCAACATTTCCATGTATGCATATATCTTCATATAAAAAGCTTCTGTGTCACAGTATCTTTGCAGCAGCTAAGTACAAAATAAATAAATAAAATAAGGCCACTCTGGGGAGGACTGCGCTTTAAAAGAGATGGTGTAAGAAGAATCTTTTACAGGGTGTTTGCCTTTGTTCTTTCATCATGGCCTCGACTGTCACTTTGTAATGGCAGTCATTCACTGTGTCACCATTCTCCTTTATCCATCAGAGAGACTGCATTCTGCACATTATGGCTAGCTGTACAATATTAAATGTCTGGGTTTAATAGCCACATGACAGCTGAGCCCTTTGAGATAGCATTGAGATATTAGACGGTGTGATATATGACAGATCATCTGTGACAAAATACATTTTGATGTGCTAGGCTATTTACAGATATTGTGTCAGATAACAAATTCCCTTACTTTCATTTTACGGAATGAGTAAGGCAGACAATTAACAAATCATATTCAATTATATTTTGTTGTACCAGCCCTATATGACCCCAGCAAACATTTTTAAGACATTTTCTTAAAAATCTATAATATATTTTTTATTTGCCTTCTAAATAATGGCTTTATAGAACAGTGGATTAATAGTGACAGGCAATGATAATGCAGCTATTTAGCAGTTTTTTTTTTCTTGTTTATTTGTGACTGATAGTCCAGGTCATCGTGTCACTTGTCTTGCATCTAATTAATCCACCTGTTAAAAATGTGAAGGTACATTGTGATATTCCTGCTCATATTTTCCTGTTGATGGTTTATTGTGAAGAATATTGCATTTACAGTGTGTGTTGGCACATTGAGTTCTGGAGGAAATAAACGTCCTAATTTAGAAGACATCCTAAATATCCTCTGATCGTAAATATCTAGATGGAGTCAATTAGGCACGATTTGATTTATTTAGAAGTAGATGTTTCTAATTAATTTGGATTGATGTTAAATGTTGTTATATGTTTATTATAAAGTGAGAGCCAACTGGTGATACAACTTCTTTACAAGTCTTAATTACTCACATTTGGTGGTTTGTGCATGTTCATTTTGGTTTATTGCTTGCTAGTTTTTCCTCTTGTCTCTGTTTTGCTCATTTCCCAGTTTGTGCACAAAAACTATAACAGTTTGTGGCCTTGAATGTCAAAAGAAAATGAAGAAATGTGCTGAGTGAAAATAAGGGACAATCTTAGAGGAAAGCCAGAGATTGGTACAATAAATACAAGGCCAATTCACATTCAGAATATGATACAGACAGAACCCTTTACCATTATAGTCCATTAAAGCCTTAGTAACAACACTGAAATTGCCATTGATTTGTTTTTTTTCTTCCCTCAACCACAGTATATACATTGCCTGATTGCCTAATATTATATGGACCTGGTCATACAACACCACATTCAGTTAGTGAATGGGGGAAAAACAATCAATCAAAACGATTGTAGCTTATTTGAGTTTATCCAATGTCACATGTTTTAATATAGACTACTTTGGTAGTTCTCAATGCATGTAATTGTAATCACACATTTTTGAAAGGTGTTTGCTTGATAAATTTTCCAGAGCAAACAGCTTTCACATGAAACCATTAGAGTTACATAATTCAACACACTAATAATTCCACAGCCTAATTGATACATTGTGAATCTGTGATCATACCATATGTTAATTCACAATGGATGTGATGAATGAATCCAATTATTCAGTGTTAGCCTACTGTTTTTTCCCCCCACACTTGTTTGCTCTTCTTCTGTTGATCTAATCACTTATCTTCTTTCCGGAACTGCCTGGTGATTTGTCCTGCACCATGTCACTGCAGAAGCACCGTCTCACTCTCAGGACATATTTTAGCATATTTTTCTCATGTGTTTTTGTGTGGCCCCTCTGACATCTGCAGTATTTTGTGACGTGTCCTGAAAACTAAAGGCTGTAAAGGAGAACCAGTGTTTATTGTGTGGAAATTAGGGAATAGAAGCTAAAGAAAATGAAATTCAAGCCTATGTGGAAGACATATTGCTCACCTCTGGATTCTGGACAGGAATAATAAGATACTGTTTATCGTCGTTGTCACCTCTGGTCTGGAGAGAAGCCATGTTCTCATCTAATAAGCTCCACCAAGCTGCATCAAAGTCTGAGAAAGTAAGGAACCTTAGATAAGGAGACCGGAGACGAGTAAATAAAAGAAAAAAGTGTGACAAGTGGGGAAAACGTGCAGAACTCAAATTAGAGGTGCTACAAGAGCAGTGAGATTACAGGAGCGGGTGAATGTAACCTCTTAATGCCAAGGGAACCGCATTCGTAACGGAAGAGGAGACCGTGTCTGCTAATTACGAGAGCATTCTAGTTTTGTCATGTTATTCATGTACAGTGATCATACTGGAATGCTAATAATTCTAAAGAATAGCTTTCTTCAGGCATCACACTTTCTAACACTGATTGTTATTGGCTATGGAGATTTATTCAAACATTGCAACATTAACAGTGTTCATATGCAATGAAAGACTATGACCTCGTGTTAGAGACTTATTGTGTGTGTGTGTGTTTAGGAACTACTGTCATGTAGCTTAGAATAAAACTGTGAAGTAAGCTGATGTGGGGTTGCAGATGGGGAGGAATTTGATATCAAGGGAGATTACTGGCATCCTTCCAGTTTTGGGCATAATTATATTAATTACATAAGTGAGTGGCCTTCTCCAAGCAGAAAATTATCAAGCTTCTGTTCTTCTGTTGCATTCTTTTTGGCTTACTAACAATTGTTGTTTTTTGTCAATCACATGTTTCAATCCAGTCAAAATAGTGCAGGGACACATACAGTACATTTTAGTTTTCAATCTGGATCTATTTCTTTCTGTTTTATTTTGTGTCCCTGTAGGTAGTTTCTTTTGTGCCATCTGTCTGCACATGTCTCCTCACCTGCTATAATCCAAAGATGTGGGAGGTTGGATTTAAATAGCACCATATAAAGGTCAAGTTAATCAAGTAAACAAAATCACTAAATAAAAGCAGGCAAATCATACACCCACACTTCTTGTTTACTGAAAGTTAGTCTCAGGTCATAGGCCTAGATTCTTATGTCTTGATTATCGATTAGCATTAGGGATGCACAAAACGTCCTCGGGCTACGACTGTAACCCTTGTTCCCTGAGAAGGGAATGAGAACTGCGTCGAATGACACTTTGGGGGAACGCCCCTCAGCGTAGCGCCTCTGAAGCATGAATGAAACTAACCCGATCTCCGATTGGTGCAACGTAATGACGTAATGTGTGACGACACATAGGCGGAACTATAAAGGGACGCCGGCACACACAAAATGTCAGACTCTGTGATGAAGCAAGCGCTCCCAGGCAGGGGAAGGCGTGGCCAAGGGACGCAGTTCTCGTTCCCTTCTCAGGGAACAAGGGTTACAGTCGTAACCCGAGGACGTTCCCTTTCGAGGGAACTCCAACTGCGTCGAATGACACTTTGGGGGAACGAGTGCCCACTACGCCACAACGTGCCCTGCCTGCCCTAGTGTGAAGATGCTCAGAGGCACACTTAAGACGAGAGCGCAAGAGCGCCGGGTGTTGACAGAATGTCCAGACTACAAAACCTAATAAAGGTATGGGAGGTAGCCCATCCTGCTGCATCGCAGGTCTCATCCTCCAAGCCCCATGGAGGAAACGTACGACCAACTGGTGTCTCCCCAGAGGCCCATCACTCAGAGGAGCGTGGAAAGCCGCAATGGCAGCCACGTACACCTTGAGTGTGGACGGGGTAAGACCAGTGGAGAAGCGATCTTGGAGGAACTCCAGCACTGAAGCCACTGGGCAGTTAACTGGGTCCACCTCACGCTCTCTACACCAAATGGTGAAGACATTCCACTTCAAGCCGTACAATTTCCTCGTGGAGGGAGCTCTAGAGCTGAGTATGGTCTCCACTACTCCAGCTGATAGGCCGGTCCTAGGTACTGTGACCCACAGTTTCCACAACTCGGGCCGAGGGTGAAATATTGAGCCCTCTGCCTGTGTCAGCAGGTCCCTCCTGATGGGAATCTCCCATGGAGGGCCGTCCAGGAGCAAAATTATGTCGGAGAACCATACTCGGGCCGGCCACAACGGGGCTACCAGTAGTAGACTGATCCCGTCGCGACGGACCCTCTCTAGAACTCCCGGGAGCAGAGCGATCGGGGGAAAAGCGTACAGACGTAGCCTCGGCCTCGATTTTGACTCCCCGGGATGTATGTTGCTCTTAGAGACAACAGTTTCCCCTGGGACCACAGGAGGATCTGATGCGCCAGTCTGCATAGAGGGCGAGACCTCAGACCCCCTGATGGCTTATATAGGCCACTGCCGACATGCTGTCTGACCTCACAAGGACATGATAACCCTTGAGGTCCGGCAGGAAGCTCCTCAGAGCTCGGAACACCGCCAACATCTCCAGGCAGTTTATGTGCCAGGAGGAATGATGGTCCTGCCATAGGCCTTTCATAAAGCGGCCGTCCATGACCGCGCCCCAGCCCGTGAGGGAGGCGTCTGTCGAAACGGTTTTCCGGCGACATGACGCTCCCAACACAGGGCCTTGGGAGAGAAACCAAGCTTTCTTCCACATAGATAGGGAACGAAGGCATCTGCGTGTAACCCTGATCATGCGGAACGGGTTCCCCTTGGTTTTTAACCACCACTGAAGAGCCCTCATGTGCAGCAGGCCGAATGGAATGATATTGGACGCTGCTGCCATGAGCCCCAACACTCTCTGGAAGTGCTTTACGGTGATGGCTTGGCCTAGCTTTATCCCGGACACTGTGGTCAGGATGGACTCGATCCGTGCAGGAGACAATTGTGCCCGCATCGTGACCGAGTCCCACACCACTCCCAGGAACGTGGTTCTCTGGGCTGGTGTCAACACGCTCTTTTTCGTGTTGAGTCTCAACCCCAGGCTTTGGATGTGGGCGAGGACGACATCTCGATGCCGAACCGCCAGCTCTCGTGACTGTGCTAAAATCAGCCATTCGTCGATATAATTGAGCACCCTGATGCCCTGAAGCCTCAGCAGTGCCAGAGCTGCATCCATACATTTGGTAAATGTGCGAGGGGAGAGAGCTAGGCCGAACGGAAGAACCCGATATTGGTACGCTTCGCCCCCGAAAGCGAACCTCAGTAACTTCCTGTGAGATGGAAGGATGGATATATGGAAGTATGCCTGAGATTGGTTCAGGTGCCTGAGATCTATTATTGGACGCAACCCCCCATCCTTCTTGGGAACTATGAAGTAGCGGCTATAAAACCCGGACTCCCTGTCCGGTGGAGGAATACAATCTATAGCCTCCTTTGCCAGCAGGGAGTTTACTTCTTGTTCCAATACCCGACCCTGCACTGGGTCGACTACAGTCCAGACCACCCCGTTGAATTTGGGTGGGCGGTAACTGAACTGCAGCCTGTACCCATTTTGAATGGTGCGCAGGGCCCAAGGAGAAATATTCGACAGATTTTTCCATGCATCGAAATATTTTACCAAGGGAACCAGGCTCTCGAGCCTGGCTTCGGGTATTAATCGGGATTCGTTCTCGGCCCCCTGAAGCGGATTCCCGGCAGGGCTGAACCGAAAATGATTCTCGATGGGCGGACGCGAATGCTGCCTGGCCGCAAGCCTGTGGGCCGGACAGTGCAACCTGCGTTCGCTGGAAACCGATGTGTCCCGAAGCGTGTTTAACGGCGGGAGAGCAACATCGATTTCCTGCGGGCTCCGCGAAGGAGATGACCTCGGTCGCTCCACCACGGGTGGGGCCGCCCGCAGAGATCCTAGATTGGCTTGGATCTCTTTGACGAAGCCTTCTTCGCCTGCAGGACGGCCCTCAGGTCGCCCTGCTTCTGTTGAGGCTTCCCCTGAGAGTGCCGTCTATGCCCCCAGGCATAGACGTTGTGTAATTCGGGAAAAAACGGTAAGCCCCGGTGATGAGGTTGCTCTCTGTGCTGCAGGAAGCGCTCGTCCAACTTACTTTTAGTAAGCGCTTCCTGTTTCTCATGTGGCCAACTGATGTTTAAACGGGCCACAGCACGAGAGACAACCTCTACCAGCTCCTCATATGTGGGGACACGGGGTGGCGAGTCATCCCCCAAGTCCCCGCCCTCGATGGTGAGCACGTCTACCTCCTCAGAGGCAGACAATTCAAGCATCGGGTCCTCGGCCATCTTCATCAAAGATAGCCAGCCGGGCACGCAGCACACGGATTGTTAATTTTCACAATCCTCGCAAGCAGCCCCCTCGAGAGCTGCCTGCGCGTGCTGCATTCCGAGACAGTGCGTGCACATTCGGTGTGTGTCCCCGCCCGTGATGTAACGAGTGCAAGGATGCACACACTTTCTGAAACTCGCTTCACTCGCCATACCAGAGATACAATTTTGCTCAGTTTTGACAGACAACAATAAGACACACAGTCACAGATAGCGCTTGCTGAAGAACAGAAAGCTGACATTTTGTGTGCGCCGGCGTCCCTTTATAGTTCCGCCTATGTGTTGTCACACATTACGTCATTACGTTGCACCAATCGGAGATCGGCTTAGTTTTATTCATGCTTCAGAGGCGCTACGCTGAGGGGCGTTCCCCCAAAGTGTCATTCGACGCAGTTGGAGTTCCCTCGAAAGGGAACTGCATCATTACCATACGTGTCAATATTAGGGTTTTATTTATTTATTTATTCTTATTATTATTATTGGCCAATTTCCCTTGCTTTTACATTAAGATTCCTTTTCCATCATCCAACTTTCACCTAAAGTTAATCTTAAATTTATTAACACTATCAAATAGTCTTTGGCCAAAAAAAAAAGATAGAAAAAAAAACTTTGTTTTTTATGCCTAATTCACTTGTAGCATTTTAAAATGATTAAAGGTGCAATAGGCTGCTTCTCTACAGAAAAATGTTTTGTTATGCTGGTTGAAAGTCTCCTCATATCCTTATAGCAATCACTAGTGGTCTAAATGTTTTTTTTTTATTATTATAAATATATATCGTCTGTGGAAGGCGTAGGCCCATAAAATGTTCGTTCAATCATTGCATTAGATCTGAATGAAATGAAAGCATGTGTTCCCTGTCAGTCAACGTGTTTGCATACCACTGCGCAGCCGGTTCACAAACACATAATACGTCATCAGCACATTCATGTACACTGTGTCTTGTATGCATATGCAAGGAGGCATTAATTATATTTTGTCTGTTTATTGAAGAGCCACATGGAACAACTGCACTCAGCTTGTTTACATCAGTATTTACACTCTCTTACTCTTTTGTATTACTCCAACCTGTGGTACTCCGTGAGTCCCCCTAGTGGGCTGGATGTAACACCATAACTAAGATAATTTACAATACCCTGACACACTGTCCAGATAGAGCGAGAATGGCAGGCAAACAGTTGTTTACGTTCATTATTGTAGTACTGTTACCCACTATATTGTAAAGTTTTCTCCCCGGTGAATGACACATGATGCAATCCAATAACATTGTCTCTGGTCATCTCGCTCCTGGTCTGTGTGCGTTCATGTGTTTTGAAGGAGGCATGTCTTTGGACGCCGATTTGTAGGGAGGGTGGGATTGTATGCTTTTAAAGCAGGTTAAAATTAGCATTTTGTTTTTAGTTGTTTTTTTAATTTATTTAGATTTATTTTTAGATTTTAGCATTTTATTATCTTACTGTATATTAACATTTTTAAATGAATTGAAAAGATTCAATTTTCAAAAAGAAAAACTTCAGAGAAACCTTAATAAAATTAGCATCATCATATATCTGTTAGTGCATGGGTATTCCATCCTCTGTGGGTTGTGATGGGGTGTTATAGGTCCTGGGCTAACCAGTAGTACCAGTCACTCCTTGTCACTATTTCCCTGCCCACAGAATTTAATTCACCGCCTGCAAGCTTGTACTTCCCACCGAATCGTTTCTGAGCAACATGATGACAGGATTCACATCAGGACCAACCTACAGCACAGGTCAATAAAGGCAAGCACATGTGTCCTCTCTGAGTGGCATTCTTATGCAGGAACAGACCCCAGGGTGAGGCAGGGCTCTAGTTGAACATGGGCTGAGTGGCATGATTATTAGGGCTGCTTCATCTCCTGCATGTTTATTGAGATGGGAGAGAGGTGAGATACTTGTTCACAGTTATTTCATGAAGCATGAGACTAAACGGCTTCAAGTGCATTTAATATCAGCTTATATTAATGCAAATGTACTCTTAAAAAGATACAATCACTGAACAGAGCATCTGACCTGTTTTAATTTGAAGTAGTAGAGGAGCAATGGTGGCTTTTACCTTGATAGATACTGTATGACGATATGATGCACTTCTCATTTGACTTAACACTGTTTTTGTGTATTACTTTCATGAATGTAAATACAAGTAAATCCCTCTACTTCAAAACAGCATATATCCGCTTATCCCACTGGATTTTAAGATGAATTGAGTCATTTCTGCCCAAACTGAACTGTCCTTGCAGTTTTTACATTCAAAGGCAGTACAAACATTGTATAATATAATATAATAAATATTTATTTAATTTATGATGAAAGATTATTTTAATACATTATTGTAAACTAAATTAATTGGAATTTAAATTATTATTATTATTTTTTAATTAATTAAAAAATTATGTTTTGAAGGTTTCTGTAGACTACTTGTTCCTGTACTTGTTCTGTACCTGTTCCAGTACTTGTTTAAACAAGTAGAGATCGGCACCAGTGAATGCATGAACTGATAAAAAAGTGTATTGTTGCTTTGGATAAATGCATAAATGTAAATGAAAATGGCCTGTCTGCCATTGGTCTGAAAATATGTAGTTTTGTTGGGCTTGTCGCAATTGTGTTTACACTTTTCGGGGAAATCTACATACAGATGTCTGTCTCTGTGCATACTACGCTGGAAGAAAGAGTTTGAACATTGAAAAAATGACCCCTTTCATCTTTAAGGTCAGCTCTGACTTGACTGACAGCACAATATTGAGCCAGATTAAGTCTTTCTGGGAATGTTGATAATTAGTTTAATGTATCTACAGCAGAGTGACAGTTTGAGCTCCACTGATCCCAATAAAAATGTATTAAGTATGACATGCACAGCTTTTCTTTACAGGGTACAATTTGATGTTTTTTTGTGGACATTTAATAACTTCAAAGTCCATTTAATCTTTCTTTATCTTCTCTATGTTGCAAACTTCCTTCAGACTCGGCAACTGAATTAAACCCACCCCATGCCTTCATCCATACGCCCCCATCAGAAAACCGGTATGTGCAAAATGCTTTACATGCATTTCTGATTGCCTTGGTGTTTTTTTTTTTCTGTTTACAGACACTATAGGGCTGTCTCAGAGACAGGTGTGATTTCTCAGGACATCCATTTCACAGATGACTGTCAGGTAGTAAGGACATTTTATGTATGGTATTAAAAAGAAAAAAAATGCTTACAGCACCTTTAAAAAGATTATACACTACTGCATTTCTCTACCGAGTCTGATGATCTTACTGCAGCGAATAATCAGATGTTACGTCCCTCTGCCATCAGAGTAGTTTGAAAGGAATTTTGTCAAACTTTAATGCTGAAAAGGCTTCTTTTCTTTTTCTTTTTTTAAATGGAGCTCAGCAAAATTAAGGACCACAAGTTAACTGAGTTTTCGGCCACAGTGATTAAAACAATGAAATATGGGCATAGATTCTATGATGTAAATTAGGATTGTATAGTTAATTGCATTAACGTTTCCCATCAGAAAAGGCCTCTTGCAAGAATGAGACTTTATTCCCTTACCACCTTTTTAAATATCTCTCTTTTCATAAGATCAGCAAAGAGGGCTTCATTTGAAAGACAACGTGTAATTAAAAATGCTCTGCCTTTTAGAATCGTCCATTTATTTGCCTTTGAAGTTCTCAGTGGTTTAGCTTTTGCATATATTGTTGATGGTCAAGTCTTTTACACCCCGGGGAGAGCTCTTAGATCATCAAATGCCAACATTTTAAATAGTCCCAGCAGGAAACATTTAAATTTGAATGCGTCCAAAATAAATGAAGAGAGCTCTGCTTTCAGAATCAATCCCCTTCATTGAATTGGTTTGTCTGTTTATTGTGATTTATTTATTTGTCAGGATAGACAAATATGAATCACTCTGCAATATCATTTATGTTCCATAAGTCCATTGTTTGTGTAGACTGTTTTTATGTTTGCTGTATGCACTTTTTCATTTTATAACACTAATTATCATTATAATTAACTATTTTGCTGATTAAAATAAAAATTATGATACCACAATTTTTAATGGCCACTAGTTCATAATAGAACAAAAATCGTTAATAAAACCATAAACTGTGGTTTCCATAAAGCTAAGTCATTACTTATATGTGCCTCTGGAGCTGCAGTGCCACAAGAAAGGACAACTTCAATGATTTTCGGTTTTTACATACTGTTCAATTGAAGTTTTGCTGAAAATATGACATCAGTTTCCCAACCATTACTGAATTAGGGATAACAGTTTATTCCTAGTGCACACAAACACACTCCGTTTTGGCAACACTGACCTTTATATCCCCTGGGCAATCTAGACAGACATTTATCTTTTATTCATTCTGCCATTTCTGAGTGCGGCAGCTTTTCTGGCATTGTGGCTTTTCAAAGAAGAGGACATTTTGTGATGTGAGGAACTCTGTACACATTGTATACACATACAAAAAAACAATATTTGCATGCACAAATACACAGATGCAGTCGTACTGGATGTGATGTCTGTCAATACAACCACTCATGCCATAGAAACCAGCTGCTTCTTTTCAGTCTTTTCTGTCATTTACACTGCATTTCTAGATCTTTTCTACTTTATGACATGCAGACAGAGTAGTAAGTATGAAATGACACCAGCCAGTATCCCCCTCCCACCCCCTGCAAGACATTGTACTACGCCAACTGACAAAATCATTGCTTTTGAAGCAGACATGACAAGTTGTTCCAATCGTTATTTTTGGCAGGCATAAGGATTGTTTCAAGTCCTGAACACTTTCATGTGTTCTCTCTGACATGATTACTCGAATAATCCTTCCCTGTTTCCTGACACTGTGCAATGCTTTTGCTCACCAGCGTTGCAGAGTTAACTCTGATGTGTGTTTTTGTCATTCTATTATATGTATTATGATTCATCTTTGTTTACATTAGTGGAAAGGAACCTATCGAAAGAAACTCAGTGAATCATGTCTCGATGTTTTATCTACAGCAACATAGTTCCAGAATGATAAGAAGCAGTTATTATCCACATCTTATTGAGCTGAATTGTTCACAATTTGACAGCTTGCTGCACACATTGACTATTAGCATAATAATATGTGTAAAATATAGTACATTTTTGTTATTTATTTTATGCTAATTGCTTTTCAAGAATTTTCACACATGTAGAAGGATCAAGATTCAAAGATCTAGAGGTCACATATATACATGCACAAACATTGTACACTGACTGAGAAACAAAACTTAAAATCCCTTTACACTCTTAAAAATAAAAGTTACATAAGAGTTTTTTGGCAGCGATGTCATAGAAGAAGTATTTTGGGTTCCCCAGAGAACCTTTCAGTGAACAGTTCTTAAAATAGCATTTTTTGTGTGTAAAGAGCATGTTAAAGGTTCTTCATAGAACCATATAAGATAACGAAGTGTATGGTAACAATGCAATAGATTTGGACACATTAAGGAAGCGTTGCATCATTTGAAATTGCCAAGCATCAATCTACCCTGTATTTTCTTTCATTGATTTGAATCACAGAACGAGGCTGTTCAGATTTTAAATGGCCCTCACTTTAACTGGTATCTGTCTGCACAGACTCATCATTCGCTGAATAATTCTGTCTGTTCATCTTTGAAATCATGTTTTAATAAGATTGATGCTCAATTTCCATACCATTGCAGAAAATTTGGCTTCAGTCTTTTCAAATAGACCTCTCATTATATTTCTAAATATAGATTTCTAAACACAGAAGCTTGGCTTTTTTATGTGAAGCTACAGCAGGTATAAGGGTGACTGAGCACAAGGGAATAGCCATTGGTTTCATAAAGCAATTAAAGTGGATTGTTATTCCATCTCAGTGGGGCTTTTAGCGCATGATTTCCAAGGATTAAGGCTGCAGACATTTTTCCAGCTTCTCTTGGATTACTGATTGATATATTGAAGAGAGACAGGCCTTCAAAATGAGATTTTGCTGTTTTGGTTGAATGGTGTGCAATATCCGTATTTTGTGGGAGTTTGAATTTTCAGTTTATACTGCATCTCTTCAGGTGTGTCATTTAGTCTTTAGAGGCTAATGTGTCATTAATGAAGATTTATTGCCTCTTCTTGAACCTAGGATTACTTATTGTAGAAGCAAAATAAAAAACATTGATCACACATTAATCTGATTTGCAATAAATCCAAATGAAACATATTGCAATTAGTTAAATCATTATTTTGTCTTAATATGCACTGAGTACTAATAATCATATTATTTTTGTTGTTCTTTGAAAAGTTTTTGGAAGAATTTACACCAGGGTCCAAATTTTTTTCCAAGAACTTCAAGAATTGTTTCCACTGCAAACGCCATGCAAGTATCAATTTAATGAGGTGAAAATTATAAGCTGATGTTTTTTTTCATAGTTAAATGGATCTTTTCCATAGTTTGATTTCCTGCTTCCGTTTCCATATTGTCACTTTAACCATCTACTCATGTATGTGTAATTGTTTGTATGTTAGTTATGTGTTCGTGACTCAGATAAAACTGGTGCACAATATGTATTTGGTTCTGATTCTCTGCTTGCAAGCAAAGTCTATTTTACGATCTTGATGTTGTTACATGCTCTAAGCATTGTACATGCTAAGAAAGAATTATTTTTCTGTGGCCATGAAAGATACCCTTTTCTTAGAATAAATGAATAATCAAAGGAGTTTGTTGGACAAACTGATTAATTGATTGTAATATTAAGTTAGCGACATCAAGTTAATTAAATTAACTGACCCAAATATTCATAATTAATATTTCCCCTTTGAGCTAACTCGTTACACTTGTCCGTGTTTAATCCAGCATCTGGGTTTCAACTTGGCTGCCATAATAATCTTTACACTCAACATCCGTGAGTCAACACATAAAAACCACGAACACATTCACAAAATATGCTCAGATGCATATACTCAAAGTTTTAGCTCTACAAAGTGAACTATGAACTAAAGTGATTTGTATTATTCACGAGTCATTTGTTTCTTTGAGAAATTAAAGACGTACAAGATCTCCACATTTTGTGGATAATATGATTAAAGCTTAAAGTTTCCTTTACTGGGAGGATTCAGTGAGTCCAGTGAAGTGTAACATGTAATGGAGATGCAGCAGTAATGAGTCATTGAAATAAAGTTAGTTGTCTTTTAAGCAGACAGGCCCTCAAGACCTTGCAGACTTTAAAGGTGAAGCAAGTCTAATTAAGATTTAATTGAAGTCTGAAGTAATATCTTCTAAAAGATCAATGACAGCCTAAAAAACTCTGCTTATCACATGCTCATTAGGGGTTGTAGACAAAGACGAGGTGAATTAATTCATGTTATGGTCTAAGATCAAGATCTATATCTGCTGGATTTTTTCAAGCACATATGAGATATTTAAATGCAGAAGTTGAATGAATGTGAAGAAATGCACATTATTGACTAAAAATGTAGACTTGTTGTTACTGACTAAGTAGACTGCAACATAAAACCTGGTCCTTATTGCAGATTATTCTTGTCAAGATCCTTTTGTAATTTCTGAAATGGATTATTTTACAATTTTAGTTTGAGTAGTAATTTTAGAGCCTTAAATTGCACTGAGCATCTTTCAAAGATTTGGCACTGCTAACTTTGCAAACTTTCAAATCTGGTGAATAGTTCCTCCTAGTCACTGGTTTAGTTATAAACAATTACTTCCAGACTCCTGGAAATTGCATAATTCCAGCCTGATAAGAGTTGGCCAGATTAGCTATGTTTCCATCCACCTTTTTTTATGTGCATTTTGGGATATAACAAAAAAATGCTAGATGGAAACTCCAAAATGTGCATAAAAAACTTGTGTGCTCAACTGAGTTGGAATTATCTGAAAAGAAAATATGCTCATAAACTACGATGGAAAAACATTCACCAAAAAATCTCCCCAATGCGGATCAAAAAAGACATGTGACTGCGATGGGACGCCTTAACTGGAATAACCAGCGGACTGATCTCGTTGCACAGAATCTGAAATGCTTTTTTGGTCATTCTGAAATGCCTGAGTCAGTGGTTCGGTATAATTACCTCCCAGAACTGTCTTACACGACTGCGTTCCCAAACAGCAGGCATCTGCCTCAGAAAGCAAGTTAACATGACCGCGTTTATTAAGTTTCATCTGCGCGCTCTGAGGAGTAAAATATTTTATATTAAAATTATTATGATCACACTTTAGATTAGGGTCCATTTCTCACTATTAACTATAACTTTTGCCTCAAACTTCTAATTGCGGCTCATTATTAAGGTAGTTGTTAAGTTTAGGAATTTATTTAAGGGAGCTAGAATAAGCAGGAAAAGGCATTAATATGTGCTTCAGAAGTACTAATAAACAGACAATATTCTAGTAATATGGATGCTAATACGCAATTTGTTAATGGTGAAAATTGGACCCTATAAACTAAATTGTTACCATAATGATATACATTGGTTTCTCCTACTTAATCAACTTCCATTTTTCTTAGTGATATTTATCGTCAGTTAATCAGGAAGTGATTTTGTTTATTTTCATCACTGGATGGAAACTGTTCTTTATTGGCAAAAAGTTAAATTTGCAACTGTGGATGGAAACATTTGCATATTGCACATGAAAGTGGCAGGCAATTTCTCAATAGCTGTGGATATAGGCTAAATAATACCATGCAATGGTTTCAATACTTCACAATATTTATGCTGGCTATAATGACAACTCTTCTTGCATTTTCTTTCATGAGCTTTAACTTTCTCTGACATTCAGCAAGACTCATTGTAATTTTTCAAAGGTCTTGAGCAGGAGAAAATAAAAAAAATCCATAATTAAGCAAAAGCACTCTTCCTGAATTTGTGAGTTCCTTTGGTGCTCATCTGTTGTCGTGTGGAAAATATAGATTTCTTTTGGAGAAAAAGATGACATTTGAGTAGCGCTTTACAGTCCAAATCTTCCTTCTCATGTCTGCTTTCGTATAGAAGGAGAACAGGGGCCCTGTCACCAAATCACTGCAAATATGACAAAGCTGAATGTGACTTCTCCAGTTATGCTGTATTCCTTGTCTTTGTGTATTCCCTCACTTCTTCTCTTGTTGTTAGCCTATCTTATTGAATAATAATAGTTCCTATGAAGCTGTATTCAGAATTCTGACTTGTGAAAGAAAACAAGCCTGGGGTAAACCTTGAATCTTTTTGTATGGACTTCACAAAGGCACGTTAAGCTATCTTTTAAAAAAGAACCAGCCTGTCTGCGCAAATGCTTTCCCTTGAGTAATTCAGTTTGATGCAATAATAAGCCAAATATGACATTTTGATTCTGGGACTGTCAAAACTGTCTTTATGTCCAGTAGACATTCTAAAAGCCTGTTCACACCAAGAACGATAATTAAGAGCTAACTATAACAATAACTATATAAGTGTCCAGATCAACATACGATATTGTTCTGTTTATTCTTCTGCGCACGCTTCGGTTTTGTCGTCTGCTGCTTTAAATGCTCGAGCTCTTTAAAGCAGGATGGATTCTGATTGGCTGTCAATTGTTTTTATCATTAATCTTCTGAAAAAATAAAAAAACGTTCTGAAAGTGATTCCAACAATATTGTCTCTGTGTGCTGTTATCATTATAGTTGTGGTGTGGACTCTGCTTTTCTTTTTATATTTAGAACGATTTTTAAAATTATATCTTTAACGTTATCATAATTTGTGTGAACAGGACTTTATGCAGCCTCCTACAAAACTGAAAATTTATTCCAATAGAGGTTGTCGTTATGTTGCTAAGGTATGTAACCTATAGTAACACTAGGTTTTTTTTATGATTGTCATTATTCCCCATGCATTCTTTCATTAAAAATGCAGCCTCACAGCATTGTTTGTTATTATTCAAATAACACACAATGAATTATTCATTCTTGCTACTGTTCTAACTCTATCTCTCGCTCTCTGTCAATAAGAAAAACACTCTGCGGATTGGCGATTTAAATACAGTACATACAGTCACTTACCTCAGTGAGGCCATAAAATAGGAATCATTTATCAAATTGACATCTGACAGTATCAGAAAACACTAACTGCTCATAGAATCTCAGTGCTTATGAGGTCACAAACAGGCCTGTTTCTGAAGGTTTTTAGTGCACTATGATTTTATGGAGGTTAATACTCCAAACTGGTTGAGTTTCATACTCTCTGGCTGTAAAAAGACAACAGAGGTTGTCAATACTGGCTCGCACTGCTCAAACTGTACCGCTCTGCCAGTATATGAGCACTCCATGTGTACATCTGATGGGAGTGACAGACCATGAGAGCATGAAATACATGCAGTTTTGTTTTGCAAAGTCTCCCGAGAGCTTTGGGAAAGAGGCAGGGTTAAGGTCTTGCATGAAAATCAAATAGAAAGAGGAACATTGCAAGGCACCTATACTTTCTTTAGCTAACAGTGCAAAAAATATATTTTCTGCATCCTTTTTATGCAGTCATGTGTTTTTTCCTTGTTGTAGTAATTTGAATATGGTATATGAGAAGCTTTTGAGACATGCTAAATCTGTTTATTTCAATTCTGGCCATGGTCTGTGGCATTAGAGATCATTTCTGTTTCTCCTCAGGGGTTAGAGTAGCTCTTATTTTCAAGGCTTGATTGCCGTAAAGTGTTGCTTGTTTATCCATAGATGTGCGATGACAATTAGTGTGTGTGTGTGTGTGTGTGTGTGTGTTTGCTTGTTTTTAATCAGGCTCTGCTCATGTGGTGCCTGAGCCTTGCTAGCTTTAGGGAGCCCTTGGAAAAATTGAATAGTAATGCCCTACATATTCTTTAGCATCAGTTTAGTACTTTTCTGAATCTGAAGTTCAGTTAATGGGAGATTTTCCCAGGCTCCCTGATGATTGTGAAAATAGGAAAGTGGTTTTGCACTGCAGATATATTAGTTATTTGTTGAGTGATATTGTGTCTGCAGAATAATGCCCCCACAAAGGAGCAGGTTTTAATCTAGTTTATTTGCAATACCTTTAGAGTGGTTGTACAAGAACTGAAACTGCTTTTTGTATGAAAAGTGAAAGTTAAACAAGACTTTACATTTGTTTAATCAATAATTTTTGTAATCACAAAATAATAAACAAAATAAACTACACCTGCACAAGTAAATATAGATGGTGTGTAACATCATTGTTTCTTGCAGAGTGTGTGGAAAGAAGCATAGATATGCACTGCAGGCTGTTTGAGATATGCACAGCAGTTTATAAATCTCAATCAAGAGAGTTATACCGTAATTAATCCAATTACACTAAGCTAGCATGCTAATATGTGCATGTCACTTGGGTCCAGGCTGACAAATGCCATGATTAGTCTCCATGGAGGTCTGTAGTACCTAGAGAGAGCTATCCGTTAGTATTCCCATTTATCTCAATGGCAGTTGTTGCTGAAGGTACATTCAAATGCACCATCTTTGCTCCTAGCTTGTGACACTGAGATCTATGTTTCATTTCATGTATTTATTACAAGTTATGTAATGTGTGAATATTTCAAGTAAAGTCAGGGTACATGGAAGGGACAAGAACAAAAGGAAGAGATGGAAAGGTTTTTAAAACAAACTGGTTTTGGGGTATTTTTTTAATTCTTTATTTTCTATTTACGCAATATAACATTTCAATATAAATTTCAGTCATGAATTGACAGATGTTTTTTAGTCCAGATGAAGTTACAAGGTATGACATTAACCAGCATGTCCCAGGCTAACTGCTTGTTACTCTTAAAGAAATCAGCATTTGCGCAGCTTGGATTATTGCCATCTCTCATCTTAGCTGGGTCACAGTAAGGAGTTTGTTTTTCCAAACAGGTCCATTGTGCACCTCACATAATGTGCAGCTTGATTAGTCTCCATCAAGTCTTATAGACATAGATGCAATGTGTTTCCTGTTAGGAATCATAGAGCAGTGACAAGTAGGTAAATCAAATTACCAGAAATAAAACTGCAAGAGCACATAAAGACAGTCTTGCTTGTACCATCTCTCCACCGAGTTGATTTAGTTCCTCTTGCAGTAGAAGCATCACTACTGTGTAATGGGAAAGAGTGTGAACTAAATCAAAACTGCAGTCATGCACTTCAGTTTTAATTCCACTCTGCTTCTGGAAGAGATGGTCGAGCCCTGAGGGAGAGTCTACTCATCTGCTACACACGCTCTAAATGAGGGGGCAAAACCTCCACTCACTGTACTGTCATTAATCACAAACGTTGACTCAAGATTAAAAGTCTTGACAGGTCCCGCCATGCCATACATTTCTCCATTTTTATTAGATCATCACTTTCGCAAGATCTGCATGTGTAACTGTTTGTCTCACATTTTTATGTAAGCAATACATTTGGGAATTTGCAGCTTGACCATTTTATTAGGTCATATTCATTCATATTAGGCTAGTTAATTCAATTCATATTGAATATGGCAATGTTAATGTATTTGACCTTAGCGTACTAGGGCTTCATTCAGACTTGTTCACCATATCTGATTTTTCTGCATAAAAATAAATATATATTTATCATAAAAATCTGTTTTGAGCTACATTCATATATGGTTTAAAATCCTATTCAAATTGCATTTCTGGATATCCATTTCAGTCTGACTGCTCTGATCGGAATTTGTGTGGTTTATGTGACTTTCTCACGCCACATAAACTTCAGACGTTGTAATAGGAAACATGCTGAAAGTCGCTGCAGAAACAAGGCTGTGTTGTTGCTAAGTGCCGGGCGAACAGAAAATGACAATATAACGGAGACATGCTTTGAAACCGGCGGAGACGACAACATGGAGTAAATCCCCGCACACCAGCTATTTCTGCCGCTAACTCATAAGACGCAGTAGTCCAGCACAGCGGCTACACAGCTTTGTCATGTTGTAAATAAGACAACATCTGTATTGCAAACCCCTCCATGTTGTAGTTGTTGTTTTTGGCGTATGCCTACCAACGCAACCTCATTGCCATAAAAAATCAATGCAGATATTCTGGAAAACAAAAGAGCGGCATGGGGCACACAAATCAGATCTGAACAGTTGCGATTAAAAATGTGGACGTCAATAATTTTAGATCAGATTCCAATCTGATACACAAATAATTTGATTTGCAATGACAGTGTGAACGTAGCCTGGATGTAGCCTGGATCTGCTACGCTGCTGCTGTTGATTATTGCTGCTGATGCTGCAGAGCAAGCATCGACCTGCTACTGCTAATAGATACACAGACATGCTGCTGCAAGCATGTAAGATATGCTGCTACTGAAAAATTGACATACAAAAAATCCTGTAGCAGATCTAGGCAGGTGGAGCTGGGGGAGGTGGAGGGTTTAAGAGGAACTCTGATAACACTGTGCAGGTCTAGCTTACAGCAAACAATTAACCAGAATATTTAAATGTTGAGCAAGCAATATCATTGGCTGCAGGATCAGCAGAGCTTGTGCCATGTGATAATGATGTGATTGCTTGCAGATTGCATGTAAAGGACCTATCAGTCTACGCCCTCTAGAGTTTCATGACTGAACTAGATATTTTAACAACTGATTTGTCACATCCCAGGGCTTTTTACAATAAAATAATGCTAGCAAAAGGCTGTTTAATATGGCGAAAAATGTAAATTAAAATGACACATTAAAAAATGTATAAATCCATGTAATTTTTAATCTAAAATCTTGATGTTGATTAAAAAGAAGTCCACATTATGCGTTAACTATATCTCTATTTCCCTCCCTCTTTCTTTTGTTCTTGTCCCTTTAATGTCCATAACTTTACTTGAGATATACTGTCTTCAAATATTAATAAACTGGTTTGCTCTAAGGAGATTCCAAAGCCTATTTAAATACAAAGAAGAGTAATTGAATGGTCAGAGAGGATATTATTAAAAGAATCAGAACCGTACTAATCTACTGTCACACATTCTCTTTAGCTTACACAGTAATATTAGGCTAGTTAATAATTTATCAGTCTCTACTTATTAGATGCTGTTTCAATCCCATCACAAAAGCCCAACAAAGCAATGTCACAGCCATTAATCATTTCTGAAGGTTTTTGTACGTAATATAGAACATAATATTGTCCAAAGAAGTTTATAATAGAGAGCTGTCACTTAGCACATCCATTGTCTCAATGGGCAAAGAGCCCTTCATTAAATGTGGTGTTTAGAGAATGAGGCATGAGGGGGGGGGGGGTTGGGGTTCTTTTTTTTTTTAGATGAAACTTACATTTTCCTACATTTCCAGCTCTTGTCTAATGTTATAGTGTGATGACTTGTTGCCTTCATTTAACGGTCTATAAAACAACAGAACAGGAAAGTCATGGCCATAGTCACTAATGCTCTCAGATCTAGTGGTCCATGTGATTCAAATCATCTAGTTAATAGTTTTTTTTCCTGGCAACAAATAAAGTTAATCTACAAAAACAGAAACTATTAACACAGTGATTTCAGTCTAAGTGTTCCAGGCCATTTGTGTCCGTTTCTTGGAATCTGAACGTGCACCAGAATATATTCAGAGATAACAGTGGAGATGAGTGAAGGTCACAGAGGTAATCTGTGTTAACTGATGTGTTTTTGCAGCATGTTTTCTTCTAGTCTGTTGTTTGCGCATTGCACTTGACACTATGCATTCATTATCTGCTGTTATGAATCTTTCACAATAACACAATACTAGAGCAGATGTGTCTCTGCAATTTGACAATGGTGAATTGTTGAATGAGTATTTAAGATGAAACCTGAAAATAGAAACGCTAATAATAAAGAACTGTTCATTTTAAGATTAAATATATGTAATATTATTAATATATGTAATTGTAATATATGTAATATATCAAATCTTATACTGAATAGGTCGGAAAAACAACACAGATGCAAATAACACTAGAGCTGCACGTTTCTGGATAAATTGAGAATCATTTTTGTTGTTGTTGTTGTTGTTTAAAATAGAGATCAGATCATGATTCTCCCATTATTCTGAATTGATGACTCAACAAAAACACATGCAATTTACTAAAGGTTCTGACAAAATGTTCATTACTGCAGTCCGTTTAAAAATATTTAATTTGAATCGATTCTTTTATTATTAATCAGTTAGAATTAATGATTTAATGACTTTTGAATGAATCTCTTGAATTAATGATTCTATGGCAAATGCATATTTAACAATCACTTGTCGCCATATACTGTATTCAATTTTTATTTGAAGCATCAAGTTACTTTTAAAAGCTGAATTACTTTATTCTGATCGCTGCCTTAGTCATCAGTGTTTATATCTGAACTTAGATATGATCCCAGTACTTCTATGATCAGTTTAATACAGAAATTATGATTCTGTGTGGTTGAAAATACCGTTTGTAACTGTTTCACACCTATACATGACAACTGCTCTCTCTGGGTCAGCGGTAGCGCAAACACAGATTTGAATGTTCGCTTGTGATCGTACTTATCAAATTTCTCATTGACATAGCCAAAAAGTTGTCATTTAGGAACAAGATCACAAGGGTGTTTGAATCAAAGATTGCGATCTTTTAACGATTAATCGTGCAGCTCTAATATACACAGATGCAAATGTGTGCAAATAAGAAAAGATAGCAGTAAATGTAAATCATTAGACTTTGATTGTCTCTCACAATTTTACCACGTTTACAGTTTAACAAAAGTTAAAACAACATTAACTGAAAAATGTAGGTCTATGTCAAAACTTGTCACGCAACATTTCTACCTTCATACAACATGAACAATACTTACAGCATTGTTGGCTTTCTCAGGCTGTTTAAAAACTCTCTTGAGCATGACCTTTGGTAGACAGCACTTTAAATATCCTTTTTGAAAAGCCCACACAAAAAAAATAGAGCTGACAAAGGCCACATACACATTGCAGCTAAATATGGCCGTCACTTCTCTTTTGAGTGCTTGAGCCGATCTGTACACAGATTGTTTACATAATTTACCCCTGAAATATTTAGGTAAAGCAACCAAATTGTAATTAAATTCATGTACTGTTTATACAACCGAACTGAACCGGTTAATGCAGTGTCATCACTCTCTTTTGGAAACTGACAGCATGTTTGAGCTTGTTGGCATGTAATGCCACAAAAGAATCCCTAAATCTGTGTTTGTTTATTATTTAACCCGTTCATTAAAACAACACGATTCATGTGAATAAAAAAAAACACTTATTTGTTGAACGCTGAATGTAATATACAGTACATCTGTATATTGACAGATTGACTGGATATGACATTTATTTGTAAAAAATGGCAGTGGGGGTTAGCATGAAAGGAGTCAGTAAACATTACCAAGTTATCAAACGTCCTTTGGAAACATTCATTCATCTTACCCAAGTCCAGAACTGTTTTCCATGTTTGCTACATTTGCCGGGTATGGTTAAACTTTTTATTATGGTTCTTATTTTACAATTGATGGTTTTCGTGGTATCTATGCTGTGAGTCTGTACTCCCAGAAGGGTCTTTATCGGTTTGTATTTATTGTCTTTGGTAGGTTACACATTTTTATTACAGAGCCCCATGTCATGAGTTTAGAACACACATGCTATATGGCCATATTAGTCCCTCTAGTCAATTTATTTTGCCGTTGGTTTACTGTTGCAGTTAGTTTGGAATGGGCTTTGCATAACGGTAGTGGACCATAATTTAGGAGTTAATAGTGTCATGCTTTACTTATTTGCATTTTTGCAATGATTTTGCAATCATGCTGCTGAATGATGTTGATCACTGTACTCTTCAGTGTCTGTAATTTAATTAAATTGACATCATGGAGGCATTTATTAGCATGTTAAAAAGTGATATAGCATGTATAAATGTAAGGAGTTTTGTATAAATGTTTAGTAATCCAATTAAAATATATATGTGTATGTGAATTCAAACTCAAAGATTGTGTTTTGTAATATTTGGCATATTATTTATTTATTGTTTGTGTCATAGATGTGCTCTTTTCATTGGCAGGTCTTAGTGGGTCAGGCTCCAATTGTTTTGGCTATTTATGTTATATTAACATATCTTTTGTATGACACTGGTTTTATGCATTGTATTATTTTAGTCAGTAACCTATGCAGCAAGAATAACATTCAGTTATTTGGGGCCATAAATATTTACTTTTGTTCTGTGTTTGTTTGGTTTGCATTTGATTTTTCTTTTGGTGTATTATTCCACACCTTAATTATTTATATGATGTCATTTATTTGTCATTATTAATCATCACCGACACCATCAGTCATATCTTTCACTTTCGAGAACTCGGGTACTCGTGCCCATCCTTACATTGGATATATTTATGATTGGTCTGTTAGGTAGATGATCTTTGTGTAAGTGTTTAGTGAGGGTGTTGAATGGTTCAGAACATTTTTGAAGAATCTATGAAGAATCAGAAAAAGAAAAACAACACGTGTTAATCATATTTCCATAAATGCAACCCTGGTGTTCCAGTGCTGGTTAGACAAAAAAAAAAGTCAGTCCCACAAAAATATTAGGTATCTTTTACTACTATGTACTAACATTTAATTTAATAATTTGATACAGTGCACTTACATTTACATTTATTCATTTAGCAGACGCTTTTATCCAAAGCGACTTACAAATGAGAACAATAGAAGCAGTTAAACTAACAGTAGGACCACAAAATGTAAGTGCTATAACCTTTCTCAGTCTAATCTAACGCTGAACCCATAAAGGTTTTTTTTTTTTTTTTTTTTTTTATAATAGAAAGGAAGAGAAAAGTGTTAGTATTAATGGAACAAGTGCTACCGAAAGACATGTGTCTTCAGCCGTTTCTTGAAGATGGCTACAGACCCCGCAGTATGTACACTTATTGTGTACATACATGTTTTTTACATTTATACAAGTATTAAAGAAATAACTGAATGTAATTACAGCTGCAATTAATTTCTGTAATTACATCTATGATTACAATCTTAACCCACCCTTAAACCTAACCATCCCAGCAAACCTGTTACTAACCTTACCCATATCCCACCTCAATAGCAACAAAAGTCTTTTGCAATACAACATGAAAATAATAAGTACATTATACTTATTTTTTTATGCAAGTCTGTTTGGATAATTGTCGCTGATCTTTATTTGACAGATTAATAATGTAAAAATCCAACAAATATTGTTGTACTTAGGAGTATTTTTAGATAACAAATTCACCCATCTATTTAGACTAACAATCATTACTTTGTCCACAAAACAAGCCTCTTTGTATACTAAGACAACCTGCACATGCTCAGTGATGTTCATGCGGTACGATGTTAATCTTAATTCAAATACACGTTAGACCAACAATATTTACCTAAATGATGTCCCATCTTGCCTGAATGAATGAACACTTTCATACTGAACAATGTTTGGCATCAATTTTCAATTTCATCTGTGTGAGTACCCGGCATGCACTGCGGCATGAATACATTATATAATGTTACAGTAATATTGTTTACTGATTGCAGTTTTTAATTTATGCTGTCATTCCTTTCTCATTGTTGTGATGATGTTCACAGATATTTTTTTTTAAATATATTATTGTATACTTATTTTATTACTTGTTTATCTTACTGTTCTTTTTATAGTGCAAAGTTTAACAATTTACTTCTCTGTAAATTTATATCATGTCGCCTTGACTTTTCATATTTGACGTTCGGTTATGTGGTTTTGGAGAACCTCTCTACGTGCATTGTGAACCAGTTTAAAATGCAAGCTGACTGCCCTGTGGCAACCACTGTCTAAATAAACTCCAACAATATTCTGAAAGGATTTTATGGTTTAAACTATATTTGGTGTTGCAGTGAAACGCTTGCTCTGCTGAACACTGAAATTTAACAGTACCTCACAGTTCAGTAAAAACATCCATATGAAATAGAACGAGGTGCTTCAGAAGAGCAGGACTGCTTTTGAGATGGCTGAGGGTTATACAAACGTCACAGAGAAGAAGATGAAAGAGAAAATGAAACTGCAAGCACTTTTCCTTAGATATGGTGAGATAACATGTTGATGGCAATAGCACCCATTCGTTTTCGCGCATGTGTGTTTTGAGAATTTAGTTGTATGATTTTGATTTATGCTTCTGTGCCTGATGATTGCGTTTCAGAGCATGAGGCCTCATGCCAGTTGATCTGTTTGTGTTTGCCAAGCTGAAAACCTGACTCACCCTGGGCTCTCCGTAATTGAGTCAACACAAGTCCGTGATAACACTATTCCTCAGTCCTACCCTGATACATTAAATGTTTATGAGCTTTTAAAATGTGTAAGGCGCATAGGGCTGCCAAGATTCTACCATCACCATGGGCTCCCTCAAAGGCTTCCTACCCTCTGTTCCTTGTCCACAGTGGCCACACTGATACGTATTTGTGATACTGATACTGAATGTATTTCTAATATTTTAAGCTGTGTTCCTCAAACACCATGTCCCATTAGTTACAAAATGAAGAGATGCTGTGGTGAATAGACTGGCTTTAACGTTAAATTGAGGAGCAGCTTGATTCAGAAGTTGTCCTCTTAGACAAACTGTGCTGTTACATCCCAGCGGTATTGTGACTTCCCAGAGCACTTACCGTCATCATGCAAGCTTTATAGATAGCTTGTGTACTCTGTGACTGCAGATTGTTTGATTTTTCTCTCTTTTCAGTAAATTCTCTCACAAGACCAGTGCATGTTGCAGGAACAGACCACCAAATGTTACTTGTAAACAGCAACATTCTTTTTCAGATGGTTTTAAAGATAAAATAAAAAAAAATAAGAATGTAGTATTGAAATGTGAGTTATTTCAGACTCTTTAGGTGGAAACACTGTAATTCTGTGGAATGGATTTTATTATGGTAAAAAATGTGTTAAATGTAATACTGCATTTATATTGTTAAATTATTATATTTGCTAAAATATTTAATAAATTAACATGTAAGGGCCGGAGGATGTGTTGTAGAACTATGTATAACTCCTAATTATGTTTAGCTTTCTGCATGGCCTGTTTATTATTAAAATATTTTATTATAACTTGGATAGTCAATAATGACAGTAGACTGTGGGCGCTGCCATGACAACTCCCTATTTCAATTCTGCTTCGGATCTCAATACTTGTTTGATTAAGCTTGGTCAGATATTGCTTTTATACCATAGTTTTACAAATTAAAATTGCAAAAAGTTCCATGTGAAGCCAACCACAGAAAAAAAAAAACTATTTCTTGTTTGCGAGCAACACACAGTAGTGAGTGAATCATTCAGTGACTCACTAATAAAGACCATCACATATTCATTCAGGAACATAGCCTAACAGTTGATGGTCTTTAAGTGTGAATCTCTAAATCATTCACACAATCGATCTGTTTAAAATCTGTGTTTTTGATACATCAATTGACTGAATAGGGTAACAAAGTAACTTCCAGAATTACTAAAACATCCTCACTAATATTGCATAGTTTCTTGAATTTGTGTGTGTCTGTTTAATTTTGGGACAAAAAAAAGCTATTTATATATAATCAATTCAGAACTGCACCTGTTCCCTTTAACGTGTATACATATACAATATCTTTAAAATAATTTTGTCTTGTCAACAATGTTAAATGTTTGTCTTTTAAAGACCTGTGCTCGATATGCTGCTGAAGTTAAACTTTTATGCAAATTTCTACCAAAAAAAAAGTTTAAGCTGGAATTAATTCTTGCATTCCCTTTAATACTGTAATTGAGCACTGAACACAAACTATATTGTCAGTGTTTTTTTTTTAAGTAGAAGTTTTATAAAGGTGTCAAAGTATTTGCTTAATTCAGTGAGCAGATATTCTGTGCAGTTTCCAGTGTTTTTCAGTGTTTCTGCCCTCTACCCTTCCACCATCTGTTTGATGTTTCTATCCTACAGAGGGTCTCTGCTCCTGGATTCCAAAGCGTTAGGTCATCTTTCTAAAAGTAAACAGCATGTCTACAAAGACTGGACAGACGGCTGTATGTCAAACATTCTGTAGCAAATTTTTTTTTTTTTCTTTTGCTATTATGAGCTGTAAATCCCAGATGAACAAAAGCTTGTAAGAGTATCAACGGACCCAGTCTACATGTAAAGAAAGTAGCTTATGCGTATTAATGTGCTGAAAATGAGGACGCTTGCTGAATGTTGTATCACATTGTGTAGCTGGACACATTTAAACTCTCTCAGGGAAAATGAATACAGAGTATTCACTGAATGTAGGGAAATTAATATGAGAATTATATCTGTATTTTCTTGGGATGGCATGTAGGCTTTAATAGCCATAAGTTGGAAGCAAAATGGAAACTATTAATATTCTCTTGATATCCTGTTTACTTTAAATAATAAACGCAGCACACAAGAGGCTTACAACTTTAGCCTAATTTTTTAAAAGAAATTCGATTTTTCATAAAAAAAATTGAGAGATTTATTTTTAAGATATTGATTAAATATATGACCCAATGCATTAGCACATTTAGTGAATATAATATTATTGAAAACAAAATGTTTTTTATATCCTTCCTTGCAACATCTACTTGATATTGTATATTTAACATATTTTGTGTTGTATATGAAGTTTCTGATTCATTGTCATCTTTATTTGCTTATTAGGTGCTATAAGACACTGTTTTTATACTTTTATATTTTTGTAATACTGTTATGAAAAAATGCGTAGCTTTTTACATTATCAAACACGACAGAACAATTTGCATTCTAATTTCAAGCACATTTACAGCCCCTTTTCCCAAAACGCATTCTGAGAAAAGTGCTCTTAACTGCCATACAACTGTCAAAAAAAAAAGCATGTGGAACTGTCTTAAATCACCTGAGGTTTGAACCAGTTTCATCTGCACAGATCACCTCCAGACCCCAAGACCTGCATGCATTTGACCCTCCACCATTGAGATTGTTGAAGCTAATGAGCTCTGACTCAGTTTGTGACTCACAAATGTAGAAGATTAGGGTGTAGGCTGCTGTGTTCATGTCGATGCCTTTGTCCTTCTCTTCCCCTCTGCTTGTGTCTGTTCTCTGGAGCTTAATGACCAGCCATGCAGCACACAGGTAGATTTGAGAGTTGAGGAGGTTAGACAGAGGAGAGCGGTTAGAGAGGAAGGCCAGAGGGCATACTGACTCTCCAGTGGATATCTATTAATATTCAGATAACTTTTCTATTTCAAGTTCTTCTCCCTTTTTTACTGTAGGGTGTAGGAGAAGGTAGGAGTGGACAGGGGTTAGTAGCCTCCAATGCATCCTTTTCCAATCACTGAGATTAAATTTTCGTACTTATTTTTATTGAAAATATGACATTGAATATTCTGAGTTGATGATTGAACCTTGCAGACCCCCTATCTGGGACAACTCACTATTAGTCTCATGTTATAGCCTTGTTCTATTGTTCTAAAGTCTTGTTCACATGGTAATAGTTTTAAATTAAAACATGACCCCACTGACCCCAAACTTTTGAATGGTACTGGACACTACAGTGACTTAAAGCAACGTTTAAATTAGAAGGGAACAGTCCAAAATTACTATCCAACCTGTGTTTCAAAAAGAGAAGGTAATGATTGGCAGTTTTTTTTGTCTTTTTTTTTTGTTTTTTTTTGTTCCAGTAAACAGATTTTGGCTCCATTTAGGCAGTTTATAGAAAAATATATCTCACTTCACCAGAATTATGTTGTAATGCTAATTGTGCTCTTGATATGTATAGTTATTGCAACCAAACACTCTTCTGCTTGTGTTTACTTAAAGAATGCTGCTGGTTAATGGATTTATTCCTATGAGCTTGTGAGTTTATGGCTTGAAGTGGATTAAATTTTGCCCCTTCATTTGATTCATAAAATAATTCGGCAAGGAGCTTAGCTCTCAAATCTGAGAACTGTCATCCATTTGCTTTCATCACAGACATATCGTCTGAAAGCATATGGACATTTATGTGCAAATATTTGTTCTCCTCACTCCCACATAAACAGTGTTTTGCTTTATTAGCAGACGAGAAAGATGGATTTATAAGATATTGGCCTGTTACTTGAAGAGAACAGCACTTTTTTTTCTTTGGTTTGAGAGATTGTGCCCTTTCTTTATCATACTCTTTTACTGAATCCATTGACGGCAGAATTTATTCATTCGAAATGGTCCTCCAGATACTTCTTAACCAAAAATTGTCATTACTTATTCACCCTCAAGTTGTTCCAAACCTGTATGAGTTTCTTTCTTCTGTTGAACACAAAGGAAGTTATTTTGATGAATGTTGGTAACCAGACACCTGACGCCTCCATTGACATCCATAGTAGGAAAAAAAATACTATGGAAGTCAATGTGTGCCATCAACTGTCTGGTTACCAACATTCTTCAAAATATTTTTTTTTTTTGTTAAACAGAAGAAACTTGTATAACTTTGGAGCAACATGAGGGTGAGTAAATGATGAAGTTTTTTTTGTTGTTTTTTTGGATTGAACTTTACCTTTAAGATTCTACTTTATTCAGTTGCACATTGTTCAGGACAGTGTCAAGGCCTGGTGGCCAACAGTGTTTGTAATACATGCAATGAATGATTTATTTATTTGTTTATTTATTTTACTTTAAGTTATACTGTATGTAACCAAAGAATTGTCAATGTGACAGTGTATTAGTAAGTGCCACTCAAACACTGCACACATGCCATGATATTAAAGTAGCAATGGGTTTCTGAAAAAGTAGCTTTTTGGGAGCATGACTCCATCCTAAGATCCCTAGAAGATATACAATTATAAAAACACAGGATTTTGAATCATCCTGTGAGTTAACTTCTATGAAACAATGAAATAAGAACAATAACAAAATGAGCTTACAACCTAATAATAACGCTTCACTCACCTGCCCCTGACCCGCTAGATTTACATGAGGGAGTTAGTCACAAAGAGCTCAGTGATTTGTACCTGCTGGTCATAATAGATTACAAAATTATACTTTGTTTTCTTCTTCTTTTTTCATATAGCAGCAATACTGCTTTCATGCACTTATTTTCAAACACATGATTTTTTTTTTAGACACTAAGATGTTAAAAAGAGGTTAAAGTGAGTTCTTTATTTATTCATAGTGCTTTCTTTTTTTAACCATTAGCCTATATACTGCAAAATAATGGGCTATCTTGGCCTGTATGTGCCTCTGATCTGCAATGTCATGGTACAAAACTAAACTGGAAATAAAAATTGGTAACCTTGTGTTAACTTTTATTAAAGTCAAAAGTATTTAGTATCACTGAATCAACCAAAACACATTAATTTATACCATCAAACTAATTTTTAAAACGTATGGTAAAAATCTTGGGAGAACAGAATAGATGTGACCAAGTGTTTTTATTTTATAATCTAAATAAAGGTGTGCATTGATTGTTGTCGTGGGTTCTCCCACTGTACATCTGCACCCTAAACATCCAGCACTGGCTGATCTCTCGGTTTTAAAGCTCTTCTATCACATCTCTCTCATTAAAACACGCACACGCTCCCAAACGCGTCCCTTTGAGGACGGAGAGAGGGAGGGGAAACAGATGGTGTATGATGTAGCCCACTGTTTCTGTCTTCTACACACAGACACACATTCTCCTCCAAACGTCCCTTCCTTCAATCATCACTGCACCTGACTTCCACTTTATCCAGAAGTGTGTCTAATGCCAACTGTACTGTATATCATCACTGTATCTTCAGTTTGAACTGAACTTTGAAATCTTCCTATATCAGCTAAGATGTTTCTGTAGTTGAGCACCTCATGGCATGTACAAATAATAATTAGCAAGATTGTAGGTTTGTTTTTAACATTGGTAGAGACATTTAAAATCAGTTAAACACAGATGCATCACCCAACAGTGAAATTGCAGGCTACAGCAGATCAGTTGTTCTTGAAAGAGATTTAGACTTTTTTTTGTATTTTATATATAAGCACAAGGTATTTTTCAAGCCTTCAGTCACATGAATGTGTTGTCCAAGATAGACTGACTTACCATATGATTTATCTTATTAATTTATCTAATAGATTCATTAAAAATAATCAACTCAAAAGCACTGTTTGTTTGCAAATCAGACATCACAAGTTGAATGACATTAAATTGTAAGTTCATTGTTACTTACAATGGGTGAGGACATTGCTATAGTCTGTTGCCTGCTGTATTATCATATATACTGATTTTCATTTACTTTTGATATGTCTTAAATAGCTATTTTTCACACTGGAAAGGCAGCACACTTGATAACAGTAAATAAAAAAATCAACAGTGTAAAAAGTTTTGGTGGTAAAAAAGTTCACGTTTAGAAGGCCACCTGAAATAAAAATTTAAGTTTTTTAGCTCTTAGGATGAATATGTTAGCCTTAATGTTTTATAAATAAGCTGGTGTGTTCCAAAAAATGACAAAATTCACATTTAGCATTCAAAACTTAGTCTCTCACAAAAAAAGAACCGGTTCAAAAGAACGATTTGTTCACAAACCAGACATCACTACTGTTGAGACGTCACGGAGCAATATGGGTTGGAAATGTGTGTTCGGTTGCTCAAACGCTCGAGTTTTATTCCATATTCAGAATGAAATGGCTGGAATTTATTCACACCTTTAACGTTACTATTGAATTCAACGTATCAGCGCTCGGATTTGTTTCCATGGTGTTGTCAAGTACGATTTACAGTCTGTGAGGTAAACTAAACGCTATTGGCTATTTGAAAAGCCGGAGGAGCCATTCAATATGTCCCGCCTTAGCTTCCTGTTTCAGTGGAAATTACGTCAACGCATCATACAAAGCTGCATATTTCAAGGCACTTCAGTGGGCCTTTAAGAAATGATTGAGACTTCAGTTATATAAGAAATATGAGAAATCTAGCTGGGATGAGTTGTTTATTTAATAATTTTACTTACTTGATTAACTTGACCTGTATTGTGCATTTTTAGCATCCAAAGCTCACAGTTTCTTTGACTGCCTGTTTGTTCCTTCACACAGCGCATCACAATGACCCAATTACTGATCACTTGTTAGCACCCTCATCAAGAGCACTATAAGAGCACACACTTCTCACTCCCTCATTGTCGGGTCTCCTATGGATGAAGACTCAATACTTGGAAGACTTTGACTCTCCTTCGCTCCAGTGTCTCCTTTGATCCCTCTCCATAATTACCGGCTCCACTTACCTTTCTCCACTCCTGGAATCCACTGATCTCCATTCAGGGAAGTGTGTGCTCTGCAATCAGTATATTCACTCCTGTGCTTCCTCAAGTAACCTTATTACTTATTCTTCTTCTGCCAATACCTGCAAAAGTCTCTAAATCTGCATTTACTTACTTGTTTACTCTCATTGTCAATCCAACTGGATGTAGGGTGTTGTACACTGAGAGGCCTATCATTCAAATACCCATAATGCTAAACGGACTTGATTAAATAAAGGAAACGTGATTTATTGTTAGACATTCTGCCATGTCTCTATACCTCAGTTCCTGAGTGAGAGCACATGAAATCAATGGATCGCAATTTAGAAATCAATGGCAGCTCAGCAGCAGTCTTCTGTTTATCCAGATGATTTGCTTGGATGCAGCTGCTGCATTACGTCCACAAACTTACTTTTTTATCTTTCTTTATCCCTCAAATCTGTGAAAAGATCAGTCGTAAATCCCATTGAGACTTATTGCAAGCAAGGAGGTCTAGCATACCTGGAGAAAGCTTTTCATTCAGCCTTCTCATTCATCTCAATGTTAGTTGCAAGCTCTGCACTAGTAGTATTTCAGAAACTCTTGCTCCAGGCTAGTGCACAAGGGCCCGGTTTCACAGAGAGGGCTTCAACTAAGCCAGGAAAAGACCTTAGTTCAATTAGGACATTTGAAGTAGCTTTTTCAAATGTGCCTTAGAAATCTTTTTTTTTACTGGTGTGCATCTTGAGAAAAAACAATGGCAGGGGATTGCCATTACTCAATTACTCAAACATTCAATAATTAAATGTTAAATAATAAGGTCACAAAAAGTCCCACAATGCACCATGAAAACCTTGGAGAATCGATGCTCACTATGTTCCCTTAACGAAAGTTCTGAAGGGTGGAACTTAATAACGATAGCCAACTCACTACACATCTGACACGCGATAGAAGTATTTATATATTTAGAAATATATAGAAATATATATTTTCAAAAACACGTTTCACTCTAAAACTCCAAGAAAATCAAAGCCGAAGTGTGTTCATGTTTTTACTCACCGACGTCTGACCTTGACTCATGAGGAGAAATGAACTGGAAAAGATTTCAGCGTGAATGAAGGCCTCAGCACACACCTAACCCATTATGTAATTGCCACCGACCAATGGTAGAACAAATGTGTTTGCCAGACGTAGCGAACTTTTCCATAAACTATATACACTTTCCGGAAATATATATGTAGTTACTTTTTTTGAACTACTAGTTCTTTTTAATTGGAGATAAGACAATAACATTCACACTGAGGATGCTGAGCACCTGCGTTTCTTGTAACAAGGCTGGAGCTGACATCATCCTCTCTGTTTGCTGAGGACTCTGCACAGAAAACACATATGTACTGCATAAGTCATGATGCACAGCCCATCTATTCTTATGATAGAGCTGTTCTTCACATTTTTAATGCATTATTCATTAAGCTGAACGTTAATAGTTTATAAACTTCAGATGTAATAATAGAATGAGCAGGGTTCAAATAATGGAAGAAAAGCCTCAGTGATCTCATATTCTCTTTTATGTGGCCTGAAGCAGAGCTGAACAGGTGGTAATCACTGACAGCAGCTTGGTGAGGCTCTGTAAATATCAAAAGTTCAAATATGGAGAGCAAATTCAAATCTCAGATAAATCAACAAATCAAGACCTATAAAAAAAACTTTATTTATTTACAAATCAAAATTCTACATGCACTGTGCAACACCCTTAGTAACATAAATAATCAATATACTTTAATATAAGTCTCAGTTGTCCCCAGAATGTGTTTGTGAAGTTTCAGCCCTACCCCACAGATCAGTTATGAGTGTAAGGAAAAACATGCTGTTTTTGTGCATGTATCCTTAAATGCAAATGAGCGGCTGTTCCCCACCACGCTTTCCAGAAGAGGAAGGAGCCTTTACAGCTCGTGCCTCTGATACTCTGACAAAAACGAAATAATCTGTTTGGTTTTGATTATTATATCTATCGTGGTCATGCTCACGTGACATTGCAGTTCTTCGTCATCATGAAAATTTGATATCTCCATGCGTTCAGCCGTATCAGTCTAAACTTCTGATATATGGTTTTCTGAGCACACACATCCGAAGCACATGCACAGAAAGCTTGAAATGTCAGACGGCGCGTCCTGTGAGTTTAAAAGTTCTCTTTCACGTCTTATTGTGCTTAAACTGTCAAATACACACAAGGTTATGTCAAACAAAGTTCACATAAAAGCAGTCGCGATTTTCCTGTGAACGTAAACCGCTAGTAAAGAAACCGCATGTGTATATTAGAGATGTGTATTAAAGTGAAAACAGCATTATACAGTACCTTCTATATGCTGTTAATATGAATCAAATCACAAAAGGAAAACAGAAAATCACTCACTACTCTTCATTGAATTAACTTTAGTAGCTTTAATAAGAATATATTTCTTGAATGCTCACTGCTGTTTGTTTTTTTTGGAGGAAGGATGGAATTTAAGGATTTTACTTTAAAAAAAATAAAATTTCGACTTTAATGTATTGTATTTGTCTTGTATGGTAACCGTTTTATAAAAGCAATAAGGTTCTCGAGGTGTGCTGTATCATGAATACAGTTATGGCTGAAGGGGATGCAATCACACTAACAGACACACACACACACACACACACACACACACATACATATACAAATACATATACATATACATGTACATAGACATATAAATGGTTTGTCTTGGGTTAATTGGAAGGTGTTTTTTCTATGGGATAGAAACACTACAACACTTTCACACTTTAAAGCATCAAACGCTTCGAGGTCCGGTGGCATCTACCCTGTAGAAGCTTCTCACATGACCACCTAATGAGGAGAAGTCGTTATGAATTTCCATTAGATTTGCAGCTCATTGGTATACAGCTTACATCCCAAAGATGAGTACAGCAGTTTAGAGGATATGAGCCCATTAGTTCTGGTCAAAGACTGAAATATACTGATTCCATTTAGATGTTTAAATGTTGAATATTATAGGACATATGTAGTAATCTCCCATTTCACATAACAATTAGAGCAAAATTGAAGCGCAGCTGTATAAATAAATTTGGCTAATAATATATTATCTGATCGCAAAAAAAAGTTCACACTTGTCAGGTTCACACAGAACAGGTACATTTCTGAAACTAGATTCAATCATTGTTTCAATCACAGATTCAATCATCAAATACATTTAGGGGTCTAACAATGTTTTTTTGTGTTATCTATAGAAATGTTGGCATGTTGAGGTGAAACTTTTCCATTGTTTATTGGTAATATTTTGAAGCATAAAATGGCTACAGTCCTTTTCATGGCTTATAAAGGAAACATGAATATTAGTGATCAGAGATCTCACATTGATTTTTACAAGTAATGACTCTAGAGATACCATTTAAAATACTTTGTTAAAGAGGAGGGTTGAATCTGAACTTTATTTTGACCATAAATAGGCTATGGTCATACCATAGGTTAATATTAACCAAGCCTTCAAAACATGTAACTGGTGTATGAATTCATGTAGACAGAGTATAACAAGCAAATAATTTTACACTACTCAACAATAAGCTCCAAAGGGCACCAGATGGCAAGAAGCCAAATCTGGAGGAATTATATTCTGCATTCAAACAACATGAAACGTGGCATTAGCATAGATTTAGATAATGTTTATTCCCTTATTTTGACATTTCCTTGTTTGCAAAGAGAAAGGAAGATTCACACATTAAATACATACCACCTCCACACAATCGCATCAAAGTTTCTTTGGTTCACAAGTGATAGGATCTGTTGTTGCCACAGCATTTACATCTAAAATTATAGCTTACTTTTTCATGTACAACAGTCCTTAGTGTCAGATGCGCCAAAATATAGTGATTGAGCATGAGTCCTAGTGGTCGGATGGAAAATAACATTACAGGTTCACGCTACCCTACAATCACATGACACATTAATTGTTATCTGTCTGGCTGTTGGGAGAGGTAGTACACAGACAAAAAAAGAGGGATATGGTTTGGATGGTTAACTTGAGTCAGTTGCTGTTGGTATGTTACAACTACGCCATCTGGATGCAAAAAGCATTTTCCTCCATTAGCTGCCATCAGAAATAGTTGATATTGTGTATTCATATATATATATATATATATATATATATATATATATATATATATATATATATATATATATATATATATATATATATATATATACACACACACACACATACATACATACATACACGCCACGCACACACACACACATATGGGTTTTATGCACCAGCTGAGCAACTGCCTTTGAAATGAATGGGAGTGCTAACAGATCGCTTTACCTTGGTACATTAAGAGTCCTTGGTCCAGGCCAATGTTTTTTCAACCTGAGCTAGTATTTCCCCTGCATGCATAAAGGATGACAGTTTTTTTTTTCAGATTCACTACAGCATGCCCATTGTTTTGGAGTCAGTTCATCCAGAGCCTTTGATCTCTGCTCCGTCAGATGAACTCCTCCAGCTGTATGGATCAACACTTGACCATCTTGACCATCTCATACACAACTTGATCGTACAGAATGTCAATTACAGGCCAATCTCGAATCTGCCTTTTCTGTCAAAGATGCTAGCAATGACAGTATCCTCACAAATATGTTCCTTTTTAGAAAGAAATAATATCTGCAAGGATTTTCAGTCAGGATTTAGACCTTACCATAGTACTGAGACAGCTCTCATTAGTCACAAATGATTTTCTCTTATCATCTGATCGTGGTTGTATCTCGCTATTGGTGTTACTTGATCTTAGTGCTGCATTTGATACTATTGACCACAACATTCTTTTAAATAGACTCGAAAATTATGTTGGCAGTAGTGGAATTGCATGGTTTAAATCATACTTATCTGACTGTTATCAGTTTGTAGCAGTAAATGAAGAGATGTCTTATCGATCACAAGTTCAGTATGGCGTACCACAAGACTCAGTACTAGGACTATTGCTGTTCACTCTGTACATGCTACCCTTAGGAGATATCATTAGGAAGCATACATGATGATACTCTATATTTCTTCACGCCCTGACAAAACTTACCAATTCACAAAATGAATGGAATGCATAGCTGATTTAAAAAATTGGATGACTTGTAATTTCCTACTTAATTCTGAAAAAAACGTCCTCCCGTAATAACCTAGAATACTGTCTAACACTTGATGGCTGCTCTGTCAAGTCTTCGTCGTCGGTTAGGAACCTAGGTGTGCTCTTAGCAATCTTTCATTTGAAAGTCACGTGAATAGTATCTGTAAAACCGCATTTTTCCATCTTAAAAAATATATCTAAATTACGTCACATACTCTCATTGACAAATGCGGAAACAATTAGTTCATGCGTTCATGACATCAAAGCTAGATTATTGTAATGCTATTATGGGTGGTTGCCCTGCACGCTTAATAAACAAAACGCAGCAGCTCGAGTTCTTACCAGAACCAGGAAGTATGACCATATTAGCCCGGTTCTGTCAACAATGCTTTGGCTCCCTATTAAACATCGTATAAATATTGCTGATTACTTACAAAGCACTAAATGGTTTAACTCCGTAGTACTTGAGCGAGCTCTTAACGCATTATAATCCTTCACATCTCAAAGTTCCGGCCACTTGATAATACCTAGAATATCAAAATCGACTACTGGCGGTAGATAATTTTCCTATTTAGCACCAAAACTTTGGATCAGTCTTCCTGACATATTCCAGGAAGCAGACACACTCTGTCAGTTCAAAGCTAGATTAAAGACACATCTCTTTGACCTAGCATTCATATAACACACTATATACATCTATAACTCAATGTTTGGCTGGATTAGGTCAGCCGGAACCGGGAACACTTCCCATAAATCCTGATGTACTCGTTACATTATAAAAAGAATGGCTTCTACGCTAATATTAGTCTCTCTGTTTATCCATAGGTTTACCGCAGTCCGCCGGTTCCAGGTCGTGTCTAGATCTGATAAAGGCCCTGCGCCTGGACGCTACGACAACACACTCCTGAAGTGTCAAGGCCTCCCTTCCATCCCTTACCTCTCTACAGATAAAACTTTGTCGAGATAATTCCGGTTTGCGTTGCAAAACCGAAGCGATAAAATTCTGTATTATAAATTTTAAGGCCAGACAAGTAGTTTGTTGAGGGTTGTTTTTTTTTAGCGAAGGACTACATGCCTGCGCACATATATTCAAAACGCAAACCTATAGAATGAACTCTTAATACGCATGTTCACGCCATCAGCTTTCTCACAGGTTCACGTAGAGAGAACTTAAGAGTTTTCTGTTAAAGCGGTGTTGTGTTAGCGGCCCCTAAGTTAATAACTAATGACCGTTGCGACAGAAGTGAATCAATCAAAACTAACTTTAGCTGGAAAATAACTTTATTCTAGAGCTGCTATAAAGCCAAAACAATCTCTGTTACTTAATTACCTATTATCACTGTCCAATCTATGTAGAGATACCTGAAGTACCCTGGGGGGAATTGACTAAGAACTAATTGCACTCGCCGTTTATTTGCACGTGCTGTCTGCGTTGTGTTATCTGATAAGGTGCAATTCCCGGTCTTGCCAGTTTTGCTAGGCTGTGAATGATGCATACTAAAAAAGAAACTTGTTTTAACTAAAAAGAAAGACTATAAGAAGTTATAAAGTATTACCAAATTTTAAATATATTTCTAGTTGACTGCAACAAAGCAAAAATATACCCAAATGAGAAATCTATTTTGATTTAACAATAAAAGTATTATTATTATTTATTAATTATCTTATTTCGGTATATGTATGCCTTGTGATATTCTTAAAATGTTAAGTTATGCACTTTTATCAAAGTATAAAAACTTCCAAGCAAACTAACTACTAGTGTCGGATTGGGATATCAACTGGATTATTGTCAAAATATGGATGTGAAGAACTCTTGTCGACTGAGATTTTTTACGTCTGTGTCCTTTAATGACAGATGTAAATGCATAAGCCTGGGATAATACATGGATTCCGTCAGACCATCTCAGCTTGCTACCTGAAGCCTTCAGAGACATTTTTGTCATACTCTATGATCTTTTTACATTCAAGCTGGTAGAGTGGTTTAGAATTCACATAGTAAGGAAGATCTATGAGTGTGAGATGGCTTTCTGTCATCTTTGAACATTTTCTTTGTGGCTTTGTAAGTTCCTGAAAAAAAAAACCCATTATGTTATCCAACAGTGCAGAGTATTCCGGGCCGAGAACAGTTTGTAATCGCCATGCCGTACCAGGCTCAAGTAGTAATACAACTGAAACCATTCTAAGGCCCTGTTTACACCTGGTATTAAGATGCTTGTGGTCGATCGTATCACAAGTAGAAGAGGAAGACACATTCCCTTTTATACCAGGTATTTTAATCTGTCTCTTTTGTCCACTTTCAACCACTTCTTCCTGATTTCTTCGGATCTATAGTTAAATATATGGGCTTTTTCAGATATTTCAGTGTAATGGACAAAATGAGCTCCTGCAATTTACATATGAAAGCACCCGGAGACAATGGAAAAACTTACAGAGTATCAGCTTTCGTTTCTGCTCTGATAGCCGCAAGATCACGCCGAACATGGTGTGTGCGTCTTAGAAATCAGGAATGGTGAGAGAACATTGTGCTTAGTATATTTTCCATCTTCAAACCAAACTTGGGTCTCCAGTCGACAAAGTTTAAACCCTGTCTGGCTAGAGCGCTTCCCATTATGTTTAAGCATAAGGTCAGTACAGTAGGTGGAGAATAGGCTGTCTTTTGTGGCTGTTCAAACACATTCGACCACATGAGCGTCTACACTATGAAAGCAATCTGGTCAAATGCATTTTCGACTACCGCTGGAAGTGGTCGAAAGTGGACAAACTCAAAACGTTTACACCTGTATTTAGCATTGTCCACTAATCTGATCAACCAAAATGCATCTTAATACCAGGTGTAAACAGGGTCTAAGAACCATTTAGGCCGACTGTGGAAAAGCGGTTTACATGAACACCTGTACACCATACACATGTCATCCATACACATCTTACTGAATATTTAATTTTATTACAAAACTATAGGTCACACTTTAGATTAGTGTACAATTCTCACAATTAGCTAACTATTAACTATGACTTTTGCCTCAATAAACTTCTAATTACTGCTTATTAACAGTTAGTATAGTTGTTAATTTTAAGGATTGGGTAGGATTAGGGATGTAGAATATGGTCATGCAAAATTAGGTATTAATATGTGCTTTATAAGTACTAATCAACAGCCAATATCTTAGTGATATGCATACTAATAAGCAACTTGATAACAGTGAGAATTGGACCCTAAACTAAAGTGTTTACCAAAACTATAATCTTTAGTTAAAAATTTTGAGTACTTTACAAACTTTTGCTACAGTTCTCCTTTTGAGATAGTATTGCATGCTGTGTTGTCTTTGAAATTACTGGAATAGCCAAATTTGTTCATTAGAAGAGGGCATCCACATACATACATATCTGTTAGCTTTGAAAATTCAGTTTGGATATGACATGGGATTTATGGAAATAGTTGAGCTAGTGTTTGTTGAAGATTACAGCTTTTGAAAGGTCATACAGGGGGAGATAATAGCAATCGCATCTGAGAGACAAAACTAGGTGAAGCTGGTGTTCGACCATCAGCAATTGTGGTCATTGCTACACTGCGGGTAATAAAGGAAAAAAGGTGACTCTTTGAGGGACGATGATGATCTTGGTCTCCCCTCAAGTTTTAAAGGTCAGACATTATCCCATGGGTTGTGTTCTGGATCTCACAGGAATGGACATCTGTAGATAAAATAAAGCAAGGAATAGCGATGCTTGGTTTTGTATATCAGTGTTTGTTTGTTTTTTTGTTGCAAGTTATTTAATGTTTTAAGTATCGCTTGACATCCTAAACACCTGGGAAATCATTTGGAGAGTTCCTAATGTAATGCAAGAGCAGAAATAAATTAGTCTTGAAAGTCATTTGTGCATCTAATTAAATATTAAAGTCCATTTGGTCCTCAAAGATACTTTTTCTATTCTGAATGCTGAAAGTGAAGCACTCAAGCGTAGTCATGTTGATCAATTCAAGGTGGGAGAGACAGCTTGTAGCTGTCATGTCTGGGGATAAAATACACCAAAACTCTTTTAAGGGGTCAGATAAACAAGTCCTGCTCTGAACGAGTAAAAACTCATGTCACTGTTCAATTGATGTTTGCATCAGTCAGCTGTTTCATTGCATGTGAGCTTTAGTCCATATAATTCTCTGTTTGAAGTGTGTTAAAAACCAGACTGTGTTAGGACATATAAATCTGAGTTGCACAGCGTCATGTCCAGAGTATTCTTGTGGATCTTGGCACAACTATGCGTTTTCCTGTAATGTCCTCTTAATCAGAACCGTCTGCAACAACTCTGTGTTCAGTTTAAATTTTCACTCTATTCTACAACTATCATTAAACTAGGCTTTATAAAGAATTAAGCCTAATTCTAGGTTGTAATACAGCCAGAACTGTCACAGTAGATGTTTCTACAGCATTGTTACAGGATCACAATGCTGGTCCAAAACAAAAAAAAAGTTTTGTGTTGTTGTTGAGAAAGTTGTCCCAAACTGCTCTGACACAATCCCAATGCAGCTTTATTAGGGCAATCCAATCATAATCCATAAAACAGGCAATAGGTCAAAACACAGGGCAGATAATCCAAAAAGACAACAGGGCAGAAAACCAGGCAGAAAGTCAATACCAAACCACGGGTAACCAGAGGGAGGGCGCTCAGAAATGCAGTGTGACACTTACAAATCTTTGCAAAAAATTAGTGAAAATACAGGGCTTAGGGGCTGTTTACACAACACTGTTTTACACAAAACGTAAAACTTTTTTATGCCGTTCCTTTACTCTACAACGTTTTGGGTGCCTGAAAACGCAAAGTTTTGAAAACGGGTTTCAAAGTGCACGTTTTTTAAAATGGTCTCTGTCTAAACAACAAAAACACAAAACTCTGAAGTGCTCAGTCTATAGTGTTTCATCTCCATCGAATGGAATACAGGATTTTTAGTCGTTTTCGCAGATCCGTGTGAATTGGGATCGTTTTGTCTGTACACGAAAAACTCAAAGGAAAAACATCTCTGTTTTAAGCGTATCGTTGTCACATTAACGTACCCTAAGATAGGCAGGCATTAACAATTTAATGAGACACAGGTGTAAGTAATCAAACAGAATGATAAGGATGTGTCAGTTTTCATCTGAAATTTAAGATCCAGTTTGCCTTTCCACTGCTGCTGCTACTGTCTATTTTGTGTTCTGTCTGTGATCCAAATTAAATTTAAAAAGTAGAATTTCACAAAACAAAACAAAAAATGTAAGTAAGGCGCAATCCAACTGGATTGCACAGTATGTTGTGTTTTTGGAGGCTTATTCCCTATTCGCACGGGATTAGTATTATCTGGGGACCACGTGTGATTTAGAAATTACCCCCCCACATCTGAATTTCGTGTGGCGCATTCGCACGGGATAAGCGAAATCTGTGATTTTACTCAAATTTACTGATTTATCTCCCGGATATGACGTCAATAGGCTATTGCTTGGAAAAGTCTTGCCGTTATTATAGGTCTAGCTGTATGATATATCAAAAACAGAATAATGTTCCTTACCGGATACTGCTATACATGTCATTCCCATCTAATCGTTCTTTTTGTTTTTTGCTCTTTTGATGATTTTCAGCTTTCTCTTTCTGCAAATTTTGTAGTTGGTGCTAGCCACATGACCCAGCACCCAAAATACTATCAAAAAACTCCAACGCAGCCTCCATTCTTTGCGAAAGATGGATAAAAAGGCGCGCATGAAACAAAAACCTTGAAAAAATTATATACGATCCCGCCAAATCACAGAGATGCCGATTCGCACAGGACTAATATTACCTCAGGACGTCGGTGTTCGGCGAAATATGGTAGGTCATTTGCGGGGGAATTTTTACTTTACAAATTACAGACATGGCTGATTCACACGGTATTAAGAACACAGACAACCTCCGCAATTATTACAAATGACTAGAAGTCAACCGATAATACTTATCCCGTGCGAATAGGGCTTTAGTCAACAATTTTTTGATAGTGAACAATATGTATAGACAGGTTCTCCAGCTAGACCAGTATCAAACCATTTTGCTTTTTAACAGGAAAATCATTCTTATTATCCTTATAGTTAACATATTAGAGATTACATGTCAATCAAAATGTTGTCTTAGTCATAAACGTGTCAATCTGCAGTCTACTTGTAACTGAAAAAATAAAACAAAAATAACTAACACAAAAAGTGAAAATGTTCCAAAGTTATCTGTGACTGGGTGGGAAGAAAGGTAGCAGAAACCTCTTTTAGACAGCCATAATCCATAGTTCAACTAGCAATCACTGAAAATCGCTGAGAAGCGTTGCTGTCTCATACTGTTTATGTAGCTTTTTATGTGTTACGTTATGTGGTAAGCCCAGAAAACTGCAGTTTATCCTTAATCACACTGTATCTGACAGAAAGCTCTTTGTGGACAAGTCCTCCAGCAGGATTCCAGCTCTTTGCGGGATATTGCTGCTCTGAGGCAGCAATTACTGGCACTTTTGAAAAGCTTAAGGATTTTTCAACTCCAATCTAAGCCTAAAGTCAGTTTGGTTTTCAGAAAAGTTTTCCAACTTTCAGAATACAATAGGAATGGACATCCTCTGAAGTAGCCTATTTCAGCACCCGTCACTTTCTGAAGTGTTGCTCTATCGCTGAGGGCATTAAGCCAGCATCCAATACTGTTGAAGTCAGCTTTATGCATTAGAATGAAATAACACTTCAAAACAAATTATGCTCTTATCCTTTATAAGCAGACCTACAATAATTGTTTTGCAAATATGTTGAAGAAATACCACTGACATACAGTATGTTTTGCTACAGTATGTTTCCTGTACCACCTATTAGCAGCGGTGCTCCCCTGCTGCTACTCAGCGTCGTAGCAACGAAATCTACGTTTTACCTGAGTTGTGAATTTGAGTTAGTAGTCTGGATTTAATGTGATGAGATGAAAGTAAAAAATGACTGTGTCATGAAACTGACGGAAAAATGTCATTTTATTGAGTCACTCTCGCATGTTGCATGCAAAAACCGTAAACTGTACAACCGTATACTATACAACCGGACTGCATAAATTAATTGATACATAAATAAGCCTTTCTCTACATGACTACCCCCTTTCCCCTTTATGAAATGGGTCATATTCTCACATGGGATGTCTTGCACGAGTAATTATAGTGGTCTTAATTAAATCATATCTACTCCCTTAATTATACGGCACCTCAGGGAAAATTTGCATAATGGCATATAGAGATGATTTCGGTAGTGTAACGCGCTCATCCAGTGAACAGTTTAATGGTTTTGAAATGCTTTGATAGACATGCAGTGCCTCATATCAGCCGCAGTTGTTCTGACTCTCTGAGGGCCTTGTAGTTACAGTCTGCAACTAATCTTTTGCTTTACCAAAGATAACATGACCTGGTTCTGGTAAAACAGGAGCACTAATATCCTTTGCTCTACATTAGCTCCAGCAAAACAGAGGACGATCTGACCTGTATACTACTGTATACAGTATCAACTGTTCTAACACACAGTCCGCTGTCCACCACTTTTATCCCTGTAAGACCTGCCCTCGGGTTCTTCTGCAAGGACGGCTCCCATGCTGGGCTGATGAAAGTTAATATTCATTCTCCTCTTCATCTTCTGTTTGTTGGGATTCATGAAATAACCTTCAGAGAACCACCCCACATACAAGATTCCTTTGACATTCACAAGACATTCCGATTTTTCGACAAGTGACCTTTACTTTGGTTAAGTTTAAAACACATCTGCATTTAACTATGTTCGAGATTCAGTAATTAGAAAAGAAGGACAGAGTCAATCCTATGAACCAAATATTAACACTGTCAATAATGGTCTTCAGTCTTACATCCTGAGCCTGATGAATGCTTCTGGAAAAGATAAAAGGGCACTACAGAAGGATGGGCACTTGTCGGTGCTAATTTCTCTAGTTAGAGCCCTCTATCTGTTATGAGTTATGGTAGCTCTCAGACATAGAGATATCTTGCGTCATCTGAAGTTTTTATATCCAGTTTGTTTTGTGGTATATGTGTGCTCCGAATTTCAATCCAATTGAACAGACATTGTGTAACAAGTAGAATTTCACACACAAAAAAATCATTTTTTTGCACCAAAAGGCCCAGACAGTCCACCTAATATAAAGATGACACTAGTCTCTACATCTTATATCTTTTCAAGATTGTCTTCACTTCCATTGTTCATGTTCTTATAAAAGTTTTCAATTTGCCTTCAGTGCAAAAAGAATGCATATGCAGGACATGGACAAGCACTTTCTAAAGATTAAATTTAAACCCGCACCTTTTACCCCCGTTATTTATTGTTCCATCTTTAGCAGTACTGGAAGTGAGTGTGCCAGAGATGGAGACAGAGAGAGAAAAAGAGAATGGGAAGTTGAATGTGTGAGATTAGAATCGCAAGTGAATTGAGGGAGATTGCTTTGCAGACTGCTGTCAGATAGACACAGACAGAATTAAAAAGAATCAGATAAGTACAGAACACTTAGAGGTCATCTTCACTGCAAATTCCAATGCTGAACAATCTAGAAATATTGGAAATGGCGAATTTGGCTATTATTGGTATTAATGTAAAAGGCAGTTCTTGCTAATGAGATGTATTCATCAATTAACCCTCTGTTGCATGCATGATAAAAACAATGTTAGAAATGTTTCACTTTTATGATATAAAATGAAAATCATTAGTTAGATCAAAAACTAAGTTTGAAAAATAAATGATTAGGGACCTTTAGGCATGTTGCCTGGAGGCAAACACAGGCTTTTATTTATCTAAATATTAGCAATTTGTTTATGATGCCATAATACTAAATATTTTTTTTAATAAAAGGATTTTATAAAAGTTAAATATTTAAAAGACATGACTGCTCTATATACATTAGTATATACATTGCTTTCAAATCCATTGGCACAGAAAGCAATTCCTCATTACATACACAATCACATCATTTTTTTTACAACTAAATGTTTTCAAAATAAGTTAATATAGAAAAATATATCATTTTGGGTGTTCTCAGGGTGAAAATGTGTGTGTTCCCCATGGTACACCATGCCAAAAAAAATCTCTGCACGCTCTCTGCACGCTTAAAAATTATCTACACATTGATTTGATTTTCTCACATATAATCAATACAAACACTAAGTTCCTCGGGTTGCAAAGCACGTTGGCCAAATGAAACACAATTCTTCATTGCAAACCACAAAAATAACAACCAGGAATTGGAAACACACTGCAAGAAAATCTGAAAGATGTCTTCACCATGTCAGAAGTGTACACTGACATGAGTGTGCATGTGTGTGTCTGTAATATGTTGAGATATTATGGGATGTATTTTTACACTTTTTTTAAAAATAAGCGAGGCAGTATATTTCCATTTTAATATGTGATTCTATCTTCTAAGCATCTATAATTTATGTAAATGAACACTGGTTGTTTTCAGAGATTCTTTTATCTGATAGGCAGATAATTATAAGTCATTAACATATATCCTTTGTATATCCCATTGTATATCCTCACCTTTGTCCCCAGCTTTGCTGTCTCATTTAATGTTTCTTCCTTTAAACTGCTTCCAGTCTGGGGATTGGACATATATTTTACTGGCTTGTACAAGAACACCCCCAAAGTCATCCAGATAGTAACTGTTCCATCCATAGGCGCATCCATTCAGCTGGAGGTTCCTTGGCTCGCATGCACGCTGTCTCATAAAAGAGAGCTGTTAAATCTTCGGTCTACAAAATATAACAGGTTTCCCCCTCAATTGGCCTCACCTTATAACAAATTCCTAAATTTGATGGGATCTGTTCATTTGACACTGCTTAATATTGTGGACTGGGCTCTGTCGGACTAAGAAGACCTGGGAAAATATGATGACTTCTTAGTTTGTGGATTGATGTCCTAATAGGTACGAATGATCCCCAACTATATCTATATATTTTAACATAGTATAATATTCCATATAATAATTTATTGAAATATGATTTCTGGGAAATGCATACTCTTATTGAAAAGGAATGCATTCAGGATGCTTTATTGCTGCAAATATATGTGAATGCGGTCAACCTTTAGATTAGGGTACAGTTCTCACTATTAACTAACTATTAACTACGACTTTGCCTCAATAAACTCCTAATCACTGCTAAGTAATAGTAAGGTACTTGTTAAGTTTAGGTATTGGGTAGGACTTGGGATGTAGAATATGGTCATACAGAATAAGGCATTAATATGTACTAAAAACATTTATAAGTGTAAAAACAATATCCTAGTGATATGCATGCTAATAAACAACTAGTTAATAGTGAGAATTGGTCCCTACACTAAAGTGTTATTGTGAATGCCCTGAAATAATTTATAAAGAGCTCCAGTCTGTCTCTCACCCCTCAGCTACTGCTGCAAGTGTACATACAAAAAAATAAACATCTCTTCACATGATATGACCACTATTTCAACTCCTTTTAATTAGCGTTGACATAAGTGTTTACAGTATTCACAGCAAGTCCCATGTGGCTGCTGTTTGCAGTTTGATCTTCAATGCTTGTCATTGCTTGGACTCCTTCTCCTGACGTATTTTGACATCGCTTTAATCCCTCCTTAAAGCAACATATAATTTGTGAGATCTCACTGATAAACTGATGTTAGATTTACACGTTCTTTAATGGGCACTTCCCTCTTTCCCGCTGTTTCATCAGAGCCGTGTACACTGATGAGATGGCAGTGTTTATGCGGCTCTCTTGTGCCGTGAATGCAGAGAGTGAGCTCTCGGCCTCCATAGAGGCAGCAGGCCTCTATTAGGACATCAATCAAATGCCAGGCCATAACGGCAAGCCTCAGTCCAAACGCTGTCTGGGAAAGAACGTTGAAAAAACATTGCGGCTGTGTTTTTTTTCTACGTTCTGCTCATGGGATATGACTTTCACGTTTCCCTCTGTCTAATTTAAATTCAAATGGTTATGGTTTGATAGATTAATGTGATGATGAGACAGTTCATTATGGTTACAGTTAACACCAGCACAATGATAGAATGAAGAAGTAGGCTGCGTTTACACTTGCACAGATATGATCTTTTGATAATTGTTTGTCCTGCCTGTTTGTGTTGATTTTAGACACGACTTACTATGTGACATGGTTGACCCTCATGTTTTGAATGGCCATACATAATGTATTTACTTAATTCATGTTGGTGGCCATGATTACTTGCCAGCATGTATAAGGTAGAAACTGTCATTGTAGCATTAAATCTGACTGAACGGCTATAGACTGGATAAATAACGGTAATTTCCATTTATTTTATCAATGGCTCGTTAGATTTAGAATTCTGCAGTGAAACAAAGTAGTGCGTAAGATTACATTTATTTGAATGAATTCTAATGAATTAACGAAAGGGAGAGAGAGAAAGAGAGGGTGATTGTGAGTGTACAGCATATTTTATGTAATAGTAAAGCTTGTGAGTTTAATTACAAAAACAATGAGGTTATCACCTCGTTGCTGAGAAATAATGTAGCTTTCAGTAACAAACTTGTTTCATTTATAAAATTCATGGGGAATAGGATGAAACACAGTTTCAATCCTAAAAAAAAAAGCTGTGAGTTTTTGTGCAAGCGCATACTGACATAAAATCTGTCTGCTTCATAATGACATTAAAAATAAATTTTTGTGGGCAAAGGTGTCGCCCTTGCCTTGTGGTGACTTGGAATTCCAAGGGAAATCGGATATATGTGCATGTTTAGGTGTAGGTCAGATGTCCAGATATCGGATATGTATCTGATTAAAAACACATTTGGAAGTGGTTCAGAAAAGATACAAAAAAATCGGACCTTGTGTGGAGTTTTGTGTTTACACGTGTGTAACAAATTCCGATCTGTGTCAGATGTAAGTTAAAAAAAAAATCGATTTTTTTGTGCTAGTGTAAAGTGAAAGTGGCATGTGAAGGTCAAGTAAGGTAACCCATACCCGGAATTTGTCCTCTGATTTAAACCTATCCAAAGTTAGGAGTAGTGAGTATGAACACAGACACACACACACACACACACCCGCAGCAGTGGGCATTTTTCTGTGACGCAAGACTAGTGTTGGGTGCGATTGGGGGTTAGGTGTCTTGCACAAGGGTACCTCAGTCAGTTCCTGCTTGTATTAAGAATTGAACATGCAACATTTGGATTACCAGTCTGACTCTCTAACCATTAGGCCATGACTGCCCCCTAAACACAGCCGTAGAGAGTCAGCTGGCTGAAAATCTACCCAGTGAAACTACATTACCAGCCAATCAGGGCATTGCTTAAACTACTCCCAGTTGTCATAATTGTATTTAACTGCTCTATAGGATGTGGCCTATTATGACTTAAAATAATTTACACCCTGTGTTCATCATGGGATCAGGTTTGCCTATGGTTGGCTTTCTGTCACATATAACTGTTGTTACTAACAATTCCTGTACTTTGCCGGTACTGCCCGTAAAATTTATTTTTGTACTTTCAGTGAAATGTAAATCTATTCAGGCATCTAGAGGTGTAGCTTCTTAAATATGCTTGGCATTTTCTCTCAAGTTATCCATAATTTAAGTGATTTGGGGAAGTGAGTAAATATTTGTGGAATGGGGATATTTTCAGGTGTAAGAAATAGCCCTCAGCTGCCCCAAGGGCAAGGCTCAAGGAAAGACAAGAAAATATACTTCAGCGTTCAGCTTGTAAGAATATAGAGCTGAACATTACCCTGAGGGTATTGATTGCCCCTCTTTTATTTTGTGACAAATTGTTGATTGCAGGATGTGATTTTGAATGCTAATAAATACACACACCTCATCTGATCATATACACAGTTCCAATTAAGTTACTCTGAAGTTATTTTCTAGCTTTGTGTGAGGAAGAGATTGAAAATAGAACTGATTGAACAAATCATTTGGTAACATTTGTGAACCCAATCAGTTTATTGAAAAGAATCAACCCAAAAGATTGATTCTTTCACTATTGAAAAGAACCAACCCAAAAGAATGATTCTTTCACTGATCCAGTTGTCAAATTCAACTCGCTCAATGATCCAGTCACAGCAGTTCTTGAGGAGATGAATATTTGGTCTGACATGCACACAGCATCATATGGCTTCCAATAAAGAACACAAGTTGCATAGATGACTTTATTTATTTATTTATTTATTTATTATTACTTACTTGCTTACAGATGTGATGACTATGAGCTGTTGTTTTATGTAAAAGATCTGGGTGTTTTTTTTGTTTTGTTTTGTTTTTCAATCTCCTATTGATACTTTTCCAGATGAAGAAATAAAACCATTTATCTAGCTAATCTGTCACCACCCAACAAGGGTGAAAACAGCAGACATCTGATCCCAGATGGACATTCAGGTTAGCCAATAAACCAAAACTACTCTCCTCCAAACTATTCATTTACTATGCATCTAGATGCGTTTAAAATTAGCGAAAATTTTTAAATGATTGTGATTCATAGGCATCATAAACACATTTTCCATGTATAATCAAACAAACCACATAATATATGAGTAAACACTGCGTACACAATTTGCTATACATTACTCTGAATGACTCACTCGTTATGACATCCTAATGAGCTTGATTAAACTGTGACTCCGTTCCTTACATTCAAAGAACCCAATTACCCCGCAGTCATGCTTTTCTGTGTTCACGATTGCTTTGCTCTGTCATGGCTTGTCTCTGTGCGTTCCAAGCTCAAGTGCATTTAATGACCTGGCTGATGTGCTCGGGTGAGATTTCCATTTGTCTCCCACAGCGAACACCCTTTTGAGTGCCAGCTGGTGCCACTCATGCTGCCAGTCTTCACCTGGGCATCCTGGGATGCATAATGTTGTTCTGGCGTGCATCACACATTCGTTTTTTGGTCAGCTAGAGCTTTGGTTTCATTACTTCAAATTAGCAAGTGCTAATTAGCCACCTGATCCAGCTGTGACAAAGAGATACCGACTCATACTACAACTTTCATCTCAGACATTCCACACGCCTCGTGACGACACATATTGTCTCTCGGGAGAGGCATTATGATCCCAATACTGGAAGTGAGGAAATTGCTATGCAGACAATCACCACTTCTGATTCAGTAATATCATTGATATGACATTTATATCTATATCTATCTATCTATATATATATATATATATATATATATACACACACATTTTATCATATTTTTTACTTTTTTAATCCATATATTTCAGGTTTAAATTCAATTTTGAATCCATTGATTTTCAATGTGTTCTCTGATGTTTGGACCCCATATAAGTAAACTAAATAACTTGCTGAAGCATCGTTTTTGGTCCACCTTGAATATGTATTTTTAGAGAAGAGCCTCCTCAAGTCACTTATCTCAATCCTCTGATGGAGGGAAAGGTAGGAATAAGGATAGAAATTCTGAATTTCCCTAGATTACTTCACCTTTGGAGATTTGAGCTGGTGCCAACAAACTATTCACTTGACAGAAAACATGAACAACAGTTTGTGATTCTTCTAGCTTAATGCATCTTAATTTACATTTAAGATATACAACTGCTTGGGTAAATACAATACAGAAGTGCTTAAATTATACAAGATATTCTTAAAGAAGATAAGTGAAGAGAAGAACATGTTATAATCATTATTATGATCCCTTATGCAACAATTGGAGTTGTTTATTTCTACATGTATCTCCACTGAGTTATGAAACAAGAGTCTTTTCCTAGAGAGAATGAATGACTGTTCTCTTCTCTCAGTGAGGAACATCCACAGCCAAGGACCAGAAAGTGGGTATTGATAGAAATCTATTTTTCCAAACTTGCTATACTACAGATGCTGCCATCAATCCTTTTATAATTTGACTTAATCAAGCTCAGAAAGACATTCTTTACTGACTGTAATTATGCTGTCATTATGTGAAGGCCAATTGGGCTGTTTGATCAGGATTATACTCAATGCTATATTTAATTGGGATTGGGCCATGCAATTTTTTTTTCTGTATAAAAGAAAGGATTTTAGCATTCAACAAAAAATTACAAAAACAAGATTTAAGTAAGAACTGGATAAATGGCCTGCTTTCTTGATGGTTTCCTGTTTTCCAACAGCTATGTGAAAGATTGTATAACCAGGTGTGAAGTTTCAAGAAATCTAAAAAAAACATCCCAAGTCATTTTAGTCAAATCACTCCAGACTCCACACCATTAGATGAGCTGCTCTTGAGCTTTTAATCAAAGCCTGTGGAGAGAAAGAGACAGAAAATAAAAACAGTAGAAAAAAAACATCAGACTAACTATTGCTCTCAATGTACTTTTTCATAAAAAGCAGATCCAGCTCAGAGTCTATCTGTCAATTGAAAAAAATATTAGAGTATGTCTGAGTAATAATGCAAGCAGTAGCAGCCAGTCTCTATGGGAACACGCATCAAATGACTGGGATAAGTGCAGCAGAGAAACACCTGACCCCCTTAATAGGCTACATCAATTTTGACAGATTCGACTATATAGGGCAGGGATAGACTATAGTTTTTACTCACTATACTTTAGGTTATAATTAAAGTTTTCAACAGTATGGGAGAGTAGGAGAGCAAAAGCTGTTACGATCCTCTGTATCTGTTTTATGTGGGTTGTTTCTATGTGTGCAGGGATTGGTTGCCGACGGAGGAGCCTGATTAGCAGATCTACTGACGTGCCTCTTTAAAAGGGCAGATGTCGAGCTCATTCTGGCGTTGGCCTTGTGGCGTGAAGAGCTCCGGATTCCTCCTCCCGTCGACAGATCCCAAAATCTTCTTTTGATTATGTTCGTTTGTTTAACGGCTTCATACTTTTGTTAGTGATGATTAAATTAGGTTCTTTCTTATGTTTTAGGAGTGTAGGGCTGTCCTGCCATTTATATTGACTTTGTTTGTTTATTATTTTAGGGAGTTAGGGAAGTTTATTTGGAATTTAGTTTTTTTCCCCTGATTAGGTAATTTACACGTTTTATTTTTAGTCTGTTGTTTATTGTTTTGGCCTTGGGGCACCCTAAAGCCATGGCTCCTTCATATAATTACTTTTTCCACCTAAATAAATTATATTTTTTGTGGAACTTATGTTTTGTGTCTTTGATGATCTGTTGGCTGGGGCTGGATTCCTTTTTACCAACTGGAAAAGTTCACGTCAAGCCCTTCTTTATTGAACGGGTTGTAACGGCTCCAATGAAGAAATACCGGCTGCATCTTTCATGGTCCTTGTTACGATAGCAGAAGCGGGTGGAGGCCCAAGTGACAGACAAAAGCCATTGGTCTGGTTCAAGAATTCTTTTTATTTGCCACACGATGACAGTCACCCAATAATTGTGGGAAAAACACACACACATGGTCAAATAAACGACATCAATAAGACAGAATCGGACCTGTGCATGACACAACCAGTATTTCTCTGCAGTACTACATTTCTGGAGCCGTTTTATAGGCCTGACTCCTCCCTCCCCCTGGGAAGTACCTCTTGAAAAGGTAAATGAGTTTCACATAAATCACATATATAAATAATAATAACTAAAATAAATAGAACAACTCATTTCTGCAGATACACATCACAGCATAAATACACCAATAAATAATAAAACAATCAAATAACTCATAAAATATTTTTTTTATTCAGCTATGATGGATGGAACCCCCCGGTGACGTCACACACATGGACGCGCTACCAAGATGGCGCGAACACCATGTATAAATAGACCACATTTTTAACTAAACAGGTTTGGCAAATGACTCGTCAAATGTGGTAAGTATATTTGTATAGTTTTTAACACTGTTCTTAATATACCATATAAACCAACTGATAGTGGTGGGGTGATTTATTTCTTTACATATGACAACAATCCTATTATGTTATCATATGCGCATGCGCTGATGTTACAGCCACTGATTCCCCGTATAACTCACGTAAATCAGGTAACACCAACATACAGGACATAATACACCACAACACACCAGGCTTAAAACGCACAATACCATCAAATGCTACACAAGTCCATGTACATGATTGTCAGTGCCGACAAAAAGGCTGTTTTAACATGACGCCAGTGTATGTGCGAAATGTGCGTTCAGTCCGTATCTAGTCACAGGCTTACCCTGTGACAGTCCTCCTGTTGACTGTGTGACTCTTCTATGTTTTATGTGATCTGCCAGCCAGCCTTCATTCCTCTCATAAGCCTTACCATCAATCACTTCAGGTTAGACAGAGAAAGACCTCCACCTGCTCCCAATTTTTTTAATCAATTGACACTCTATTTTGCCCCCTGGACCCCCCAGTTTCTTTGCCCCCCCCCCCCCCCCCAAGCTCTCTTTTGCAAGAAATCAACTTGTGCTAAAAAAAAACCCTTCAATGTGTCCTTTCCAATTGAAAACCACACACACACACACACACACACACACACATACATATATTTCTCACTGCCACAGAAATGAGAAACTGTAAGAAAGAGGTTTGATCAAGCTCTTTCTTGTAATTTTTAGAGCAAAAAAGTGAGTTAAGCATTTTGATTTGCAGGCTGGTAGTCACAGCTCAGGAAAAAAGAAACATCAGCTTGTAAAGCATAAACTTGTAAGAATAGATCACTTCCGATCTGGTTTCATCAGAATTGGACTGAAACTGTAAGATTACACAGCACTTGCTCATTTTTGTATCGTACAGTCAGATCGACAGTATTATTAACGGATATAAGAGTAGGTTTATCACTGAAAATTGTATCTTTGTCTTTTATCTTTGTAAAAAATCCTATGGCAAACTGCTTTCTTTACCTGTACACAACAGTATTTTGCTTCGGAGGGTTGGGTAAGAGATACTCTTCCTTTCCTACTCTTCCAAATTAAGAACGTCAGTTTCTTTTAGTTTCTTCCCCTCCATTTGGCCTAAAACACTGTGTTCATAGTCATCCAGTTCGAAATGGAGATTATAAATCTACATTCTGTTCGAAGAGGCAGGTCATTTTTTGTTGTTGCAAGGATTCATTTTGTGTCAGACTTTTGTCCAAAGGTTCAGAATATATTTAGACAGATGTCTGTCTTTATTTTTATTTATTTTTTACATAGCAATATAGCTCATGAAAAATGTCTAATAGCTTCTGTTTTCATCATTCCTTTACAACTGAGTGGGAGAATGTGGTAGTGTAAAGAGTCATACAACCATTACATCTAATAAAATAAACCAAGCAGATCATGCAGGTTTTAGGACCATATTGTACTTTTCCACTGGATGTTGAGTTGGAAGAGTAAATTTAAATTTGATAGAAGTTCTCCAGTGTCTTGCAGGAATCAGAACTGACATTTACATTTATTCATTTAGAAGACACGTGCTTTTCCACATTTGTAAGTAATTTTGAGTGCAAAAGCAGTATATAAGCTAACAATATTATCAGTAGCGCTACACTGAATTTCAAGTGTAATTCAGAGTAGTACAAAAGCTAGAGCAGAAATGTTGTTATGGATAAGTAGAAAATAGAAAGGAAGAGAATTTGTTGTTGTTAATAGGGACTGCTTTTATTTACGGCTACGGGTTAATGGATTGAATTGAAAATATGCTTTTCTTCACTGTCATTTGTCACCCAGACGTATTTGGAAAACCCTCCTTAAACCAAAAGAGAAGAAGATTAATAAGAGCATTTAATTTAGATTGTGGCCCAGTCTGATATGGGACTTTTAAAGCTTTAGTGATCATCACAGTATCTCAGCCTACAGTATTTGAGAAAACTGAAGGTACAAAAACATCCTCTTTCAAATGCTTAATAGCATAGGCCTACTTCTATTTCTCTTAAAAAAAACATTATCCACTTATATTTATACTTATATTTATAAAACAACAGCAACAACAAAAATGTCTGACGGTTTGCACTTGAAGCACATTTTCAGGAAGAATAAAAAAATCTATATATTGAAACAAGTATCTGACAAGGATTGATTGAATCTGATTTTTTTCTGACTCACTCACAGACATACATCTTCTTTTATTCACTTCAGATCGAGATTCCTGTCTGTTTATTTGACAGGGCACGTCTGCCTCAGACCAGTGGAACGGATTATAAGCCCATGATGAGCCGTATTGATTGGCTGATGCTATCTGTCTATTAACTTAAGGTCATGCTCTTCTCGCAGTATGGATGTGTTTCGTAATGAGCCAGAGTCTGTGAGCTAATGGATCATTTTTGCTCAAGAAAGGATTTGCACTTCATAGGCAACCTGGAAATATCAGAGAATTTTAAACTTGTGATTTCTATGAAATTTGAACTTATGATTTCCATGTAGATATAAAAAAATATATATACAAGTGTTGTTGTTTTTGTGAGACTACAATTTGAAGTTAACTAAAGAGGAATAATTTGTTTAAAATATTTATTATAATATATGTTTGATCTGAAACTGATCTAATTGGACTCAAATCAGTTCACCAATTAGTTTGTTTGAAAAAGCCTGAAGGAAAATTTTAAATAAATTGATCTCAGTGGATTTGCCCTATATACACAAAGACAGAAATGGAAGAGAAATGTTACAGAGAATAAAACATTTAATTGATGGCAGTTGATGTTAAGAAGTGAAAATGTTGAAGTAATCTAGCAACCTGACAAAAACTGTAGCATACTGCCTTGCCCATGAATGATTATTTTCCCATCAGTTCACTGCTAAAGGTTAGGTCACAGCATATGAGGCATTTCAAGAAAGAGCTTATTATGACAGCATGCCATGAATCATATATCTCACAGATGACACTGTTGTTGTTTAACTGTGGCAAATCTTTTATTTATATATATATATATATATATATATATATATACACACACACACACACACACACACACGCACACACACACACACACACACACACACACATATATAATGGTAGCCCAAACAGGAAATAATCGTGAATATATTGTGTATACAAATCTGAATATACTGTATATATATATATATATATATATATATATATATATATATATATATATATATATATAAGCCTGAATAATGTAGATTTAAATCTGAATATATAGTTACAAATCTGAATATATAAACGCAAATCCGAATAGATAGTTATAAGTCTGAATAAATAGTTATAAATTAGAATATATAAATCCTGAATAAATAAATGCATGTATTGTCTGCTTAGGGCCTGAATTTTAGCACAGAACTGTGGGTATTGCTCATAATGGATCACACTCACAGCATAGTATAAGAAGAAAATTGTTACCTGACATTTCTGGGTTATAGAAGTGCTAGAAGTACACCCACATTATGCACTTCACTTTTCCGTGTAATGTGAAGTGGTGTGTCTCATTTTGACTGGTGCATTGTGGTATCTTATGATGTGTTCAAGCTAGTCTCAAACCTCAGGTAAACTATAATCAAAAGAGTGACTTTTTTTCCAACATAAAACACATACTGCAGCATGTTAATAAAGGCAGGGATAAAAGAATGACACCTTACACTGAGGAACCTCTGTGTTTTTGATGTGGAAACTCTGACTGTTTTTATATGCATTGCTTAGATAGATATTCACATTGAATAATTTATATTTATAAAAATTATAGCCAAATTCAAGCCGTGGAATCTTAGTTTCTCAAATAATTTAAATGATTTACAAGTTCTAACAAGTTGATTTAAAGACAAGCAGAACATAAATTCATGTTTAACCTTACTTTACCCTTTAAAATGTAAAAGAATGATCATACTTAGGTCAACTTTTATTCTTGTTTGAATATGCCCCCCTAAGGGAACACTAATTCAAAGAAGGGAAGAAGAAAGATATTTATTCTCTCTGGAAAAAATGAATTCCTGCTCACAAACCGAGAAAGGTGGTCAATTCCACCTGTTGTTTTAACTGTAGACTTTGAACATGCTCTTGTTAAGTGAAGTGGTTTGTTGTTATGAGATATTGTCCTCATTTAAAGTGCAGAGCAATTCGATTTTGTTTATGGAGAAGATGTGCTGGACAACTATATTTGTCAATCTGTCCTGCAAACCATATTGTAAACCCTTTTGGTTTTTTGATTTCACAATGAAATACATTTATAAATAACTTTAGCAAAAGAAAAAAAACTGCATCAACATGACTTTTCCCCACCTAATTATAAAAGACAAGCTTGAAAAAAATTGTGGCAAGATTAATTTCATGCTAACTTTTGTGACTTCTGGACATTTGTGACCTTTATAATAAAGCGGGTTCTATAACAAGAACTGCAGCATTTGCAGAATAGCAGAGTTAAAAGTTTTCTTGAGGGTGAATTAGTCCACTGTCACTATGCTGTGGCCAAATCAGCATAAAACCATACAGTTAAGGTGAGGTATCTAACACATCTAAATTTAGCCACTTACATGTGTCAGGGTTATGTTTGTTTTTTGATCTGTGTCCCTGTTTTGTTCGAGTTTCATGTTCCTTTGTTCGGTTTCCTGCCTTTGTTCAGTTTCCATGGTTACCGTCATTATTAGTTCATTGGTTTCAGCTGTGTGTCATTTATTAGCTCGTTTCAGTTTGTTATTTAAGCGTGCTTTTACACTGGGCTCGTTTGCTGAGGTCCGAGCGAGCGCGATTGTTCCCGGCATCCCCCGCAGCGTTGGTCTTCTTTCACGCTCAATCGAACCCAGGTGTGTTTGCAGTCATCTTACGTCATCGCAAACGCACACGGAAAACGCATGGAGAACACAACGCGACTGAGCATAGTTTTATTTTATTTTTTATTTTTTTTGGTGCTATTATGCACAGCATAGTGAACGACAACTGCGTTTATGTTCACTGCATGGTGTAATTCAGCACATATCCAGGGGACGCCATGTTTCTGCTGCTCGCCTCGAGTTGCCTGTTTTACACAACTCGTCTCGTATTTTGAGGTATTGCTGACGAAGCTTTTTCAGTTTGAAATGACTCAGCAATGCTAAAACATCTGCATTCTTGTGAGTTTTGTCTAGCTGCTCCTGTATGTTTTCTTCTCCCCATATTTGAACGAGGCATCTCGAGAGGTGATCACCTCTTGTGTCCCACAACGTTCCCCTGCCACTCTTGGTTCTCGTGTGTTGAGGAAACAATGATATCGACAGTGTTACGCATGAGCAGGATACTTTACTTCCCGAACAAGTGCGCACCCGAGTCCGTGTTGCTAGCACATTCACGCGAGCCGCGGCACGGTTCGGGAGCACCCGAACTCAGACCACCTCCTCCAGGTAGTCTCAGGTTCGATACCCCAGTGCGCACCCGGGCCCATGACAGCGTTCACATTAACAATTTTTCATGCGAACTGTGCCCCGTTCTGAACTAAACTGCCAGTGGGAAAGCACCCTAAGCCTCACCTTCACTCTTTGTCCAGTCTCTGTTATGTTGAGATGTGTTTGCACTGCCTGTTTGCTTGCTTTTTGAGTAAGAATTAAACTTAATAGTGTTTTGTGAGAACCTGAATCTTTTGTCTTCCGCTACCCAGCATGCATCGTTACAACGACCTTTCCAAGCAAATTATTTAATTTAATTTTCACCTTACATGTGACAGTAACATGTTCTTCATTGCTACATTGTTAAGAGATATTATGCACAATGGGTTAGGAAAGAGTAACATTTACATTTAGCTTTGGCTCAGTTCCATAAGTTGTACCTTTTAACAGGTACTAATGTATTGCTCACTAGGTTCTAGAAAAGTAAAAAGTCTAGCTATTATAGGCGGATGAACATGTTTAAATGGAACCTCACAACTGTCCAGTTTGGAACACTCTACATGTATCTACTCTGCTGAACTATTTAATTATATTCTTAATAAAGTCTTTACAGTACATTATGGCTTTGTTCATTTTGGACCAAAGCTGTAGCCTTCATTACACAGGCCAAACTCCTTCCAGTTACTCTTTTATTTCTGTAGTCCACTTTACACATTCTACTAACTGTAACATGTCAACTAACTCACATTAATAATTTGCAACTACATGTCAACTAACTCTCATTAGAGTATTAGTAAACCGTTAGGCTAAGTTGACGTACTTGCAAAGTTATAATGTCTGTTGGGGTATGAAGCGTTAGCAGATATTAAGCAGACAGTCTAATACTCTAATGACTGACAGTTGACATGTAGTTGCAAAGATACTTATAGTAAGTACAATGTCTAAAGTGCGCTATTGAAATGAAGTATTACCCTGTTTCCTTGTTGCAATCACTTTCTTTTGTTGTTTTATTCTCCTTTATTCAGCCCTGCCAATAAAATGCCATAGAAGTTGTGCTGTAAACACAAGACCCGGACTGTCCCTATTGTGAGTTCACTCTGCTCTTTTCTCTGCATTCTCACTCACTATCTTCTGATCCTCTCTCTTTTGTTCTGTGAAGAATGAGCTAATGGTTTCTTTCATGTTGCTGAATGATCGTGGAGAACCTAAAGAATATGAACTGAACATTTACTGTCAGGTTTGTTTTCTCTTAATAGGCCTCTGTTCCTCTCAATTTGTAATATTCATCATCTCTTCACTGCTCCTACCAAGAATTTTAATTGAATTAATTGCATGATATGCTGATTCATTCATGAAATTAACCACAGATAATCATATAAATCAATATTTGCAGAATGCAGAGAAAAGCTCCCAAAGATAATTAAATATGATTTAAGACAGTACATTTTTGTGGCAGATAAGTAAAATCAATGACATTAGAAATATTACAAAGAGTGGTTTTATCTAATCAAGCCTATCACTGGTCTACAGTATTTTAATTAATGGACAAATAAATGGTATTTATCTGTATTTTACATTTCTAATAGTTCAACACTATACATTTTATATTTCATATTGGTGTATAGAAGTTCATAACATTAAGTTACAATGTTACAAAGTTTACCTGCTGCAGAGCTTATTTTAGATGCTCAGTCTGTCAAAACCCAGTCAAAAAGAATGTAAATACGTCAACAGTCTCTGTGTGCCATGTAACGCAACAAAGAGCTGCATGGTTGCAGAATATCTTTTGTTAAAGTATAGCAAACTTTCTTCCAGTGTCGTTCAAATTCTAAGGAACCTCAGTTTCTTTAGTTTCTAAAATTGGAAGCAATGTTTAAATAGTCAGCAAGCATGCACTTCATTTAATGCAGTACTACTTAAAGTTGTGGACTTAAAGTGGACATGAGCTTAAAAGCCTTATAATTAGAATGGAAATCAGAATTAACTGTGTATAATAGCCCACTGCTTTCAAGTGCATAGTAACATTTTATAGGTTAAAAGGAATGCCTTGAGGTCTAAGTTCAGCTAGTCACGTCAGCGACTTGAAGACATATGTTAATGTCAGTCAGTTTCTATGACAACCCCTCGCCTCTGATGGTCTTTTCCTATTCCCATTTCATTTCATGGGTTCATTCACAGTTACAAATTATTAACCACCCCTATTTTTCAGATGCTGATTGGATAGATGGGGTCTATTTGTCACATAGCACTATCACTTGAGAGACAGGCTACTGTGATGTCTCTACAGACCACCATGGTGCACCATTCAGAACTGAACTGAGAAAGCCTTTTGATGGAATTAAAATTGAATTGAGGTAGCAAACAAGATCCAGAATTGCAATTTGTATTTCAGAACATAGAATTTGAATGCAATGAAATGTAGACATCATTTATATTTTAATTATATTTCATAAATTAGCTAAAATGCTCTAACATACTCAATATATTATATTAACAATGGATTCAAATTTAAATTTAATTTTAAATAATATTTTAGTATAATAATTTCTATATTATTGTATATGAAAATAATGTGGTAGATATTTTAAATCAGTTTTGATGGCTGTTATTTTATTATTTAACAAATTTGTTTACACCACACTCTTTCTCCGGTGCATAGATCTATATAAGTTGCATCAAAACCTGAATGGTGATTCACACGCGAAGATTTTAAAAGACTGAATTAAAAGTTGAATGTGTGTTATTAATCATGTGGGGGGAAATACACATGCATGCGATTAACAAAAATAGTAAACGGTTTGATTTTTGAGTGTGAATCGCCATTTCTATTCTATTACTATTATTACGGTGCCGAGGTGTTGTGTGCGATGTGTGAACATGATGGTTATTATTGTAGTTATTGACTACATGTGAGCAGTGTACATATACCGTGTTCCTAAAAATGAAGGAAAAGAGAAAAAACAGGCAAATGAAAATCAGAATATTACGCTAGCTTGCAATAATTAAATATGTTAAATAACACAAATAGCTACTTTATGTATTTAATCTCATTTTATTAACCAATATATTTGCTGCTGACCTTCACTGATCCAATTCAATACTAACAAGCAAAAACAACTTTAGATAAACATCACAATTGTGCTTTTCCCTGAAGTAAGATTCTCCTGCTCCTATTCTTCTACAATCCAGAATGGCAGCACAGCTGAAAGGTTAGTTTGAGCTGCGCCCCCTACTGTACAAGCATGAATTTGTTTTTTCTTTTGTATTTTTGTTTTTGGTTATTAAACGCATTCATTTCCATCAAAAGTAATTAAGTAACACAAAGGTTTTTTTTTTTTTAAGGGAGTTACGAAATATTGTAATGCATTACTTTTAAAAGTAACATTCCCCATCACTGCTTACCTGTGGGTGATAAGAGGGAGATAGAAAACCTGGAGTGGAGCTGGGGCAATGGAACAGTGTTGGAATTGGCAGAGCAAAAATATATATAATATACAATTTGCCAAATCTGAAAAGTCAGTTACTGAAAATCAACTTAAAATTCAACTCATGAATTGAAAGGAAACCAGTTCTTAAATTCAATATTTTACTGAACATGCTACAGAATGGGTGACTGTGTGTGTAGAGTGAAGAGAGGACATTGTGTTCATAACAAGACTTGGGTCCGTGCCAGAGATTTATCATTAGGGAAATATTGCTAATTCTGTGGGTTGCAGACATAAGAAGCTTCTGTCACTCTTTGCTTGTTAAACCAAGCCAGATGTGTGGTAGGGGGCCACTTATGCCAAATTAAAACTCTATTCCTCTGCCCTCTTTCATTTTGGATCATTATTAGATATGAGACAACAGTGCTACGGTTGCATTAAATAAATAACATTAATTTTAGCATTTGCAGCAACGTTTGTCTGAACTAACACAAGAGGTCTTAAAATAAGTATGATGAATACATTGTAGATGTGACTCTGACTATGAGATATCGAGCGTCAGATTGTTTGTTTTTGGTGCCAGAGGCAGGAGTATAGCACTAATAGAGCTGAAATTGTTACTAAATAAAAGAGCATGCAAGTGTCAAACACAAACAGTAAACATAGGACACAAAGTATTGTTTTGGTGGAGTAAGATTCTGGCTCTTGTGCAGAATCTGTCTGGAAGCAGCCCAAAGATCAAATGTTTTTAGCAGATTTAGGCACCTGGTCAAATGCACTGGTGAATCAGGAAATGAATTCTGCTGTTCTGAACTGAGGGCAACTCTATTTCTGCCCAATAACAGAGACTCTGGCTACAGTCCCACAGCAGACATGCTCCAGAACCAGGGTCAAATGTGTTCATGTGGGATTTCTCATTAGACTGGATTTAATAAGCCTTCACTAAAATATTTTAGCAAACAAAAAAAGAGCTAATGGTTTCTATATATTTAATGGTTTCTATATTAGTAATTGTAACAAGAAAAAAATGCAGTAAATTAAATTATAGTCTATATATATATATATATATATATATATATATATACATATATATATATATATATATATATATATATATATATATATAAAAAATACTGTTACTGTAAAATACTGTTACAAATCTGTTTTATGCAAGGACAATGTATGAATTAATTTTCATTTAAAAATTACGGAAAACATATTAGTCAATTTGCACTGTGATTATTGGTAGGCCTACATTTCAGTTAGGTTGGTATGTTAATATTATATAATTTAATGATGTATACAATAATGAACTGCAAAATGTACAGTTATGTAATGTCTAGGCTCGCGTAGCCCGACTGTCAGACTGACGGCAGAAGCTCTGGACTCAATGCTTCCATTGGCCATAGACCAATTTTTGTTCAGCATCTCGTGTAGGGCCTTGAAAATTGTACGTCAATGTCCCTACAATAACAGGCCGGCGTGTAAAACTCTTGGACGTGTTTTAAAGCATACTTTTGGAAATAGAGCATTTAGTGTATCCTAATAATTGTCATGCGTTTATTGTCATGACGGCTTTCTTTTTCCATGAGGTTGTTTGGCGTAACGGCAGATTTGTTTCCAGGTTAGAGTGTTAAAGAATGCGACACACAAATCCTGTAGAATTCAACCAATCAGATGACGACTCTGAAACTCCCAATGCTGTGTGCCGTATCAGACGTTCAGCCAACGGTCCGTGAGCATGACGGCTGTGGCTGAGACTACCTAAAATTGGACTTTATAACTCAGCTTTATATCTCACAATTTTGAGAAAAGATGTCAGAATTGTGAGATATAAAATCGCAAATGCATGTTAAAAAGTCAGAATTATACTACTTCAGTTTATTTCTCTGCGACTTTATATCACTTAGATATATAATTGTGAGATAAAAAGTCACACTTATCTTTTAATTTTTTTTTTGTTTTTTTTTTTGCCAGAAACAAGCTTAGACATACAATGACATATTGCACGGCTCTCTGGAATGCTTGATTCTGATTGGTCAATCACAGTCTTTTGATCATCATGTACAGGAAAGTCTGATTCATTTGAAAACATAAAGCACAACAAGTCAAAACAGTATGAAGATTTGTATCATATTTGGTCTTGAAATACTAAGCTTATCAGTGGATCATCAGCATGTTGGCTTTTCAGATATAATTATTTATGATCTTGTTTCTGATGTTGTGTTCTATTCATGCTGAAATCAGAAAGTGCTACAGTATAGCCTAGGTATAATGCCTGTTGTTCCTTTGAGGTTACTTATCAAGCAGTGCTAAATTGTTTGAGCAGCTAAATACACAAAGTAATATCATGATAAACATCAGCTTTGCAAGTCAATGAGGAGTCTGTGAAATTGTGATTTGGGGATTTTCAACTTTGAATGTATCTTGATTTCCAGTGGTGAGAGAAACATCCGCTTTGTAAATCTGAGGCCTTGAATCCCACTGAGAGCTTTGACTGCCCCCTTCAGAGAGAGCCCTCCATGTTCTGTGACCTTCAAATTAAACAGTTGCTATAACATTCTGATCTCTCTCTCTCACACACACACACACACACACACACACACACACACACAAGTTGTAATCGCTGTCCTTTTGAGAAACATGTATCATCATCAAAGAGAAACATTTTGACTTTCTTGCTCGGGTTGGGTCTATCCTTGTGAATACTGCTGCCTTACACTCTGTAATCTCTTCAATTCTTTATTTAATAGAGGCCAATTGTTTGTGTTCCATAAATGAGACATTGAATTATTTAGAGATCAAAGTACAATGAGGTTCCTTTCAGAGTGGAAATTGAGTGCTTAGCATATTGACATTTATCATGAATAACGTCATTCTCAACACTCACAGTCGGTAATTAGTTTCTTCCCATTTTTCATTATTTTATCTCATTAATATTGCATGCAGCATGCAACAACATTATAGTAACTTTACACATAATCAGACTCACCTTTTGAAAACAACTGAAAACATTGTTTTATTTTGCTAGCAGTGAGATATTTTCTAGCATTCAAAGGTTTGGGGTCAATAATAAAAAAAGACGTCTTTAAAATAATAAGATATAATAAAATATAAAATATGCAATTATTTTATTAAATAAGTATTTTCTATTTAAATATATTGGTAACACTTTATAATAACTGCACGCTATTAATCATTAGTTTAGCATGAGTAAACGGTTAATAATTTATAAAACATTAATAGACATTAATAAGCAGTTCATAAATACATCTATAAATGGTGGTCAGTTAACTGTGTGTGTGAGCTCATCTAAAGTGAGGACTATTCATGCCTTGTAAAGCATTTACAAAGGAGATTTAAAGACTCATTTATCTTCTAAACAGAAAAAATGAAACAAACGCAACACAGTGATACAGAACATAGAAATATTAACAGACTTTAAATCTCCTTTGTAAATGCTTTACAAGGCATGAATAGTCCTCACTTTAGATGAGCTCACAAACATAGTTAACTGACCACTACTAAAAGCTTTATAACTACCCGAATTAACCCTGAATTACAGTATAAATACATGTTAATAAAGCATTTATTAACACACTAACTATTACTATATATCTGAATAATAATATGTATGAATGTACATTTAAATAGTTTATTAATCATTTACTAACAAGTAATCTTATGAACCACTGACAACTCTTAAATAACTGGTTTATAAAAATGCAATACTTCATTTAGAAATGATAAATTGATCATTAATAAAGTATGAAAATACAATTATTAAACACATTATAGATATATTTTAAAATCAAGAATAAAGCATTTATAGCTGTATTTATAAACTGCTTATTAATGTCTTAATGTCTTAGTGTTAATGAATTTACTGTTGACTAATGCTTAACTAAAGATTAATAGCGTGCAGTTATTATAAAGTGTTACCAATATATTTTAAAATGTAATTTATTCTTGTGATGACAATTCTGAATTATTCTATTATACTGATTTGGTGCTCAAGAAATATTTCTTATTATCAATGTTGAAAATAGTCTAAATATTTTTGTGGGAAAATGTGATACTATTTATTCAAAGAACAGTATTTATTCGATTTTTTTTGTAACAATGTAAAATGCTTTACACTTAATATGTACTGTATATCCTTGCTGAATACAAGTATATTAATTTATTATGTTTTAAAAATCATACCGACCCCAAACTTTTCAATGCTAATGTATTTCTGAACTAATTGTACTAATCTGTGATGTTTTTGGATTCTGATTGCAAAGTCTTCAGTGTTTTCCTCTCTTGAAGGATAGCTTTTAAGATTCAGTGTGACTTATTTCAATAGCACTTCACTAAAGAATAAACAGAAATCGTCACACTGCCACTGCTGCTCCCAAAAATGTATATTTTAATAAATAGATTTTTGGGAGCAGATGTGGCAGTGTGCCGATTTTTGTTTATTCTTTAGTGAAGTGCTTTATCTGATCGTGCACCTGCCTAAAGTTTTTGGATGTGCGCATATTATTATTTTTTTTCTTTCAATAGTAGCCATATGATTATGTCATAGGTATTTACTGGACCAAATTGCAAATCTAAGAGTGGAAAAGAGGTCCAAGATGAGTCAGGTGCTCTAATATTTCTCCAGTTCTGATATTTCCAGCATTTTCCCGTGTTTAGAAGGGTCAGGGCAGGGGAAGATTTTAAGTGGATGAGGCATCCAGACAGCTGCCCAGTACTGGGCACAAGTCCTTCCTCTATCCCACTTCAACTGCTATTCTCAAAATTGTCGGTCTGTGTGGACAGATGACTGCCAGAAATCTTTTGTTAGGATTTTGAGGATGTGTTTCCTATTTTTCCCACCCACCTATAAATGCTCTTTGTGCCACTAATACTCTGATTTGCTGGTATTTTGCAGCCTTGTTTGTGAGGCAAATCCCTTCTTTTGTTGGGGAATCCAGCACAGATGGCAGATGGTGTTTGTACTGATTCACTGAAAGCCATGTCACATATTTTCATTGTTTTTAGAAGTCTGACCCAATGAATGAGTCCAAAGTATATGACATAAATCAGCAGGGCGTCTCACAACGGTGAAGGTGTGGAAGAGAAATCTAATAAATCTGCTAAATCTGGTCCACCGATAAGTGTGGTAAACTTGAAGTAAACCTATAGCCACAGGCGTAACTATCGGTAACTATCGAGCCCGGACCAATCAGGGGCCCGCGTGACTGAAAGATATTGATTGACAACCGGGCCCCCCATCGCATTTTACTACTGTTAGTCTGATCGCATTTTACTTTATCGTGAATTTATTTGAATAAATAATGACAACAACATATTTTACTGATCATTAAATACATGTGTGAAACGAACAATGATGGATTTTGGTGTGATTTGTTTCGAATTGGGACTGGGGAATCCCCGGGTCGGTAAGTGAACATGCGTATTGCGTACAAAACAGTAAAAACGCTGAACTTGAGACAGACAATATTTCAAACAACTTCTCACAGAGGAAAGCCCGGAATATGGGCTATAATGTACTTACTATAATGTCACTTACTATAATGTAAGTGAGCATCTTTTTTGATGTATGTGGACCGCCTGTTTGTGCAGTCATAGCAGTGAGTAACAATGTGTTATGGTACGCCGTCACCAGCAGTGTTTTTTCATGTATTATGGTGCGCATGCACCAGTGTTTTTTGTTGTTGTGGTGCACGAGGCTACTCCTGATTTTGTCAGTCATCTCGTCTCTTATATGCTGTGTCTCTATGATCCTATCCTGTCCTATTCATGGTAGCCTACTCGTGGACATTGCGTCATCACATGCTGTAGTGGGGAGGTCCACCTTGATAATCCTGCATAAGGGCCCGTGTTGGCTCATTACGCCACTGCCTATAGCTATTGATTATCGGTTGTTATAAGCCTAGATATTCCATACTGATGAAGCCGAAGAATATTGAAAAGGGATGGGCAACTTAGGTCCTGCAGAGTTTATCTCCAGCTACGATAAAAACTAGTAATCCTGAAGACATTGATTAGGGTTGGAAAGACAATGTAAAGTTTCTTAGGGTTTTTTTACTCACCTTTTTTTGTTAGCTTAGACCAACAAGAAAATAGCCATATAGCCCAGGATATATCTGGCCTGTATAAAACCACATTAATCCACACACCTGCTCTCTATCTTTCTCTGTGGAGGATCTAAATGGAGACTGGCAGCTGGTGAGTCATGCCGAACTAAAACTACTTTACCTGTTAAAGGCCTCAAGGGTTTGGCGAGTCCATGCTAGAGACAAAGAAAATGATTTTGCCATATCATCTGCTGCTCAGATCCACCTGCATCCTCCTGAGAAGATAGATGTTATTTTGTTTTCTCTATTTATTTCTCTCCTTCCCTCCTACCTGCAGAGGTACAAAGTTGTGAAGATGTGTTGCCTCAGCCACATCTTTCTTTCCCCTTTTCTCCTCTGCCATCCTACACAATATACAGTAATAGAGATATAACCCATTTTTAAACCCATATTCTTAAGCTGAATGCTTATTCATAACATGACATTTTAGTAGACATTTTGCATGATTTCCATTAATCACTGTTCAAATAAGTTGTAATGTGATATTAAACACCAAAATAAATAGATAACAGGACGGTAGCTGAAAAATCACAATAAAGTTCTTTACATTCAGGTCTTATTCCTCAAATCCCTGGTGAGAGTTCCTCTCGGATGTAGCATTCGCTTGTATAGAGCTTGAATTATCTCAGTCAGTTTACCTTTGATACAAGCATTTTCAAAGCTTCTGTGCCTCGTACACCGGCCCTTCTTGTACTCCACAACTACACAGACCTTTGCCAAGCAAAAAACAGCCAAGGGGAGGTGACAAAAGCACACTGAGTAACAAATAATGGAACTGTAAGAGCTGCTGGATACAGAAGAGGGGTTAGTGGCTGTGCACATCTAAAAAATAAAGGTTACAAAAGGAGGATTTCACAGAGGTGCCATAGAATAATAATTTTTGGCTCCCCAAAGAACCTTTCAGCGAGCAATTCTTACAAAGGACCCTGTTTTTCTTAGTGTGAGACATATTTTAATAATCTAAAGAAACTTTTTTTCAAAATGAAGAAACCTTTGTACAATGTAAAGTTTCTTGACTGAAAGGTGTTCCTTTCAAATTAATCTGTTACAGCAAGTAAAAGATAGAAAAGAAAGAGAAATGAAAAGCTAGTGCATTGCAATGCTCAGCAATAGTAATATAATTATATGATTTAGATAGTGTGCCATGATAGCTTTTTGTAAGGAGCAAAACTGAAGTTTTGGTAGTTTTTGCCGAATATCTTCCCCAGCTTCAAGGCTTTTAAATCTCGTGCAAAAGATACATTCAAACTTGTGTGTTGCAATTTGTAACAAAACACCTGAGAGCCAATATGACATCACTAATTTCAAAATGGGAATAAACAATAGGATGGAGGGGACATTTTTCAAGGATGTTTAAGTAATAATTATTTAAATGTCCCACATAGAGCTATTGTATGGCCTTCTAAAGCCTAAGAACAAATAGATTGGACTACTTTTATGGAACTCATGCAAAATGTAGAGAAAATCTTACAGGTTTTAAACAGCATAACAGTGAGTAAAAGTTTAAAAGACTGCACCAGAGCTTCCTTCATTTGAAAAAAAAAAATATTGATAAAACTAAAGTTTGGTTTAAGATTTGTTAATGCATTAGGTATCATGAACTAACAGTGAGTATTGAACCTAACCTTTACAAAGATTAAATACTCAAGTTTAATTAACATTTTTACTAATAGGCCTTTATTTCAAGCTGTATAAATTAACGCTGTATATGAACAAACAATGAAAAAGTTGTTTAAAGTGTAATATCAGACCTACAAACTCACAAGAGGTGAAAAAGTTGACATGTTTCTGAAATAAATCCTTGTAATTGATGTAAACTATACAAGGAGCCCAGCATTATTATAATATTAAAGGTTCAAAGTTTTTATGATAACGTTGGTACAATGCAGTTTTAATGACATAATTATGCTTCTACAAAAAAATGTACCAGTATCAGTACCAGGCCCGATTCTGCGCTTGTGTACTCATGCTCCGATACCAACAACCGATACCACGTGTGTACAGTACAGTGCTTGTGACAAAGAAACACCGACAACAGAGCAAAAAGAGCAGAGAGGATATATCAGAGAAGGATGAAGTAGATGTGTCAAATTAATAGAGGGTTAGAAACATCCCTTTTTCACAGACATCGCTGGAAAGTTTGTAGTTCGGTCAGATATAGCAATAGCAAAGAAAGTAAAATGAGGAGCATATTACTAACATTAAAGGTGCTGTAAGCGATGTCACATGTTTTTTAGGCCAAAACATTTTTGTCACATACAGCAAATATCTCCTCACTATCCGCTGGCTCCCTGTCCCCTGAACACACGCTAAAAAGACGCAAACGGCAACAAAAACAAACTGGGCTAACCCGCACCACGAAACATAACAAACTGTTCCAGCCAATAACAGACAAGATGGATTTGGGGGTGGGTTTGGGGGGTTAGTGCGTGGATGAGGAGCAGGGAGGGTCTAGCTAGCCTCCGTTTTATTTGACAATACTTTATATGTCAACAAGAAGTGACGTTACCCGACATTGCTTAGAGCACCTTTAACTGACAATAACGTTAACTCAGCACACATGCGTAGTTTAAATTAAAGCTAAATCGTATGTGCAAGAAAAAGCATGAACTGTTACGTGATTTACATATAACGAGTGGTTCCCTACATTATTACAGGAAGCCGGTACAGTAATATCATGACGTTTTTAAGAGATTTTCTGTGCGCAAACATCTAAAGCGCGCCCACAAAGCTCCCTCTCAGAGAGCGTGCGAATAGCCCATTAAATCGAGTTGTCTTTTTATGTCTTCTTGTGCTTTAATTGACAAATTCGCACAAAATGATGTCAAATTTTAAACAGTTGAAAAGAAAGCAGGTGTGTAACAGTATGTTGGATATGTGCAGCTCTTAAAGTGACAGCAGCATATAAACCTACTCGTCCTCAATGTTAATCAAACAACAACAGACAGAGAAAATCACACACTGCTCTTGACTGGTTGAGCCCTGCTGGAGCAGCTCTACATTTTCACTGTGCTATTAAACTAAAGAACAAATATGATACAATGAATATTCAATATAGTTCATATATTTATTAAAATGCTCCTCTCTAAGCTCATTTTTCTTGCTGACTAACGAGTTTTTGGTCATTGAATGGGTTTTCTGAGGTAAATGTGATGTGGTTTATTGTGCTTGTTTATTGCTCAACACAACTAAAAATTAAAACAACCAAAACTTGTTTGTAAAGTTTTAAAATAAAAACTTAAAAGAGAGAGTAGCCTAATATAATAAAAGGGATGAACCACATATCAAATTTAAATGTGTTAAATATGTTCAAGGGTTTCTTCAGCCCTTGAGTAAAGCAAAACTGTATTCACCTGCCTTTGAACCCTTTAATCTTTCATGAGCGTTTTATCTCCACATTGCCACCTTACATTCTGTTCCAGATCCTCTGGTGGTTTCCTAGTAGTTTTTACAAGTTTGGACATGAGTCATTATTTAATCTGTGCGAGACGTTTTCATAGGGCTCTTGGACATCTAACCTGTAGTTCATAAGCTCCGTTTTTTTTTGATGGACGGCTCTCTGCTGCATCTGCTTCATGATCAAGGGCTTGATTTAAAAGTGTTGCCATGAATAAGACATGCGAGGGAGAGCACACCTGCTGCTGGTTTGGGGTGTGTGTGTGTGTGTGTTTGCTTTTTGATTGTGTTAACTAAAGCAAAAGGCCGAGAATCTACTGAATGCAAACATTCACCAAAATATCAATACAGTCAATGATTTTTAAAACAGGTTTTGAATATTATTTTTCCTAATATCATGCTGATATTGCTTTTATTGCTTTTTTAACATTTCAGAAAACAAGAAGTTAATATTTTAGTAACTTACATTTTAAACACATTATTTCCAGGCTTTTTGTTGTTTTTCTGAAGTACTGACTATGTGGCTACAAGTTGGTTAACACAGCTATTCAAGAAAGTTTTTAAGCCTTTGAAAATCTGATAAGCTTTATTATGTATGAAACTTTAATTCATTCATTCATTAATTAATATGCATGTGTTTACTAGTGAAGGGTGATTCCTTTAGTAATTTACAGCAAACATTTCATTCCCTTCTACCAGAAAGGAAAATTTTGACTCGTCCTGCATCATGTCTATTTTTCTTAGTTATCAATGTTGTCCATGAAAAATGGTGCTGTCAAAACTGTGGAAAGGTGGGTGGGATAATGAATATTTTTTGTCAAAATAACAAATCACTGTTCATCAGTCAGAGTTGCTCAGAATGGCCAATTTAGGCCCTTTCCTATCAGAGAATGTTGAAGGGTTGCTGTGCTCTCTAGGTAATGAAGCTTCCCTGACCTTGTTCTGAGCAGCAGATATTGCAGAGATGAATGATTATGACTCCTTGTGTTTGAAGGGCTGCTGCATTTGGTCTAATTATTTGTCAAATAATTACTTTATTTTCTGGTACAAAGTACCATGATAGTTCTCCACTGGTAGAACTTTTGATTCAAGAGGTATACTGGTGTAATAATCTAACTTTCACTGAAGTTGAAATCACAATCACTAACAGACCCATTCTCAATACCAAATATGGCATATTATTTAAATATATATATTTTTAAATAAACAATAATATTTAAACTAGCCATTATAAAAATATAAGAATTTTTACAAAATAAACAAGCAAACAATTCCGTGAAAAGTACAAAAACAGCCCTCTGGTCTGTACAGGATTTAAGTTAAATAAAAATATAAAGTTATGAAAACTAGACAAGACACTTGAAGAAACCTTCCTCCAAAGCTCCCTGAAAAACTATGCATAAGTGTGCCTAGGACAAAAGCTGTTTTTAAGAGTGGTCACTCCAAATATTAATTTGTTTAGTTAATGTAAGTTAATTGATCAATAAAATCTATTTATGACATTATTTTTTGAAAGCATCCTTGTTTTATAGCATTTTTACACAAGTGCCTAAAACTTTTCAATGTAGCTTATTTAACAGCAGTCACAAGCAGTTAACCATGGGATACTGCTGAAGCAATGGACTTCCTTTTTGAGTACTATAGTAGTCTGTCTCTGCATGAAGTTTATGGAGTTTGTTGCTCTCCTGATGGGAATGCAGCTGAATTTAGGGATGCCATAGGATAGATGTGACTTAAAATAAATGGCCAACAAGACAATTGAATGCAAGATGCAATCCCACATTATTAGCTGTAATGGCTTCTTATCGACAGACTAATTCTCCTCTCGAATTGAATGTGCCACCGCAGAAAAAGGATGAGAGGAAACGGGAAGTTGTATTTCCCTCAGACTGTTGTCATGGTTGACTCCATTGCCTCTTTTCCACACCTGAACATCCTAGCTCTAATTTTGTTCAGAAGACCTATAGCTATACTAAAAGTGAAGTTAATTGTGCAAGGGAAAATTTGACCAAATTGCCATGAGTTGCATGAACAAAAACATGTGTTTTTTTGTTTGTTTTTTAGCAAGGAGGTCTAATAATATATAATAATAACTGAATTTAATTGAATAATAATAGATTAGTATAATATATTATTATTTTTGTCTGATATTAAGCATTGCACTCATGCCATGCCATACTGCACATTGACTAAATACAACACGATCTCATGAAAGTGCAGATCTATAGCACAAATTGTATTTCTCGTGCATACGCCAAACATGGTTTTTGCATGCAAAGGATACGCACTGTAAACCCCTTGGGTAGGATTAGGGGTGTGGAGTGCATGCGTATTACACGCCATAAAGTGTGTATCATATGCACGCGTTAACTATTTTTGGTGAATAAATGGCACGAAAAATTATATTTGTGCTATAGATACGCACTTTCATGAGATCGGGCTGGTATATAATATATAATGAAATAAAAATATATGTGACCCTGGGCCACAAAACCAGTCACATAGTTCAACTTTTTTTATATAGAGATGTATACATGAAATGTATAATGTATACATGAGATGTATAATGAAAAATTCAAAACTTTGAGAAAATCGCCTTTAAAGTTGTCCATTTATGTTCGCAATTGTGCTGCATTCACTCACAAAAATAAATATTTTATATATTTAGAAATTTACAAAATATCTTCATGGAACATGATCTTTACTTAATAACCTAATGATTTTTGGCATAAAAGAAAAATCGATAATTTTGACCCATACAATGTATTGGCAGTTGCCACAAATATACCCTTGCTACTTGTGACTGGTTTTGTGATCCAGGGTCACATATACTTAAAATATTTAAAAAATGGTATACTGTAATACTTTTATTTTGAATAATTTGTATCATTGGGTCCAATGTGTTGGAACTTGTGGTTATGATAAAGGGTGTGGCATTTCCGAAAAACAATCCAGCTGACCAATCAGAGCACATTGCGTTTTTGGAAGGCGGGGCATTTTTGTTAGTTTTTTCCTCTTCTTTTACAAGGTCTAATATGTGTATTGGTTTGGAATATACTTGTCCAGTCCACAGGTGTGCGCACTGTCCTATTTCTCTAAAATTTAATGACTCATGTCAGAGAGTTTTCTCATCCAAAACATGTAATTTTAATGGCTTGGCAAATTACATAACAGGTGGCTATGATTATGTCTGAACAGAGGGACAGTGGTAATAAATTATTGCTCTTTCTCTTTCTTGCCTTCTTTGTGAGTATCAGGCTGAAATAGTCGACAGTGATGCTTGGCCCACTGAGATGGTCAGATGTGAAATGAGAATGGACTTTTGTTGTAATTACAGCCTGGCACTAAAACATCCGAATCCGACTCATAAAACAACTGTCCCTTCACGAGGCAGGCCCCTAAAGCGTAATAAAGAATGCCCCAGCAGGTACAAGCAGCCCACTGGCAAAACAACAAAGGAGATAAATGGATGTGCCTTTTTTTATCAGCAAACAGAGAAATGGAATCAATGGAGTCGCACTGTTTGGTACAGTACAGATTTGTAGCCCTGACCTAGAGTATATATATATGTTTTATTTATTTATTTATTTACAGAACATTCATAATTTAGTGCTATTGGCCTTCATGGAGTGGAATTGCCTATTGGGGTGAAGTTTGATCTCAGATGGATTTTGCACTAAGTCTTGTAGAAACAGAGACTTTTATGGCTCATCGATCAATTCAGAATGCAATATATGCCTGTGGGAATAAACTGTTCAGTATAGTATAGGTTTTTTTACTCATTGTGCATCAACAAACAACCAAACTGCATCCTGATAGATTGATATCCAGTTTAAGCCTCTCAGCAGGTTACGTGATTCCACAGACAAGAAGAGAATGAAGTGTTTTCAGACGTGACCATCTACAGCCTCTGTGAGTGTCGCAGCACATCACTGCAGTCATCCAGGTGAAGACGGTCTCTAAAAAAACAAATCTGGACTTCAATTCATGAAACAGCTTCTTACTCACAGCAGGAGTGACAGCTCAGAGGTGTGTTCATTCTTCTCTCTGTTCTCTTCTGATGGCTATCACTTTTAGCCCCATCACGCCTCTGTAGATAAGCGACCGCATCTAAATGCACTTGTGACAATGTCATATCTGCTTTGGGCTCAGCTGATCATCATATCTGTAGAAACAACACTGACAGGGTGATAAAGAGCCCATTTTAGGCCTGTAGTAAAACAGCTCAAAAATGAACACTCTTGGTGTCACGTAAAAAGGAAGATAGACACTAATGATGAATCAACTCAGAGTTTTAATCAAGATTGCTTCAAAAGACAGCGACAAAGGAGAGTAAGTCAACCTAAGAAATTCCATAAAGCTTTTGGCTTGAACTAAAATGATTTAGCAGGATTGAAGAGGATGATGATGAACAATGGGAAACTCAGAACACAGGTAAGCTAACACAACGTCCTTTAAAATGTGCTTGATTGTTTGGTGACAGGTGCAATGAATGAGAATTTTGGTGACTGGGATAGTAGGAGATGAGCTGAGGGATCTGGTGTATTCGTGACACTTGGGGTCCAACTGATTAAGGGGCCGTTTAGACAAGACCTTTTCAACTAAAAACAGAAAACCTTTTATGCAGTTTGGCCGATCATTTACACGACAACGGCGTTTTGGGGGCCTGAAAACACGCAATTTTGAAAACAGGATTCAAAACTGCAAGTTTTTGAAAACGATACAGTTTTCGTCTCCGTGCAACCTAGAAAAATGTGAATTTGCAACCCGATCTCACAGCAATTCGTACAAATTTTACGAGTTGCCCAATTTACACAAATTCGTACAAATGACCTACCCCTGACCCCGCCTCTAAACCAACCCATCACTGGGGTTTAGACAAATCGTACGAGTTCGTACAAATTATCCACCTTTTACTCACTCGTACGAATTGGTCGTGAGATAGTGTTGGGATTTGTAAAATGCGCATGCTTATTACATGTTCAGTCTATAGACATGTATTGTTTCTTTACAAAGTGATTCAAAGCAACTTCTCCAACACTGAAAAGGAACAGAGGACGAAGAAATAGAGTAACATTTGTATGGGAATGTGACAAGATTTGTAATGGTCATTACAAAGCACTACCTGTGTGAACAACTTGGTCTGGTCAAAGAAAAATTATCTTTTTGGGGTTGACCAAAAAACATAAAAGAAATCTGTAACACGGAACAAAGAGCAACTTGAAAGGATAGCAAGTGTGTGTGGGAGTCAATGTGCTTCACAAGAGGCTGCGGACGAGAGACCGTGGATATAGTAGTTATTCACTGAATAATCTTTCCCTCCACCGTAGCATGTACTGTAGCTGTAAAAGGTAAATGCAAAATGTGTCACTGGCGTAATTGTAAGATGACACGCCTAGAATGCTCCATCTCTCCATGTGTTCACTGACATCAGAGAGGCAGGTGGACCACCAGGTGTTCTGGTCACATCCAGACTGTATGTTAATGCAAAAATGTTTTTTTTTTTTACATTTTAGTTGTGAAACATTGTCAGTAGACTAGTACAGTCAAATCACCTTTATGTAACACTTTATACAATACAGATTGTTTCAAAGCAGCTGCACAGTAGGCTAATAAACAGGAAAATAATCAATGATGCAAAAATAATTCAAATCTGCTTTAAAGCTAAAGTGTCATTGATCAGCTGAAGTCAGTTCAGTGTAGTGTAAAGTTCATCAATTATGAAATTAGTTTATAAGCAGCTTATAATAGAAGACAAAAGTGTCTTTATTCACTTTGAATCAGTTCAATGTTGATTCAAATCCGATCAATAACAGTGCCAGGACAGTGAAGCTGGTTATATCTGGTTCTGCAAAAGTAGTTTGCAACACTGCCTTAGTTTGGTAAACAAGCCGATTGCAGCCTCAGGTCCCGTGGGGGCAGCTGCCATTTTCAAAGTGATTGTTCCCATATCTCATTTGTCAAGCATGTGCCCCTGTTATGCCACATGATCCACATTCAGTCTCAGCGTTGATTTATTATAAGGTTCAAATCTAATCTGTCATATATTTGAAACCGCATCTCCTGTTAAAACATGTTCATTTTAACACTTGACAAAGTGTTGGCTGTCATGTTTATGCGCTAAAGATTCCTGTGAGTTAAACAGATCCATCATCTTTATCCCTTTGTTAAAATGTCATTCGGTATTCTCAAAATAACACCCCAGAAGTGCAACAAAATTACTCAAACTTTAAATCAAATTAGTAAGGAGCTCATAATGAGAACTTGTTTTTTTATTTAGATAAAATTGGATGAATTTGTTTGTTTGTTTGCTTGTTTGCTTGAATTGCTTGTTTGCTTAATAATGTCTGCATGGCAAATAACTAGATAATCTTAAATGTATTTTGGCAGTTTTTTTGTTGTCATGACATGAGATAAATCTCTTTGCTTTTTCCTTAATTAAACAGGCATAGAAAAGCTCTCCTCTAATGAAAATATTTCAAATGAATCAAGGTGGCTTTGTGGATAAGCTTTGATATTTTTATATAAAATGTCATATGCGTTGCAATATACAGTAACCATTATCTCAAAATAGCCCATATTTTGTGTTTTTTTTTTTATCATTTGGGGACCAAACCTTAACTTACCTGAAAACTACCCATAATTTGGATTTGAGACGCCTCAGGTCTGGATATCCAAGGCTATTTTACAGGGTAACATAACTGAGTAATACTGAATTGTTTCTTTGAACCTTTTTTTTTTTTTTTTTTTTTTTTAAGTATAAACACATCTGTCCCATTATATTCAGCTGACAAGACAACTTTTCATAAAGGCAAAGAACATTCCTGATTTGGATATCAAACACATCAACACTTGCTGTCCTGATAAATATCTGCTCCATTTTGATAAAGCTCTTTACATGTTTCTATACGCATTTCATTCCTCGCTTTATATATGAACAACAGCAAAGCACTTAAACAATTGGCGTTAGAGAACATTGACATTCACAAATGGCCTCTCTGAAAATTAAAGCTGCATGGTCCATAGAAATTAATTTCCTGGGAACAAACAACAGGTCCAGATAATGACAGGCACTTGTGTTATGAATATTCTTAATAAGCAAGACTTCATAGCAGTTTGCTTGAGCTCTTCACATTTAAACTTTTTAAACGTCAGTATTTACACTGAAAGTATGAAATCAATCTATCATCAAAATCAAACAATCAACTGGATATAGCATGCTTCCCCAGTGATGGCAAAAAAAATATTCAATTGACAGTCCAATTATTTGTGTATATATTTAACACACAGACACACACACACACACACACACACACACACACACACACACACACACACACACACACACACACTGCAGCTGATTTAAACCTTGGTTCTTAAAGTGGTCATGACATAAGAAACAAATGTGCCTTGATCTTTTGACATATGTACGGTCTTTATACCATTAAAACATCCTCCTCATTATAAACAAAGCATTTATAGTACCTCGTTTTTATATTGTGGGATTTGTGATGTCAAATGGGCAAACATATTTACATATCCCTGCCTCCTGAGCAAGACATCATCACACCATAGGCCCCGGCCACTGGCATTCTGATGCTTAATACTTGATACTTGTCTACAATGAATGTGAGCGTTGCGTAGCGTCAAAAGAACCCATTATAGTCACTGAAGTTTTAAGAAAATACAATACACAGATGCGTGTTCACTTTCTGACCACCTCCACATACTTAAGTCTGCCGACAACAGTTCATATGGACGAGTAAATGGAAGTGTAAAGGAATGTTTGCTTCGGTGCATCCTGTTTAAACAGTTAATTTGCTTATTTCTGTAGAGACTTCAGAAGGATACCAGCGTCAGTGAACAAGTGGATTTATTTTTTAATGGCTTCATGGATCTGACAGTAGCTACATCGCAAACTGCAAGAAAACAATTGCATAATGCTTTATCTGTAAACAGTGGTCATTTAATGACAAGCCTTAAAGGAGCCGCCCCTTAAAAATTGATAATTTCAGACTAAGGGTTGAAATTTTTATTTAGCAAAAAAACTATTTACATTATAAGTGAACCTGCAGAATTTATTAAAATAATAAAGAAATAAAAAATCATGTCATGACCCCTTTAAATGAGGACAGGGCAGCAAAGGAAATTATTCAAGGGACCTGAATGGACATGCCTTGTTAATAAACAGATTACAAACTTGTTGTCACATGAAATTGCACAACATATTGGGACAGTGTTTTCAATGATCACACCCGACAGATTTCTTTTGACAGATCTCAGAGTAATATTAACCTGCAGTGTCTGAGCCATTATGGATGCAAAGCTCCTTCCATGTAAGCAAACGAATGACAAAATATGTTCTTTGGAAGATGACAATAGGTTTGAAAGGTGAAAAATGCAAAAAAAAATGGCAACCACAATAAAGTGCTATCATGACTCATTTACTGACAATGCGCTGCCCCGTGTGCATTTGATACGAATAAAAGCCCAGTGTGACAAAAGCACAAGCTGTCCTTATCAGTGATTTAGCAAGTATTCAAGTACTTAGAAAAAAACAACAAGAGTGCATCCAGCTCCCTAAAACAGTTACATTTTTTCCTGACAAAGACTCGTTTTAATTTGAGATGTTTATACGTTCATGTCAGATATGTATTTGAGAAATTGGCTGGTGATCCCAAATGAAAATTTATATTGCATATTAAAATCAATGGTTAAACGTGCAATGCGTTGCTTGCCATTTTTTTCATAATACACAGCGACTGTTGAATGGTTTTGAATAGAGAAGCATGCTTTCTTCCTGTTTAACGTACAATAACAGTTAAAACTTTTGTGTAATTTTGTCTTTTGTAAGGAACAATTTCAGGATATAGAATATTAAATGTGGAATATTTTATTTGAATATCAAGCATCAGCTTTCAAAGTGTGATGGCAAAAAAATCATATTCTGGAAGAAAACACAGCACCTCTTCGGAGTCGTCCTGCTGACTTGCATTGTAAATGAGCTGATGTGTCTTGGACTCTCATGAGCCCCCGATGCGAAATATCAAACAAAAGAAAAGGAGAAGAACAGACAATTCAATAACCTCCCCAAAAAAGCTTAAAGAATTAACAACACAGTTTTCGCGGCTGATTCTCTACTTTTACATAGCACTGAGTTCATATTACATTTTGTATATATATACTGTATATAATACTAATAATGCACTTTCTTGTGACCTACTTGGGGAAATTATGATTTTTTTTTCTGATAGTTCCTCTGAAATTCAAAGCCATTTGAATGGGCTTTATTGATTTTGATGAGCAACATGCTGTATTATTTTGTCAAATTGAATGAGATTCCAGATGGTTGTTTGATCATTTTTTTTGTAAATGTTGTTTGCATGTGTAACTCTGGGCCTTAAGACCTGAGTTTTGATTAGCTAGAAACATGAGAATGCCCTTGGAATTTTATCAAGCATTCAAAAGAACAAAATGTACCACTGAAGAGAGAACAAACTGAAAAAAAGCCTCCAGAGAAACTTCACATTCGTGCTGATTAATTCAGTAGACTTGCCTCCTTAGAAAGATGCTCACTACAGATTCAGTGTCTTAAAAATAACCATGGTTCTGCACAGTCTCAGAAGAAAACATCACTCTATTGTCACTTTTATCATACACCACCAATATGTCACAGGTGATGTTTACAGCTCATTTCAGAGGATTTTATCAACTTACTCAATTAAACCTTTAGGGTAGTTCACCCAAACAATGAATATTCATAATTTTCTTGCCTTTCCAAACAATGTGAGCTTTTGCAAAATGTCTGAGCTGCTAATTTATAATGCAATGAAAGTGAATACTGATTTGAAAATGGAAATGGAAATGCATTAATGATTTATGTAGACTACAAAAGTAAAACAAGCTTTACAATTTCTGTGCTATACACTATCGTTCAGAATCTTTCCAAAAACCTGCATTTTGTACCGGTAAATGTTACGTGTTTATACAACGAGACCATGCTGCCTGTGTTTCTATGGGGGGTTTTTTTGCTCTGGAAGCTTCCTTTTTTTCCCGGCAGTGCACTTTGTAGATTGATTTGTCCTTCATGGTGATCGATCTCCAGGTCACGGGCTGGAGGACATAGGAGTGAGGAAACCAACATCAATTAAGGTATGGAGGAGCAGCCATTGGTTGGATTTGTGGTTGTCCTTGCCTACTTAATTGTCTGTTTATATGACATTGATTCGCACATTTGTTATTCATTATTGTGTTGATTTCTCAAGTTTAAAACTGTATGTTTTTCTGGAAAGAAATTCTTGGTGAATAATTGTTCTGATTATAAATTGTCTCCTGGAGAGTCAAATAATCACACACCTCTTTAGCCATGCTGGGCTCCGAGTCACAGCTATTAAACTTACATCCACCCATTTCCTCTTTGTTTAAATTCAAGGAGACTTTAATAAATGGAAAGACTTTATGCATGTGAGTATATTAGTAACACCTATAAAGAAAATCAACAGTTAAGGGTTTTATTTCTGTTGTCTGTTCTTCACCTCCGGTCTCCAGCAATCCCCGGTGGATCAGGGAAGCTAGACAGAAGACAGGTAGAACTCCTGAGATTATTGTCTCTTTTTAACACTGTGCTGTCGCTGAACTCCAGATCTGAGATCGGACCTGAATACAATTTTCCTATGCAGCTTTAATTAGTGTGTAATATGGCGGGTGATAAGCCGTATACGGCCCTTAACAGTACAGGACAAACTCCAGACTGCAGCTTTCACTAGCAGTGTTTCTCTCCTGGGTGGAGTTTAGACATCTGTGGTAGTTTCAGAATTTCATTTGGCTGATTTATGACAATTATACACTGTGCTTATATTAATAATTTTGTTATGGGTTTTGTGCAGGCATGAATTATTGTTATTAGAGGATAAATAACATGCCTTTACATAATAATGGGGAATTTGAATATTTCTGCTATCAGAGGTTTCCTCTTATTACATGCTCAGTAACCATTAAAAAAATCCTAATGCACTTCACTTTGGGTTTAGTCATGTAAGACGCATTAACATTCAGTCCTCATATTCATCTTATTGTTTATAATGATGCAGCTTGAAGTGAATTTTAAGGGGAATCTAATTTCAGAATCTTGCAGGTGATTGTAGAACTGCACAAAACAAGAAGCTTCTGTGTCTTTGCCAATATGTGTTTAAATGCAAACATAATTTATGGTAAATGGACTGCAATTATATAGCACTTTCACAGACACAATGTCCAGATTACATAGTGCCATTTACACATTCACGGCAGTGTCAGCCATGCAATGCGCCATCCAGCCTGCCGGGAGCAGCTGGGGTTCGGTGTCTTGCTCATGGACACCGCGACACTTGGTCAGGTGGAACCGGGGATTGAACCACCATCCTTCCGGTTTGTAGACAACCTACATGAACCACTGAGCCACTGAACCACTGAGTGTTTAAAGGATTACTTCACATGAAAAATGTAAAAAATAAAAAACATAATAATTATTATTATTTACTCAAACCTGAATGGCTTTCTTTTATACTCCAAAAGCAGGTATGTAAGGTATTCCAGATTGGATGGTTTGGGAATTAATTTTTCAGATTAATTTTGTGAACTGAATCAACCAATGTATTAAAAGAATGCAGAATATTCAAAAGAATAATTAATTCACAAACCAAATACCTTTAACATGTATATTTTCAATAATAAATGTAGTATCCTTCTCTTTTCACTTGCACCTAAATGAATTAAGAAAATTACTTTCTAGTCTTTATATACAACATCCTACAAAACTCTCAGTAAGTTGACATAATCATCTTTTTTTTTACCTCCAAAGATTATTCTCTTTGAATTTATTTCATCTGAAAAGCTTGCATTGACTCATTTCTGTTGCAGTACTGTACATTTACAAAAGACTAAAATCGAAAAAGGCAAGCAGCTGTTCTTCTCTATCAATCATGTCTTTTCACCTCCATTTATCTCTTTGCCTTATTAAAATGGTCCTCATAGTCTGAATGTCTCTACTTATACCAATAATCGACAATGACTATGTTTACCTGTACATTTTTCAGTAAATTAAAAAAAAATGTAAATACCCTGCAGGCTGATGAAAATATGTACTGTACATTGGTAAAATGCATTACATCTACTCCAAACAGAGCTTCAGTGCACGCTAAATGCGGCATTTAGTGTCGACGCTCCCGTAACAGCGAGACACTTTTGAGCGCTGTCAGAGGTCTTGTCGCAGAAAGCGGCTGAGAAAACTGAAGTTAGAAAACTCAGCGTGAGACCCCAGTGTGTAACTGCAGCGTTTGACTTTCTAACATATCTAAAAATATATGTCTTGGTTGGTGTAGAGTTCATGATTATGATTGCTTGACTTTCTGGCAGGGGAAATGTTGTTTTGCAACAGTGTACTCAGACAAGGTCGGTTTAAAAATGGTGCGCATGACATGTCTACAACAGGACGTTTTAGCCATAGCTTCCATTTGTGAACATGACACGATCAAATGTGTCTTTTTGAGAGAAAACCGTTGGTCCCTTCATCTGCCCATCACATGCCACTTAAAGCCATGAGCTCAATACTCAATTCAGACCAGCTAAAGGACAGAGTTTTCTCTCTGCTTAAGATAAGAGACCTGAAAAGAATATAGGCTATATATGATTATGTGTACAAGTATGCAACTTGACAAAAAAAAATCCTGAGGAGCATTAATAAAATAGGTAAATGCATCTGATAACTAAAAATACACATCGTAGAGTAGTATAATTGTCCTTTTTTTTAATGGTGGATGATTTCTTATTGCCCGGATGGAATATTCAGTGGTGGTCTTTTCTTTGTATGTGGATTAGTTTTCATCAGCACCAGGGAAGAGCAGAAAGGAAGGAAGGAGAAAGCTGGAGCTGGTTCTTAACCTTTCTCTAAGTAACCGCTGCCTTCTGGGGATTTAGACTTTGATGCCAAGCGAGCGTCTCCCCAGAATGTCATCCCTAATTGCCTCCCGAATCCATCTCACTCTGTGCTCAACTTGCCAGCCTGTGTGGAGATGTGGGCTTTGCCACAGGCTAGCCCGTCTTCCGCGGATGCTGGATGTGAATCTTTGTAGACGAACATGAAACAGCAGTCACTCAGCAGCAAGAAGAATTGTTAATACCTCAAACAATGTTCACAATTTTTTCTATGAACTGATGCCTAGTCAAGTAAAAACACCTTTTCTAGCTTTGTGTTTTTCCAGTGTTACTTCACGAGCAGTTCAACAACAGCTTTGTCTAGTTGTAGGGAGACATGTTTTCTTTTGCTCAACTTTAAAGTGTTTCGTCAAGCTTTCGTAATGATTGAAGCTTGTGCACATTTGTGTGATCCATGTGTGAGGCTTAGTGAAATGGTTTAGGCAAAATTACAATATTATGCGGACAAAAGCCGATTAATCCATCCAAAATACATCCATCCAAATACAAAAAGAATGGTGCAATAATCGAGAAAGAGACTAAATGCTCAGAATTGCTATGCAGAACACTGGGGCTAGACTGAGGCTATGCTCAGCATGAATATGGGAACAGAGGATTGAAATAAACTACTCTTACTTTTGTTGTAGCATAGAATGCAAGTAATTACCGATGTGATTTTTAATCTCTTTCAGGCTTTTCAAAGGTTTCAGCATTTTTTTGTTTTGGATTTAAAAAGCAAAAAAATAAACTTTACTTGCAAAATGACAACTATAAACCTATTTAGTGAATCATGTGACGTGATTGAGCTCAATTTAAAATTTTCTACATGACAACAAACCTCCATTTAAATTCTACAAACAGGGAGTGGGCATAATTTACAGGCGTAATCACATCAAGTTAATATAATCAATTAAATAAAGTCAATAATTAAACCCAATGATCGATCCATGTTGTTCTCATCTGCCCAAATGCCCATTTTTTCCCAAAAACATTGTCCTCATTTAGAGAAATATATTGGGTTTCCCCTGAACCCAGTATTTATTGGTCATTTGGCTTCCTGTGAGAGAAACAAGATGGGCATACATAATTCTCATCCTCTTGTGATGCCTATTGTCTGTCAGTCTAATTTAATTCCCTATTAAATTGAGTGACGGTGGGCACTAAATGAATCAGCTCAGGTTCAGACTCTCTCTACCTCATCTCACCGTTCGCCAGCAGACTCATTAAATCAGTCAAACCTCCGGCCTCGTTCGACCAACCTCTTCCACCACACTTATGACTTTAATGAACACTGCTTGCATGAGAGAACACTCTGATAAACAACTATGTTCAGAAGAGATCAACTTGAGTGATAGATTGTTTCCAACCCAGTGCAGCAATATGAACATTGCAGGAAATATACATAGTTACTCCAATATCAGGGATTTATTTTTTCAATTGACGTTTTTATTTGGCTCTGCTGTATTCATAGCAGCTTCTTTGGAAAGTTGCATTTCTTATTTAATGAATAATCTCATATACAGATTGTATATATTGTATGTATGTGTATATATATATATCTATTATATCTATATATATATAATTATCTACGTCTCCAGCCCTCAATTAACATTCCTCCTCTGTGGTATTGCTTTGGCTTTCGGTGGGCCTGGCTGGATTGAGTTCATCAGATTTCATTACACAGATCGCTGTGACTGTCAGAATTAACACCTTGTTATCGGCCATGACAACCAGTAATGAGTTAGAGAAAGAAGTCTGCCTTCAATATGACAAAGACAGCCAAATCCAATTCCATGCTGTTTATGTAGTCAACATATCTCTTTGCACATATAGATGTTTGTTCATTTATTTTCACCAATACCTCAAGTTTTCATTTTACGGACATGGACACACACCCTTGATTACCTTTATTTCATTTAGTACATTTTGTATTCTGTGTATTTTGTATTACATTGTGCATGAACTAGCTCTTACACTTGGTAATTGTTTTAAACCACCCCTGCTTCATTTGACTGGATTTGAAAGGCTTGACTTCACTTGAGTTCAGTGACAAATGTTCATTATGTTCAACCAAAGGATTGTTTTACTCTGCGTAACTTTTAACAGACGAGCTAAATTCAAACTGTAAAAAATCATCTTTGCATAATGTGTTGCTGTGTGGTACAATTGAAAGCGGATATAAGTGTTTTATTAGGATAAGGCCTGTTGTACTGTAAATGAGAGCAAGAATAATTGTAACACTCAATAAATTAAATCCTCTACCTTTTAGATTTGCTGTAATATGGTAAAGTGTGCAGTAGATTTTATGATCTTATTTGCAAATATTTACTTTCCATATTTTTCTGTGCATTTGCCAATATTCTTATGCCACTATTAAAGCCCCATATATGTATATGTATGTCTATATATATATAGACCTTCTGCAGCAGTGAAACAAGCGCACAGCCATCTTAATACTTTTTTTTTGTTTGAGCTTCTGTTTTTTGCGTTAGCTCTGTATATTTATGGCATCACTGTCTAAGAGTAGCCTACTTATATTAGCTGGTGAAGAGGATTTACTTTACTAATTAATGAAAGTTATCATGAGCATTGTAATGTAGGAAGCATGGTGTCATAGCAAATGTCAGTAGACCGGGAAAATTTGAGTTCATTCAGAAATCCTTAAGATCTTGACTGCGTCCGAAAACTGATTAATGCCGTCCTTAAGGCATCAAGGCCCTTCCAATGTTAGTTTCACTGCCTGTCTCCTGAGATACCATCATCTGATCAATTTTTGAAGGCATATATGTATCTTTTACTGCCTTTGATATACCACAATCATGTGCTATCCATTCTGTGATAGTTGAGCTAGAAAAATAAAGATGCCGTCTGAAAGTTGCGGTTGATGGTCAGTTTTTGAGTAAATGTACGTTTTTGACCAACGGTTTGCACTTTTGATGTCATTTTTAGTGAGAATTTACTATTGTAGTCATTAAATATTCCCCTAATTTTCACCAAAGCTCACTCAATATTACTGTGGATCATTAAACTTTCTCATAAGTCTGTCCGAAATCAGTTTCCTTGGGTACCTTCGTGCGCAAACATTGCCTGCAAAGTTATTGCCTGATAGGGCGGCGAAGCTACAAGTCAGCTGCCTTTAGGTATTCAGACGCAAGCCCTCGCCGTCATGCTTTGGAAATGCAAACCAGAAGACAGAACCCAACGAATGCAGAGCTGAAATGGGGCAGTGCTACATAAGGTCTATTGAAGATGTTTTTCATTGACTAACAGTGCACATAATACAACAATTAAATACAGTAATTCACATTATAGAGTTTATTACCTACGGCATTTACACGTACACAGCATGGGTGCGATGATTGTAAATGTCTTGTGTGAACGTTTTATTGTTTTTGACTTTATGAAAAATCAGATGTTATCAATTGAAATTAGACAAAAATGAGGCAATAGATTTAGTCTACACATTTTCTGGAAAAAATAAGCAAAACAACTATGTGCTATACCTGACACATTCCCAGTATCCATGGCATACTGAAGACTGTAATAAAAATTTGTTTTATTTTTTTCTTTGCCAGTGCTACTGACAATGGAGCTTTAGTAGAAATTATTTTAAATCTTCTTACAGAAACAATGATGCTGAGGCAGGTCAAACAATTGTGCGGAAACTGAGGATTATGAGGTATAAAAAAGATGGCTTATTTAACGGCTTATGATATTGACCAGAGACATTGTTAGTAGGGGGAGAAACAGGAGTCAGTTTATTACACGAAACAAATAAGGGGTTTGCATTACGCTAATGAAGTCCTTACCAACTCTCAGGGCCATGTGGAACAAAACATCAGTGACAGAGTCAGACTTCTGCCGCTCTATAAAAAAACTAAATATAAGATATCTGACCTTTGGTGTAATGTGTTTAGTGCTATTAAATTAGGCTAGACATTCCCTCTCTGTTTCATACTCTCCTTCTTTCTGTCTCATACAAAGGGCAATTGACTTAATTTACTGCTCTCATTTGTCAGGAGAGTGTTCTCCATTAAGACTGTTTATAGTGCAGTGCTGAAACATTTAAAGATGAATAGGAGAAGCACACTGGAGGAAATAGTCTTATCCATTTATCTCGTAGCACGTGGCATTAAAGGTGTCACCAAGGTAAACATGTTAGGAAAACAAATGACTCATTGGATACTACACAACAGCTAAATCTATACAGTGCCACATAGTTAGTGAAGGTCATAACATAAAAAACTGTTTGGGATTATGGGGAGGATGTGAAATAGATTTCGAATAAACAACATGGACACTTTGTGGGTGACACAAAGCCATTCAAATGCATGGCCTTTCATGGCCAGCATTCTGTGGAATTTTGCACTGTTGAATCAATACTCACAATTGAAGTTAGTTTCAGAAGCCTTTGAAATATTTAAATCAAGCAAGTATTCTGTTACCTGTACAAGGAATATGGTGGTGCATGATACGAGGCTCTGCCCACAAGCAGTGATGTCATACATGAAAGTGTGTAACAGGGTCAATCTTTCATTGTTTTTTTTCCTTATTTCTCATTGTTCTGCTCCATTTATGTTTGTTTTTTATCTTCATTTTCATTTCTGACGTTTTAAAATCTCAAGCATGGCAGTTCATGAGCTTTGCCGTCTTGGTGTTTGGGGAAAGGGCATGATGTGTGAATTGGGTTAATTGTGTATTTTCTGTGTGTGTTCTGGGTCCTGCTGGGTAATCAGAATGGTCAGCGATCAAAATAATGATTTTGAAGATGTTGAAAATGATAGTTTTGATTATATGTTTGAGATTGCGAATATGAGCCAGATGCTGAATGTACTGGGAAATGAGCAGATGGTAGTGATGATGGTATAAAACATCTGCTCAAACGGAACCCAAGCTCTAAAAGGTAATAAAATATGCTTTATTTTATTCTTCTATAATTGTACTTCTAATATCAGTTTTTTTTTATATTAATATAATACCAGAGAGTTTTATATTATAGCGACAGGTAGATCCACCCGTGTTATATATAGATCCGGGTTGCTAAAGTAAATAATAATAATTATTAGCGAAACATTTGTGAATTTAAGGGTTAACGTTAAATTCTGATGTTAAATTGTTTTATATTGTTCTATATTGTTCTATAGTCCATACAGTGAATGAATGAATGAATTTATTTTATTTTGAGCAATATAGTGACATATAACAAAGGCAATAAGAAGCATTTAATTATTAACAACATAAATCAGTCAATTGCTCGAAACGGAGTAACTTTTTTTTCTGAAATTTAACTGATGTAATTGTATTAAATACAGTAATCCCTTACTTGACTTTTTCAAGGGAAAAGTAATTAATTACAGAAATTAATTACTTAGTAATGCATTACACCCAACACTGGTAACATCCAGGACAACAGGGAAGGATAACCTCACCTGTCAATCAACCATTGCATTAAAAAAAGAAACAGGTTAGAAAAGCACCAAAAAACAAACATACATGTATAGATCATGAAGGACATCTGAAGAAGTTTAATAATAACTGCAAGTAAACATTTTTAGAAGTAAGATAAAAATGTGTTTATTTAAAAGCAACTGTCGCAGAGGCAAACGCGCAGTGATAAAACTGAGTAAATGATCCAAAAGAAAGTGATGCTGACATTTACCTGCACCCACATAATATTTAAAGTTCTGTACTAATTCTTCATTTTTATTCTTTTTTTTACAGGAAGAGGAAGAGAGACACAAATGCAAAGTAGCCAGAGGACACACACAAAAAGCTTGCCAAATGTTTGACTGATTTTTTATAGTTTCTAAATATTTGAAAGAGTATACCTATAACTATCTATTTCTTTGCTATATTAAGGTGTAAAGTGGTGCTCGGTGAGAAAATCAGAATTAATAGCTTGACTCTGAAATTCTGTGTTATTCTCAATGCAGAGCATTGAAGCACATAATTAGATCATTTGAACAGAGATTTACTGGGTTATGTTAAAACTGAAACATATTTTTTTTTTTAATGCCATATCATTTTTAATGCTTCTTACAGAGTGAGAATTTAAGATTTTATTTTGTGTTTGATCTCCTTGCCTCTTCACGCAGGGTCGGTCTGGAAAAGGACAATTAGATCCTCACGTTTCATCATGACGGCAATTTGAGACACATTAAAATGCAGATGGCTGTTCTGTCACCAGTAATAGGAAGCACTTAAGGGTGTGAGAAATTAATGACAGCTTATCTCAGATGAGTTACAGCTCACCAAAGGCATCCGTCTTAAATATGATAGATGGAGCATGCAGATGCCGAATTATAAATTCCACCTCAGGAACTCAGAGTGACATAACTGCTAATGGCCAAGTTTGTTGTTTCTTGTTTGTGTATGCTAATGTAGTATAATCATTATGATCTCATAATTTTTATCTGTAATTTCATGCCCAAATTATGCAATGTTAATGTATAAGTAAAGCACAAGAATCCATCATAAAATGCAGAGCAAATTCATTTGACTGAATTGCATGAAATTTAAATTAACCATGAGAACCTGCTTAGAAAAATGACATCAGTTTGATGTGAGTATATATTTGAAACGTCTCGGTTACGTATGTAACCCTCGTTCCCTGAGTAGGGAACGGAGACGTTACGTCGGATGACGACGAATGGGGTTTCGCTTAGAACACCTATCGACTTCGAGTATACAAAAACGAGCCAATGGCAAAGAAATGCCATGGGTCTGCGGAATTTGCATGATGTAACTCCGCCCCACCTCGTGGGTATAAAGGAGGACGCCGGCAACATGCAGTTATGTTTCTTCGCTGTGGAGCCAAGACTGAGCTCAGACGATCCCCGCGGTACAGCGGAAGTGGCAGGACGACGTAACGTCTCCGTTCCCTACTCAGGGAACGAGGGTTACATACGTAACCAAGACGTTCCCTTTCGTTGTCACTCCGAGTTACGTCGGATGACGACGAATGGGGTTATCAGTCTAATCACGCCACCTTCACAGCTGTCTTCCAGTGCCCTGCGTAAATCTGAGCCCTTGTAAGACTTGTAAGGACGAAGGACTCCTATTTAGCACAGGAATACCAAGGTACACTGGGAAGCATATCCCATAGTTAGAGGAAATATGCAATTAACACAAACCCAGAGGGGGGGGGGGGGCATTTGGGAATACACATATGACCCGAAGGAAACATATCGAGAATACTGAGGTGTCCAGCCGCAGGAGGAATATTTCAACCTCAGGGGTGGCAAGGTGACTTGCCAAGGGAAAGACACATGCTCAGAGAGGCTTACAGTGGAAATACACGTGTGGGGGTAGCTCCGGGGAGGGACCATGCACACGGGAGGCACCTAGCCGACGCACAGGCAATAGACACTGGCGCTAGCATCAGGGGTGCTGGAGGAACTCAGGGCTTGCGGAAAGCTTACCTGAGGAAATATCGCACGTATCCAGTCCGTGGAGTGGAATGGCGAGCAAGCGAAGACACCTGAGCGGGTCCAGTACTAGCTAGTTGAAGCGAGTACATGAGAGGACACAGGCTCCACTCGGAGATTGTAGAATCTGGCGAATGTGTTAGGTGTCGCCCAGCCTGCAGCTCTGCAGATGTCTGTTAGCGAGGCGCCATGTGCTAGAGCCCAAGAGGATGCCACACTCCGGGTGGAGTGAGCAGTCACACCAAGGGGGCACGGACGACCTTGCTGCTGGTATGCCAAAGCAATGGTGTCCACTATCCAGTGAGACAACCTCTGCTTGGAGAGAGCCTTTCCCTTCAGCTTCCCACCATAACAGACAAAGAGCTGGTCTGAGGTCCTGAAACACTGCGTCCTGTCTACATAGGCGCGGAGAGCGCGTACTGGACAGAGCAGTGCCAAGGCTGGGTCTGCCTCCTCCAAGGGCAACGCTTGCAGGTTCACCACCTGGTCCTGGAAGGGAGTGGTAGGAACCTTGGGCACATATCCAAGCCGGGGTCTCAGGATCACGTGAGAGTAAGCCGGCCCGAATTCCAGGCACACTTCGTCAACGGAGAATGCTTGCAGGTCCCTGACCCTCTTGAGAGAGGCCAATGCAACCAGGAGCGCTGTCTTCATTGACAGGAACTTAAGCTCCACTGATTGCAGAGGCTCAAAGGGAGCACTCTGCAGGGCAGTTAGAACCACTGCGAGGTCCCAAGAGGGAACGAGAGGAGAGCGAGGAGGATTCAGTCTCCTCGCTCCCCTCAAGAACCTGACGATCAGGTCGTGCTTCCCTAAAGATTTACCTTCCACCAAGTCATGGTGTGCAGCAATAGCGGCAACATAAACGTTGAGGGTGGAGGGAGACAGCCTTCGCTCCAACCCATCTTGAAGGAAGGAAAGCACGAGACTGACCGAACACCTCCGGGGGTCTTTTCGGCGAGAAGAGCACCAGTTGACGAAGAGATTCCACTTCAACGCGTAGGCGTGTCTCGTGGACGACGCTCTAGCGGAAGTGATGGTAGCCACCACCGCTGGTGGTAGGGTACTCAAACCTGCCTCGTCCCGTCCAGGAGCCACACGTGGAGGTTCCAAGATCGGGACGAGGGTGCCACAGGGTGCCCCGTTCCTGAGAAAATAGGTCCTTCCTCAGAGGAATTGGCCAAGGAGGTGCTGTCGCGAGGAGCACCAGTTCGGAGAACCAAGTCCGGGTGGGCCAGTACGGCGCAACCAGAAGGACCTGCTCCTCGTCCTCCTTGACCTTGAGCAAAACCTGCGCAAGAAGGCTCACTGGGGGAAACGCATATTTGCGGCCCCGCGGCCAGCTGTGCGCCAGAGCATCCGTGCCGAGCGTGCCCTCGGTCAGGGAATAATACTGGTCGCAATGGGTTGAGTCGTGGGAGGCAAACAGATCTATCTGTGCGTCCCCAAACTGGTCCCAAATCAGCTGAACCGCCTGGGGATGGAGTCACCATTCTCCGGGGAGGGCTGAAGCCGTGAGAGCTCGTCGGCTGCACAGTTCAGGGCTCTGGGAATGTAAATGGCTCGAAGGGACCTCAGATGCTTCTGACTCCATAAGAGGAGGTGGCGAGCGAGTTGCGACATACGGTGGGAGCATAGACCACCTTGATGGTTGATGTACGCTACAGTGGCGGTATTGTCTGATCGGACTAGTACGTGTTGACCCTTGAGCAGCGCCCGAAAGCGGTGCAGGGCAAGGCGTACTGCCAGCAACTCCGGGAGGCAATTGACATGCCATAGGCGCTGGGGTCCTGTCCAGGAGCCCGCGGCAGCATGTCCATTGCACATGGTGCCCCAGCCCGTGGTGGAGGCATCTGTTGAGACAACAACATGCAGGGGAAACTCGTTCCAGGGGGACACCTGCCCTGAGAAAACCGAGGTTCGACCACGGGTGAAGGTCTGACGGCAGGTCGGAGTAACTGATACTTGGAGCGTGCCTTGTTGCCATGCCCACCTCAGGACTTGGTCGCGTAGCCAAAGCTGAAGCAGTCTTATATGAAGCAATCTGAGCGGCGTCACCGCGGCTGCAGATGCCATATGCCCCAGGAGCCTCTGAAAATGTTTCAGTGGAACCGCACTCTTGCCCTGAATCTGTCTCAGACAAGTCAGCAGTGACTGCGCGCGCTCGCTCGTAAGCTGCGCGGACATGGCGACCGAGTCGATGCCCATACCGAGAAAAGAGATCCTCTGCACGGGGCAAAGTTTGCTCTTCTCCCAGTTGACCCGAAGGCCCAGAGGAGCTAGGTACCGGAGCACAAGGTCCCTGTGTTCGCAAACCTGGTCTCGAGAGTGAGCTAGGATAAGCCAGTCATCGAGAGAGTTCAGGATGCGAACCCCGTGAACCCTAAGGGGAACAAGGGTTGCCTCGACGACCTACGTGAAGACGCGAGGAGACAGGGCTACCCCGAAAGGGAGGACCGCGTACTGGTATGCCTGCCCCTCGAAAACAAACCGGAGGAACGGTCTGTGTCGAGGAAGAATAGAGACATGAAAGTAGGCGTCCTTCTGGTCGATCGCTGCAAACCAATCCTGGGGCCGAACACATTCGAAAATGCGTTTGGCGCTGAGCATCTTGAACGGCATCCTGTGAAGGGAGCGGTTCAGCACGCGCAAGTCCAGGATCAGTTGTAACCCACCGGTTTTCTTGGGGACAATGAAGTAAGGGCTGTGGAAGCCGGACCTCATTCGCCAGCAGGGTGGCAATCTCTGCTCTTATGATTGGGGCATTGCCACCGACCAGTGTGGAGCGGACTCCCCTGTAGTGGGGAGGAGACCGTGCGAACTGAATCGCATAGCCGAGCCGATGGTTCGCGCGACCCAGCGAAACAGACAGGGAAGCTCTAGGCAGGCTCCCAAGAAGTGTGCCAGCGGAGTCAACGAACCACCGACGTCCCCTCGGTGGTGCAGCGAAGCGGAATGACCGGCCCAGAGGTGGACGGCATAGCGGCCCAGAGTGGGGGCACGGTCATAACCGCACCCTGACAGAGGAGGTCAGGGAAGGACCAGCGTTCCGCGGGGGCCTGCTCTGCCAGGGGTCTGGCGACAGAGGGGGATGAGAGCGGTACGGTCCAGGGACGGCACACACTGTCATCCGGCTCTGAGACAGAGGGGGACGAGGGGTGCACGGCTCGGAGGCTGCGCACCGTGTCGTCCGGAACTCTGTATGCTCAGAGACGAGAGAGTCAGTTCTTTCTGAATAAGGATTCTTCCCAAGCCCTCCACCGGGGAAAGGAGTGGCCCTGCTACCAACTCCTGGAAAGAACTGAGTCCCATCTCTGAGCAGCCCATCTCAAAAGTGCCGCTTGACCCGGCATTTAGCAGGCGGGCGGGGCTAGAGAGGGCTGAGGCATCCCCCCACGGTCTTCCAAACCCAGCGCGGGTGAACGGGCGGGGTTGGAACCGTGGGAGGGCGCCTTCGGCGGTTGGCAGACTGAGGGACCTGAGCGGACGGCGGGGCCGTCGGCAGAATAACCTCAATCTGCTCCCGGAAGGTTGAGAACTGTTGGGCAGAAGTACTCAACCGCACCGCCGAAGAGGCCGACCTGGGATATGGGGGTGTCGAGCAGACGAGTCCGCCGACATCCTGCACATCAGACCGGTCAGCCCCAGAGTGGTAAACATCACCTGACTCAGAGAGCGCACGGCCACCTTCATCGCTCGGAGAGCAAGGTCAGTGGTGGCGCACTTTTGGTAGCTCATTAAAGAGCCTAAAGTCAGTCCCGCCCTCATGCATAACCATGAGCATCTGGGTCAGGTAGACCACAGAACGGTCATGAGATGCAGTGAGGCGGCTGCCTGTCCTGTGGCACTATAGGATTTCGCCACAGATTAGTGTAGACGAAAAGAACTACAGGCTTCGGACGGGTACTTAGGATTGAGCCAGGAAGCACTCTGAGGACACAGTAGCATCGCAACAGGGCGTTCAACCGGGGGGACCCCAGTGTACCCATGGGCAGCAGCCCCGTTGAGGGGGGAAAGGCGGATGAGACCAACGAGCGGTCCTGAGAAGACACGGGGGTCTTTCAGGACGTCAAGATCTCATCATGCACGTCCGGGAAGAAAGATATTGGGGTTTGCCGTGGACGCGGGTCGGCGGCCTGACCCAAAAACCAATCGTCCCAGGAAAGCATGGCCGTCATCTCCGGATCAGACTCAGGCACAGCCATAGCACACCAGAAGGTGGCAGCTGTGACGAGTCGTCACTTCCAGAAGAATAAAGCCCACCTAGTGATGCTTCTACAGACATAGCACCATCCTCTGTAGCTTTCAAATGAAAACACACGGGCCACCAGAAGAAAGACTCGTGGAATCACCTGATCGCTAGCGGGCACCGTCATTGAAGAGGGGGGCTGGGGTCACGGACACAGAGTCGGCGCCTTGTTCCAGACCATCACCCTCAGGTCACCCTGGCCACCAGCCGAAAATCGGGGGGTGGATGAGGGGACTCTCACTCTTGCGAGTTCACCGAGTCTCGACCTAAATGACGCGATGATCATGTTCCCACAGAGAGAACATGAATCACCCACGAGTGCTGTACAAGCATGATCAAAGCCCAAACACACTAGACAGCGCTCGTGCCCATCAGAGTCCGATACCAATCTGCCGCAACCACTTTTTTTTTAAATGCACGGGCGAGCCGTCTTTAAAAAGACGTGCCGCGTGCGAGCTCTTTTATGAGAGGAGAAAAAAAACTCTGCGATGTTGAAGCGAGCAGGGAGAAACACACTCACTGGCAGATCACTGCACAGATCAGCAGGCAATGTGAACTCGCTGCAGATCGCCGTCACACCAACACCGGAGAGAATGGCTGGTCTCGTAGAGCGAAGTCATAAATGGCTGTGGAGTGAAGAGATACTCTTGGCTCCGAAGCGAAAACATAACTGCATGTTGCCGGCGTCCTCGTTTTATACCCACGAGGTGGGGCGGAGTTACGTCCGCAGACCCATGGCATTTCTTTGCCATTGGCTCGTTTTTGTATACTCGAAGTCGATAGGTGTTCTAAGCGAAACCCCATTCGTCGTCATCCGACGTAACTCGGAGTGACAATGAAAGGGAACGAGAGTTCTTTGAGGAATAATTTTGCTACAATCCCCACTGAGACTTCCCAAAAGCAAACACTATTTTAATAAGGTTAGCCAAAGAAAATAGTTATCCAAAAACCACCACTGGTATTTCAAAGCTCACAAAAGTGTGTGCTAAATGATGCCTGAATACCACAAAGCTCACAATTATTCTTCTATTAGCGTATCCTAATTGAAATTTGGCCCATTTCTTTGGCCTGCGATACAAATTCTTCAGACATTTCATGATATCTGCAGTGTTATTTATATTTCTTCGGTAATTAAAGACAATTTTAGATTGTACACAATAGGCACCTTTAATATCTTAAAAGGTGATGCTGAGGGGAAGACAATGTGCTCTGATATGTGCATCTGTTGATAAAGGAAGACTGGTGTGTCAAGCCTTCTGTCAATCTATTCTAGAATTTTTCTCATTATTGTCTTACATCTGGTATCAATGGCACAAGGCCAGACACACACACACACACACACACACACACACACACACACACACACACACACCCCAGGGAGAGACATAAGCAGTGAGCTTATCAAACCACTAAAGCTTCTGCCAAACTAGTTCTGCATATAAAATAATAACTGAGGCAAGTTTACTCAAAATTAGTGTCTTATTTTGCACACTATTTCACAAAAAATACCTGCGACTTAATTACGAACCACTAAAGTATCTTGCCATAAGATTGGCACTTGCAGCATGCAACATGTGTTGGAGCCCAAACAATAGCATTGGAAACCTTTGACTTTCATTGAATGGACAAAAGAAAAAAAAACCTTTGAGGCATTTTTGTGTCCGACTCAAGAAAAAAACGTTATACAGGTTTGAATGAGATGAGAGTGAGAACATGATGGCAGAATTATCAGAATGACAGAAGTCTTGTAAATCATATAAACATTCAACTTCAACATTTTTAATTAAAGGATTGTTGTAACCAGTTTGGCTCTTGTTGATCTTTACAAAAAGAAACAAAAAAAATGTGTTCAGTGTGCACAATATTGTATATCTCAGAAACCAATATTTGCATGTGAGACAAATCCTAGGAAGCCAGTTCTTATCTCATCTTCCAGTTGTTTCTGCACACTCTGAAGCAGGATCATATCACACTGCTGTTTATATATGTGCCACAATTCTCAGGATCACAGGGCAAGGAGAAGAGTGTGAAGAGCGAGTCACCTGCTTCTGTTTGTTCAGTATGCTTGTTTGAGATTTAGGCTTTAACCAGTGGACATCATATGTGCATTTCAAAGCAAAACAGGTGAGAAAACATTCCACCAGTGTGTTTTGTTTTCACACCACAGAACATTTTACAATCTATCCAAAAATTAATGGCTAAATAAATTAAATTAATTCAGAAATGAATTAAAAAACATGTTCATCACAGACGTGTTATCAAGTCATTGCATGTCTGAATAGAGTAACTGATACGACAAAGAAATCAAAGTCAAGTCTCTGCATGCATTGTTGCTTATATATATATATATATATATATATATATATATATATATATATATATATATATATATATATATATATATATGGTGAGCATGATTTCACCAAGTGCAACATGTTCCTGGAACAACATTCCAAGCAACCTATCAGATTTGAGTGACAAGTTTACAAGTTTAGGGATAGGGCCTACGTTATGGGCAGGGTTAGGATTAGGGATAAGGATGTTGTTCCAGGATCATCAAAATATCCGGGACATGTCTTACTTGGCAAAATCATGGTGACCCTGTTTAAATATAGCATTGTACTCAGGGAAGGAGGAGGCGGGCGTTTAAACACTTCAATAATAAAATAAACAAACCCAACAGTAAAAGCAGCAGCCCCTCACGGGAGACTAGCACACACACATAAACAAAACATAACGTAAATGTCCAGGCCTGGTCCTCTCTCGTCCTTCACTGTCATCACTCCTCCGCGAGACATTCGAGACCGCTGATTAATAATCACTCCACTGTTCTCACAGCTCTCGGCCCGCCCTGCTTGCCACAATATATACCTGATAAAACAGCTTTTGTAATGTTAAAAATGAAACAAAGATAAATCATATCAGAACCTTGCAACCTATGCAATGCCACGGAAAACCAAAGTGACACATTTCAGGGGGGAAAAAAAGAAAATGAACCTTAAAACAATGTAACTGCATAAATGTGCACACCCCTGAACTAATACTTAGTTGAAGCAGCCTTTGATTATATTACAGTCTGTTTGGATAGGAGTCTATCAGCTTGGCACATCTTGACTTGGGAGTATTTTCCCACTCTTCTTTGCAAATACATTCCGGATCTAGATCTGTTAAACTGCAAGGCTAATTTAACTTATGCATGCATTGTTGTTTGCTTTAAACACACACACGCATTCCTGTGCATCTAACTTTGTGAGGACATTCATTAACACAATGCAATCTGTATCTCCTTAGCCTAACCCTACCCATCACAACTAAGTGTCAAACCCAAAACCTTACCCTAAACCTACCCTTAAACTAACTATAAACCTGATCCCTAAAACCAAGACTTGAACCTCAAACAGGCCTTTAAAGGGGTATCAGAAAGTAAGGACTGTCCAACATGTCCTCACTTGAATCTCTTTGTCCTCACTCTGATGGTTTAAAACTCAAACCGGTCCTCACAAATGTTGTTTTTTGTTTTAAGCGGACATTCAATAGACATGATTTTCTTTTAGTGTACAAACTGTGTATTCTATATACTAGCACTGTATTATCACTTTTTAAGATTTCTCAGGAATATATATGGCATTAAATGTATCTTCTCCTAAAAACAAATAACAATTTTGTGCTCCTGTTAATAAAACATAATACAGGACAAACAAGCAAGTGCTGTAATCCTTGGTCCAGCAGATGGCTGTAGGGTTAGGCATTTGAATGCTAATGTCCCCCTGGTCCACTTCAAGCTTCTCTCAGTCACGGCTCAGTTCTGCTCCTCCCTTCTAGATGGACCTTCCCACACAAGTTGTTTGCTCAGGATTGTCACATCTCCTTGAGTCTTCTGGCCCAAGTTCTTGTACCTCAGCACAGCACAGAGCCTCCTAGTCATGGATTGTCGAGGAGAGTAACAACATCAGCGCTGCTTTTAGCATCTGCAGTAAATGCTGTTTCCTCATAGGTTAAAACACAGAACACAGCCTGTAAATAGTTTCACTGAGGTGTACATCAATATCCACAGTGGCTGATATCGATTTAACATGTCTGGTGTAAAGGTGAGAGAAAGGCTTGGACATTTCAGCATCTCAGTCTCCATCTCATGCACACAAGAAGGTGAAGAATAGCTGTGTTTGCTGACCTCACACATCAAGCTCTTGTATCTGTTGATTTTGCAGTTTCTCGTCAGCAATGCTGCATTAAGTATTAACTAGTCTCTTGCTGTTTTCCAGTAGCTGAAAAGCACATCTGCCCAAGAAGCTGCAGTTTGGGGGAGAAGGGTTGACTAATGCACCTATCTTGTGCTCTCCTGCGCTCTTTAAATGGTTGACAAGATGAATCACATCATTCTCTGTGCAGCACTCTAAATGAAAAGCAGGTTTAATTTCATGAGGCCAGGGGAGAACGGCTCTAAAAGTGACTCTCACTGCATAGGAAATGGAACATTATGCTTCATTTTAAACGTCTGGAATCCCTTCCTGGAAACAGCTTCACTGCATGTTCTTCTGTTTTCCTGCTCTATGTATGAGGTTTGTAGTAGTCATTTTCCAGGTCAAATACAACTTATGCAGTTGATTGCACAATAAATAATTTTGACATGTTTCTCAGTTTCAAAGTATTCCAGAGTAGATAGATCTATAAGTAGATATGGGAAGCTCAAATTTGTTAAAGCAACACTATGGAACATTTTTTACCTTAAAATAACAGATAAAAATAACAGAAATAAAGTTTCCAAAATCTTATCAGTGGTTCATCAAGTCGTATCAGGGTGAAAGGCACTTCTGCCTTCGCTTTGCGGCCCTATATCTGCTATAAACACACTATGCAAGTTTGCCAGATCGGGTCGCGTTTCTGTAGTCCATAAGAAAACTACAAATTTGACTTGATTTACGTCAAGCGCTACAATAGTCATTATTTAGTTTTTCTTCGTTTCTGATGTCGCAAAACATCATACTTTCATGAAATCATGTAACATACCCTTGTCTGTGGACTAGTTCATTCTAAAGCCGGTGCTGGATAAACAGAGCGTGCGACGGTTGGCTTAAATATTTACGACAGCGGTAATGGACTATTTTGTTTACAACCAGTAGGGCGACCGAAGAGGAAAAGCTCCATGGTGTTGCTTTAAAGCACTTCATTCTCATTTGAAGTAGAACTTCTTTTCTAGGTGTATCTGAGGGAGTTTGCTTCATCTAAATCAGTGCTGTATGGAGAGCCACATCATGTCCCCTCCTGTATGCACAGAAATGCTAAATATTGACTTCATATAATCAACATCAAATCTGGTACGTTTTGGTTCTTAAAGATGGAATACCCTACACCACTTTTTAAATATTAACTGATTTCAAAACTAAGCATAATGTGCCAACTTTCTAAATGGTTATAGAGAGGAACTGGGAATCGTACACTAAAAGACTGAGGACTACATGCTACCAGACCTTAACATCTTTCTGAACACAACAAAATCACAAAGAAACATGACAAATTAAAACTTTTAATTAACTAGCGTTGACTTATCCAGACTGCAAATCTACGCAAAAGTTGCAAATTCTAGCCTATTTCTATTAGAACCATCACAAATAAAACAAAACTGAATTACATTTCAAGCTATCAGGATTTCATAATTTTGTCCATATAAATAACAACTGCAGCAAATTGCATATTTTTCCTCAGTTTGGGTCTCTAATACCGTGTCGATCATAATTTAGAGGCCTTAGAAATTTGCACATCATATGATACAGTACTCTTTATCATTAATCATTTTTATTACAAAAAAATCTTCTTAAAGCAATCAATGGATCCAGTTGACCTGAAATAGGCGAGTTGATACCACAACCACAGTAACAAACTGGCATGGAAAAATACTTAAATTATTGGGGTACCTTTAAACTCTGACCTGAGTGAAGCCCAGATAAAATCATGCCGATGATCATGATCATACCGATAAAAGCTGAGATGGGTTTGTTAAGGGTGCTTATACTTTCAAAATACTTTGCACATGATTCAGGAAACCTGACAGTGACATTCCTCACCTATCATAAATGTCCTCAGCTTACACACAACTGCAGCCTTTGAAATCACACTTAAGACCCTCTTGATTCTTCAATTTCCAGTAGCAAATCCACCAGATTTAGTTTGGAAAGATGCATGAGGTCATCTGGTGTGATGTCATCTGGTTATGCTTGGACAGTGGGAGTTTGAAAGTCTAAAGGTGACCTGTTTAGATGTCTCTGTTTCAATATTTCCTTTCTTTTCATGTCACTGCTATGCAAGGGCATGGAGATGGTCACTAAGAAGAGCTGTCATGGAAAGAACACTTAGAGCACACGTAAGTAAAAGGTGGACTTTAAATTTGATTGGTACTTGCACAGCTGGTACATAGAACAAATACATTTTAAAATGACCATAGATAACCTTTAAAAGTGTCAAAAACAAACACTGTGCATATACACAAACTGTTACACACAAACACATTGCTGCCTGCGAGTCATCTAGGGAGCACAAGAAGTCCTTGCTTTTTGATCCAGCAACTTCATTTCCCCTTACAGCCTTGCATTTATTTGGAAACAATTATTCATTTCCGACTTCTCAAGTAACTAGCTTATACGCTGCAAACTTCACCTCCATTTCTAGTGGAGCAGAGGCACCACCAAGAGGGGAGATGTGCCATATACACGACTGACCTGCAGGACATAGTAAAGCAGACTTTATATTCATCAAAAAAATATGTTTAAAAACTTCAAGAACTAGTAGGTATTTGTCCATTTTTATTATGTCATGTATGCATATTTATTAATTTACATTGTAGTGTCTTTCTCTTCCAAATTGGGATGTTTCTCATTTGTTAACTATTGTAAAATGGGATACGTCCCATTTATAATTTCTGTAAAAGGAATTTCAACACCTTCCAATGGTTTTTTTTAACTATGCGTGTTAAATCAAAATGAAGGCCGTAACTTAGATGACATCCAAAAGGAAAAGGTTGAATCTCACCACAACTGAAAGGTTTGTCACTGCTGCCTGCTTCTACTCTCTGAGGGTTTTCGGTTTTGTCATCCGTCCATCAAACGCACCCAAGGGAAGGACAGCTGGTAAGATTCCACATCAGGCAAAGTGGAAAAAAAGACAAGTGAATGATAGCAATCACAAAAAGTCAACTATCTGTCTATTGTGGTTGCTCCAAATATTTCAAAAGAGTCATGAGAAGAGTTGACTTAGAAAAATCTGGAGTTTTCAAACTGCCAAGGACCCCAAAATATGATGATCCCATTGTGAGAGACTCCCTTCCCTTCTTTAATACATTATTTTTATATTCAAATTTTATATATATTTTTATTATTATTATTATATATGTTTTGTCATTTTTACCTACCGACTATTATGTATAAACCTGGGCTTTAAAACCATGTTTAAAACCAGGGCTGCCAATATAATTAAATTATGATGATTAATCTCATGAATCCTGACTATATTTTAGAAAGCAAAATAAAACATTAGTAATGTCAATCAGAATATGTTTAAAGAAAGTATTGTTGACCAAATATTAACTTTGTTAACTTTGACAACCCTAAAAAATAAATAATGATCATGTATTTTTCTTTCAAATTATTCATGGACCCCAAGCAATCCCTTGTGGTCTCTGACTTCAGTCCCTGCTTTATATCATCATAAACTTAATAAGGGAAAAGTAGAAACCCAACAAATATTTACAATCTGTGTAAATCTAAATAGTCTAAATAAAAATACGGCTGTACTTATGTTGGACTTGGTTTATGGATTTAAACATCAACTATCAAGGTTCATGTTTTTAATAAAGCATGTAACATGCAGTCATGTGTTTACAAATGGGCTCTGCAGAGACAAGGTGATTAATGAGACAGTGTGCTGCTAATTAGGACAGTGATTTAGTCATTAATGAGTGTGTGTTACAGCTGGAGAGAGCAGGGGGACTCTGGCTTGGTTCCTGTGTCACCTGTGTGTGTGGAGCAGAACAGGAGAGCAGCAGCAGCTGGCACATCATATAAGGTCCTGAGGTCACTGATGCAGACACATACACACCCATGAATGTAGTCATATAGTGACATCTACATGCCAAATGATTAGTTGTAAATATTATTAGTTAAATCCATTAAAGGAATAAATTACCCAAGAGTGAACTTTCAGAATTTCATCCATGCACATTAAGAAAATTGAAAATACTTCTCACAGTATTAGCATTCTCTTAATAACACATTTTGTACAAATGTGTCAGTTTCACTGCACAGCAACTAATTCTGAATAGATTTTCAAGCAAACATGAAATAATTGTTGCTTGATAAAAATGACTGCCATAATCTGCCAGCCACAGTGTTATCAGTGACCTCTGAATTAATCTCTGAATTATACCAAACAGCATGGACATTTTTCAAATCATTTTCTGGATATAAAAGGCAAAAGTTGAGAGATTGAAAAATCAGCTGGATCTTAGTGGAAGCATTCAGCAATGTACTATGAATCATGCAATTTAATAATGTCTAGCACTTAGAGCAAACAGAAGACAGACATCTGATTGGTCGTGGCGGTGGTGTTGCAACAATCTATAGAGAGATTCTTTTTTTTAGATTTATTTCTGGTGTTTTTGCTTTTATTATGACAGGAGAGTTAGTTGACAGAAAGTGGTAGAGAGAAAGAGGGATGGGGCCAGGGCTCGGACTCGGGACGTCCGAAGAATGTTAATGTAAATGTTACACTTTCAGATAAGGGAAAAACAATCTGCAATCTCTTGCTCTGGTTACCGTGTATAGACCTCCAGGATTTTCTAGAAGAGTTTGCTGGTTAGATAAAACATGAGATAAACCAAATGATGCCTTAGGAATTGCATTTACAGACTTACCAAACTCCTTTGGGGTCAAGCAAAATGTCACCTGACCCACTCAGCATTTTAATTGAATTATAGCGCACGGAACCATCATCAAGTGATGTTGTAACGTGCATATATTCTGTGTATATAACCTGCTGATATTCACCATATCGCTACATATTATCAACCTGGTAGAACAGTCATCCCAACCTCTAAAGATAGATTTACAAATAACCTGATATGTTTCAACTGCTCAATGATCCCATAAACACAAATTAACTTGCAGGATGAGCACTATCTTCTCTAGTACATTAGAAACTGTTGCACACATCAGATTAAAAAGGTTAGAGAGAAAAGTACTGCACCATGGTACAACAGTGTTACTCACGAGAGAGAAACTGGTAATCTAGAGCGCAAATGGAGAAAAACTGATTCAGGAGTCTTTAGTATCGCAAGGAAAGACAGTATGTCCCGCTATAAGAAGGCCCTAAAAGCCACCAGGGCCGAGCTTCTCCACAAACTCGTAGAAAATAACCCCAAAAATCCAAGGTTCTTATTAGCACAGTGGCTATTAACAAATGGATAGACGTCACTGAATATTCCATCACGGTTTAGTAGAATTATTTATGCACTGAGAACATCAAAAACATCAGACATGCAATTATAAGCGTTTTATGATTCAGCCTCAATTATTGCCTCTCAAGAACAATAACAGTGCTTTACAAAAGGACAGGAAGATCTAAATAAGTTATCATTGCATTCTAAACCACCAACATGTTTATTAGATCCAATGCCCACTAAATTACTGAAAGAGTTACCTTTAACAGAAGAGCCTTTCCTCAATATTATTAACTCATCTCTAGGTCATGTCCCAAGACCATTCAAGCTGGCAGTTATTAAGCCTCTCATTCAGAAACCAGATCCAAATGAATTGGCAAATTACAGACCCATTTCAAATATTCTTTTTATGTCTAAAATACTAGAAAAAGTTGTCCACTCAATTGTGCTAATTTGAGCAAAAACACTTTTTTACACTGGTATTCAGGGACAGGCATTAGGGTGGTTTTGATCGTACCTATCTGACAGTTACCATTTTGTTTATTTAAACGGGGAATTATCCAAGTTGACTCTGGGCAGTGAGACGTGGATTTGCAGTAATTATTTTGTGCCAATATGTTTAATTTTGTGGAAAAATCATATTGTTTTGATATGTATTGACAACTGATCAATTAAATATTTACCAGCTTATATTCCGCATAATTGGATGCTTTTAAATAAACAGACAAAAAGTTTTAGGGCTGGACGATATGACAATAGACAGTATAACATTGAAATAAGTGATCACATGAATTTAGACCTACCTATATTATTATATAAAGCGTTCACAGGCAAATGTGCTTTATTTATTTCCCCGGCATCAAAATCAGCCACATATAAATGTCAGGATACACGATACCTGGCTACATGCCAATATCCATGGATCACTGGATATTTGTTGTAAGGAACACTATATCTACTAGTCCATCCTTTAGTTTAAATTGTTTGTTTTATTTAAACAGTGGTTTATTTTCTCAGTAGGTGTATTGAAAAGAAGCATTCAAGAAAGTGAGTGATTTTCTCTTTGTTTTTTGTTGTTTTATTAACATTAAAGGGTTAGTTCTCCCCAAAATGAAATTTGTCATCATGTACTCTCTCAAGTTGTTTTAAACCCAAATAAGTTTCTTTCTTCTATTAAAAATAAAAGGACAGTCAAGACAGTCAACCAATAAGAATATGCCACATAAGACTAGGGAAGTATACCGGCACGGACACCAGCATAGTCATGGACACCAGGCCAGCATGGTCATGGACACACCGGCACGGACACACCGGCATGGACAAAGGTGTTATTATTACTTAATACAAGGTATTATTACTTAAAAACTTTCAAAACAGTCAACCAATAAGAATATGACACACACGACCAGGGAAGTGCAAGACATGCCGAAGCGGACACACCGGCACGGACACGGACACTGCCACGGTCATGGACACACCGGCACACAGATACCGGCACAGACACCGGGACGGTCACGGACACACCGGCGCGGACACCGGCACAATCACGGACACCCCGGCATGGTCAGCAGCACAGACTTGGACACCGGCACGGACATGGACACCGGCACGGACACATCAATAACTCTTTCAAGTTGTTTTATACCCAAATTAGTTTCTTACTTCTATTTAAAAAAAAAAGGACAGACAAGACAGTCAACCAATAAGAACCGGCACAGACACTGGCACGAACACACCTGCACAGACACGGACACACCGTCACGGACGCGGGCACGACGACAGGTGTCGTGCCAAGGTACTTACCCCTGAAAGGAAGTGTATCCCCGGTCGCGGGAGCGCGCTCGCATTCAGCAGGAGGTGTGTCATTGCTTTGTGCAAGGTAAATGAAACTATAACACGTGAATTGTTTGTTATCGTTTTACTGTTGTTGTTTTATCGACAAGGTTTAGCAAAGACAGCTATCACGTGGCCCATCAAAAACAAATTATTTTATTCTTCTGTGTGCTAACGATCGAACTTCATGCACTGAATTGATCAATTCTCACAAGAATGTCGAAAGTTACTGAACCCCCCCCCCATTTCCTGTTTCCTGACAAAACTTATAGTGGGATACAGATTTTTTCAGACCGTATTTTCGACCTGCCAAAATATGTATCCCCCCCTCCAAAATCTACAGATGATGGCCTATCATCAAGTGTTTTATTTTGTGAATACTGTACATCACTTCTTGACAGCTTTATTGTAATTTCCGCATAGTATAGTCCATATACACACAAGGGAACGGAATTTCGTTTCACTTGGACCACAGTGCCGCAAAGAAGAATTAGAATCAGAAAAAGATGTGAAGGAATGAGGAAGGAAAGTACAGGCATAGTGCAGACATACATGATAATAGAGGTATATAGGATTTTAATAAAAAAAAATATATAACACAATAAAAAGATTGCAGGCAACAATTTTGAGATGTTATGTACAACATGACAGTTATGAAAGAGTGTATAGTTTTTAGAGTTTTATCTGTTCAGACTGGAGGGCAACAGTTCATAGAGAAATTGGGCTGTGTGTGTGGGGTCCAAAGTGATTTTCTTAGCCCTTTCATTAACTCTGGAGGTGTAGAGATCTTGGAGGTTGAGCACTATCCGCTGCGGTCGGAGGCCCTACAATTCCCACGCCAGAAAGTGATGCAGCTGACTGAAACGCTCTCTATAGTATCTCTGTAGATGGTGGTGAGGATGGGTGGTGGGGGGCTTTCCTTGCTTTCTTGGCGCCAAAGGAAGTGGAGATGTTGATAGGCCATCATCTGTGGAATATGGAGAGGGGGATACCTTTTATAGCAGTCTGAAAAAATCTGTATCCCACTATAAGTTTTGTCAGGAAACAAGAAATGTGTCCATATTCACTGCTGTTATTACACATGATGTACAGTATACACAAAATAAAACACTTGATGATAGGCCATCATCTGTAGATTTTGGAAGGGGGGATACATATTTTGGTAGGTCGAAAATACGGTCTGAACTAATCTGTACCCCCCACACAAAATAAAACACTTGATGATAGGCCATCATCTGTAAAATCGTTTTTTTTGTGTGTATTCCATTGACCAGCCTATGTTTAAGTGCAATGCAGTATTGAATCATTTTGACAATAATTCACCATGGAAGGAGGGGGGGGGGGGGGCAATTTTATATCCACAGGCTGTTTGCTTGTGAAACGATATGGTCGTCTTGGTTTTTCAGTAACTTTCGACATTCTCGTGAGAATTGATCAATTCAGTGCATGAAGTTCGATCGTTAGCACACAGAAGAATAAAATAATTTGTTTTTGATGGGCCATGTGATAGCTGTCTTTGCTAAACCTCGTCGATAAAACAACAACAACAGTAAAACAATAACAAACAATTCACGTGTTATAGTTTCATTTACCTTGCACAAAGCAATGACACAAGTTTTGTCAGGAAACAGGAAATGTTGCCGGGTCCCATGAGCACACCTCCTGCTGAATGCGAGCGCGCTCCCGCGACCGGGGATACACTTCCTTTCAGGGGTACCTTCCCAGCAAACACGTGTATGTGGGGCCCACATGGGTTACACATGGGCTACGTGGGTACAGAGTGGGCATGGGCTCAAAATGGGCATCTTATCTGGGGCCCACTTGGGTCAACTAAGTAGGTCCAACATGGGCAAACCCAGGTGGGCTCCCCATATGGGACCTAGTTGGTTCACTAATGGGAAATTGAGTACATGGGTTGAAAATGGGCTACAAGGGGACTAATTCAGTTTACCAATACAAGTGCAAACAGTCAATCCCAAAGATAGATTACACTGCACCTTTGAAAACAAAATTATTATTTTGACACTTTAACATGTGACTTTAATCTTTTAAAAATCTATAAATGCCAACACAATTGCAATTGTACCCAATTTTTGCCATTTAAAAGGACCAAGAGCCTGCAGATACAGAGAAAAAGGGCTTAAAAAAAAGACTTGAAAGTGTACAAAACTTTGGCAGGATGGATCTCGCGGGATTTCATTCAGCAATTCCCATCCCCCACTCCACGCCCTGAACCGCGCGGGCGCCATTGCACTCTCACTCATTCTTCTGTAATTTTCGGGAGGAGATTCTTGCCGTCAGTGTATTCAAGGTAAGAACTACAATCATTTAAAAACTGAAATGTTAATTAAAATACATTGTTTTCAAAACATAATGTTAACCAAAAGCTTATTGTCACGTTAGAATTTCAGTTAGAATTTCGAGTTACCTCAGATCGCGCCATTTTCCCTTATTTCTGGCGCTCTGCACGGTATTATAGTAACATTCTTAGTTTCTTATTATTGTTAAAGGTTAACTCTCCCAAAAATGCAACCTAGGGCCTTTTTGTGAATCTACCCGTGGCAAACCTTCGTTAAAAAGCATAATTATGATGGAAACGCCAGTATTAAGATTGACCGTATTTTAGCTGTTGTTGTTTCCGGCCGCCGGCTTCTAGTCAGTCAAAAATAGTCGAAATAATACTAAATGAACTGTGTATTATAACAAGTTGATTGGAGTTGAGACTCCAGCTTAAAAATTGTAACGTTACCACTGTTTTAACAATATAAATCCCACAATGGCTGCAATTTCTTAATTTTTATAAGATGTGCACATTAAACACCCAAAATGAAAGCAATACTTATTAATATTTCAAATTTAATTAACTGTTTAATCTGTTTGCTACCGTCTATATTGTGATCACAGAACAGCGCCATACAGCGACCATTTTAGCTTTTATTTAAAAGTGTGCACATTCAATAAAATATTTAGGCTACATTCTTGATGTTTAATTTTAAATAAATCTTTAATAAATGTCTATTTTGTCACAGAACAACTAGTTTCCACTGAATTATGAGATCTGAGAAACATTAACGCCATCTCGACAACCCTTTGGATTCATGTGCTATTTTTTCCTTTCTTTGTTTAGTGCTAATTCAAAAACAACTGCACAAAACATACCCCATATAGTTAGACTTCAGAATACTGTTTCAAATAATAAGTAATTCCTTTTGATGGATTTGGTAACACACATGTACAGTATTTTAAACATTTACAGGGGTAAGTCGTGATTTTATTGCCTTCTGAATCCATAATATCAGTGTATGTATTGTATATTGTATTGTATGTATTGTGTATCTATCTAGTGTATGACTCGATACACAATACACCCAATAGAATACTACTTCTGATGTAAAATAGCCATCGATTAACCTATGGGTGCACGATTTGGGAGGAAATGTAATTGCGATTATTCAGGTTAATTTTTTGTTGTCTCCCCCATAATGATAATCTTGTTTTTCCTTAGGTTGGCATGGTGGACTCACTCTCGCTCTTATCCAAGGTAAATTATCAACACTATCACCCTTTACATGTGTTTTATTTAACTAAATACATCATAATCAGCTAAAAAGCATGCGCAGGTCACTTTACTTCCTGAACAAGTGCGCACCCGAGTCCGTGTTGCTTTTACATTCACGCGAACCGCAGCGCAGATCGAGTGCAACCGAACTCAGACCACCTCTTCCAGGCAGTCTCGGGTTCGGTACCCCAGTGCGCACCCGGGTCCCATGACAGAGTTCACATTAGCGATTTTTCATGCAAACAGTGCTCCGTTTCAAACTAAACTGCCAATGTGAAAGCACCCTAGACTTTTTAAGTAAGCCAACTGAAGTAGCCTACTGTACACGTTAGCGCCTATTTGTTTACGCTAGATAAACGTATAGTAGATAAATGTATAGTCTATGTCTTGACAATGAATTTTATATCCATTTCTATTGTATTTCCTGAAAAATGTCAAGGTGGAGATAACGGCTTTGCTGCAAGGGCTCAAATATGGAATTTAATCTCACTCAAATGCTCTTTCTGTATTTTTCAGGAGGCTTGAAAAAAAAAAAGCCCTTACAAACCAAATTGCCAGAAGAGATGCCGAAAAGGCCGTGTGAAAGTGGCTAATCGGTGCCAGGGACAGGGGAAGAAAGCATACTGCGAGGGCACATGATGGAGAGCAAGATGAGTAAAAGTCTTAAGATATGCTTGTTTTTGGAAATACAAACTTTAAAAAGACAACAATGATCGTAGCCAAAATATATTGAATTGGGTTTTCAAACTTGTCCTGGGAACCCTCAGCACTGCACACCCACTTTAGATGTTGAAGTTTCTACTAATGAGCTAATGTGATGAATCAGGTGTATTAGATGCGGGAGACATACAAAGTCTGCATCCGAAAACTTAGGCAGCTGACTCATTGCCTCGCTACCCTATCAGGCAATGTCTTAGCAGGCAGCGTTTACACACTAAGGTGCCTCACAAAACTGATTTCAGACAGACTTATGAGGCAGCATAACGGTTTAACAACAAAGTGAACATTTAATGACTTGAATATTGAAATGACTTCAAAAGTGGTAAAAGTGGATCAAAATGTACATTTTGTGGATTCAATATGTGCAGATGGTGTTCCAGGACAGGTTTGCAAACCCCTTATCTTGATAAACTTGATGTGGGGCACCAAAAGGCTAACCTGACACATCTGTTTGAACTGTGAAAAGGAATTTAAAAAGTGGCATAATGGTTGATTCATTTATTTTCTCTTTTTCTTTTCACTGTTTTAGAAATTGTCAGGAGCTTTAACTTTTTTTATAGTTAACATTTTGATACTTGTGTTTTATAAAGTTGTAAATGTGCAATGTTATAATAGTCATGTTAAAATTATTATTATAACTTGCTTAATAAAGTAAACCATGAACTACTGCTTTCTGTTCATTGAATACCTTTAACATTTTAGTGTAGTTTAGTGCATTACATGTAATGTTTGTATTTAGGGGTTTACTGTAAAATAAGGTAACCCAAACAAGTATAGTAGCCCATACCTGTTGTGGCCCATCATCAACCCATGTGGGCAAACTCCTGTAGGCCCTAAATGGGAGCTACCTAGGTTACCCAAATGGGCCCAATATGGAGCCCATCAAGATCCCATCATCAACCCATCTGGGCTAACTCATGTGGGGCCTCCATGGAAACTGAGGACAAAATTACCTGAGTCCCAGTTGGGTAGCCCAGGTGGGCCCCAGATATCAGCCCAAGTGTAACCCCTTTGGACCCCACATGGTTGTGTTGGCTGGGTTGGCACGACACCGGCATAGACACGGACACACCGGCAAGGACACGGACACCGGCCGGTGTACACTGGCACGGACATGGACAGCAGGCAGAAGACAGAGAAACAAGGTTGAGTTTAAATACAGTCTCAGACAACTTGGTGAGGCTCCCCGGTTGCTCCAGGGTGAGGCCATCTTCTGTGCTGTGGAGGCTGCTATAGTACAAGTTTACTTTAATTTCAAATATTTATATATTAGCAAAGAAATATACATGTATTTTAAATAATCATTATTTCTGAAAAAAGATAAATTCATAAGCCCTTCACACAGGAGTGGGGTGCACATGGGTAATAATATCTGCAACCCACTCATTGGAAACCCTTTCATCTTTTGCCAATAAATAAAATGTGCTTGTACCCAACAGCCTCAAGTTTCCCCACTGGAAATTAACAAATGAAGTTATCACACATTTAATTAAACCCACTGAATTATTGGACACATCAGTAGGCTACTTCATGAAGCAATTTTATTTTAAAGTGCCACTATTATTCTTTTTTGAATACAACATTTCATACAGTGTACGTATATAGCTGTCTGTGAATGTAAACGGTCTACAGAGTTGTAAAGTTCAAAGTGCACAATAAATATTGTCTCCAAAAAGAAAGAATTGACTCTGAACCGACTAAACGAGTCGTCAGGAATTCCAGTCTACGTTTTACTCTATCGCTGTGTTCTAATCAACAGGTGTGTCCCGGGCTCGAGATTCGCAGGGTAGGAGGGGGTAGTGACGCTGGGTGCAACTAAAAAGGTTTATTGTTCTGTGGCGGTGAGGCCCGGTGTGAGAGTAACGGACGGCCCTGCTCGGCGAACTCATTAACTGCTTATCTCCTGATATGCCATTCTCTTACGCTATATTCATCGCAAATCATTTCTTGCAGTCACTGGTTAAGTTTAGGGTAGGTTCAGGGGTCATTTGTTGTCGCAAAGCATTGTGTAGTAATTAGGAAATCAGTAGTGTGAATGACATGACTAATGCAATCTTTAGAATCTGACGCGGGGCGAAGTTTGCGCGGGACTGGATTAGGGGGAAATCGTGGATGCATGTCGTGGATGCATTCCTCAAGAAGATGAGGAAAAGAATGCAGCGACTGAAAAGAGCTCTTGCCATGATATTCTTGTTCACATTAATACCAAGTGATACGTATTCTCTTTACATCTGAAAAGAGAACATGAAGGAGATGTTACAGCTCATTTAGTCAAACTGAGGATCCTTATGATTTGAAATGAGTTTTAAAAAAGTATTTTTTAGTCAAACTTCCAGAAACCAGAAGTGCCCCATAATCTAAAACACAGTAGTTAGAGGAAAAGGTGGATAGGAAGCATAGTTTAACCAAATTGAGCCTTGAGGAACATCACAAGACATAACTCCTGGAGGTGTAGGCTAGCCTACAGCGCAACATTCAAAATATAAGGGATAGATCGCACAAAAATGAAAATCCTTGTTAATTTACTCACCCTCAGGCCACCCAAGATGTATCTGACTTTTTTTCTTCAGTAGAACAGTTGCTGAAACTGTGACCCTTGGTGATTGGTGATTTATGCTTGGTCAATGGCTAGCGTCACTTTGGGAGTAAAAAATAAAAATACTGGGAAAGCTAAATTGATACAGCTCCGCACGATTTTGGTCTTATAAAGAGAAACGATCGGTTTGTGCAAGAAACTGAACGCTATTTACAACATTATTTTATAACCCAAGTAATCCACAGCCTCGATACGGTCCTGAACACATTCAAGGCAGTGTGGAGCACGAGTTTCCTGTCGCATTTGGACATTTCTATGGCCTGAGGGTAAGTAGCCACAGTGCATTTTCCGTGTAAGCAAGCTTTCTGTTCCTGTGCTGTGATTTGCCCGGAAGTCAGACTGAATTGTCGGGGGATGAGGTTGTCGTGAAATGATTCCTTAAGAACCTCTTTTTTATGACAATGCCCGCAAATGAGAGTAATACTCTGTCAAATGTAAAATGTCAGACAGAGGCTTGCTGAGCTTATTGGTTAGAAGCCCATGCAGATTATTGATTTCTTCAGCCATATTTCTTGGTGGCAACTGGGCAGAGGGGTGACTCCTACATCCATGCAGACTAACGACTGTCACAGGTAAATATGAAGAATTTGGTATTTGTATGACTTGATTTATATGAGCATTAAACGTATATTTTGGTCTACACATATTCTCTCATTCTACTTGATATTAATAATGATATTATTACATTTTAAATTACAGCACAGAATGAGAAAACATTTTAAAGCTATCCTATTTAGATGAATAATCGGACTACAAATTTAAGATCTAGGGTAAGTGCAACTCTATCAATACTTTTTCAAACTAATTATACTGAAACTAGATGGCATAACCTGCTTAAAATAGTATGCACCCCACACCATGTGTAAACATCTTACCTTACCTGGACTAACTCAAAAAAAAAAGAAAAGAAAAAAAATGCACACAATCCTACAACATGTGCCATATAGTGTTGGTTGATCATCTAAGATGTTCACCTTCAGCCAGTGTATGTATTATATGATACTGTGATACAGTAGGCTATACTACAGCAGTTCAGTTTCACGTTACATTATGCTCAATAATATGAAATGCTTATTCAGCTTATTCAGTTCGGCTTGTCAGATTCTCTGAAGAAACACTGAAAAATGTAAGTGTTGAACAGCAGATAGATATGGATGTCTTTTATTAACCCCAACATACATTGTCAGTTAGAAAAGTATGAGATACACATTTCAAGTTACTTCCATGTTTTCTCTTGTGCAAACACTAGATGGTGCCAGAGGTCATTTAAAACAATGTTTGAAAACAAAAAACCTTGATGCAGGACCAACGAAACAAAAAAAGAGCAATAATAATAATAATAATGTGCATTTAAAAATTAAGTTGATTCATTTTTTGTCGAATTTAATGATTCCCAGCTTCATATAAACTGGATGTTGAGGCATAAACATCATACATTTCTACAATTCAACAAAAATATAACCAATATTTACAATTATTGTATTAAAAATACAAAACAAAAAGACAACAAAAAAATAAGAACAAATACATACTCCACCAATTGTCTTTTTAAAAGACGTACAGGTAAAAGTAGTCAAAAAAAGAGTGAATCTTCACCAGCTAAATGTACACGTCTCACTTGACATCACATATCGAACAGAGTAGCAGAACAGCTACCTACTACTATTTACCTTGTTTATTTATGCTTGTACAATTTGTGCAACTTATTTTGCAAAACAAGCGACTCATTTTGGCTTGCCAAAACGTGAATATTTACTAAAAAAAAAAAAAAAAAAATTAAGTGAAAGCAGATGGTCAATATATTTACTTTTACAAATGTGTTATTAACAACTGTATCCGCAACCATTACAAAAAAAATAAAATAAAATGTGTGGGGGCCAAAAAACAAAAACAAACAAAACAAAAACCTACAAACAAACAAACAGGCAGCTAGAGAAAGAAACACTGAAGTAGTGATGTTACAGGGTACAGTGGAAAACACTGCAAACTTCTTTTTTCTTCTTCTCAAGTCTATTGTTTCTAACTACTGATCAATGTGATCAGTTTAACTCAGTGATTAAAATAAAAGAATGAAAGTGACGTGCTCTCACCGGTTCAGTTCTGCTCTGGCTGGCAGACTTCAGGTGGGTTTGCGTCTTCCCGGCTCACCGGAGTCTCAAAAGCACATTTCGTTTCAGTTCCTGTGAGTGATTGTGGAAGCTGTTGTGCAGCAGTGGTTTTTAGATCAAGGCCCACTCCAGGAGAAACATGCACAACTTGAGTCTTCAAAGAAAAACACCACCAAAACCACTGTTTTTCACACACCTCCTTAATGGCATCACTTAATGAGAGGAAGGAAGTAGCACCCGAATAGGATGACCCTATTTGCCTGAGTAGCCTTCAGTTCTCACCTTCACCAACAGGGGGCGCTTGCTGTTGTGACGCAACTACAGAATTCTGCTTCAATTTCACTTTTTAGAGGCGCTGAACTGGTAAAACTGTATCGAAGATGAATGTGTACATTTCTTCCCCACTACTAAAGGTTCCTGCAACTGAACTGGTTAACTTTTAAATGGACTTTGGTGGCTGGATTATCCACAGATGTAGATTTGTTCAGTCTGTTATTTCTGTATCACGTTAGTTATGAGCTTTGTTCATTCATACTTTCTTACGGCTTTGAAACACACTGAGGCCAAGAACCAATAAAACCACCCACTAAGGCTTTACTTAGCATAGTTTCCTCTCACAAAGCGCCATCCTTATTAAATCGGTGTGCTACGTATGTCAATGATCAATGTGAACTCCATCATGAATGATGTAGTCCGCCAGTAGAAGAGGTGTCCTTCAAGCTGTGCTCCTGCGAATATAATACTGTAATGCTAAACCACACAGATATGAGTGTTGTCGTCGGGACTGATGTGAACAGGTGGGGTGATCAGTTGTAGTCAAGCCTTCTTAGCCATCCAAACTGCATGTCCAGAATCAGGAGACAGAAATGTTGATTGTGTGCATCTGTTTACACCTTAAAAACAGTTTAAAAAGTGCTGAGGGGAACTACTAAACACGTTAGTGTGACCTTTAAGCAGAAGGAAAGAGTAAATTGTCTGAAGACAACCGTTAACAGTAGTTTGTTTCTTTTGTGTGAATGTCGAAGCGCTGTGTTCGAGTTTCAGTTCAGTTCATATTTCCATTCTCCAAAGTGCCAAAGTTATTTTTTTGCTCGCCTCCTTTCTTCACAGTATTTTTAGCATGCAGGGCAGCAAACCCCCCATTGCATTAAGGCAGGGCAGGGAGAAGAATCCATCATTGAGGAGGGAGAGAGGCAGTGCCGGCAAGATGTAGACTGGATGGTCTGTCTGTCTGTCTGACCTGTGAAGGCCTGCTATGGGCCATCAGTCAATGCAGCATCCGTATAAAAGCCAGTGTCGTCCCCTTTCAAACAGCGGATACCTGTTCATCCTCTGGAAGGAGAAGAGAGAAACTCTGTGAGCATCATGGACACAGTCTCTTACACACAGGCTCTGTTCCAAACCCAAGTAACATGTGAAAGTGAACCGTTATGGATGACACATGTGATTTCTCATTATCTCCACAGAAACTGTGCGTTGCATTCGCAGGGAAACTGCATTGCATTTGCAGGAAACAGATGCAAATGCAGTTCTGTGCATCCTACATTTTGGAAGTATAAGCAAAGGTACAAAAATGGGAATAAAACTATCGTCTTCACCTGAAATTTGACATGGCAAAAAGCTGCCACTAGTACACACAAGGATACTTATGTTAAGGACATAAGCAAGCCATGGTTTGTAACTAAAGAATGGAAAACTAAAAAAAACAAAACAAAACAAAAAAAAAACAGCAGGGCAAGTAAACTGGATTTGGGGCTCAGACCAACAGAATTATGAAAAGCATCCTATCTCAAATGGTGACTAATTTGAAATGCTTAACATAAGTGGCAATATATTAACAATCACTTACAAATGACTCCTCTAACTATAACCGTTAAATTAATTATATAACTATAAATTTTCACTATAAATTTTCACTAATCTACACTATATCTATAAATTAACAATCTATGATTTGCTTAACTACACCATCTTGGAAGAAAGATTTCACATGCATTCTGGGATTAACTGCCTTTGATTTCGGTCAAAATGTAAGGCAGCATAATCTTTGATGTAGTCTAAAAATGCTGTCTATAGGAAACGCACTTGGGTTTGGAACAAAGTCATAGACAGACAACTAAATATAAAAAGGAAATAAAATATGCTCTGGCATTACTATACCAAAGACAAACATGACAGGAAATACTTATTTTACAACAAACAAAAAAAGACTACTATTGTGAAAATTAATAAAATGACATCTCAATTCAGGATATTTGTGCTGATAAGTACTAACATTATTTCATGTGCTTCCTGACAACAAAAACATGACAGGTTCTATCATGTGTTCAAGCGTTTATGATGGCAGATCTAGTGATTTTCCTGTGAGCACTGATGGGTGAGAGCCAATACACACGGCAGAGCAGGGAGCAATGACTGGGATGTTGCCACGGCGACGGGGGGCAGGCTGTCTCCGTGGCGACGCATGCACTGTGTGAGATGCGTTGGTGGTTGGTGATGGTGGGCAGGTGAAGGAGCTGTCCTCATGGCATGCAGAGACCGTGACTCGTGTGCGTAGAGTGTGTGAGAGTGTGAGAGTGGAAGTAACTGGAGTTTGGGATGTTTTACCTTCCTGCTGGGGTGGTGTATGTAACTCATGGCCTGGGGGGAACTGCTGTGTGTGGACCTCTCCTCCTCTGAGCTCTGAGTTTGGGAGACAAGCACTCACCCTCCTCTTCCACCTCCTCTGCCTCCTCCTCTCGGCCCCGGGGGTCCGGCGAGTGGATGGGTTTTCCCGCAGCTGTGGGCTGCTGGGAGTCGGGGGAATGTGTGACAAGGCGGGAGCGCTGCAAGGCGGTGGTGTAGTCCGGGGGTCTCCTGCCTGAGTGAGCCGTGCCCTCAGTTACGTCTGTGATGGTCAGAGCCGTGTATCCCGGCGGCGTGGGCGGAGGGTCCCGGTATCGACCATCCTTCCGTGCTGGAGGGAGGAGACGGACACCACAGTTCCGTTTAATACCCGTAACGCTTCTCACACACGCGGATGGACACATGCAGACATGCAGACATGCACTAGATTCAGGAATTGTTTTTGTAGGTGGTCTGTGTTGTTCCACCTTGTAGCGTTCAACATGACAATTAAGTAATTAAAGTGAGTTTGTGTATGCTTATGGTTCATATATTTCTCAACCGGTACCATGTTTCATTTTCAGATGTAAGTTTGATCATTGGGAATATGGTTTCAGCCTTTTCATGCAAAGATTACAACTTCAGCTTTTAAAGCATTGAAACACACAACACATAAGAAATAGAACTTGGTGTAGTTACTCTTAAAACAATAGTTACCCAAAAATGAAAATCTTTCTCCCAACACATCTTTCAAGTCAAATATGGCACCACACAAAGTTTGACATTAAACTTTGATATACAACCCGTCATGAAAGGCACCATATTTGATTTTAGTTAATTGAAATTAGAAAATTGTCTGTTCACCACAGAAAGTTATCTAATGGCTTCACACGGCTTCATACCACAGACCGTATGGACTAATTTTATGAAAGATTTTTTTTGTCCATTATGAAGCTAAATGTTACTGAATGGACAAGAAGTGTGTGATCCTTCTCGTTGCGTTCTATGGGGAAATAAATGTTACTGAATGGACAAAAAGTTTGTGATGCTTCTCGTTGCGTTCTATGGGGAAAAAAAATAAGAGCATACGGCTTTGGATCAACATGAGGGTGAGTAAATTTTAAGATAACTGTCATTTTTGGGTGAACTATCCCTTTAAACTAGGTTCACGTGGCGATTCTTACTGATCACAGCCTTGGTGTTTCCTGCGGTGATGGGCGAGGGGCGTCTGCTGTGCTGTCTGGACTCTTCTGAACCGGTGGAGGTGATGCTGCTGGTCTCTGGGTCTGTGGTCACATCCCTCCCTCCTCTTCGCTTGATGGTACCCGTGTCGCCCTCAGAGTCCTCGCCCCAACATGCCGCTGAGGATGAAGAGGAGCAGGCAGACGCCCAGCTCCCCCTGCTTCCCCACAGCCCTGCACCCTCTGCCAATGCCTCCCAGCTACGCCCCTGTTGCATGGTCTGAATGTTGTCATGGGAGCCACTGGAACATGAAGTCCAGCTGCCACGACCAGAATCAGCAGCGTCGAGAGACACCCGGTCACCCTGGTCCTGGGTAAGCTCCTCTGAGCTGGGAGAAGACAGCACAGTGGCGGCAGCATACAGACCCCGGCAGTCCTGCATGGATGAGTAGGACCTGAAAAAAGAAAGGTAGAAGGATCAAGAAGGGTTTAATAGTAATAATACATTGCCAGGTCATGATGGTCAACCAGTTGTCCAATAAGAGACTTATCGATTAGTAAGGTTGATGACTTAATCGAGACCAGGGGTTCTAAACTCAGCTCCTGGAGGGCCACAGTCCTGCAGAGTTCAGTCCCAACCCTGTTCCAACACATTTAACTAGGGTTGAAGCAAAACTCTGCAACTCCGCAAGACTTGATCTAGACTTTTTCTTTGATATTTTTAATTATATCTAATTTAAAAATTATATCAAGAACCACGTATCCATTCTACTGTGATCTGACGACCTGTTTTAAACACAAGAAATACTGTCTATAAATACTGTAAATATTGTCTGAGAAATGAGTCAGATGAGCTCAAAATCTAACTGACCCAGGGTTCCTAAAGACAGATTAATTAACTAGTCATTAATGCAGCACACCAATTAGTTGAGAAAGTAAAGAGTGTTGTTTACCCCAAGCTGTACTGATCAGGGTCAGCTGTCGCCCTGCGCTCTAGGCGGTGACCACTAACATGGCCCTCTACAGCTATTCCTCCATACCGCTGCCTGCGTTCATCTTGCCCCATGTCCAGGGAGGATGTGCTCACCAGACTGGAGCGTGAGGAGATCTCACTGTGGCCAGAGTCTGACAAGTAATCACCAGCTCGTCCATGACCTGGCGTATGAGTACACAGACCAAAATGATTAGAAAATAGATTGGCCCTAATACAGACTCCTGTGGTACTCCAGTCTATAACTGCCTCTTTTCACTTTAATAGGTTTTGTTCCAAACTCAAGAGATCAACCTTCCTGCAAACCATGTACAGCTGATTTGTAAGAAAACTGATTATGAGTTTGAGGTCAACGCAAGTGTACAATACTCAATATTTTTGTGTGCTATTGTTGTAGTGAAGAAGTCAAATTCTTCTGGACTCAAATTTCAAATGACTTCTTAAAGATAGAAGTATATTTATAACTTTTTTTTTCTTAAAAATGCTGAAGTTGCTGAAAATATATGACTTATGTCAGTGTTCACATAGTGTTGCTACATTTAGTGGTTGCAAAGTCATCAATTGAAATAAGTAACTAACAATTGCACAATAGGATTTCACCTTCCCATAGAAGATACGCCTTACAACATAGTGAAACTGATGATACAATAATAGTGCAAGATAGAAGATGTTATATTCAGGGTGTCAGAGAAGGTTCAACTCATAAAATGCACAACACAAGTAGATATTTCAATCATTTATGTTCTGAGACTACTCTATATCAAATAAGTGTATAAAAAAACACTTAACCTAGCTAATCAATAGATAGATAGATAGTTTTATTTAATTCCATGTCAGCATCTAAGGGTATTTTCCCTAGATAATCAAAACCAGGCAGTTACTTCAGTAGCAGAGCAGCTTGGCCTCTTAAGTACAGTACAGTACACACACACACACAGTTCCAGCACTAGCCTTTTTCTGTCAGCTAGGAGCAAACAAACACTGTCTAGACTTGGTGAGAGAGATCACTCAAATGTTAGAATACACATATGATGATATTTCTGATCTTTTGAAATGTATAAAACCTTTAGTAGTACAAACCTCCAACTGACACTGTACTATATAAAACAATAAACACAATAATATTTGATATTACTACTAAACTTTTGGACACAAATGTTACTGATTATGTCAATCACACCACTGGAATATCTTAGGGAAAGTCTGAACTGAAAACAAAACATCTCATTGGCTGTGTATCAATACTAAGTGAGCTGCCAAACTAGACATAGCATTTTTAGACAGGTTCTGAATCGTTCAAGTCAAACATACACTACTGTTCAAAAGTCTGGGGTCAGTAAATGAAATTAGTACTTTTATTCAGCAAACATTCAAATTGACAGTTAAGACATGCATAATGTATAAAGATTTTTATTTTAAATGAATGCTGTTTTTTACTTTCTAGTCATGAAAAAATTCTGAATAAAATGGTTTCCACAAAAATATTAAGCAGCACAACATTATAAAAATAATATATTCTTTACTCTTGTATATTCTTGAGCACCAAATTTGCATATTAGAATGATTTCTGTAGGATCATGTGACACTGAGGACTTGAGTAACGGCTGCTGAAGATTCAGCTTTGCAGTCACAAGAAATAAATAACATTTTTAAATATATTAAAATTGAAAACAGCTATTTTAAATTGCAATAATATTTCAGAACATCACTCAATTACTGAATTTTTTATCAAATAAATGCAGCGTTGGTGGTGAGCATAAGAAAATTCTTTCAAAAGCATTAAAAAAAAATCTTACAGACACCAAACTTTTGAACAGTAGTGTACCTCTATTGAATGATGAGTTAGTAGGCAGTTCACAATATTTTGAGACACTGCAATAATGATGTTTGTGTGAACTCTCTCAGGCTAAATCTGCATCTAGGCCCTGTTACCTGTTCGTGATTTTCTACAGGAGGAGGAAAAACCCTTCATACCATGGCTTCTTATAGCTGTGATGGCTGAATATAGGGGGAAAACAGGTGAGCAATGAGAGACAGAAATGTTATGTGACACATATTCAAAAGGAAAGATGGAAAATCGTGCATCTGTAACTCTGAAATCAGAGACAAGCAGTGTTCCAAGAAATTTTGTATAACAGCACTAGAACATGTCAACCTTGGCAGAATATTGTATGTGTGATCTTTTTACCACAAGATGGCAGTATCAACATATTAAATAAGCTATGAAAACATGTTGGCACTAAGGGACGCCAGCTATCAGAAAAATTAACTACATGCCAGTGGTCAGGGAACATGCTGTCTTACAATATATTTCACTGCATGCCCATCACAGAGCTCTGATTCCACAGTTCACCGATAAGTCAATGGGGGAGAGTAAATTGCGTGTGCAAAGACCAGAGGTTGGAGAAAAACAACATATGCCGAATGCCATAGTGTGTCTGACTCTGTCTGTGTGTATCCTTACCTTTCTTAGGTGAGCTGTGAGGAGATGTGGGAGGAGATGACAGCTGTGAGGAGTTGTTGGACACACTGTCCTCTGTCTGTTTCTTGTGTCTCTCTCCTGCCTCCTCTGAAAGGGACAGTATCTTCTTTAGAGACTGCGGTGAGCTTGTGCCTGTGCAAACACAATCAGACAGAGCCTTATGATAACCATAAATATATATCGGAGGACCTGATTGTGTTTAAGTATCAAAATTACGTGGTCCTACCAAATGGCGGTAGGTCTTTGACCGGCACTTTCTTGCGAGATGGGTAGAGGGCAACAGCAGGCACTTGAAGCGCCTGGTTGGCTTTCTGAAGCTGCTGGCGCTGGTGGAATGCGGCCCGTGCGACCACAGGCGACGTGTCAGGTCTCTTCCGGTCCCCAGAACTCTTCGGCACTGTGAAATAGAAAGCATCAATTTGTAAACAACAAGCTGAATTATATATTTGAATAATGAGGAAATAATAAATAATAACAATATACCAAGTAATTCAAAGAATAACCCACTAATGTCCAAAATAACTTTTTGCTTAAACTACTAATGGTGAATGAGTGGTGGAAAAATTAACTCACTATAAATACTTATTACTGGCTATGAAACTGTATTTTGCATTATAATTTAATTTAAAAATGGTTTACTTATGACCAACAAGCTGTGTATGCAGCTTTTTATAAAAATGTGATTAAAATGTCTGTTGTGTGTTCTTCTTCACATGCTATTGTTTTTCTCCTATTGGTATGAGTGTGCATGCTTGCACCCTACTCACATGTGTTGATTGAGGGCTCACACTGCATTGAAAGTGTCTGCAGGCTCTCCTCGTTTGTCTCCAGGGTGAGGTTGGACAGGTATTGTTTGACCTTGCGTGCCATTTGTGCATCCTCGTACAGCTTCTTGGCATTGAGAAAGGAACTCCGTCTGACCCGCTTCTTGTGCCCGCCTGTCTGGGTTACATCCAGGACGGCCGCATTGGCACTGCCCTGGCTGAGTGACCTAAACACACACGTATTAGAGTTAAAGATGCAGTCAGACTTTAATAGTGTGTGGTGTGCTGATGCAAGATCAGATACCATCTCTCAAGTCTTTTTGACATGCAGTAAGTTGCATTCCTTGCAGCTTTAGTCCATGCATTTCACATCTCAGCCAATCAGGCAGTTAAAATGTTATATAAACAACAGAAGTATCGTACTAAAATTCTGCATGAGATTCAGGAAGAATCACTGATGATTTCCATTATTTTTGATAATATATCTATATTTTAAAATTTCTGAGTAAAAGCATTGAACAATTTTTTAATCATTTCTTTTATGCTTAAAGGTGATGTCCATCATTTCTGCACCTCTAGCATCATTAAAATCTTTGTATAATAACCTAAAACAGGAAAAAGGATTTAACACACTTAAAACTCAAAAAAGGTCTTATAAAAGGCATCCATACACAATCTTAGTTTAAACTAATAATTCTTTTTTTAAATAATAACTAAAGAAAATAATTAAAAAGCAATTAATAAATCAAAAAAAAAAATCACAACACTGCAAATACTTAGTAAAAGACGTGCAGCTATGGTAAGTAGTTTAGCTGGAAGGGGCACGTTAAATCACTTTTGCTAAAAATGGATCATGGGACATCAAATTATTAAATGAGCTGGAACCAAACAACTGTAAATAAATTCATGCATACTGGTGGGGTCATGTTTGTGAAACATTCTAAATCTACGGTGATAATACAACAGAAACATTATGATGTATTTTAGAATGAGGCGAGTTTATTCAATGACCCTGAGTAGCAAAAGTGATGGTGGTCAAATGCTTAAATGGGATCCGTCAGAGCAGAAGCATTCTCAAATGAACTTTAAAAATAAAAATAAAGGATGGTGAGGAGCCAGCCCAAATTAAAGGAGGGAGCACACATGAGGCCAAAGGTGAGAGTTCACCATACTCACCCTAAACTTCGCCATTTCTTCTTCCTGTAAGGGAGAGCCATGAATAGTGAAGCATGGGGCAGAGAGGGTGGACGAAGAGAAAAATGGGGAAGAGAGAAAGCCATTGAGAGAAAGAGAGGGAGACACACTTAGATGAGGAGAAACAGACCAAGGGTACCAAGGTGAGGTGCACCAGAGACCAAAAGAGAGACAATAACTTCTCTGACAATAATGCAGACAAAGAGTAACATACACAATGGTTTAACTCTCCTGTACATAAACATCACAAACACTTCAAAAAACCTTAGTAAAAAGCCTGTGTGTGGAAGCGTGAGGTGAGAGCTGTACACATCGCAGTGAGTGGGAACTAAAAGCTACTCAGTGGTGTGAAGAGTCCAGTCTGGAAGAAAGTCAAAGAAGTCATTGTAGCAGTCAGATCAGGAAGGCACTCACCTGGTTCTGAACATCAGAGCTGGGTCCATGTTTACAGCTGCCATCCGGCCTACGTGTCTGATTTCTTTAGCAATCATCCGCAGCTTCTCAAAGTTCACCAAACCGTCCACCTTCGAGTCATTTCCTAGAGTTGGCAATAAAGAAAGGGCTTATATCATGCATTTTTTTAAATAACTTTTTTTTCTTCCTCAGGTTAACTTATAATGTTGAAGTCATATTATAGGACATGACCATATTTTACACTCTTGTACTACTATCGCTGCGTCTGCGTATATGTGCTGTGTCTTTAACCCCTAACATATAAACAAGCACCCTTTGCATGTGAAATAAGCATTCTTCAGTAACAGCCTATTTGTAAACCTTAAATCAAATGCACCGCCTAATTAGAAACAAACTAGGAGGCTATGCAGAGTTGTAGGTGCTTTTCATGGAATATAAAGCAATTTGATCTATCCTACACAATCTCTTTATTTACTATTACTGACAAATTCTCAAAACCAAAAGTAAGTTATGTTCAATAATAAACAAACATGGATACTATACATGTCATCACCTACATCAGTGAGAACTATCTTACCTTCATGCAGGAAGGTGAGATCCTTCTTGATTACAGGGAAGAGAGGAATAATGGGTGGTTGCAGGTTCTGGCTGTTAAGAAGGTTCCGGTACTTTGCCATATTCCTGGAGGGATCAAATAGGTCTTGAAGATCACTAAACAGCTTCTCATATTTACTGGGCAACTTCTCCCATGTGCCTCTCAGCCTGGACACCGGTGCCAAATTCAGACCACTGGAAAAGACGCACAACGCCATTGTAATTTGAGACACCAAAAAAGTCATTTTTTAAATCTTGAACTCATTTTACCTGATAATGGCAAACATGGAGTTGAAGTTCTTGCACTCACGGCAATGCAGTGCAATTTTAATGAAGTGCTTGATGATCTTCATGCGTTTGAGCTGGTTGGGCTCACGCACCACTTCCGTGGCCACCCAGAAGGTCTCCCGATTGATGGCTTCCTCAAAGAGCTTGAGGCTTGGAGGCCCGGTAAGGCGAGTTTTCAGCTTAAACAGGTCATCAATGTACTCTGTGGGCTCAATGGCACAGAACAACTCGAAGGCTCGCATGGACAGCTGGGTCGCCACTTCCACCGTGCTGAGCTGCAGCAGGCTGATATGGCTCTCCCGTAGCAGTTCCTGGGCATCTTCATCCGAGCACAGCGTCTCTGTCTCCATGTTGCTTTTCAGGTAGTACCTACAAGTTAAATGGAGAATAGGCCAATGAGAGGGGAGATCAACAGGTGTCTTAAGTGATTTTCCTCTGAAAAGGAAATACTTCAGAAATTTAACAAAATGGCCACAAGGGCTTTAAGGCAGCACCTGCCACTCAGCTGGATCCTGTCGGCCAGTTTGGAGAGTTGTTCAGGAAGTCGTCGCTGCTTGATAACGCCCTCAGGAGTGACTGACACCTCGCACAACGAATAGGCTTCAGCGGCAGCAGTCAAGGCAAACTCTCGAATGGCCTGAGCTACAACTTCTTTTGCTGTGGTGTCCTTCCCAATCATGATGTACCGACTTTGCTGGTCTGCCTTGAACACTCGCAATACCTGGTCTGACATGTCTAAAAAAGATAACAGAGGAAAGGATTCAGGCCAACACATTTATCCATTTCAATAATCAAGACCCAAGTATCAATCTTTATCTGGGTGGATTACTAATGACCATATGTCACTTTCACACTTTGAGTAAGTCCGAATCTGAATTGATCCACCTCTGGATCAGTTATTGATCAATGTAATCAATTTATGCATTATCTCTCCATGAACCACTTGTCCCACTGTGTTCAACATTAACCCATCACCGGAAGCTTCTTGGCACATATACATATTCAGAAGACACCTTCACACCAAGCAAACAAATCAACTTTCAATGTCAATCAATCCCATTCTGCAACAATAAGTGACATGAATCAGTGAATAAGAATCAATTAACTAAAAAATTTTGATGAATCCTACCAAATGCAAAGTGTTCACAGATTAAAACCTGATTGAGTCGCAACAAATGGTGCTACATAAAGAACTTTAGATAGCAAACTCAATGCAAAAATTGAGCAGACAATGCCCTGAAGATGATTGTGATTAGAAAAATGAGTAGTTAAGGAACCTCTGACGGGACCAGATCAAATACTTGCTTATAGGCACTGCGTCTGAAAGAGTACATTCAGGACAGCATGAACATCTTAGAAAATATGCATGTATTGAGATTAAACTTGTGAAAGGTTCTGTTGATGCCCTGACAGAAAGTTCAAGGCAAGATTGGCAAAGATTGCAAATACAGTATCTTTATTTACTAACTCAAAGTCTGTTCACCCTAAATGAGGTTGTCGAACCTGGAAGTACAAATTCCTAGATCAAATGAATATTGGCTAAATTCTATCCCTAGGGAAATTATTGTTGAATGCTGTTCACCCCTTAAGCCCAACCTAAAGCCGCAGCCTAACTCTAACTAACACAAATCACTAACATCTGCGTGGGTAATAAGATTTTTCTCCCCAGAACCAACAATAATGTTGATGCAATAACATATCCTACTTTGTGAAACCACATTAAGCATCTTACCAGGTTGGTTGTTGAAGTCGAGTATGCGATGGTGTGACTGCAGCAGATCAGGGTTGCTTGATGAAAGATTTCCACTGACAGGAAGAGCAGGAGGGATCTGCTTTGACTGCTTTAGCCCTACAATACTGTCATCCTGAGACTGTCCCACCCCAACGTCACTGTGAACAAACCAGAAGAGTTATAATCTGCAGTGAACCAAATCGCCAATAGAGCTTTCTTACATCAAGCTCATCTTACTTGTAAGGTTTGGGTGGAAGAATACTGGTCAGTGTCTTGTCGAAGATCTTCTTCAGCTTGTTTCTGCCACCTACGGTGTTGGCCTTGGCTTTTTTACTAGCTTTCTCAAGACCCATGACCTGCTCAACATCCACAGCCAGGTCAGGGATGGAGTAACGACTGGCTTTCTTAATGTCCCCAATTTTAGGGATGTGAGGTGCCCCATTTTTCCTGTCTGGCTCCTCCTCCTGTTCTTGCTCCTGGTCCTGGTCAGGCCTGGCTAGTAGCTCCTTAAACACTAAGAGCAGAGAACACAACACAGAGAAAACGTTTTAACAATGCCATCTGACATTTTCAAAGAGCAAATAGTATTTCAAAAGCAACTACATTTTCCCCTACTGCAAGAGAAAAGCTGACTGGCAATTTTTAGATTAAGTGTTGTGTTAGGTATAAATGACTGTCTGTGCAGCTGAGGTAATTTCAGCCAGTGTAACTTACCTAAGAGATTGGTTTTCACAGTAATGGACAGGTGCGTGTTGTTTTTGAGAATCTCGTTGACTTTGGATAACGGCACATTTTCAAAGTTTTGCCCATTTACCTCTAGTATCTGAAAAAAAAGATGGAAATCCAAGGTCTCAATCAACATTGCAGCTAGGCCAGTTGATAAATACACATAAAACAATGTTCTGCCCACTTTTTAGTTTTTGAACATGCAAGCTTGTTGATTGTCATAGAAAGTTTTTTTTTTTTTTTTTGTAAAATGGTGACCATGGATGATCATGTCAATAATATAAAAAACGGCCATGTATCAGCTGATTAGCATTCAGAACAATCAACAATCCTCTTGTGGTTCGGAGGGCAAATAGATAGAAACTCATTAAACAGCTCTATGAGCCAAATACTGCACTGAGTGAAGGGCAAAAGAAACAGTGTGATCCTCAATTCATCTGAAATCACTATTTCCGCTTGTGTGAAGACATATTTAGACTACAGAACAAGTTAAGAGGCTGAAATGTATGTACTTTTAAGTTTGAAAGTCAGACTGAATGGAAACAAAATAATTTTTGCTCTTTTTCTTTGATTTAGTAGTATGCTTTCAGTGCTGTGACTAACTCCGCTTTCACCGGTTGACAATGCCAATTACAAATGCTCTCAGACAATGTTTTCCACTTCCAGTCCCACAGCACTATTACTGCTGCAAATGCCACAGCAAGTTGCTATTACGGTGTCAATTTAACAACTATTTCTGTAGCCAACATCAGATCCTGCATGGTGCTGGTGTGACATTACCTGATCTCCTCTTTTAAGGCCGGCCTCTGCAGCTTTGCTGCCTGGCTCCACGCTGTCAATGAAAATGCGAAAGCCCTTCTCTGAACCCCCCAGCAGGGTGAAGGCCAGGGGGGCTTCCCTCGAGGGTTTTGTCAGGGTCACCACCCGCAGTTTAGCTTTGGCAGCACATGCTATGTTTAACAGTCTTAGGTGCCCACACATTTTCTGGTTCAAAGAAAGGCATTACATGAGATTTTTGCAGTCAACTCAGCCACAAAGCAGAAGATCACCAAGGAATTTAAGGTTTTATTGCACACAACTGACCTCTCTCTCCAGATTGTACTCGAACTCCTCAAGAAAATGTGTCATTGCGAGGTCACCCTCAAAGTCGTTGAAGTGATTGTTTACCCACAGCAAGACTACCCGTGTAACCTGATGAAATGTGAGGTTACCAATGGTATATCTCATAGAGAACTGATTGGTTTAAATGCTTGTATAAGTGTGTCTATGTACCTTGTCCCTGAGGCTGGGGTCATGGAACCACTCCAACAGTTTCTTACCCACCACCATGGGGCTTGGCAGGAAGGTGCGGTAGGTAAGCAGGAAGTCCTCGATGTAGGTGGGATCCACTACAGAGTGCTCTTCTACAAGGTGCATGGTAAGACGCTCTGGCGTGCCCTGTAAAAAACAAATATGCTCTTTAAAAGTATGCCAAAGCAATGCATTTTTACTCCAATTTTGGCCTGTTACTCTCTGATGTGGTGTTGACCAGAAGAACTATGAGTCAGTTTCATTGTTGTTGGGCAAAGTTTCCTCAGCTCCAATCGTTAAGGTTTTGGACTTGTAAAATATATTTGATATTCAGTCCATATATGCGTCTACTGTGCTAAGCATATTTCCATGTTTAGGAATCAATAAAATGCTATGTTCAATGCATCAGTGTAAATCAGGGCAAAGAGTGCAAGTCAACATTTCCTTTTGTTTTTGCAGTGTGGCAACTCATTATCTCATTGGGATCAATTCAGTCTGGAAACTCAGAACTGGAAAAAAATATAATTTAAAGTGCCACAAAATAGAGGTGCAGGAAACACTGGTGTAAGTATTAAATCCTTAAGCTTAAGTGAGCTATAATTGGACCTTATGACAGGTAACATCCGTTCTGGGAATATGATTTATGGAAAAATTACAATTCTCTAGTTAGGAAAATCTTTGTCACTTCAGCTACATTTCTGAACATTTCTTTACCTCTGGGTGTGAAAACTTGTTACACTCATTCTGAGTTGGGTTCTCACCTTGATGACAATGTGTCCTTTTCTGGTGCCTGTGCGGTCAAGCTCACGGTGTTCCTTTACCATCACAATCTCACCCTCCTCTTCCACCTTCTGCATATTTTTCTCAACTTGGTTAAGGATACAGCAGTAATCTTGCTGTGCTATGCAAACAAACTGACAGAGAAAGCAAGAGTGAGCAAGACGACACAAACTGAGGGGAAAGTAAATCAGTTTTATGATGCAGCAGTATACTCAAATGATTTCCCCATGATAATTACACCAGTGCGCCGAAACAGAGACAGGATTTCATTATTGCTAATTTTTCACTAATCACCCCCGTTATTCTCATGCTTAATGAATGGGCAGAGCCTCATCACTTCTGCAGTAAATGAGTTATTACAAACAGCTAAAATAGGTTGGGTGGGGATAAGAGACATTCTTCTTGTTTTTATTTTTTTTTTATCCACAAAAATGTTTAAATCCATAAAGTATTGTTTGACTCACCTGGCAGTCATCCACCTTGGTCTTCATCACCCCCTTCATGTACTCTTTCTCCATAGTGGGTGACACACCGAAGCTGTTGCCCATGCACAGGATTTCCGTCCGGGCATCTGGGTGCGTCACCTCCACTGAGCCGTTCAGAATCACAGACCATGAGTCCAGCTACAAGAAAGGAACAATGAAAAGTTAACAGTAAGACACAAATATTGTTAATGTTATATTACTATTTAAATCATTTTCAGGATGCAATACATAATATAAACCTCTGTGGTAAAATACAAAAAACTTGGGTGTGTGCTGCTCCTTTTTTCTTTTGAGCATATATAACAGGAAAGAACTTGTCATCACAATGAACTGTATGAGCCTCAAGCTCTGTCCTGCTTTCAATTATATGGATGCATTAGGGGAGAAAATGGCTCTTTTTGGCATGTCAATACTGATAAGTGATTCCCGCTGTACCCCGGGCATCTTGTAATCTCAAGATGCTGAATGCTGGCATCCATTGAGGTTTAACAGTGCAGAAGCTGATTGGCTGATTGGATGTGACGAAATGTGTGTGTGTGTGTGTGTGTGTGTGTGGGGGGGGGGGGGGGGGGGGGGGTCACTGTGAAAAGCTAGGCTAATAGCTATCAATCTAGGAAAAAGTGCTGGGTATGTACTATACGTACTAGGCCACACATATAGGTCAAAGGTTAAATTGAGGCTTCAAGTAAGTGCAGAAAAGCTAATGCCATGTCACGGTAAGTCTGACCGACCTCTTCGCCATCATTAAGGACCACTGTGCCTGCCCGTTCCACCACAGCAAACACCATGACAGCACAAAGCTCCCTCCTGACGGACATGGTCATGTTGGCAAAGGCCGGTAGCTGGTGCATGAACTCCAACAGTTGCTCTGAAGAAACAGAGTGAGAAAAAAGAAGTGAAAGATACATTTAAGACTAAGTGAGATACATGAGAGTCTTTGAAAGTATCTCATTGTTATTGGTTCTCTCTATCAGAAGCAGTTTGTTCTTCTCACATGGAGAACGGAAAACATTCTTTCCACGGATATAAAAATAACAGCAACCAAGCAATGAATGCATTATTAATATGAAGCTATTTCTGACAATCAGCTAATCCTGCTATGCAATATACAGGACATATTATACATGACAAAAACCATTTCCACCGTGACAGTCAACTAAACAGAAAGTAGTTTTTTCAACTATAGACACTTCCAAGGGGTTGATTTTCTGTTTCCGTTACAGTTTTATCAAAAGTTGATCTAGTTGATAACAGTGTCAGTAAAGAGCTCAAGATAAAATTTAGGACATGCACTGTGAAAGGAAAATATATACAAATAGATTTTAAGATAATTAAGTGTGTAATAAGAATAAAATGGAGCTTGCCTTTTTATTTCAATATGCTTACTGTGATTTTCACCGCAGATTTTAATTAAATACAACACGTCATTTGATGTGACAGAAATGACACTGTGATGGAAATAATGACCTTCAGAAAAATGAACATTTTCCTGTGATGTAAATATACAGCATACACTGATGAACATTGTTAGTGGACATTTTAAATCAGTTAGTGAGAATGTGAAATGTGTGTTTAATTGTCTTACAGTCTACAGTGCCAAAGGTACTTCATGAAACATCCATTTCCATATTTTTGGAAAGATTGCCTGTCTCATTTTGACAGCCTAGCCAAGCCTAGTCCATCCAGTGTGTTTTTCATTTTGTTGCACAACACAGTACATTAAACCTTTCATGCATTCATTCCAATATGATCATTATTTTACAATCAATATGAACGACTGTAACTGACCAGCAATGTAACAGTTTTTCTATAGTAAGTTAAATGTTATTCTTTCCATGCTTGAAAGACCAACTAAATCAAGTATTTGGTTTTAGCTAGTGTGACACGGGGCTGCCCAAAAGCCCTGAGTAATTCAATTGAGATCAAGAAGAGTAAGACAAGAGATTTTGGATTTTGCTCATGGCCTGTCTGGGTACTCGATGACCTGTGCCTGGCACGGCAGCACTGAAGCGTAGCTGTGGAAGCAGCTCAGCCAATCAAATTTTAATGCGCTCCGAGAGACTCGGCTGAGAGGGTGACCTACAAAAAAACAACACGTCTCCCCCACATGCTTTTCTTTTGTAGTCTCCCCGACCTTTTGTTGCCTTCTTTTCCTGGCAAATTATTTAATTGCTTTCGAGAATCTCCACTTTCTTCCTCCAGCAAATTTGCATTATGTTCTAGTAATTGCCCATGCTATTTAGGGTTATGTGGGAATCGCTCACCTATGTCATCATCCGTTCGGTCCATGGGGTCTTTTTCCAGACAGTCCCGGACGATATCTCGACTCATGAGGGGATCTGAGGCTCGTTCAATATCTTCCTCATCGTCATCCTCCTCGGAGTCAACGGCCGTCTCGGGCAGGCCACTGAGGTCCATGTCGCCGGGCTCACTCTCGGTGGCCTAGGAGTAAGAAAACTTCAGTCAGTCATAATATTTTGTATATATATTTGTATTGTATTGTATTTTGGACATTTTTGTTTTAGATTTGTAAGTCACTGTGGTGTTTCTGCTGAATTAATATATTTATTCTGAACACTGAAACTGATAAACTGACCTAACATCAGTAATTAAACAGATTTCAAAAGTATCTAAATTTATATAAAGCACAGACCCCCCAAAAAGAGATTAAAGGCTAAAGAAAACCAAGTCCTTTCCATTAATTCAGAATCAAAAGAAAATGTAAAAAGGACATGTATAGCAGCCTAGAGACAAAAAAATAAATAAATTCTAAGCCAGCAACAAACAAACCAAATAACCAAAACACAGGTAACAACAGCAATATTTTCTAAATAAAATATAGAGATACATGTTTGAAATCCATGAGAAAATACAACCCAATACTTCCCCAGCACATGGCCAAACCTTAGAAGGTAGGCAACAAAAGAAAGACCCATCCCATCATGTACACCGCAATCTCCTATCGCCACCAACCCTGATTCTCTCACCTGACCGAGGAGCCCCAGCGATGCTCTATTCCTCCCTGTAACTGCCCACAATGTTACCTTCACCAACTGCTTGTAGAAGCCGGGTCCCAGCCGCATTTTTAGAGCTCAGGCTTCCAGACACTTAATTTTTTAAAACTCTCGATCTGGGCACACACAAACGCATGTCATTTTGACTTAAATGACCTGCATTACTCATCAAATATTCAGACGATGCTGAAAGCAGCCACTCAGAGGGCGACTGGGGCGGGGCGATGTGAGGCTGGGCTCTTCTTCAGGGTGGAGACAGGGGAGTGGGGGAGGATGACGGTGACAGGTGGCAAAATGCACTAATATAAAAAAGAGAGGGCTATCTATCGCATAGCATCCCTTTTAAGATCGCCAACACAACTTGAGGGAATAGATCACCTAAAAATAATAATTATGTCATCATTTATTCACCCTCATGCTGTTCCAAACCAGTATGACTTTCTTTATTCCCCAGAACACAAAAGGAGAAACGCCTAAGAGTATTTTCCTCGGATTACAATAAATGTACAATAAAAGTATTTTAAGCAAAGCACCATAAAAACATCATACAATAAAAATAAATACATAAAAAACTTGTGCACAGTTTCAGGTTTAAAAACAACAACAACAACATGCTTTGTGTGAGAAACTTTTTTTTTTCATTAAAAATCTTGACATCTGTTCATAAGAGAAGTGGCAAAGTCCTCTTTTTAAGCCAATTATTCTTCTCAATCAGATTTTTTTAATGATTCGTATTCCTTTCCATACTGGACTGATATGGTTTTCAAGTCAAATAATGATCTGACTCAATGATCTGGTCACAGCGGATCATTATCAACTAAAATAATAACTTAAATTTCAATCTGTTCCTGAAAAAAAAAAACCCTACTGAATGGCCTCAGAGATGCTCAGGTCATAGGAACCAATTTTATGGTTGTTTACATCCTTTTTTGAAGCTTAACGGCTCAATGTAATAAATAAAAAAGATAAATTCTCCTTGTGTGTTCAATGTAACAAGGTCATACAGATCTGGAATGACATGATGTCGGTGAGTAAACGAATACAGGGAGAACTGTTTCTTTAAGGTCCGCATGAAAACCTCCATGAGCTCACAGATGCTCGAAAACTTTGTGGCACACATTTGTCCAGGAGCTCAAACTGGAGTTGAAACGTGAACACAGATCTATGAATGAGCAGTATTTACAAAGTACAATGACAGACAATCTCAAATGCTATATCCATCAATTCGCAGGAAACCCCAGTAATTCCCTACTCTCGACTGTGAATTAAATATGCATTCTCCAGGCAGTTAGCTATTGGTGCACGGCGACTGGATATCTATGTGCTTAAACAACAACAATCATGTTGAAGAAAGGTATCAATGACTGTTGATTAATGCGGTTTCAATATCTTAAAATCAATACACTAAGCAGTCACCCATTAGCTGAACCTTTTGGGATTTACATTACATCACATCTTCATCCAGACATGGTTATGTTGATGAATCGCTTCAGCTCAATAAGCCTTGAAGAAAACGAACGCACTCAAGTCACATCTTGACAAACCAACTACGCCACGTCGGGGTCGTCCAATCAGTTTCCCTCCTGTACTTAGAGGAGATGCAAATCAAACACCACCACTAATGCAGGCTGAGCAGGAGTCGAGCTGGATTCTCTTATGAAAACCATTTAAGAGCTAATCAGGAAAGACAAACACAGGGGCTGTTAATACGTTATAGTCGATGAAAAGACCGATTGTATCTTGAAACTGCCATGTCTGGTGTGATCCATAGCTCTGTTTGGGGGGCTAAGATGAGCTTGAAGGCAACATTCATTTTTTAGCAGGGCTATTCTTGGATCAATGCTTTCAAGCCTCCCTGAAGGACCTGCATCATTATTTATTCAAATGTTAAAAAAAAAGGTGACCGTTTTGACAGTCACATTGAGGATATGGGCCATTAATCTTGACAATAGAGGCCTGAAGTACTATAAGATACCTGGAGCCCAAAAGTCTCACCACTAGTAAAAATGCTTCTATTATGTATTATTTTATGTGGCTTGATAAAAATAATAAATTCAAATTGAGGTAAATGTTAAATTAGAAAATTAGCATAAATTTAAAAAAGTGTATTATACCTATTATTATATATTAAAAACAATTAAAAATATTTAATTATTTTTGACATCAAAACTTTAAGATTCAATTATATACACTATCATTCAAAACTTTCGGGTTAGGAGGATTTTTAAAACATAAATTAATACTTTTATTCAGGGAGGATGCATTAAATTGCTCAAAAGTGAATGTAAAGAGATTCATTATGTTACAAAAGATTTATATTTCCAATAAATGTTCTTTTGAACTTTCTATTCATCAAAGAATCCTGATAAGCATCACGGTTTCCACAAAAATATTAAGCAGCACAATTGTTTTCAACATTTAAAAAAAATAAGAAACACAGAAATACAACAAGAATATATTACATTTTTAATTATATTCAAATAGAAAACAGTTATATTATTTTGTATTAATGTTTAACAGTATTACTGTTTTTAGTGTATTTTTGATGAAACACATCTTTTAAAAAATCGTACCGAAGCCAAATTGTTTTAATTTCAATGCGATATCAAACTTTTGGAACCTACTGTACCTACAGTACAACAGGCAAACATTGTGTTGGATTTGAAGAAATCAAATTATAATTACTTGCTCTGTTAATGCAGGGTTATTGATATGTTGTACACTATGGGTTGGTGCAGAGGTCAGGGGTCAATGAAAGGCCAGTAACAGTGAGGAAAATAAGTATTTGAACACCCTGCTATTTTGCAAGTTCTCCCACTTAGAAATCTGGAGGGGTCTGAAATTGTCATCGTAGGTGCATGTCCACTGTGAGAGACATAATCTAAAAAAAAAAAAAAAATCCAGTAATCACAATATATGATTTTTTTAACTATTTATTTGTATAAAACAGCTGCAAATAAGTATTTGAACACCTGTCTATCAGCTAGAATTCTGACCCTCAAAGACCTGTTAGTCTGCCTTTAAAATGTCCACCTCCACTCGATTTATTATCCTAAATTAGATGCACCTGTTTGAGGTCGTTAGCTGCATAAAGACACCTGTCCACCCCATACAATCAGTAAGAATCCAACTACTAACATGGCCAAGACCAAAGAGCTGTCCAAAGACACAAGAGACAAAATTGTACACCTCCACAAGGCAGGAAAGGGCTACGGGGAAATTGCCAAGCAGCTTGGTGAAAAAAGGTCCACTGTTGGAGCAATCATTAGAAAATGGAAGAAGCTAAACATGACTGTCAATATCTCTCGGACTGTGGCTCCATTCAAGATCTCACCTTGTGGGGTCTCAATGATCCTAAGAAAGGTGAGAAATCAGCCCAGAACTACACGGGAGGAGCTGGTCAATGACCTGAAAAGAGCTGGGACCATCGTTTCCAAGGTTACTGTTGGTAATACGCTAAGACGTCATGGTTTGAAATCATGCATGGCACGAAAGGTTCCCCTGCTTAAACCAGGACATGTCAAGTCCCATCTTAAGTTTGCCAATGACCATTTGGATGATCCAGAGGAGTCATGGGAGAAAGTCATGTGGTCAGATGAGACCAAAATATAATTTTTTGGTCATAATTCCACTCGCCGTGTTTGGAGGAAGAAGAATGAGGAGTACCATCCCAAGAACACAATCCCTACTGTGAAGCAGGGGGGTGGTAGCGTCATGCTTTCGGGGTGTTTTTCTGCACATGGGACAGGGCGACTCCACTGTATTAAGGACAGGATGACCGGGGCCATGTATTGCGAGATTTTGGGGAACAACCTCCTTCCCTCACTTAGAGCATTGAAGATGGGTCGAGGCTGGGTCTTCCAACATGACAATGACCCGAAGCACACAGCCAGGATAACCAAGGAGTGGCTCTGTAAGAAGCATATCAAGGTTCTGGCGTGGCCTAGCCAGTCTCCAGACCTAAACCCAATAGAGAATCTTTGGAGGGAGCTCAAACTCCGTGTTCCTCAGCGACAGCCCAGAAACCTGACTGATCTAGAGAAGATCTGTGTGGAGGAGCGGGCCAAAATCCCTCCTGCAGTGTGTGCAAACCTGGTGAAAAACTACAGGAAACGTTTGACCTCTGTAATTGCAAACAAAGGCTACTGTACCAAATATTAACATTGATTTTCTCAGGTGTTCAAATACTTATTTGCAGCTGTATCATACAAATAAATAGTTAAAAAAATCATATATTGTGATTTCTGGATATTTATTTTTAGATTATGTCTCTCACAGTGGACATGCACCTGCGATGACAATTTCAGACCCCTCCATGATTTCTAAGTGGGAGAACTTGCAAAATAGCAGGGTGTTCAAATACTTATTTTCCTCACTGTATGTTCAATTAAGTTTTAGGAGACGGCAACATTTTCTTTCACCAAGTGTTCAAAAACTACAAAACAAACACTAACTGTAACTAATCGAGATTTCAAATTAAGCAACTAGTCACAAGAGCCTATGCATTGCAGTAATTTTGCCATGGGTATATGATGCTCTTAGGCATAATGCACAACCTTTTGTGGTTTATTGCTTTTGTAAAATGGCAATATGATAAAATGCCCTGATGTTCAATAAATTATAAAAAGTATTCATTATAATTGACATTTTTACATTAAGTAATATAGTGATACGCAGCAATTAATTAGCTTAACTGTAGGCTGTTTATGGTTGACAGGCAGACACATGAATAAAAGAATGTACAATTTTTAATTTTTGCTTCAAGCGATACTTATTCCAATTGGAATTTAGAGTTGAAACAATCAATTTTATATTGACAACATGTCATTCAGCCTGCTCTTGTTTTATGAGATGTGGACCGCAAGGAGAGGTGGGGAGCATTGTAGTAAAGCGTGGTGTAGAGCAGGGAGATCACAACCTCTTTTCACGAGGACACAGTCCAGCTGTTAATGAGCCTTTAACAGATGGCCATCAGGCCAGGATCAAGGACACTGCATAAACTGAATTATCTCCCATACACCTTTGCACACGGGCCGCCGCAAAACATCCGCAAACACATCACGCAAGGAAATCAATTAAACAGCCAATCAAAACACAATTAATAAGATTAATGGAGGAAAACATACACATTTTAAAGAACGACACAAATATGTAAAAGGGAAATGTGGTTCTTCTGTTTTAATCTCATTGGCTCAGGTTTAGTAATAGTGACAAATGTTTACCAGGGGACATGCATTCTGATAAAATATGTACCTTGAATACACTGTAAGAAGAATTGGATAAAAGCATCTGCCAAATGAATAAAATGTAAATTAATGAAATTAATAAAGAAGTATAAAAATTGCATGCACATTAAATAAATAGTTCAAAATTGTTCAAATGTTTGGGTCAGTAAGATTTTTTTTTTTTTTTAAATGTTTTTAAAAGAAGTCTGTTATGCTCACCAAGTCTGCATTTATTTGATCCAAAATACAGTTAAAACAGTAATATTGTGAAATATAATTCACATTTAAAATAGCTTTTCTATTTGAATATATTTCAAAATGTGATTTATTCCTGTGATGACAAAGCTGAATTTTTCAAGCTGACATTACTCCAGTGTTCAGTGTTACATCCTTCAAAAATCATTCTAATATACTGATTAGGTGCTCAAGAAACAGTTGTTATTATTATTATTATTATAAATGTTGAAAACCTTTGTGTACAATTTTTTTCAGGATTCTTTGATGAATTGAAAGCTTTAAAAAACAGCCTTTATTTAAAATAGAAAGCTATTGTTACATCATTAATGTCTTTGCTGTCACTTGTGATCAATTTAATGCATCCTTGCTGAATAAAAGTATTAATTTGAAGTATTAAAGTATTTTTAAAAAATCTTAATTACACTAAACTTTTGAACGGTAGAGTATAATGTAACAAAGTGCTTTTTATTTCAGATCAATGCTGTTCTTTGAACTTTCTATTTATCAAATAATCCTGACACAAATGTGTACACAACTGTTTCAAGATTGAAAATAACAAAAAAAATTTATTTTCAACATATACAACCAAACCAGCAGATCATGTGAAACTGAAGCCTGGAGTAATGATGCTGAAAATTCAGCTTCGACAGTACAGAAATAAAATAATGAAATTGAAAACAGTTGAACAGTTATTTTAAATTGCATCTCACAATATTACTTTTTTACTGTATTTTTGATAAATTAAGTGCAGCCTTGGAGAGCATAAGAGAATTCTATCAAAATATTTCCTCCAAAAAATTCTCCTTTCAGGTGATACGGAACAACATGAGAGCCAAGAAATGTTTTATTTGTTGGTAAACTATTCCTTTAAGTCCTAGCTGCATTAGTCACTGAGGAATAAACCAGTAAAAATTGTCGAACTGTCAGTTCAGAACATGAAGTATGTGTCACATTTTGATGGCATTTGTCACAAAGCTGCTACTCTTACATTACCCAAAGACAAGGTGTCTAAGGAATGGTGTTATCACCTGGTAAATGTCCGACAGGCTGCTGCTCCCAGAATCACTGGTGATGCTACATCCTGAGTGGCTGGAGGAAACGTGTGTCACCTGCGGGTGAATCCCGTCTGCCAGGTGTAATCTGCTGAAGTCTGCCGGCAGCTGCACAATGAAACAAACAGAGTGTCAGGATGTACAACTGACTTACCATAAGTCCATAATCCATATACATCCTGCAATGCATCTAATAACCATGACAGCCAATCGGCCAATCTGTTCACTGACATTTATCCAAGATTTTCCTGTATATGACCTCAAAGCGAATAGATATAGACTTAAAGCAACAAAGTTCTGATCTTGATTTCATTGGACTTTGAAAATGTCAAAGATTGCAGTGTCTTTTTTGCTAAAGTTCAAAGTAATGTCAGTTTTGTGGAAAGCTGCAGTCCACTATGCTATCATTTATTCATCACACCTGCAGTCTGATGTTTCTGATATGACTTCTCAAGGATTTTTGGTGAAACAAAGCCTCAGACAAATTTAATGTTTTATTCGAGCTGAAACAAGACCAGACAATATCTTAAACAGGGGCAAGTTTCCCCTCCACAGCATCCATAATTCTGCCAAATGCAACAAAATGTCAGCCAGGTCAGTTACATTTAATGTGGGGGTTTGCTAGTTTAATTTAACAGAATAGCACAGCTCCTTTGCTAATGCTAATGGCTGTTGACAAGCGGTTTTGCACACAAAACTATTATATGACATCAACAGACTTGGAATATATTGCATAAGCCATATTGACAACTAAAAGACTCATATTTTCCACAATTCTGCATATTTTCCACAAGTCGGCAATTAAGCCTGCATATACATTGATTCCCTGAAGCCAAATTTGGATTGAAGCAGTAGAGAAAATTGTATTTCTAATGCAAGAGAGCCTTGGCATTGGAGTACCATCTTGGCTTACAGCAAAAACCAGGCTGGTTCATTTTTACATAAAAACAACCATTGAGAAAACAAATAAAAATTCATAATTAATGAAAGACGCACGCTTTATAGTTGAAGACTAAAAGATACAAGGCATGATTTTTCCTCTGGTTCAGTGCGAGCGAGCATCTCTTTTGTGGCGACGGTCTGTACATATTTGAAGGGGTGCGGCTGCAAGAGCGAACTGTGTGTGTGTGGGGGGGGGCTTGTGCAAGAGGAAAGGCTCTGACAACAGCACTGAGATAAGGAGCTAAGAACCAATTTCAGCTAATATTAGAGAGCACACATCCCACACACACACGGCCACATTCCGATAAAGCCCATTCAATCGGCTCCCGATTGTGTCTGTGTGTGTGCTCGTGTGTGTATGTGTGTTCACGAGTGAAATTGCTTTTTTGGGGGGCTATTGGATGTCTTCAGCCAGCTGTGGCTGAGTATAGCTTTCATACAAAATGCATCCGACCTAATTTCCACTCCCATAATCATATACATGCCGGAAATGCAGCCAATTCTCCCGGGAGACGGAGAGCTTGAACAGAGAGAACAACCTTATAGATGGAGTAGAAGCAGATAAGGGAAACGATATATTTGCACAGTATCTGCAGTGATACAGGTGCAGTAATAGAGGGGGAAAGGAGGTAGATGCCTGCTGTTTGGTGTGCTATGAGGCAAAAGCGTTTTAACACACTAATGTGTTGATGAATATTCCTCCTCATATGCACAAATTCATTATTTGAATCTATTGCCATGGCAGTTCATTCATATTAATTGAGGCTATTTACACCTAAAAGCAGAGAGACAAGAAAGAAAGAAAGAAAGAAAGAAAGAAAGAAAGAAAGAAAGAAAGAAAGAAAGAAAGAAAGAAAGAAAGAAAGAAAGAAAGAAAGAAAGAAAGAAAGAAAGAAAGAAAGAAAGAAAGAAAGAAAGAAAGAAAGAAAGAAAGAAAGAAAGAAAGAAAGAAAGAAAGAAAGAAAGAAAGAAAGAAAGAAAGAAAGAAATGTGGGACAAATGAAAGAGAACTACAACAGAGAGACACACATAATGAATAGAACAACAGAAGAAACAAAATATTTAAAACAGAAAGCAAGCACAGATTGATTGAATGAATTAATGAATGAATGGACAAAATGAGAAACAGAATTAAAAAACGAACAATACAGTGAAAACAAACAAAAGAAAGAGGGGAATTAAATGAAGACCACAGAAAAACAGAACAAATGGAACAGAATGAAAGAACATAAAAATCAAAAGAACAAACAAGCAAGAAAGATCAAATGAAGGAAAGAAAAAAAAAGGGAAAGTGTATTTAATTTGGGTTCTTGAAGCACCAGTACACACTCACAGTGAAGTGTTTCAGTCCACACTATTAGGTCAGTGGGTGCATTCAGCAGTTAAAATAAAGGCGCTGTGATAGCAGCAAAGTGCCTCAATCCTCCCTCCCGATCCCTCCGGTCGTGTTCCTCAAGGCTATTCCCTGAGCAGTCCTGGATGGCCACAGTGCTGTCAGCTATGATACACACATCACCTCTCCTCACGCTTCCACTGCAGAAAGAAGCCATCAAAACCTCCACCATACCAGTAAATGCACTTCTCAGGAGTGTACATGGGCTTTCCTCGCGGCTGTCAAAGAAATGAGCAGGGGACATTGAAGCAGTTACTAGCTTTCGCTGAGCGGAGAGCAATGAGCGATGACATTTTTCAAGGAGTCTTTTTGTTTGTAAATGAGGGTGATTTGCACATGATTCCTCCCACAGGAGTTTCAACAGTACAGGGATGTTTTAACAGCATCTTCATTACAGTGGCAAGAACTTTCTAGAGAGATACATGTACACTATTTAAAAAAAAGACTGAAGTATTTTTTGCTTAAAGTGAACTGTCATTGATATTTTAAAATGTTCTTTAGGTTAAGGAGAACGTTTGTGACAGACCGAAGAGAATTGTGAAAGAACACCTCATTTTAGGCACAACTTGTTTTCTGAGCTGGAAAATCTGCCGAATGGATTTAAACATGGTAAAATGTTAATCTGTGCTGAGAATATTATCAAATTAGCCACAACAGTTAGTAGAGGATATATGGAACTTCATGAACAACAACAGCTGTTACAATTCTGCAGGAATCTCTAGATTTGTGGGTAAGCTTATGACAGAAGAAGTGTTCTAATTCCCTAAACCTCCCGAATATTACATAAATTGTCTATGACGTTCAATGCATCTTCCCGAAAACCTTGTCTGATCTTACAGACATCAGAGAACATCAGAGAAACACCCCAAAAATATACAAATACAATAGCATATACAAAATAAACAACATACATTAATATATCAACAAAACCACAAAATATTCAACACATTTATCTATTAATGTTTTGGGATTGAAGGTTTTTCTAATAATTTTGTATTTTAGGTGTAATGATTTGTATGTGTTGCAATTGATGTGTTGAATATTTTGTATATTAATGTATGTTGTTTATTTTGTATATGCTATTGTATTTGTATATTTTGGGGTGTTTTTCTAATGTTAAGCTTGTTGTTTGGACTCATTTGATTGTAATTTGTAACACCTGAGATGAGTCTCCACCTGGCGATCTCACTCTTTTAAAGGTTTCTGGGGAAGTATCTTATGATTCACTGATGAAGGCTTATTTACAAAACGTTTGAATTGAATGATTCAGACGTGCTTTGTTCGACAATAAACTTTTTTTTAAAATAATTTAAAAAGGAAGACAAGCGAGTGCGGATCTTTTGTTTTTCCATGTAAAACCATATAAAATCATATTTTACCCATATATTTGTGAATGAGTTTGTCGGCTGAACTGAATGTAACAAGACTGTGTGCTGCAAAATAATGGCAAGACAACAGATATTTTACCTCAGTTACCCTACATCAGACGAACCCGAACCAAATGAAACATTTAAAACGAATCTGAGGTCACTGGTTTGATTCAGTCTGAAGAATCCTTCACTTCACCAACTCATGAATAAACATCTGACTGGCTAACTGACCTGCAGGTTATCAGTACTTTTAGGGATGCCTTCTTGAAAGGAAGCAAGTTTCATTGCAATATACATAAATGTCCTAAAAAATAAATAAATTTGGAATTATATTTAGACTTTACGACATTCAATCCCTGTTTGCGGATACCATTAAATTAAATTAAATGGAAATAAAAAACAAAATTCACTGTGACTTCTCTTATAATTGCCATGAGTTTAGCTGCACGTAGCAATTAAAGACGCTAGGGTGCTTTTTGCCCAAAAGTCTGGACACCTGGCATTTATGAGAATGGGTTGGAAAAAGTGGCCTCTTAATTGTCTCCTAAGGCACAGCAGAAGGGAAGTGCCGCGCCGCGGACATCTCACAGGCAGGCTTATCGCACACCGGTCACGTCACACTCGCGTTCTCAAGTTCAAGGCAATGAATCTAATCACAATATAGGCAAAAGCTCCCTTCAAGAATCGACAAAGTGGCGTAAATGAGTTTCAATCAAGGTAAAAAACAGCAAAAATGGAAAGAGAAAGTGCAATCTATATTATTTCGCTATACGTAGCATATTTATTCAAGCCACATAAACAAACCTGCTACTGAAAAAGTCAGTAATGTACATATATTTATCGTGTTTTAAAAACTATGTTTTTACGAAACTATGGAAAACTGAGTGACGCTGTGGTGCAGCAAGAATTTAAACAGCCGGAGTCGTAGTCGGGCGGCGGCAGTGTGTGTACGCTCATAGAACATTTTAAAGATGTGGCGCTGCACGGCGTTTCTCAGTGTGCGCCCTACTTTAAAATGTCTTTAAAGTGATAGAGCAAAATTTATGAATCATAACCCGCCAAATTGACTAGTATGTTGATATGTGGGATTTTCACCCACATTGAAAATTGGTTGGCAGGTGTTAATTTCAAACCAGCAAGGGACAGTATAATGGTAGTATAATCTGCTTTGATGATAATTCAAATTTGAAAAAAATTACCATAAAAGTTTCATTTATCAGCAACAGCCCAACTTATTTTGACTCTACATACATCTTTGGTATGCAAAGACATAATTTGGACAAATTGTTGGCAACGACAGCAGTCGATATACATGTGTCAATAGCAATATCCTGACTGCCTCCCGTGCCCACCCAGGGGTCCGCTCCTGTCCTTTAAGTGCCCTTTTCATGTCACTGTTGCACATAATAATGACTTAACTCTCTTCCACACAATTTAGGGCAGGCCTCCGTCAATTAACCCAAGAGGCTTTTAGTCCAACAGCGCAGAGGTCACAGACAGCACGCTACACTCGCGGGGGTTACAGATATCCCTCTTGTGATGCCTCTGGGGGAGTTTGTAAATAAATGAATAAGCTTATGGCTACAATGCCCTTTCACACCCGAATGTGAATGTGAAGTTAATAAATGCTATAGGGTCACAGATTTACCGGATCCTTGTACTTTGAAACGTCTGTGGGTCACAAGGCGTTTCTAAAATCCAAATAAGATTCTGCAGTCTTAATGACCTACATAACTAGACAAAATGCAACCAAAGTCCAAAAAAGGCTTCATGCTGGTAGGAAAGCTTATTTCAAGTACAACTTCATGCATATTTGTTTCTAACACAGTCCCTACCTGCTGTTGTGCATTTGAGGTGTGGATATATGAACATGTTGCTACATCTGTGTGATGAGCTCATGTCTGTCAAAGCAAAAGGTGTGACATTATTTTAAAAAAGGGGCTGACGCTGGAGGACTCAAAGCTGCAAACGTATCCCATAAGCCTCAGCATCGCTCTATATAGGGGCCTCTCGCTTTCCTGAGCTGAGAGGATCAAAAGATTAAAAAGCTTCGGCTTGGTGTCAGATTAAACAGAACCGATATTCTCACAAACACAGGCCAATATATTTACTACGCTAATGTAGGGAAAAAAGCTAAGGGAAAATGACCACTTCCTCATATTCAATGAAAGAGTGTCCACAATTAATCTCTACATGTATTGGTTTCCTAAACAGCATTCCTAGAGGAAGTCCTAGAGGTCTTCATATAGCCCTGTACTCACATTCTCATTGGAGCAGTTTGCAAGTCCAAGTCTTGCAACATGAGAAAAACATGCAGAAATCATATTAGAAGTACAAGTTGTCACTTTGTGTAACTCTGTTCCGGTTGCTCAATAGGTAGATTATATAGCAACACCAAGGTTGTGTATTCTCAGATCTCACATCCTGATATTAAAAATATATACATACTTAAGTAGCTTGAATGCACTCTCACTTTGGATAAAAATCTCACAAATGCACAAGCATAAATTTAGATATTAAGCATTTATCAAGTTGTTTGAGCACCAAATCAGCATATCAGAATGATTTCGAAGGATAACTAAAATGACACTGAAGAGTAATTGCTGCTGAAAATGCAGCTTTGCCATCACAGCAATAAATTACATTTTTAAATATAATCAAATAGAAACCAGTTATTTTAATTTGTGATAATATTTCACACTTACTGTTTTGCTGTATTTTTGATCAAATCAATGTAGCCTTGGTAAGCATAAAATAATTCTTTAATTTAACAAAATATTACTGACCTCGAACGTTTGATTAGTATGTTCTTTCAAATTACTATTGTAAACAGCAGCGCTATTCCTAAAATGAAAAGGATGTATGAAGATTAATATAAGTCAAAGACAACATACACGATGGTGACTCGCTCCCCCCCCCCCAACCCCTGACCTAGACAGAATAATAGCTGCCCAATGGTTACTAAGATGGCCACCGAGTGAACTTGCATTCACAAAGGAAAAATTATATTATAAAAACCTTTTCAGTTCTGAATTATGATTGGTCAACACAACGTTGTAGTTGTGCTAAAACCCACAATATACTAACAGCTCTGACGTAACACCTGTTCACAATATCACTACAACTTCCACAGACAATTGTTATATGTGTTGAATAGCAAGGCTCTGTTATGTCAGGGACTATGGTTATAGTCTATGAAGGCGTTCGAACACGGCACTTCACGGCCAAGCGAACGATAGCGCATTATGGCTGACAGAAAATCAATTCATTTACAGCTAAAAGTGCTCATCATTCCACTCAGCAGTTCGGCGCTGATCGCTTTCCGATGCCACCCATGTGCAAACACAGAAGAGCGCGATCACTCACTCGCTCGCATGCACGTACGCGGACAAGCAATCAAAAATGCATTCGGTCACGCAACAAATATTGAACTGACAGCATCGTTCAGCGATGTCATAACTCCTCCCACACTCAAACGCTCACACACAGTCATCATCAAGCCATTTAAACTTCATTTTTTACTGATTACTTTGACAAACACGACACAGTCTTGGCCATTTCATCATCCAGTCCACACACATCTGAGCATGTGTGCAGGGGTGACGGGGGGCGGCATGCACATGGCCGCCTTCACACACTGACACACATTACACTAGCAGCGGATGAATGAGGTTGTGGCACTCGACAGCCTCTCGTAAAACAAGATTCCATGGGGTCGACCGATAAAACGCAGCGGTAAGCTTGACCTATGTGAAATGTCAATTAATACAGATCTGCATACATGCAATTAACCCTTTGAGCAACTGTGAATCAAAAACAAGCTACAAATTCACAGAAACGTTAAAGACACAGAAATACGCCATTTCAAACGACATACAACTCATTTATCTCTCTGCAATGAAACTAACATTAGATTTTTAATGCATCTAACGCCATCTGTCCATCCTGATCATGTTCGCACATCAGGTTAATCTGGTGAGCGAATGCTGGTAGTATTTTGAGGCGAGGGGGCTAGAAATGTAGGGTCGATACTTACAGGGCTTTTATCAGCCTGGCTGGAGACTCCATGGCCACCACCACTAACTAATGGCTTCATAATGGAGGTGCAGAGCCAGGGCGAAATTTAAGCATCCTGCTGGTTCCCACTAATCTTCCCGTCTCTCCCCCCTCCAGTGAGTCTTCCCCTGTCTCCCTTCTTTTCTCCCCCCTCCTGCAGGGGAGAAGAGGAGAATCTTTCCCGGGAAAGGAGGGGGAGAGAGTATGTTCGCTGAAGATGATGCGCTGGATTTGACACGGTTCCCCCTCCAAAAAAATCAACGTTTCTCCTTGTCAGGTGCACATGCCATCTGTCTGTCCGCTAGGTCCATGAAAAGAAGGATATGAAGGAAGAAAAAAATAAAATAAAAAAGGAGAAACGCAGCGCAAAATGAGAATGAGGAATCCAGGCAGGGATAAGCAAAAGAACGAATCCTCCGTTTCAGGTAAATTGGGTGAGCCTCTTCTACCAGTAACAAGCAATGTCGATCGACAGTGTTGTAAAAAATGAGGGGAAAAAAAGCAAAAATGGCTGACAGCACTTTCACTCCCTCCCCATCCTCTTCCTCTGTCTCTCGTCTCCACGCGCACGGCTTTATGCACCATTAGCCGAGACTGTGACCAGGGAACCAACCTCACGCATCCAAGCTGTCTTTGTTAAACACTCCCGGTTCATTTGTGTCCAAAGCAGGGGGTGTGTGAGTGTGTAAGAGACTGTGTTGTGTGTGTGTGGAGGGGGAGAAAGAGAGGGGGCTTTGAATAGGAACCTCCTCCCTCCCTCACTGATGTTGAAAGAGCGCCGCTGGTGCCGCTTACTACACACATATACTCCAATACATATATGTTGACGCATAATGTGGTTAATCATCATAAAGGATCATATTTACATGAATGTAAAAGGGAATGTTTATAACTTAAGTTCTGTAAATGCTCACTTTTAAAAAAAAACATTGTTGCCTTTACTAGTTCATTTTAAATCACCCCATGTAATCAAATCACGTTTATATAGCCATTATAAGTGCATTCATATGATGTATAACGTTTTCTTTTTTCATATAATTATTATAATATAATATTTTATTCAAAATTTTTGTTCAACTATTGCATTAATATTTACAGTAACATGCATATATTTTATTATACATGTATATATTATAAATGTATATATATATATAGAGAGAGAGAGAGAGAGAGAGAGAGAGAGAGAGAGAGAGAGAGAGAGAGAGAGAGAGAGAGAGAGAGAGAGAGAGAGAGAGAGAGAGAGAGAGAGAAAATATCAATATAATTTATTATATATAATATAACAACATAAATTGGACACATGCATTTGCCAAACACACAAACGTAAGCTTATTATGTGTGCATATAATAGTATACATTTTAAACATTACATTTATTTATATTCCCTGAGAATCAAACCCACGAACTTGGTGTTGCTAGCAACATGCACTACAGTTTGAACCAAAGAAACACCATTTAAAATAGTTTGGAACAAACCACGTCGCACAGGACATGTAAACTTCTCGAAAGTATTTAATGTGAATTACCCGTATACATACACGTATACACTCGCACAGACACTGCAAGACTAAAAGGCACTAATGAGAAAATTAGAATAAAAGAGCATGCAACGGGTGAGGAGCAGATATGGAAATAAGAGAGGATAAGGGAGAGTTGAACGGTGAAGGGGGGAGAGGAAGAGAGGGATGGAAAGACAAGACAAGAGAAATGAAGGATGAGCACAGTTAGCCCAGCGAGAGTAATGTCATTATCACGCTCCCCTCCGCTCACCACCAGTGCTGCAGGCAGTTGGCATGGCAACCACGGAGGAGAGCCATTTCCTGGTCGGTTTGGGCGAGAGAGTGTGAGAGAAGGCTGGAGAGAAAGAAAAATAGACAGAGAGATGGAAGACGGTAGCAGACGACAGAAGCACAGAGCACATGGCTCTCTGACATCCTCCTTGTTACTATGACAACGCTGCCAATTCACTCCCCACCCCCCACCAAACACACACACGCTCCAGTTACGCCTCTGGGCGACTGACGGCCCCGCCCACACACGACCCTTTAGCTTTGTGATGACGTAAGTGAGCTCACCCCACACCAACACACACCAACACACACCAACACACACCACACACACCACACACACCACACACACCACACACACCACACACACCACACACACCACACACACACACACACACACACACAACACAACACAACACAACACAACACAACACAACACACACACACACACAACACAACACAACACAACACACACACACACACACACACACACACACACACACACACACACACACACACACACACACACACACTCTTCCCTAAAGGTCCATCTCTTTTTCTGTCAGTCAAAATAAAGACACACAATAAATGTTATCATTCAATCAATCATCCATCAGTCCATTTGATATAAAGCGCTTATTGTTCCACAGAGAGGTGAGCTGTGATATCTAGCTGTGCCCTGGACTGACACTATTATATGACAATTAGAATTTGAATAACAAAGAAAAATATGAAAAATGCATGCAAGCAGGGCAGCAGGCCAACAGACAGCCAATCAGATGACTTATGCAAATTTCAATTTGCTAATGTCTGACACATTTTATATCATAAATCTACTATGTATAACTAGTCTGACTGATGGAAAGGCAATACGATGTAAATAAAAACATAAATAATAGTAAATAAAAACAATCTTTATAAATCCATAAAACAATTTAGTCAAAATTAAACTATTTATGAAACTATATTTCTATGAAAATGTGTGTTGTTATTGATTGCATCAAAGGCTTCATGTCAATTTAATGCAATGAAATGCCAATTATATGTTAAAACCATTGTGAAGGCTTTTAGCGTTTATCCTGAGACATAAGCATTTAGCTACCGTATCAAATAGAAACAGCCAGCTTGCATGTTTATCATCTGTGCTTACAAAAGCGGTGTGGGCGTGAAGATACAGATAGGCATTAGCGAGTGAAATTTTGGACGGCTTCCAGATATGCACGGGGACCAAAACAACCCCCTGATGACATCATCCCCGATGATGTAATGCCTGACAAAAACAAGCTCAGGTGCTGCCACGTCCCGTGGTTAGAGTAACCACCAATCGTCAATGGAAAAGTGAGCGTCATTACGTCACCGCAGTAACAGGGTCACATCAAGGGACGGCTCAGCATCACCCAGAGCACATTTCAGGAACAATAGATTCTCAAGATAGAAAAGGTTGCAACATTTGTGTATATATATATGTACGTGTGTGTGTACGTGTGTGTGTGTGTGTGTGTGTGTGTGTGTGTGTGTGCCTGTGTGTGTGTGTGTGTGTGTGTGTGTGTAGAAAGCATTTATCCATTAAGAACCTGATGCTGATCATTTTAACATAACCAATTATCTGCTGATTTATTGGCTACCACTAGTTATGCCATCCAAGTTCCTTCAAACGACATCAGTTATAGTACTTTGTTTAGCACAAGGCCAATCAAACCTCAATACATTAAGACATGCAATAATATGAAATTGTGGTTTATTAACATTATGAAGGTTTTGACCAATTAATCAATCCATAAACAAGGAAAACCAAGCAGTTTAGAGAAGTGATGATGTAGGCAAAATATGTCATGCTTCTTACAAAGCTCCGTGAGACATTTCAGAATACAAATTGAGATATTAGTTCCTTTTGAAAAGCTACTGTTATCCCTCTACTGCTGAAAACAGCACAACTGTCAAAGATCCCTCTTCAGACTATACTCAAGGGAGTCGGATGCAGAGGAAATGAGAGGAAGTGGGAGAGGGAGAGGGAGAGGGAGAGAGAGAGAGAGAGAGAGAGATAGGATTAACATTGACTGAAGCTCTTCCGGATCATTCCATTCACGCCAAACCTTTTCAAAATTTGAGACTGCACTCATGGGCCACAGCTACAAAGTGACAATGAAGAAAGCTTCTTGCAACCGTGACAAGCAAATGCAAACACTCATTTTGTACTAAAATCTAATATAGTTAAGGATAATAGAATAGAGCTGGTTTGTAATGGTGGTAAAAATGTTTTGCTTATACTGTGGTAGATATTATTATATGGCTACAGTGGGCTACACATGAGCATGGTGAATAAACATGGAGCAAAGAAAAATACAAAGTCAAGACGACGTAGAACTCGCTATTCTTTAAAAGAGAATCTGGTTTTGATCTGTGTCCATTAAACTGCCCCGCAAAAAAATCGAATTAGTTAAAATACCATCCGTAAACGGTTTAATTCACAGGATTATCCAAAACCCAAAATAGGCCAATACAAACCATCATATAAACTCAATAATAATATTGTGACATAAATATTATTTTGATGATATAAAATTAATTATACTGTGATAAAAGACGTCCAACTAATACCTCAATTAACCTGTTTCATTACATTCAAATGTCTACAGTAATGTAGGAGTAATCATCTAAATGACTTGCACATTAATTAACATGCAGTGTTAGGGCTGGTTAAGATCGTACACAGAGAACATTGCATGCATAGCAATAAGGGACACTGCCTTTATACTATGAGGAGAGCAACTTCAAATGACCTATACGTTATTAAAGAAATTAACCAAGACTTGCCAAGCATTAACAATGGGCTAAAGGGGGTTGTGGTTAAGCAGGACAAAGTGGTTCCAAATAGCATTATAATCAATTAATAATTAGATTAATTAACATTCATTTTCACAATATACAACTCTTCAGTTCAGTAATGCAATTTAGAAGCCTACTATTGCATGTCGTTTATAGTTGCTATTTTGCTAAACAGCACAATGTATTTACATTATGATGTATATCAGCTACTAAAAATGATTCAAACATTTAAATAGAATAGTAGTATAGTACAGTAGTGAAAGCTGTTATAAAATGCAGATAAATGCATAGATTCCATATTTAAATACCTCTGTTGCTTGGCACCCATAAACAGCTTACCGTTAGGCTAATGAACTATTACTTGGCGGAAAAATTTTGTTAATATTAATAAATGCAACTGGCTTACGGCTTTATTTAGATTATGAATGAACCTTTTAAAGAACATAACCAAGAATTTGTTTTATAATATGAATATTATGATTAGGGTTCTCCTAGTAGGTGTAATGGCTACAGTTATCTTTCATTTTTTAGAACTCGTAAAAGTCTAAAAACATCCCAATTATAGTCATAAGTAGCTTATTGGCCAAAAACGCAGTGTTTTTCTCTCTTAGCATGTGGCTAAGCAGAACTGGTATGTCTTGGGGCGATATGTTTAGCATGGGACTAATTAAAGATCAATGCTATAGACAACATAGGTGTTCAATCCTGTGGAGGAAGAGAAAGTGCCTCGGCTTGCTCATAAGAGACGCTTGATTCTCACACCGCCTGTCAAGGTTCAAAGTGTCCACGAGCGTACTTCCAATCCTGCACACTTCCTGTCAAAACACAAATGCAGGAAGAGGATTTCCTACTAGAGCGAGAGTGCTGAGGTGAATTTCTTAAGGAAAGAAAGGCAGGAGGAAGAGTTGCTGGTCTAAAAACAATGGTGAAGTGAGATGTGGCGTTCTGGTAATTGTGGAGGGCATGAAGGGTCAATGTAACAGTAACCAAAGAAGGAAGTGTATTTTTCCATCTTCCAGAAGTAGAGCAACTGCATTCTGATGAGATATTACTAGAACATGCACACATCAAAACTATGGCACACATATGAATTATTCATATTTCTTGTATAATGAGAATTACTGTAAGCATGTGCTAACATTAAAAGAAAGCAAAAATATGTGTCATAAGGAATTGATTTTTGATGTCATTTAACAAAGCTACTCTTCCCTTCCCTGCCATAATTGGACCTTGCTAGATAATAAACAATACCACTAAGTATCCTTTACGAAAACAAAACTCAGTTCAAAATATAGATCTTTAACTATAAGTTTCCTATATGAACAACCAGTCAGTAATGCTGGTTTTAGTTTTAATTTGACTACAATGGTCGTATTGCATGATTGTTGCGTGCAAATAGTGATGACAATGCAATAGAAAAAAATAAGTAAAAAATTCAAGACCCTTTAACAGACCAGACCATCACAAAAAACAATTGCCTCCGGCACTTAAAATAATTAGCTGTATGAATCTAAATATGATTTTTCATAACTCTGGTTATAACAGGGCAAAGTTGAAGATGTTTGCTCTGGATAAAGAAAGTTCCAGGTGTAAAAGTTAAAGCGCACACCTGAAAGGTCACTGGATGGGACACTGGTTTAACGGTCAACCTCTATTACCATGTATGTAACAAAACTGCTGAAGACTGAATATGAGCATGAGAGAAAAGAGAGATAAAAAGACAGCAAGATCAAAGGACTGCAAGGTTTCTGCAAGGTACACTGCTCCTGGCTGATAGCCGTCCATCTGGACCCGACGCCCCGCTGTTATCGTTTGAAACGTCCGTGTGGCTTAAACCATCAGCTCTATCATAACTGTCATAACAGCAATGACGGAGCTGGTATCATAACAGTCAACTGTCGTTTATGCTAATGGAAGTTCAGCAGGACAGAAATATAAATCATTTTCTTTCTACAGTGTTGTGCTGCAAACATGAAGAAAACAAAGCATGTTCAGTTATATTTCTCCACAGCAATACAATATATGTGTGACAGTATAAAACCCTGAGGGCCATAACAGATATGACTTGTGCATTTTATTCCAAGTCTTCTGAAGCCATACGATAGCTTTGAATGTGTCTGAGTTTACAGTGGTATAAATCTTTTTAAGTGCAGGCCTTTTGTGTCTCTGTGATGCCGTATACTGCAGCAGCCATCACTGAGGACAGCTCTAAAAATAGAGCCGACTCTTCACAAGAACACCTGACAAGACTCCCTCTCGCACTCCTTTCCACTCTCAAACGCACACGATCACACTTACCATCTCCCAATCGCTTTGTTTCACTCCTCACTGAATCTAATTACGGCAAAACAAGTATCAGCTCAGCGGCAGCAAAGTCTACCCATCAGCAGCCCTCATCAGGCCTAGGGCGTCAAATAACACGCTAAAACACATTAACACACAAATATCTTACATGCACCCTTGTTACAGCCTAGCTACTAAATCCTAAATTGCTGTTGTTGTTTTACATAAATAATGAGACAGACAAGGCAAATAATAAAAATAATTGAACATTTAATTGTGCATAGTTAGGATAGCAAAGTAAATCAAATCAGAATCAAATGGTTCAAACTAATCTTTGGTTATTGATGTCAAAAGCAAGAATTTTTGTCATATGGCTAATAATTTAAATGGTAAAACAGTAATATAGCTAAAACCAATACAATATTTGGCCCAGAGTTTGTTTAATCAGTACTTGGTACTTCATGCATCTGTTGTTGTTTTTCACTAAACAGTCAATGTCCAATTCAGACTATCTTTGTAATTATTATTATTTAGCAAATTCTTGGGCCTATTATTAATAAATACATTTATATAAAATGTTTATATTATATACATTTTTATATTATATCATATTATGGTTTGTCTGAATACTCGATTCTGATTGGCTGGAAGGTGTGCAATAAAACCTTTTAAATAGACAGGCAGCTCCAAGTCAGTTTAAGAACCATTCTATATTAATGTATATATATAATGTATATTCTATATCAAATATTCAGGAGCACAGAAACTCGTTTTCAACACAGCCCCGCGGCTTTCAGTAAAAACTTCGCTACTGAATCGCTACATTATGTTTCTCTGCAACGAAGGGTAATTAAACTCACAGCTTTATTATCAATAGACAGAGACATTAAACAGATGCAGGTACGCATCTCTCATCTCTCAAGTTAATTTCATAAATGCCATAATTCATTCATTCAAATAAATCAGTTCTTTGCCTTCACGTTGTTAGCCGTGGATGATATCTTATTTATTATATTATAATTAAACACTAATTACAATGTTTGATTTCAAGGATTTGTTTTTAGTTTAGAATTTGGTTTAGTTACTGTTCTGGGTCGCCCATTGATGTCCAATGTATAATCTGTGTCTTCAAACAAAACTAGTTGAGAAACGAATATAATATGTTGGTTGTGAAAGAGCTAAACCATACATAACTCATCCAGCACCATTTGTGCTACATAAATGATACCTCAAACTGTGCAGCTTATTGGGGAAAGGTATACTATTACATACTTAAATTAATACAATTATTATTTTCACTGGCCAGGAAAACAAAACAAAAAAAAAGAAAACAATGAGGTACCCAAACCATACAAAAACCAGAAGATTACAGAGACTTTTGACTTGGTCCAGTAAGCAACCACCAAGCAGTCAATCAGAACACCCTTGCAACTGTTTAACACATGCACAGTATAGCATGACAATGCCCCAAGAACACCAGCAGCAAGTGGCACTCAAAACATAAAAAATCTAAATTGTTATGAGGCAATCTCAGTGTGCAACCTGGAAGCTTGCAGTAGATTCACCCACTTTAAATCATTGTTGGAACAAACACTCATTTGGCAACAAATACACACAAGACACATCTACAAAAATGAGCCTTATTTCTACGGTCACAAGGTCATAAACTCTCATCACACACACATACAGTATATAACCCACAGATACATATAAATCACAGCTGCAGGAAGTGACACACAGAGAAACAGAAACAATGAATAAGTACAATACCTGAGCCTTAACGCATTCCTGTGGAGGAGCCAGTATGAGGAGAGAAGCAGAGAAGAGGAGAGTTATTACCAGCCTGGGTTATTGAGGAACAGAGCAGGCTCAGAGAAACCCTGTTAAGAACTTTGCAAGTCATACTACGGGAAGAAGAGAGGGACACATCCTTTATAAAAGCTCAGACGCTATCAAAAAACAACAGAGGGTAGTGCACACACACACATACACACACAGCCGAGAAACATGAGGCGGATGCTGAAATAAAAAAGCCACAAAGCTAAAATAAGGAACGCGGATACTTCAGGTGAACAGAAAGGCTGATAATTATGCAACCAAATACAAAAAAAGGGAGGTCATTTAGTTATTGAACAACTGAAATGCAATGATCAGCAAACTAAGAGATGCAAAAAAAGGAAAAACCTGGTATTCATTGACTGAACAAGGGTCTCATGATCATTAAAGACCAGCTGCCCCACAGTACTGGAGAGGAAGGGAAAAAGACAGATTTATAGAGAGACAAAATGGTACCCAGTTTGAGCCAAAAACAAGGCATTCACTGTTCGCTAGTCTTGAAAGTCACTTTTGACAGACAATCTAATTTTATTTAAAGATTGAATGAATGATTTTTTCCCCTATTGAAAAAGGAAAATTGGGTAGATTCAAATTTCGATTTCATGGGCCGTTTGTTTACAACACAGATGTAAGTGAGATACGAGAGTAAATTCAACAAATTCCCTCAGTATCTGTGATAACCTGTGATTTTCAGCAACAACTTAAAAAAATAATAATAATAATAATACACGTAATTGCTTACGTATTGCTGGGTTCTCACTGCAAAACAGCACAAAAATGCCACAAATAGTATTTTAGCAAAAAATGATCAAATTCCATTTCTCAATCGCTCTTTTTCATCATTATCATCACTGCACTAAATTATGAAAAATAAAATAAAAAATGCAATGCAATGAAAATTAAAATTGGAACTGTATAATAAGCTATATTATTATGTAGTTTAATAGTGAAAAACATCCTAAACATCAGCGACTTTCCTGTTTTGGTGTGGAACAGACTAACTGATGATGTTGCTTAAATGACTGGAGGAGGAGTGTGGAACGTCCACTAACATCACTGAGATGAATGAACTGTACCTCATCATGTGGCTCCAAGCAATTATTACGCATCTACAAGATGCCTCCAAATACAGTATGACAAATCTGAATTATGTCTAGGGCAGAGAATCTTAGAGACGAGTTCAACTGTGTGAGGCGGGCAGCACAGAGTACAATTATTTCACTCTGGTGCCAGAAATTGAATCAAATTAATGACAGTCAGAGAGTCTCTATAAGGTTACGTGAGAACCTTGAGGCTGATACATGATGTAATGTTTGGGAAGTGAATTTTCACCTTCGGCCATGTCTGAGTATGGAAATCCCACCGTGGAGGCACTCTCAAAAACTCACAGATTAGCTGGAACGCCCGTCAGCTTAAACTTTAATGCTTTATTTTTTTAGTTTTTCAATAACCACGCATAAACAATATTCTCTCAAAAATTCAAACATGTACATTTATGTTGCTCACATATTATGGTAGCCCTGTTTGTGCTATATAGAGTGAATTTACACCTTTGCCATTAACATGTTTATAAATAACTGAAAAAAACACAAATGTAAGGGCATGTCAGAACATCCCAATGGCCCCAAAAACACCTCAGATCCCAGAGGGTTAACATCCCATGCGTTGTGGTCCCCCTTGAAGACACTACTGTGAACTTTCTTAGCCTGCTACCACTGATATGAGAACAAAAACACGGTCCAAATCTTTTCCCACGGACCATAACAACAAAAAGGGAGCTGTTTGGGGAAAACTGTGCAGCTGAGTAGATACAATGGTGGGAATAATTTTGGTGTCCCGTTCTAATGTATCTCAAGGGAAAAACAATTTTGCTCAATGATGCTGACGTATTTTGTTGTACCAAACAAAACAAGAATTTCCAAACAAGTTGAGGGAACGCTGGCTTTTCTCCCAGGGGAAATGGAGGAATGCTGGGAATGAATTGCAGTAGAATTGGGGAAGACAAATCAGGAATGTGTTTCTACAGGACCGTCCAGCTTTGAACCTCCATGAAACATCGGTGTCAAAAATGTACAAGATAAATGGCCAAAGCGTTATGAAAGCAGAGCGTCACTCTCAACTCAGCTGGAGATTTAGTAGAATAAAATACAACCCTGTTTTTGGTTCTGTTTAGGTGCCGAAGGAAAGAAATAAAAAAATGTCCTGTTCTCCTTACAACCTGCTATCAACGTGGCATCCATCCTTTAAAATGACCACGAAATCAAAACTGACCCGAATAACTTCCTATATAAATGTTCCTTCTTATTGTGAATGGTTCATCAGTGCATGTTACTCTAAAGAAAAAAAAAATCAACTAATAAATAAATAAATGACGGAATATAAAATAAATGTTGTTTCCATTTTCAAAATCTTGCCAATACTTAATTTAATGCTAGTTAATATAATGTAACAGCAAATAATGATACATTTGCAACAAGAAGTGGTAGCATTGATATATAAATGACATGCTTTTGAGGATAAACCTATCCTTCAACTTAAAAAAGCCTCACAAATGTGTGCCAGCCAAGGATGCAGTTACATTTGTTCTCTATAATCTTGCATATGTGATCATTTTAAGAATTAACTACTGAAAGACCCATTACAGTTGACAACTATTTTATTGGATATCTGATCTAAACAAATGTAAATACATATACAGTATATATATTTTTTCCCCTTTCTCTCTGCTCGGTCTCTTTCCTCTACTCGGCTGGGGCTTGATGATGTTGTATATCACACATCCAGATGGTACCAGTGCAGTGGCTTCTCACTTCAGCCTGCCCAGAGCACAGTGGGGATTGAGCGCATAAAACACCAGCACATCTTAAGCCAACACGACATACTGACAGTGGACACATAGGCAGAACACCTACTGAGAGACCATATAACAGCCACCACGGCACAAGTGAACAAAGATGCTATTTCTATTTTACTGCTAAAAGCATCAGTAATGAGCAGAAGACAGCTTCTAAAAATTGCACTGCCTTTTTTACGTTATAATGAGCTAGCACCCATTTTAAACCTGAACTCTGTTTATTATTATCTGAAACTAGCCTCTCACCATGGCCTCTTAAGATAATGTGCGAGTTTGCTTTAGCATTGGTTTTAAGCTCAATTTTCTCTATGCTACAATAACTTTTCCTTCTCTGCCTAATACTGTATGTATAGACAACTATATGTAGGGCATTTATAGGCTATTTTCCCAGAAAAGCATAAATATTACTTTGTCTCTGTTACACTGTTTGTTTGAGAATCCTGACCAGTCTAACACAGCAACATTGGCTCAACCAATGGTACAAGTTTGGGGATGGAGCTATGAGTTTGACCAAATAATAGCAAATCGAGAGGGTTTCTGGTAAACCAGTTTGGAGCCTGTCATTGGCTGCATCCGGAATGCATACTATGCCTAGCGTATATAGTAATAAACACTAGGCATAGTATGTATTTCGGATGTCTGCATAAGTAATATCTGCAGTTCTGCACACTTGTTAGCTTCCATTGTAAGTGCATTGCAAGTAAAAACATTATCTGTTCCTTTTTTCAAACTGAGAGTGGTAAAACTGTCATTGATGCAGTCAATAGAACTTAAGTTGTTTTTAACCCAAAATGTTCCTTTAAGGCAGAAGATAAAACAAATAATTGAACACAACCCCATGAGGATGGGGCAGCACTCACTAAATTAACAGATTCGTACAGTAACAGCAGAACAAATGCAAATAAATTAGCAGAGAGAAGTTCATAGGAAAGAGACAGAAACCTTGATACTTCCACATCTGTAATATGAGGAAAGAAAAGTGGTTATTGTTACCAAAAAGAGTGCCAACAGACTTCCAGAAAGCTAAAGCTTTACATAATATCCCTGTAGTGTTACTTTTGTGAGAGGAACATTGGTGTGTACTTGACGCACTAAACTGGCTATGGTATAGAAATGTGTGAATATGTGATCATATTTTACACCAGAAGTCAAATACATTGAATAATACCAGTCAACATCATGCATTGACAAAGCAGGGCGGTATGCTGGTACATTATATATCATGCAATGGTAGAAATGTATCAATCCGTAGATATTTTCCAGCACCATTTATACACTGTAAATATATTAGCATCGCTATTTGCATTATTTCACAAAAAAAGAAGAACATACACAAATCAGCTATTTTACAGCTTCAAATGTGACTTAATCAGCCATAATTAAGACGGTAACATACATGTTTGATAATATTAGTTTTGAAATGATGTTCATAAAATGTGAAGCTGTAGTGCACTGGTGATTGTTTGCATCCAAATAAAAACACTTTTATCCCAATAAACTTACTTCACTGGATTACCAAAAAAAAAAAGAAAAAAAGAAAGTATAACAGCATAATTACTTCAAAAATGTAAACCATTTTGTTCAAAAAAAAAATATATATATATACTATGATATATACCATTAACAAAATCACTGATATTGAAACCATCCTTATGTATAGAGAAAAAACAAGCATTAGCAATGACACATTTACCAGCATGTAAACAAACACGAAAGCTAAGCCAGACAGGAGAGGAACAGGAATGCCAACAGTCACACAGGGGGAGGGGCAAAGGAGAGGCTGTACAGGTAAAGTTAAAGCATACGACTGACCGTATGGTATCCCCGCGCTACGGGCGGCTTGCCGGCGGGATAGGGGTCTACGGTGTCAATGATGGTCTGCCGCTCGCCCTTCTGGTTGATCTTGCGAAACCTTCGGCGGGACTGTCGGTGCGATGCCTGCCGCTGGAAATACTCCTCATTCTCATCCATATAGTCCACCTGCAAACGGAGGAGAGATTTGAGTGAGACTCTCTCTCTCCCCACCCAACCCCCCATCCCCTCCCGCCCCTCTTACTGGTGCTGTGTAAAAATAGCAGTGGGTGTGCGAGCCTGTGTGTGTGAGTGAGACTGTGTGAGTGAGACTGTGTGTGTGTGTGTGTGTGTGTGTGTGTGTGTGTGTGTGTGTGTGGAGCCTCAAACGCCTACGTCAAAGAGAGGCGTACGACAGACAGGAAGGTAGAAAAAGGGAGATGTAGTTTCAAAGCAGCAGCTTGTGAGGGTCTTTCAGGGGTGAACTGTGCAGGTTATGTGCTTTCTATGGCATTAAACTAGAAATTAGTTCAAATGGCAATAATTAAACAATGCATAATCCAGATCACGGTTTATTCACCATCTTTGCTGTGGCACCAGGAAATGTCATTGAAGGGGTGTAAACTGTCCATGGCAGGTTTTGAATGACAGTAAATGAGTGTGGCATCATCATACACATTAAGGATATAAGTTGCATATAAAACTTGCCGGCCACTGTGACATTATGCCATGAAAAGTGACATGATTATCCCCTCTGCCTTATTTTTGCTGCAGCCTCAGATTTCACACCCACTCTGCCTTTGGGATTACACATCAAATCTCTCGCTACCGTACCAACCGCTGCTATGGCAACTGCCGGAGAGCGTGAAGCAGTGGGAATATATTGGGCGGTGTGAGCAAGTGAGAGTGCAGTATCTATATCCTGCCTCAGCCCGTAATTACAGGGCAGCATTGGCCGGTAATAACAGATGAGATACCAAACGAGGGCACAATCAACTGTCGAGGACAGTTGCCATCGCCCAAACCGAAGATTATGCTTATGCATTTGGCAGATGCTTTTAAACATCTACAGTACATGCATTCCCTAGGAATGCAACCTGTGACCTTGATGTTACTAGCGTCATGGTCTATGGGTTGAGCTACATATATACACACTCTACACTAGGGCTGCATGATATTGAAAAAAAATGGCGATGTTTTGTTTTTCTGCGATATAAGTACAATTTCACCAGATGACTTGAATGGCTCTATTTGGAAAGAATTAATCATTCTAAAATGATTGGGGTGATTTTGTAGGGGAGTGAATCTGCATAGAAAATAATAAACAAATTACTATCTTAGGTAAATACAATGGAACAAAGACAAAAATAAAATAAACAGTGCTTTAAATTTTTAGGTAATTCTAACAGTAAGGCACAGAAAATAACACTGCATAGCCTTCACTGTTTAAATTAAATGTAATTAATCTTTGTTAAAGCTACAACATTTATTTTCTCTTTGTATTTTGTTTTTTAATTAAGATACATGACAGAAAGAATATCAGACTGCTGTCACTTTAAGACCAAACGCACGGATCCAATATAATGATACATATCCATTTTCTTTCTCAATTGATTACATTCACATAAGCGACTGTGTTTATGAGTATACTCACCGAGGTGGGCATTTTGACTTAATTTTGGTGTGTATGTGTCCATTCAAGCTCAAATAGGAGAAAAGAATAGGTGTTTCATGCTGTCTGGAAAAATATTGTGATATTTTTAGGATTCTTTGATGAAAGAAAGTTCAAGAGAACAGCATTATCAATGTCTTTACTGTCCCTTTTGATCAAATTAAGGCATCTTTGCTAAATTAAAGTATTAATTTCTTTAAAAAAATCTTACTGATTCCAAACTTTTAAACAGTAGTGCACTCAACATGAAGAAACACACAAAAGCCTATTGTGATTTAACCAAATCCAAATCCGAGGCTGCAAATGCAGATAGGGAGGGTATTTCTGTACTTGTGAACATACATCATGAAGGGAATATGGAATATATTAGAGTTCATGGAACTGCTCCGGCAAGAGCATCAAATTGAGGCCATGTTGAAAATTACCCGCAGTGGGCAATTTGCTTGTGGTAAAATGTAAACCAAATGCCAAATTCAAACCGACCAACTTTTATATGACATTTCTGATTATAGCAGTGGTTCCCAAACTTAACCTTAGTTCGACTCACCTGATTCAAAATAAAACTAGACCACACAAAACTAAATTACTCCCCTTACTGTATAAATTAGTTGTCCCTAAAAAGTCTACACTAAAAGTTGTAGCTTGTGTTCAGACAGCCACTTTATTTTCCCCAATCTTTAAATATTGAATACTAAGAATTTGAATTCATTTAACATGTAAATAGTATTTACAGCTAATGATGGCACAAATACACTTAAAGTACTTATAGTCACAAAACCTTGTGAAATCAGGCTAATTTTAGGTTAACCTATCCCTTGAAGGGGGCACACAAGACATTTTTAACTTTTTAGAATGTTTTAGTGTGCAAACTGTCACAAAGATCAAGCAATATGCTAATTTAAGTGTCAAAATTATAAAAACATCTAGCACCAAAAAAATGAGAACATCTTGGACAGCTGGTCGACCATTGTGACCCATTCCTAATTAGAACCAGCACATTTTCTTTGGAAAATTGTTTTTAGCAATTGTTATCGGCCTGTGTAATGTCAAATCTGACCTTGTATGTACCCCTGGGGGTAAGCATAGCACACTGTGTGAACCACTGGGGAAGAGGAATGAAACTGCAGCACAAAACTGCAATTATACAGTGTGATTAGTAAGAGTATTAGGTTAAGATGATTATCTGGTCCATGATTACTCACCACAATCATCTCGGATGGCTCCAGCACGATGCACTCGCATCCACGACGTAAACTCCCAGCAGACCTCTTCCCAAAGCTAGAGGAGAAGAACAGGAGAGACAGAAAGGTTATATACCGCTCAACCAATTATGGAATCTTAAGATTCTGTGGGAATGAAAGCATGCTTAGAATCCAAGCCAGAGGAACACATATCCAAACACTCGTGGCAGTGTTCCTGGGCTAGGCAGTGAGGCACCACTGGGAAAGAAAGTACGACCAGACTGGAAAAGTCCACAGGATGACATCATGGCCTAATGAAAGAAGTATAGTGCAAAGTGATGGAGTGTGTGAATAGCAACACAAAAAACTCTATTGAAAATCTAGGAAACGTGAGGTGGAGCTCCACGCAGGATAAAGGTAAATAGGCAGATTTTTTTTAAATCATCTGCACTGAACCTCTGTTAAAATGGGTTAAAATGCAAATTCAGAGACTAGCATTTCTCAATCCCTCTTCTTCACACAGTAATTTCCTGTCATCAATACACTCAATTATAAAAAAGGCAAAAATAAAATAAATAGGAAAAAGGCAAAAAATAATATATATAGACAACTCATCTCGGCAGGTCAGAATCAATTCTTTCTTTTAAGAGACTTTATTTGTTGTGTACTTAGATCTTTAAAACTGCAGACATTTACATTTCACAAACAGCTATATTGCACACTACATGAAAAGAAATTAAAAAAAAAAAAAAAAAAACCCAGTGTGTTTAGGATGGGTCAAGCTATTTGGCTAAACAATAGAAGACAGGTGGGATACTTGAAATATATACACTATATATATATATATTTTTTTTCAATTCTGTTTGATACTGTTTGTGATATTACATACTTCACCTTTCATCTGGTTTGTTAATTTACCATCAATGCTGCTTGCTAGACACTTTATTCAGCTGAATGAGCTGCCAAGTGACACTGGACCAAAGCTGACACACACTTACACATACGCATAAGTAGAAAAAGAAACAGTGGTTCAGCTGTGTAAGAGGTCAGCAAAACCTCTACATACACTTCAGAAAACTGTGACTGACAAAGCAAGGCTGATTTTACTATGGGGACACTCCACTATATGAATGGTAATACCTTACAATGACAATTTGCATGTTCCTTTACATGTGTTTAAAGTATAATCAAACCCAGCACTCATTCAATATTTTCTATAGTATTCCACTACTCCATACTGGAATACCGCACTTACAGTATAAATGTGTATGTTGCTAAAACCGCCCTATCTGGATATAATTTGGGCGTAATGGTTGGAGCTAGAAGGTCCAACCACACCCTAACCTTACCCTTAACTTTATCCCTCAACCCATGACGTCCAGAGAGGTAGAGCTGGATGTCATATGGCTCTGCAGTGAACACCACTTAAATAAATCAGATTTTTATTGACAAATTAAAACAACAATGCCGTGTTATAGCATCATTCATTTTTGGGTGTGTTCTGCATTGTGCCTGATTAGTCGATTTTATTTGACAATGTATTTAGTGGACACTGTTTTGTAGTCTGATGCATTTACAAGGGTCGATCAAATTTTGCCTTTTTATTCAACCACTTAGACGCATCTAGTCCATATTTTGTGTTTAAATGGTTAAAAGTTAAATGCGTTTAAAATGACCGAACAGAACCGGGTGAACAGCATGACAAATTATAATTTAATTAATTATGTCAAAATTTCAACACAATTGAACACTTGAACTAACATTTGTGTCACAAGTCTTTGGGTAATGCGCTACTATTACTGAATAGCTAATAGAGGCGCAGTTGGCAGATATAGTAACTAGCTAATATAGTTAGACTAACAGGTGGGGTTCCCTCTACATTCATTGTTTCTTAGCTTAAGACCACACACAATGAGCCCTCTGTGTTGTAATGCTGTTTGACTTCCCTTGCAGGCTCCTATCCAAATACAAAACCTCAAGATTGGGTGTTTTCATTCATGATATACAGTGGCTACAATCTGAAACCACAGAGAGATTCAGGGATTCCAAGTCTAACTTAAACCGCACAATGCAATATGAACAGAAAAATGGAGTACAGAAGTATCTCTAGATGTTTCTAGATGAATAAGATGTTTCTCCTTGAGCAGAACCAAGTGAAAAAAGAAGGGTGGAAAACTCGACTTGTAAAATTCCAAACTATAAAAAGAAGCCAAAAAAAAGACAAACTGTAAAAATTATATTAACACCAAACATTTGTTAATAAATCATTAACGTCAGCTTTCATGTCACACTCCTTGGGAATTTAACTCATGGTGAGATGTGATGCCCACCCAGTTGGCCCCTACATTCCATATTACACAACATTCCTGGTGTCTGGAATGTGATTCTGTGACGAACGCGGCAGGCACTCACCCAGCACAGAACATAGGGGTCTCCAAAGTAAATAAGCCCCTTTTTCATCTCTCCATATTAAGCCGAGCAAAGATTAAAGAGCTGTTATGCAAGTGCTGTCGGTGGGCAAGTCAGAGGGGAGAAGGGGGTACATTGGAAGGTTTTAGGACTGCTGAAGTACAGTAGAATGGATAATTCAATAACAGGATTCTACTGCAACGCTTCAGTGAGTGCTAAACAGCTGTGCCGCCTCTCAGATCTGCGCTTGCAGACACATGGCAACATAAAGCAGTGCAAACAGCATTTCACGAGCAACCCTGAACTGTTACTAGATACGATGGACCGAAACACTTGAGGCATGATTAGCGAAGCTTGACACTTGAGGTATGATCACTTGCATTTTGCATTAGTAAAAATAAAATAAACTATAGTAAAAAAAAAAAAAAAAAAATCAATAAAATATCAAATATATACAATTGAAACAAAAATTAAATAATATAAATAGAAAACAGCATACAATAAAATAAAAAATTTCCTTTAGACATGTTTTTGAGGAAAGTAGGTTTATAGAAAATATTTACAGATATGTATTTAAGTGATCTAATAATGCACTTAATATACAGAATAAAGCACAATATGTAAAAAAAAGTACTGTACCTGAAGATGAGAGAGAGCTGTTACAAAATATGTCCAATGAAATCCATAAACAATCCAGACTACTTTAAAATCATGCATTCAGTCCCATACTTCTACCTCAAATGTGTTTTAATGTTCTTGCTTAATATTCATACACACACGTTGCTACCACACTAAGCCCAAACGTGATTTCGTGAGCTCCACATGATAATCCAACTTCACGTTTGCTGCACTGCGAGAACTCTGTTCTGACAGCTCCGTCTACCGCCTTCATCTTACAAGAGCGTGTGTGTCGGGGCTCTTGAGAGTTAGTGGTGACCGACTGAAGCCAACATTCCTGCCTGCCTCGCTCTTCCTGTGGAGCCAAGAGGGAGTGGTTGACCTCAAACATCATGACCTCTCAACCAAAACTCAAAACCTGTAGCGACTTAAGACTTGTGAGACTACAGTCAAAGGCAACCTGGGAAAAGAGTTGGGTATCTTTTGAGTTTTAAATGATTCTGATTGCAACACTGCTCATCGATTTCGATTCTTATCGTTAACTAATTTAATTTCAAAACAAGAAAAAAAAAACCTCACAAACTTGGATATCATTCACATTTATTCCAAGTCTCATTGCAAAACGTTTCATTTTAGCTGAATACCATGAACACAATCGACAGGCCAAAGAACACTTGCACAAGGAACTTTTGTCTTTGGTTTAAAAATACCAGAGCAAAAACAATTTACCCTTAGGGGTCCAACGTGTTTTTGGGGTCCTTGAGATGTTTTGACATGCCCTGACATTTGTGCTTTCTTCAGTTGCTTATAAACATTAATTAATGGCAAAGATGTCATTACACTCTATTCAGCACAAACAGGGCAACCATAATATCTGAGCAACATGTATGTACATGTTTGTATTTGAGAGAATAATGTTTATGCATAGTTATTGAAAATAGAAGAAAATGTAAGTTTCTGAATAAGGCCACAAAACACATACTAAATATGTGTCCACAAGACTTTTGACTGATGGATGTTGTCGCCTAGAGTTTTTGCTTCAGAATGATCTGAAAATCATCTTGCCAACTCATTCACATAAATGTTTAAGTTTAGAGACGTGCTCCAGAAAAAAGTTCACGGAGACGGAGAGGCAGAAAGCATACCCTGGTTAATTTCATTTTCTTTATTTTACAAAAGCACAATGTTTTGATTTGATAAGTGGACATATAAAAAAGTAGACATTTTACAGTTTACTTTTTTCATATTTCTTTTGCTTGTATGACCATAAATGACAAAGTATTTTAAGTCTATTGTGCTGCCTTGTGAAAAAATCCAGCAAAATGCACCGGCACAATTGTCGACCCCAGAGGGATATTAACCTAATTATTATAAATTCCAAGCATTATCAAAGACAAGTAAATACTAACTAAAATTTGCAATTGCATAAATAAATACAACTGAACAAAGATACTATTGAAATAAACACTGTTTTAAGATTTTCAAGTACAGAAACTGTATTCAAAAGTAAAATAACACTGCACTTTATAAATAAAATATACATTACAAATAGAGTTACAAAAGTTATTTTCTTTGTCTCTTGTTGTTTGATTAAGGTTATTATAGAGACAGCATCATAAATATTAGACTGTTGTCACTTTAAAAACTGCACAGATTATGTGCTATTTGTTATGCTTTTTCTTTGTCATGTGTATGTTCACTTTAACAGAACAGATTATGTTTACCAGGATATTTTGACATTGTTGTGTATAGTTGTCCATTATAGTGCAGTTCAGCATTGCGTTCTATGAGAGGCGGCTTTCTGTGCGCACGTTTTGGATGTGTGTTCAGCACAGAAAACAGTGTGCGAGTCTTGTTGCGCTTAAATGGTTTAAAGTCATATGAAAATGCACACAATTAATCAATATTAAGAGAAATCGAAATTCATTTTATACAAGTATCCGATTCCTGACCTTAAGTATCCGATTCCAGAATTGGAATCGATTTTCAATTCCCAACCCTATTAGGGAGATTGTAAAGGAAAAGAAATTTGGATTCATACTCAAATTTGTATAGATAAACCAAATAAAAAGGACTATTCATATTCCAAAATCGTATAAATAATCACAAAAAGCTAAACTGCACAAACAAGCCACAAACTACAAACCAAACAGGGTTTGTACAGCTAGGACTGTAGCTGGGGATTAGTATGCAAAGTTGAAAAATTGTGGCTGAAAAACAAATGAGGCATGTTGATGCATGCAGGGAAGCATTGTCTGGGACAGAGTTACCTATCAGATGTCACAGATAATATTCTCATGAAGTAAATGCATATTACTTCAGGGTAAAATGGTAAGGCTCTCAAAGCACTTCCATGAGAAAACCAAACTAGAGTTTGTTTGCATGTGGTGAAAATGCAAACATAAGAGGTAGCTGTAATAAAAGTAAACCTCTTACTGAAACTAAGGCTACGTTTACACAAACCTGGGTATTTAGAGAAACGAGTACTTAGGTATCAGTATCTAAGCTGCCATTTTTACAACAACAACCATTTTATACCAAAATGCAGGGATGTAGCAACCATAACTTCTAAGTTCATCCCAAACACTATAGGAAAATAATCACTATATATAAAATGCTTGGTTTTGTTTAGCCATAGAGCAAAGAAAATCATTTGAAGCACCTTGAAGCACATGTAAATACCTTGGTACATGAGTATGATAAACATTCGGTACCATAGAACATATCAAAGAATCATAGTACTACTTCCTAACAACATATCTGTACCATGGTAAAACCACAGTAATTTTTTGTAAGGGTAAAAGCCATATCTCAAGGAAACGTTGGATATCAATGTTTTCTAAGTCTTGTGGTCAGGTAAGAAAACAATGGACTTAGTGAAGGATCAGATTTAACAGAGTTTATAACAATAGAAACTCTTGTTGTTGGCTTAGCCTGCAATAAGGACTCGGACTTGTTGCATAAGCACTGGCATGAGTACCAGGTGGTACCGGCACTGACATTTTCAAATGCCACCTCAAACTCAACTCTGACTTCTGCCAGAAATTTGCACACCATTAGGCTTTTAATGATGGCAATCGTGGTGCAATTAAACACTTGCATGCAGCATTTGCAGTGAGGGAGAGTTTCAGGTGCAATGAAACAGAAGTGTTACACAAATTTGCTTTTTAAAAGAGAGTGATTTTGTTAGGAAAGAAATGGGAAAAAATAATGCACGTTGTGTGCTAAAGGAAGCTGATATGATGTAATTGTAGATCTGGTCTGTCTCAGACAAGAATCAATACACAAGGTAGCGGTGAATTCTCTTGAAGGGGCTGTTTGTGAGCGCTATCAAGACATTGTTTAAGAAGTGGACCGCTGTCCTGTTGGTTTTCATTCACTGGACGCCTGAGTCACAGTCTATTACAGGAGAAACGCATCACAGCTCTCTCCGTGAAGCCAAATGAAACGGCGAGGGAGGGAGAGACCAGCTTCTCTCATTGCCATGGTGATAAAATGACAAATTCCCACTGCAAGCCAAATCTAAAACATCTCTGTCAAGTGCTTTTGTAAAGCTTGCTATGCTTTTAAAATCCACCCAGTCAAAATACTTCTTTCTGAATGTCCTTGCTACAGTTCGCTGCTTCATTTCTGTCATATCAAGTTTTATGCTAGAGCTAGGTTATATTGCACTAAACAAAATGCTGATTCTTGATAATGCTGATAGTCTTTATTTGCATATGTGGCCTTTCTAAAGTAGTGATATTATGCTAAGTTATGATATTTGGATTAGGTTACTGATTACATTACTGATTGAGCCAGCAGCCATATCACCCTGTAGCCCAAGACTGGTTGCCCACTGAAGCTAAGCAGGGTTGCGTCTGGTTAGTACCTGGATGGGAGACCTCCTGAGAAAACCAGGTTGCTGCCGGAAGAGGTGTTAGTGAGACCAGTAGGGGGCGCTCACCCTGGGGTCTGTGTGGGTCCTAACGCCCCAGTGTAGTGACGGGGACACTATACTGTCAAAGAGCACCGTCCTTCGGATGAGATGTTAAACTGAGGTCCTGACTCTCTGTGGTCATTAAAAATCCCAGGATGTCCTTCAAAAAAGTTGAGTAGGGGTGTAGAAAATGTGCCCCTTGGCCTCTGTCCATCATGGCCTTCTAATCATCCCCATATACTGATTGGCTTCATCACTGTCTCCTCTCCACCAGTAAGCTGGTGTGTGGTTGGCGTTCTGGCGCACTATGGCTGCCATCGCATCATGCAGGTGGAGCTGCACATTGGTGGTGGTTGAGGAGATTCCCCCCTTCTATGTAAAGCACATTGAGTGCAGAGAAAAGTGCTATATAAATGTAATGAATTATTATAATATTACTATTACATGTCAGGGTCAGAAATGAAAAAATAGTTCACCCAAAATTATGTCATCATTTAATAACCCTTAACTTGTTCCAAACCTGCATGACATCCTCCAGTGGAAGACAACATAAACATATAATAAAAGTAGGCCATGTGATTTGTGCCATATATTCGAATCTTCTGAAGCAGGACAAACAAAAAATGTTTGTGGTACTTTTTGAAGCTTGTAGACAATATGCATTTACTACTACTGAAAACAACAACTAAGAACATTCAAAATGTCTCCTTTTATGTTCCACAGAAGAAAGAAAATCACAAGAACGACATGATTTGTTTCAGTAAATGTTGTCAATTTAAATTTTTGGTTAAATTATTCCTTTATACGGAAAAAAAAGTGACCAAAATACCACATATAGTTAGATGCTGAGACAACAACAAAAAAATTCTCCTAATGAATTTACAAAAAAATTATTTGTAACTAACTTATTTATTTATTAAAAATTTAAAACTCCTTTCACCAATTTAATTATTTAATTTATTTAATGAATTGATCATATTTAAAGTATATGGCAAACTATGAAAGCATTTCTATGTAATAAAAAAAACATAAGTGTAAAATTGCCTAAGAAAAATAAACATGATTGGGAGACTGATAGAGATAAAGTCGCTTTTTAAAGTTATTTTCATTAAATGCTCATTTAATTTTACTAAACTGGTCACAGTCACATTTCTGATGTACACTCCTCCACGGGCCATTTCAGTGGCAAATTAGGATAAAGACCTTATAGGAAGCTACACTGAGAAGAGACAGATATTACTCTTTTTAAGCTTTATATATTTTCTTTATTCAGAATGCTTCACATTTATTTGTTCCGATTAAATTTAAGAACTTTTAAAGGGAGAAGGAAGGTACAAGGTTAATATGCATAAGAGGTTAATGGAAAGGGTATTTTGTTTTGTTTTTCTGTAATGAAGTGTGAATGTTTGGTATTTGATGATATTCTGGGACATACCTGGAGCGAGGCAAGAACATGGACTCTTTGATGAAGACTGATCCAGAGAGCAGAATGTACCAGCATGTGCCAATGTCATCGGGACTGAAAGAGAGAAAAAGAGAGGAAGAAGAAAAAAATAATTTAGAGTCTAACAGGAAACAAAACATGCTTATGTCTGGTTTGCTGTATGGTTAGAGAAAAAGCAGCTGACACAGACACACATAACATCAATGCCTAATGTAAACACTCTGTCATCATTTTTGTCCTGTGATACACTCCTGTGTGCAGACAAAAGATGACATTAGGAGATTCCCAGAGGAAATCCGTGAACAGAGCTATCAAACGGCCAACAAACCATCTCTTTTCCTCCTTAAGTGATGCCAGTTGAAATATGACTGCTTGATTTATGTGTGTGTGTAGGAAATAACACACTGACACACAATCCCCACTCCTTTTTTTTCAGGTCACAGAGCAGTCAGGAACGTTAGACATCTTCTGAAGCACGCTGGGTCGACGCCAGAGACATCCTTCCAGCTCCCGGCGAGCATCGCTCCATGTCTGCCTCTCCAGTAAGTGTTAAAAGTGGGAATGTGAGAAGATGAGCAATCCAATGAGCAGCGGACATCTTGATCACGGAGTCAAAACGGCAGATACACACTCCAGTGAGATAACATGCCCAAAGCAGTCTTGGGGTTTATGAGCTGATAGACAGTCCTAACATGAAGCAAATAACCCAGCTTTTATGCTACACTGCACACTTTATTATTGCACATTTTAATATGACTTGGTTTTTTATGCGATGTAATATGTTTTGTCTGTGATGAAATTCCTTGTATATCTTCATCTTATCATGTTCACTGGAATTCTCGGTTCTAATGGTGTATTCAAGTTATGTTGAAAAGATCGCATTTACGAGCTGAACGCATATGAATGCCACCACAAAGTTGTAAATATGAGTGTCAGTGAGAAACATGACAGAATACCACAATATGTATAGGTATTTTTAGCAGTGACATTGCCAGGCTTTTTTATTTACAACAAAATAAACTAGTTCCCAGCCCAAAATATAATAGAATTGTAATACCGCAATATAATATGAAACAATAGATTTTACAGTGGCTTCATAAATTAATTAAAAACATTAAAAAGCAAAACACACCTGATGCACGTTCTTTGTTCTCCATTTTCTGGAAGTAGAATTTTTGTGTAGTTAATTAAGAGATGGTACACCGCCATCTTGCTCTGGCGAAAGTGACTTGTAAACATTACTTCACACCTCATAAATACAAACTTCCCAGGAGGACTTGAACGCACCATTTATGGTCAGTCATATAGAGTGCAACAGTTGGGTCCAGGAAGTAAAAATCCTATACATTTTCATCATAGAGGAATGAATTTTTAACAATAACTTATAAAAGATAGACCTACAGTGAGCATCAGTCCACAACCCTATTTTATAATTATGTTTAACAATGGAATTCCTGAAGGAAACATCAACCAGGATTATGCAAAAAATGTCAACCAATCAGACAATTGAAACAGCCAAGTCGCACCAAAAAGTGCTGCTCGCCCACTCCCATGAAGCTCAGCAAATGACATCAATCTCAATAGGGTCAATAGACGTCAATAGATTCAACCTCCCTACATTCTCAAACTATTAAAATAAATTAAATCAACAGTTTTGTGTCATTCGCATTTTTGTCCTATTTTCATATAAAAAAAGAACTCTTCAAATCAAAGTTTGTAATGTTTTTATTCTCTTTGTATATGGTTGGTTTGGTTCATTGCATATAACTCTTTAATGAAGAGTTTCTGAAAAATTAAAAAAATGCATGCATGGCAACGCTGTATATTGGACTGCTCATTCTATAACTGAAAGTCTCACACTTTCATTTCATACAAACGCAACCGGCATCATCTTGTGTCTCTGTAATTGCCTGCAGTAAAAATAACATCCAAGAACTTCAGTATTGATATTTCAATAATTGTTGCAGTTTTTTTTTTTAAATCTAGCAAAAGCTTCACAATAATAGACAGGTAAAACTTTAAGATAATTTTAACTCAAATGAAATTAATATTTCCCACCCTTGTATTTACGCATTTAGTAAGTAGCCACGTACACGATCCCTTATTTGCCCCGTTGAAAAGTCGATATCGATCAACAGAATGCACACATCCATAAATACTCGCTCCAGCATCCCTATAGGACTAATGAGGCAGCTCCTGACTGCTCTCAAACGCAGCACGAGCACGGCTTGCTTTTTCCGTTCTTTCTGCATCGCTCCCTTCATCATTGCAGCTTCTGCTCCCTCTTAATAGTTTTTCCTGAGCACGCGCAGACAAAAACGAAGCACTCAATTATTAATCAGCAGAATGCAAAGAGGGAGAAGGAGAGAGCGGGAATGATGGAGGGCGAGAGACGGAGAGCGTGAGGATGTTCTGCACCATCAACGGAGCAGCGCTGACTGAACTGGGTCACTGAATCACTCTTCCAGCGCTCATCAAATGCTCATCAAGCACACAGCCTCAGCATCCAGCCCCTCAGGCTGACTGGGGAGCAGCAGAAACCAGAGCAGGAAGTCAGGCAAGCTTTGGAGGAATATGGACTTCATGCATTCATCCTTAGGGGTGATTTATCTGCTAATCTGCTAAGCCTAAAAAAGGAAATTCTTATTTAAAGGTTAAAATCCACAGACAAATACAGGAAAAAGTATAATATTAATAGTGTTGACGAAGTGTTCATGCCTTTACAAATCTATATCATAGCAACCCACATTATAATGCATTAGTTTCTCCAGGTCTTACTGCTATAGAACTGGAACAATGTCAATGTTGATTTATTAAAATTTTACAGAACAAATAATAATGGTAGCAGCAGTTATTACTGGTATTTTAATTTCCAGAAACCATGGTTACCGTGGTAAAGTTTGTGAGGGTGTCACTAGATGCAAAAAATTAAAAGGAAATGTAAATGAAAATGTCTATTAACTGAAAAACTATAAAAAAAAAGCTAACTATACTAAAAAAAAAAAATACCAAAACGAAATTGATTCTTAGTATATTAAAAAGTTGTAAAACTTTACAACCAACTTTGTTAAATATAAATGAAGAAAAGTAAAACATCTTAAACATTTAAATTATATTAGTTAACTTTGAAAGCTATAAATATATTCTAAAACAAAAATATTACAGGCAAACTTAAGTGAACTAGAGTAAGTAACTAATGCCTGGTACACATTGTAGGATTTTGGGCTGTCCCAGACGAAAGATGACCAATCCCAAATGTGGTCCTACGTCGTACAGTGAGAGAGGTTCAAAGACGGCCTGTCACGGCCATGCGACCAAAGACAGCCTGCGATCATTTTCTGACAGTGTCAGAAATTGAACATGATTATCTCACAGTTTGTTTGCTGCTACGACCCACGTCTACTGGCTAGCCAATAAAACTGCAACATGAAATGGCGTATTGATCAACACGACATGGTGCTAAAACTTAAAACTATTTACCTCAAGCTCCACTTACAAAATTGGCATGCCAAGTCATGACCGAATCCATATTCTCTTTCACTTCCTCCTTTTTTTTTTTCAGCGCACAAAAAACCCACAATTGCTGCAATTTCATCTTGCTCATTTGCATACCACTAGCACATACTGATGACATTTTATTCTTCTTTAATATATTGTGTCACAGCCTACAATTCAATAGATCGAAATGTAGATTCATCATCGTACAGTCTACATACATGTTGTACCCAAGTTTATTAAATCCATGTCGCACAGTGTGATTTGTAATTATCTTATAGGATTGCTGAAATCGAACAGTCTATAGCAGGCATAAGTTACTGTTATCATTACAGTAACTCCAGTAGTATTTAACCAGTGACATTATAAACGTGTTATCATTGTAAAAGGTTACCAAAATGAAAAATGGACTTAAATGCACATTCAAATCAAGTATAGACAAAACTGTGTTCATAATCTGTGTTGATGCCTACATTTCCTGTCAGAGCTGTGTGTTTGTGCCTAGCGGCGGCTCTTGGGCTCGTGGGATTCCCAGCAGGAATACAGAGAGAGTGATGGGGAGAGGGAAACCTTCTCTACAGCAGCTGGTGGCCATGACTATAGGAGAGAACCCTTCTGCTGAGCTGTGTGTCAGTGTGTGTGGGGGGGGGCAGAAAGATGGATCACCCATGCCACTCCAGATCACCACTCCTGCATGCACACACTCACAGATCACATACAGACACAGTTTTGTGTGAATGCTGCATGAGTACTCAAAGTCAACAGCTATTCTTACACACAAAGGCTTTTATAGGGTTTTATTTTTATTGAGGCTCTTCAGTGCAAAGATGGCAGGATGATGGCAGTCTTACTCGTGTGTGACAGCACAGAGGAGCTCAAAGTGATTCTACTATAAGACACTTTGCAGTTCTACAATAAGAAACATTAGTTAAATGGCACATTTTTCCTCTTTTTTAAAATCTTCTGAGCATTGTCAATAGATTTAGACTTAGCGTTTAATTGTTCCATATATATATATATATATATATATATATATATATATATATATATATATATATATATATATGTATTTATGTATGTATGTATGTATGTGCATTCATACAAATTAAAGTGGGGTCCACACTGATTTTCTTTCATTTACACCTGGAAATAAACTTATTATTGTGAGAAATTGAAAACCAAATTATGATGTTAAAGAAATATTGAAAGGGTTAGTTCACCCAAAAAATGAAAATTCTGTCATCATTTACTCACCCTCATGTCGTTCCAAACTCGTACTACTTTCGTTCATCTTCAGAACACAAATGAAGATCTTTTTGAAGAAATCTGAGAGCTTTCTGTCCCTCCATAAACAGCAACACAACTACCACTTAGATGCTTCAAAAAGTTGTCTAACTAATCCAAATTAATTGAGAGGTTTAGTCCAAATTCTCTAAAGAAACTCAATCGCTTTATATGATGAACAGATTTACTTTAGGCTTTTATTCACATATAAACATTGATAAGCAAGCATAAACGGAAACTCAACCGAACCTGCTTGACCTCATTGGTCCTCGCACGTCAAGGGAACAAGCTTGAGCTTCTGTTTACCACAACTGATGTGTGCGTTGATAAATGTTTATATGTAAATAAAATCCTAAATTGTTCTGTTCATCATATAAAGTGATCTTGTCTCTTCAGAAAACATGGACTAAACCACTCAATTCAAATGGATTAGTTTTACGATCTCTAATTTATTTTAATTAGAAAAGTGATAGTTGCCTCCATGTTGCCAATGGAGGAGGGACAGAAATTGCTCAGATTTTATTAAAAATATCTTCATTTGTGTTCCAAAGATGAACGAAAGTCTTTAGTAATTAGTAATTAATGACAGAATTTTTATTTTTGGGTGAACTATCCCTTTAAGATTGTGTACTAAGTACCAAATCTAATTTGTGTACTCCAAGCATGTGAACTCTTTGTACAAAAGATTTTAAATCGCAATCCAATTATACTGTAATGTCTGATAACGTATCGCAATTGTGTATTTTATTGTGAGATAGTCCTAATGCTAACCAGAAATTTCTGGTCTTTCACACACTCTGTGATTTTATCTAATTTGTTATGGGGGGGGGAAAGGTGTTGTATTTTTTAAAAAGACAAAATTGGTACTATGAATTGACCACTCACAGAAACATCTATATCAATCATCGACTAAAATAGACTAAATCATTTATGATGTAAAAAATTACTTTCTTGTTTAAGAGCATAATGACCATGAATAGGCAAAAAGTCCCTGAGCAATCCCCCCTGAGGTTTGTTTAACTAATTTAAACATTGCTTAAACGTTATTTACAAAAAGCAGAAATCAATATGCCTCAGTAACGACATTAAAACTTTAATCATAAATATTTTTAGAATCCATACTGTGATATTATTGTCCTCCTGTCCCAACCCGCTCAAAATAAAGTATAAGCAGCAGCATCTCGGAAAGCGTGTTTGTGTATTTGACACTAGCGGTTCAGAGGCTGTTGCGGTGGGAGTGGTTTGTTCCTGAGGGAAATCAGCAGCAGCACACACAAGTCTGAAGATTATTATTAGCGCGTAGCTTTAAAGCAGTGAGCTGTCTAATAAAAAAACAGTGGAGTGAGTCGCTGAGGTACAGCGTCAAGGCTGGTGTAGCAGACACAGTGGAGTGTTGGAACTTAAATAGTCTGCCACTGGGAGTTTTGAGAGTGTGTGGATGAAAACAACCACATTAAACAGAGAACTAACTCACATTGTTATACAAACCCACAACTTATAGATGAACCAAAAATAAATGCTGCTTTATATGCATTTGCCTACTAGACAAGACTGACAAACAGGCATTCCAAAAGAAAGTTATGTCATCGACACCCTGCAGACAATAAACAGCAGGATGTCGGACAAAGTCTGACTACTGTTGTTTCCAAACACTCACACACTTTTAGTTGTGTTCAACTTGCTACAGCCAATCAGATACGGCCTTTAAAAGGAACATGTAATCTGCATTTGTTTCGCCAAATTGCTGTCTAATTCAAGACACAAACCCATACAGAGCCACAATAAAAGTCACACAGAGAAAGCTGCTGCAATATTTCTCAAAGATTCAACATTAAAGAGGTCATTTATGTTTTTTAACAGTTTATTTAACTGTCAATTTGGACTGAGATCAAACTGTATTCGGACTGTATTGAGTTCTGAGAGTATCAGGTTTGACGTCTGGTGTCAAAATTGCTAAAACATATAATATTGCCATATTTGAGAATTACAGCGACAGAAAAAAATTCAGTGAATAATAACTTAAATTTGTAGTCCTCACAGTCATATGGCTTTAGAAACCCTGGGGAAAAGTTTATAAATTTATGATAAGCTAATTTATTTATCATTTTTGGTCATTTTGGTGCTTAACAGCATTTGACCTTATTCACTTTTATTATTTGATAAACAACAGCTAGAATATTCTTCAGAATGCCGAATATGTATTTTATTTGATTTAAATATATATTTTATTATATTTTATAATTTATTTTGTTAAAATATAGAATATGTTTTGTCATGTGTTTTTTGACTAAATTGACTTGGGTCTTTTTTTTGGACTATTTCATCTGATATGGCAAAAAAAAATATTGAACAGAAGCACATATTACATGTAATCAACTGACTTAAAAATGAGCTAATTCAGCAGCAGTAATTAACAGTTCAGTGCAGCAACTTTCCACTCTTACACAGGCACAATAGACAAGATGCTATCAGAGACGATGAGTAAATGAGACGTTCCCCTTTATAAACAGGGGTAGTGACCCGCGGAAGGAAGCGCCCACACTTCATCTTCCTTCAAGAGAAAAGAAAAATGAAGAATGAAATTGGAGGGGAGTGTCTGGGTCCACCCAAGGGAATAAATATACGTGTTTGAGCGTGTGCGTTTATGTGTGTTGGACTCCAGGGCCAAAAAAGCAAGAAGCGATGGGTGTCAGACAATGCAAACACTAACTTCAAACGGTGCTGAGAAGATACAAGTGGGAACTTTTTTTAAAACACACATGCCATGCTCTTCAGATGAAGGGCGAATCTAAAGTGGGTCAGTATCTTAGAGGTTGTAGATCAATAGCCATTTGTGTATAACCCAGAAACCCTGTATTCCTCAAAATGCCATTTTCAGCTACTAGGATGCTCATTATAACATGACAGAAGGCTCATGCAGCACTGAATATAACACTTTTGCTTCAGCGCTTTCACATCTCACCTTTGTAATTTGATAAGACTTTTGAAAGGCTATATTTATCACTGCTTCTGGAGTGCCGGATTTTGAAGACTATTTGTGGCTATGCATTGCACATCCTACAAAGGCTTAGAGAAACATAATTGCTTTAAACAAAGGAATTGGATGGAAAACAAGGTTGTACTCACTAATAGAGCACTTCGTTGGCTTCGTGTCTTTCGTAGCGTACGGTTTCACACATTATCCTAAAAAAAAAACAGAAAAAAGGGATGGGAGAGAGAGAGAAACATATAATCAGTGACATTTCCAAAGTTAACAGCTCCAAAAGAAACAAATATACCCTCATATTTTTGTCTGTGATTATGAAAAATCCCTCAGTTCATGTTGTGAAACCAAAATCAAAAAGGATTTTAGGACCAAAACCCTTGTGGGTATTCAGGACTGGTTGGCATTGTGTTTGAAAAGAAAAACAAACAGGCTGCCTTGTGTTAAGAACAGTGCGAGGACAAAAACAAACTCTGTTTGGGGATGACATATTTCAATGTTGGTTTATGCTAGAAGTGCTGTTTAAGCAAACTCGGATGTATCGCCACAGAGCAAAACATTCCAGAGGACAAAAACATTCTTCAAAAGACATTTCATAAAGTTCAGCTCAGTTGGAAAGTAGAAAGTCAACCAAGTCCATCTGACACATTCCTGAAGATGTGTACGGACCCCTGAAGGGGTGTTAATGGGGTCAGGTAGGGTTAGGAATGTTCTAGAACTGCATGGTCATTGGTCACGTAGCAAAGTATTTTACCCTAAAATATGTACGTCCACTTGTGCATACTTGAGAACCTTGAGAAGGTAGTTAAAGCGATTAGTCAGCAATACTGACTAGCAGCAGATGCTGAAATAACTATAAGTTAGCTAAATCGAATATAGTCCAAAACTGTTATTGAAAAGCTAAAATTGCTGTTATATATATAAACACACACACATATTTATAAGTACATATATACACATACCTATAATCTCACAGCACATCTGTCTATCATTTACACATCTGTATTTATAAGCCACCATCCACCACCTGCTTGACCTGAAAAAACATTGTGCATTTTTCCCCCAGCCATTTATCAAATCCTTCCTTCAGTTTTACCTCAGTTGGTGCTCCCGAAGATTGGACAGCGCCTCCATTCCATGCAAGTAGGAATAAACAATCTCCAGGTCCTGCAGGTAAAAAGAGAGAGAAAGAGAAAAGATCAAAGTCTATTCATCTGTATAAGCACACGCTGTCCCAGAATTCTCAGCACAGGAAGAGAATATTTATTTCAATAGGAAAATTGTGGTAGAGAAAATGGCCTTGAAACACATGGAGAAATGCAGCTACACAACATGACATTTCTCTACAAAAAATAGATTAGTCAGTGATTGTAAAAATAAATTACATTAAGCCAATCTCAATCTCAAATGCACTAACATCTCAAATTGACAGTAGTTTACACTCATTTGTGATGATCTCATCATTTTAACACTTCCTCATGTATTCGTTTCTATGGCTCATTCTGAAGCTCATTCTGTTTTGATATCAACTAAATCTCAGTTATACAGTGCAAACACTTCTAAACAAATAGTCTCGGGTCCCTAAACAGGTCCTTTCACTAGAGAGTCTTGCTCCATCTACAAGTGGCTCTTCAGACAAACCGGTCACAGTGTCCATGTAGCTGAGCACACAGAGCGTCCTGTCCCCTTCCACATGCAAAGGAGCACTGACGCCAGAACTGGGCCGCCTTTGTGCTCACAAAGGCATGCTGGGATAGCGAAGAGGACAAAAGAGGTTCTGTGCTCGCACACAGACTCACTTGATTATGAACTGAGAGACCCTGTGTGACATAGAACACAAATGCAAACACACAGATCGCCAAACATTTGCCTTCTGATACAGCACAAGTAAACCTCCACCCCCTTGTTTTCCTATTAAGACTTATGTGATTGATAGATAAATAAGAAAGAATAAGAGAAAACTGTACTGGTCAGGTGAGACTGCGGGCCAGAAAAGGATATCGTTTTTTTGGTCATTTGTTTGTAAATATGGCGAGATACAGGGGGTGAGGATTCAGACCAGATGAAAACGGAGTGTTGGCCCTAAGGATAAAACACTAGGCATCTTAAAGGGATAACAAAACAGTCGCTGGTCCCCATTGACAAGTATTATTTTTTTTATACTATGGAAGTCAATGAGGCCCATCAACTGTTTAATTACCCACATCCTTCAAAATGTCTTCTTTTGTCTGCAACAGAATAAAGAATCTCATACAGGTTTAGAACAACTTGAGGGTGAGTAAATAAAAAATGACAGAATTTTCATTTTTTGGTGAACTATCCTTTTAAAGGATGTTGTTGGCCCTATGTTTGTGGGAGGGCAGGCGACTGTAAATTTACTCTTATACAAAGGTTACAGAGGGCAATGTCACATGGACAAACTGTACTGGAATATAATGGTAACCTCCATCTTTTGGAGCGTCAAAAGATTCTGATGAAAAGAAAATTAAGTGATTATTTGTCACCCCCTGCTGTTACTAGTGGTATATTGCATGATACTGGTAAAGGTTAGATGAAATATTAACAGAAAACAAAAAAATAAAAAATAAAACAAATAACAAAAAAAGGACAGATTTTTTTATTTATTTTTTAAATAGTCAATTAATAATTTTCCACAATTCACAATCGGATTTTAAAGTATTATAAGGCTATATAAAATAAGAATGCATTTTAAGAAGGTAAAAAAAAAACAAGCACTTCATGCTTGCTGGATTTGTTAAATCAATATATTGATTTAGTCATTTTATTTTCATTTTAGTGCCTGTTTTTTTAATGACGGTGTTATGGTTGCTAAGGTGCTTTGAGTGGATTCAAGCACACTGCTATAGGTCATCTGGGTGGCTGCCGGGGTGCACTGAGTCCGATTGCTTAGAATGGGCACACCTCTACAGGCCAAATGATTGGAGGCATCGAAAGCAGAAGCACAAACAGTGTGGGACGTTACACGTTACATTTAATGCTTAGAGGTTTGTTCAAATCTATAAACCCAAATATGAGCAATAGGAATAGTGATGCTTGCTTTAGCAAGCAAAAAAAGAACAATAAGGCTGAGACAATGACAAAGGACCTTCTAGCTGGTGTGCACTACACAAATCCTCCACTAGATGTCATGCTGGTGTAAGATTTCACTGACTCATGTCCAGCTTTTTCTGCACCTCTTAGCGCCACAACTGGCTGGAATGAAGCTCTACCAGAACACTGTGGCTTTCTTTTCCCCCTCAAATATTACTTCTAAATTCAACATGGAAAGAATGTGCAGAACCCCATTTTTTTCAGTCCCAGTGTCCTCATGAGGAGTTTTCATTCTTTTTATCGCTCTGCCAGAAGTTCATAATGAGTCCACTACAACTTTGCTCTTAACACACACTGAGAAAGAACAGTGTTGAAACGATGAACTTTGACAAAGCAGATCTTTGCTATTTTTGGTCACTTATATAAATGTAGCTGAAATGATCATGTAGTTAAGTTTACTCAAAACTGACAGAACCATGCTGTAAGTTAAATGTGTGGTAGGCAATTTCGGAGAGGTTAGTAATAGCAAGCTAGCTTTGAAAGCATGAGATCCTACCCTCGCTTCAGAGCGTCTCCAAAGCCACACCTCCTTCAAAACACATTAACACACACAGCAGAGTCTGCAAAGCATCACGAGAGATGCCGTTAAATTATCACATATTAAACTACACATTACAATGATGAACGTAAGCAACACAGAGCTCTGACTTGTACCCTGACTTCTGCAACTGATTTCTGAATGAAAATAATTTAACTGTCTTTGTTGTTAAAGGGATAGTTCACCCAGATAAAAATAAAAAAGTAGATATAATTTACTCATCACGTTGTTCCAAAACCTGTTTGAGTTTCTTTCTTCTATTGAACACAAATGAAGATATTAGGGGTGTAACGATGCACAAACCTGACGGTTCGGTACGTTCCATGGTTTTGACGTCTCGGTTCGGTTCATTTCGGTGGGTTGGGTTTAGAAAGCTAAAATTGCTTTTTTTTTTCTTTTTTTTTTTTTAAACATTGCTTTAATGAACAAATTGTGTCCTTGTCTTTAAATTAATTAAATTACAAGTAAACATTTCGCAAGGATAAAAAAAAAAGATCTGCTAAGCTGTAAACTATATAGGAGCCCTTACTTGCACATTACTTATTATCAAAAGTAACAAAACACTGAGCTTGTAGCGATTATATGTGGTTAATGGAGGTTAGGCAACAACGCTGTATTCGTTGTGTAGACATAAGACATGAGGTCCATTGAGCCGGGGCTGGGCGGGATTGAGGGGGCGGGGCGTGTTCGGTACGCCATGAGAGTATCGCGATACGTATCGTGGGTGGTGTATCGCGGTTTTCCGGTTCGGTTCGAATATCGTTACACACCATATTATAAAGAATGTTGGTAACCAGACAGTTGATGGTTGCCATTGATTTACATAAGTACTATGGAAGCCAATGGCTAGCGTCAACTTTCTGTTTGAAATAAAAATTAAAATACTAAAATAAGTTTAAAAAAAAACATAAAATTAAAAAAGGCAAGCTAAAATCTAAATTTAACATGTAAAAAATAAAAGCTAATTTAAAATATTTAGAAACACTAATAATATTTCAATCATACCAATATAAAATTGGTATTTTATGAGTTTTACATTCAACAAAATGGGAGTTGGTAGCATTATTAAAAAAAAACAATAAAAAGTTAAATGTAAGTGCTTGTGGTTATTATTTTTCAGTTGTATCATATTTTAACGATTATGAATTTTATTAGTTGGCATGAAAAATTGGCATGAAAAAAAAGCATAGCCTACATTTTACTATTGCCATAATAATCAAACAGTCTTGATTCTGGGTCTGAATCATTAACACATCGTGGGCACTGTTTACACACAAAGCGAAAGGGTGAATCTGAAGAAATTACAACTACAATAACCACCACTTTTTTTTTTCATACTGCAAAAGGCTGAGCCTCTGGCACTGTTTTCCAACAGATGACAGGTTCATAGTAAAACGCCACTAGGTTTGCACGCACCCTTTGTACTCTCTTTCTGCATTGTGACTGCTTCCTCCCAGAGTGCTTTGTGACAAAGGGACCATTGTGTTTTGTGATTGGTCAAACACAATATGTGAAGCCCAGGGCACTCAGCCTTCGCTGGTTGCGCAACTCTTGTGGGAGTCAGTGGGTGCCATGGTAACAAGCTGAGTGACAAACACCGCTGAGACCAGGTAGAGTAGTAATGATGAAACTGGCGAGTTATGCAAACATCAGTAGTTATTTAACAGCAGCCTTGACTAAAGCCTTAGTGAAACTCAATGAACAAAGCCATATGACTGTACCTGTACAGTCTATTTAAAAAGTGTTCTGCACACTCCACAAAAGAAGCTCAGCTATAAATACAGCAAATTTGAGATGTACAACAAAAGAGAGACTACAAAAGAAAGACTATGGCCTTGTTCACAGCAGCAGAATACAGTTGTCAGTCCTGTATTTGAGTCCTTAATACAGTTAAGTTCACACAGTTGAGTTATTTACTGGAGTGACAACCGCATTCTGTAACCGAACACACACAGGTATATTTTCAGGACTCACAACCACATTCTCGGAAAACCCAAGCTGTGTGAACGTAACCAGACTGGTCAACTAGTTGTCTGTTACGACAAACAGAGCGAGAGAGCGTGTGTTGCGCGTGGTTTTGCTTTAGGTAACGGAGATAGGAGCTGCACGTAATCTGAAGGTTTTAGATCCAGTCACTGTTCTCCACCGGAGCTGCTCCTGCATTGCGGATGTTTGCCATCTTTGATATTACTTTGGTCACTGTTGCTAATGTTTCTGATAAGAGAAAACAGGCTTGACTCCTGTTGCATGTTCATACAGACAGATTTCGAGACGCTACTGCAAGTTGCTGTTTTGAACGGGACATTTCGAGACTCACACCTGTGAGTAAATGCGGTTGTCAATCTAAAAAAACTGACAGTGTGAACAAGTAAGTAAGTAAGTAAAATGTATTTGTATAGCACTTTTCTCAGATGAAGATCACAAAGTGCTTCACAACAAAAGAAGCCTATAGACTGTATACCTTTCCATACGAGTTTTGCCCTTTCCGACCATGACAAGCGACAGGACATTTTGTCAGTCTGGATACTTTAGCCCAAATAATTACTTCAATATAACACTGATACAATCATCATATATTCTGATTGGTTGTTTGGGTAATTTTTACTTTTAGTGTGGAGAAACAATTTCAATGTTTTCTTGCACTGGAAAAATGTTAAGACGTGGTGGTCAAGAAATAGTTCAGCTAAAAAAAAACAATGTATATATATATATATATTTCATGTCATTCAAAGCCTGTATGACAAAACAATTTTTGAAGCATATCCTGGCCACTCTTTTTCATTAGACTGAAAACTGGTGAATGAAGACCACAATGACAAAATAACATCGTAAATTTAATATTATTAAAAGTATTTATAAAAATGTAATTATTGCATTAATGCATTAATAAAATAAAGTATTATAGTAAGTTATACTGTATGACTTCAGAAGAAAAATATATTTAAAAAAAATAATAATAAGGTCAAGTACTGTATAGCTTCAGAAAATCATCACATTATTAAAAAATTCTGTATTTGGATGAAAGTCTTGCTGGTTTGGAACAACATGAATAAATAACAACATGACAATAATCATTTCCATTTTTGAGTGAACTACTTGCTTGGTACTTGCTTGGAAAAAAAAAAGCTTGGTAATATTTTACCATGTCCCATCTGATGATGTTTGTACATATATTCTGTTATGGCTTGTATGCTGGCTTTCCAAGACATGTGACTGCAGAAATAAACTGAAGTGTTTTGATGCTTTTGCGATATAAAATGCCTCTTCTCAGCTCTGTATCCCAACATCTTGAATGCAACCCATTACGATGCATCTTGAATGGGTCAAGAGGCTCTTCACATTCCACTCAAGGCATCACTGTGACCATAGCAACTATAGTATAAGTATCTACATGATCAGAGCCAATCATTCCCCTCTATAGCAATAAACCGTGCTGGAATCAGCTGCCTGAGCAGCTGGCATCTAAAAAGCATCAGTCGGATAAGGACAATCATCCCAAAATTAGGATGAATTGCATTGTTGGCAGGGTAACTAGCCTTAAGAGTCCCCAAGCAGAGCAGAAGAGTGGTTTGTCTGGTATCTGAATGGTTCAATCAAAATCTAGACACCACATCCAACGAGAGTGACCTGGCAGACATAATCAACGTCTTTTTAATGCAATGTCCTTCATCTATAATGACCATAAATATGGACACTTAAATGGAGTATTATGCAGTGGTTCATCACAGTGGTGTTGTCGACAAAAAGTAGCCTTTATCAAATCATAAAATGCATAAGACACTTTTAAAACAGCATGATAATTGATTTTAAAATGACATCACATAACAACTCAAAGGAGTTTACTGTTAGCATGTTGCTAAGCTAACCTTAAAATGACAAACGACCGTTCAAACGTGTGGGGTCGGCAATAATTTGTTTAGTAAAAATGTATCTTTTATTCATCTAGAATGCATTAAATTTATCAGAAGTAACAGTAATGACACTTACTGTATGTTACAAAGGATTTCTATTTCCAATTATTGCTGTTCTCTTGAACTTTCTATTGATCAAAAAATTCTGAAAGAAGTATCACTGTTTCCACAAAGATATTAAGCACAACTGTTTGCAAAACTGATAATACATAATGTTTCTTGAGCATCAAATCAGCATATTAGAATGAATTTTGAAGGATCCTGTGAAACTGATGTGTGAAGGAATGATAAATAAGAATATATCACATTTTTAAATATATTCAAATAGAAAACAGTTATTTTAAATTGTAATAATATTTCGCAATATTACTGTTTTACTGTCTTTTCATCAAATAAATGCAGCCTTAAAGAGTATAAGAGACTTCTTAAAAAAACAAAACATGTGTACAAATACTCTAATATGTATAAAAATGCAGCACACTCAAATACTGGTCAATTCGTGCATTTTTAATTAGACAGATTTGTTTTTATCAACACTTTTTAGTGGTAAATGTTTTAGATTTATGATGAACATTTCTCTCGATTTGTCAGCCAACTCAGTTTTTTTTTTCACTGAGTTTGCCATAGAACATTCTGGCATGTCCTTCTCTGCCTTAGATTTTGACGAAAAGAGGGCATCTATGCCGCCTACATTTTGGAACAGTCTTCGTGTCAGGAGCACGCCTACGATGTCTTCAAATTCTATCTACATAGGCAGCCCATTACGTTTTGAAACAGCCAGTGTGTTTGGTTGTTTCCTTAATAAATGTAAAAATGTGTGCTTAAAAATACATTTAAAAGACAGGAAATGACAGCAGCTTTTTCAGGGAGGTTGAAGTTTCAAAAAGAGTCTCTTCTGCTCACCAGGGCTTCATTTATTTGATAAATACAGTAAAACAGTAATAGTGAAATATTATTGCAATTTAAAATACCTGTTTTCCCATATTTGAATATATTTTAAAATATAATTTATTCCTGTGATGGCAAAGTTTGAATTTTGAGCATCATTACTCCATTCTTCAGTGTCACGTGATCCTTCAGAAATCATTCTAATATACTCAATTCACATTATTACCATTATCAATGTTGAAAACAGTTGCACTGCTAGGTAATTTTGTGGAAACCGTGATGCATGTTTTCAGGATTCTTTGATGAATAGAAAGTTGGCAAAAAAAACTACATTTATTTAAAATATAAATCTTTTGTAACATTATACATGTATTTACTGCCAATTAATTCATCCTTGCTGAATAAAAGTATTGCTTTCTTGCTTTCTTTTTCTATTGCTTTTAATATTGAAAAAGAAAAAACAACCATTTGATTCATAGATTTCCAAGTCACATTACATCCCATCCCATTAATGTTGTTGGAAAACAGGTTGCAAAGCCAGCCTATTGCAGCAAATTATACATGTAACTTCCTGTATAAATAGCACGGATTCCTCTCTGTAATGCAACATGAGACACAGAAATGGTCTTTTCTGTCAGCAAACCAATCGGTTCACCCTACACATCGCTGTTTTGTTGTCAGCTCTGTAACCGGCCCTTTGAGGAGATCAGCTATTTTCATGTGCCATGACATGAGGTGTTTAACAATGACTTCAACAATGCACATACAGTTTAAGGAGGACACATGGCGCCTGTCCTGAAGGTCAGCCTTGACCCGTGCTGAGCACTAAAACTGACCTCTTTCAGTCATGGATCTAAACGGAGACAGGGGTGCTCATTGAACACATCCCATGACAGAGCTTGTGGCCGCGAGGAGTGATCGAGATTCCTGAAACACATGATGATTTGAGGGTCTGTCTAATGAAAGCAAGATATATTTATTTATCTATAGATAAAAGAAGATCACTTAGCACTATTTATCAATACTGTTTTTTATAGGAGACACAGACAAGCGTAATATATAATACATATAATTTATAATATAAAAATGATATTATCTATTTGACTAAATTATATTTATTTATTATTGTTATCAATATCATTCACGAAATTTTAGTATGTGTTTATTGTTTATATATTCACATTATAATCGGTAAATATTTAAAATTATTTATATGAATACCATGTCTGCAGTGTTGCTTAATTACTAATATAAATTGCATGCAATTCATTATTAAATTATTGTATACATAAACCATATTTTATCTGGTAAAACACACACACATTCATTTTATATAGATCGATCGATAAATAAATACATAAAGATATAATTTTTAAGCAAAGGAAACACTTATTGCAACTTTGAAATTATAGAAAATTATGTTTAAGTATAAAAATGTGTTTAAATAAATAAATAAATAAATAAATAAACAGCTTATACAGGTGAAAAGAAGCACACCAAGACAAAAATGCCAAACAATTAGCAAGGAAAGCAAACAAATTCATGCAGACCACAAAAAAAGTGTCTGCACATTTTAATTAGCCTCAAGTGATTCGTCAACTAGACAGCCAAAGTGACCCGTGAGGTCATGCATGGCTCTCTAAAGAGGGTGTGTTACTGCTATTTGTCTATCTCAAGAAGTGTGCTAACATTCCCTGTACTGCATCCAAAAGAGAAATCATTGGTCTGCATTGCAAAAATATACCACAAAGAATTAGAACAAAGGTACTGTATATGTGGCACATCTTCATGATCAGACGGCTATGTTAATGTAAGGTCTCCAGAATGCATTGTTAAGCCAGGTCAGCAGTATAACTACCAGGAGGGCACGTGCCAATCTATAGATCACTCACTGTGGCATTTAAGAGCGTGTGTCATTGTGTTCCCCGTGCCAACTGTGCTCGCTCCGCACTGTCCTTGAGACCCTATTGACAGTGCGGCCCTTAGGGGTATTTTTATCCGCAGAACAGCACATAGCACCAGGTGGAGTCTTTGCAAACAAAAACAAGGTCACTAGCATTAGCAACTGAATATACAGTCGTCGACAGCCGGTTCAGTCCCAACAGTATTGGATACGGTTACGGCCCACTGTCAGCTAAACTTTAAAAATATAGCAACATAAAGACTGTATGAAGAACTTCATATCGGTGTCAACAAACCTATTGTACGGCTTTTTATTTTAATTCAAGAATGCTTGAGGCAGGCAACGGTTCATTGATCCGGTGACATTTAATATTTCCTAAATACGGTCCCCAGTGTGCATCCGATACTAAGCAGCTTAAATTGTTATTGTAATAGCCCAAGATAAATGCATGTAGTCAAACGCAGCTCAGAAAGAGGAAGGCTTGGAGCATGTGAATGGCTTAGCATCATGTCTTTAACTGGCAGCTCTAATCTTATAAGAACAAAAGCACAGAGAGCCGCATCAAGCGCACAAAAAAGATGGACGCACTCCAGACTCCCCTGCTGCCTTAAAGACAGATTGTTATGATGAATGACTTCAGCTTTAAAGTGGCAAAACTGTAATGCTTAGTTTGGAGAGGTCTAATGATTCGTGTTCACTGGTGTGGATACAATCCGGTCAAAACAACCAAACCGCCAGAGGTTCATCCCTTAGGAGACGTGTGTAAATTGTAGAACATTATCGGTTAGCATGCCTATTCATTAGAGCTGCACGATTGGATAAATTGAGAACCATGATTCTGAACAGACAACTAAACAAATTAACATGGAATTTAGAGGTTCTGACAAAATGTTAATTGCTGAAGTCTATTGAACACTAGAACTCCCAAGGCAGTCATTTTGACTGTTTTAAAATTTTGCAATGTAATAACTTTGTTGAAATAAATTCCATGTAACTAGGACCCTGACTTTTCCTAAATGTGTCTATATTTTATTCTATCATTGCTATTTTATTAAAATTACAAGACACAAAAGAGTTTTGAGTATTTCTACCTTGAATGGCCATAACAGTCATACTGACCGTATGCATTACAGACCGTGTGTCGGTTGCTCCTTTTTCCCGCTCTTGAAAATGCATCACCGTTGCCTAGAAAAAATTTCTCCTTTTGTTTGTTTAGTCTATTGCAAAGCTGAAATCTAGCTTTAGCTTCGAGCTAAAACCAAATTGAAATATTGAAAAGAGAATATCAGAACAATGTCAGCAGGAAGAATGACTGCCACAGAGGCTTTAGCCATGCTTCAGAGCCTTGATGAGGCTGAGTGGTTGTTGGTTAATTAATACATTTTTACATACATCATAATTAAAATGTAGTGTTCTGATGTTTATTATTCCCAGATTATTACCTATCCTAACCTTACAGATCCATTTATTCTTAGATTTGATATAGCTTATTGAAATTATATGCAAATGATGTATGAGCAGTCAGAATGACTGCTATGGCCATTATAGTAGTTATAGAATTCCAGGAGTCCTAGTGTTAAAAATGTTTAATTCATTTGAATGAATAACTTTAAAAAAAATCGCTGTTGATAAGTAATTAGCTGGTGTATTTAATTATTGTGGAGTTAACAAAAGTTAAATTAGCATTGTAATGTTTGAAACGGATTTCCTAACAAATGTCAGTAAATCCATGAGGGGGTGCCACCTTTACTTTTGCTTTTCGTTTATTTATTTTATAAGTAATTCTAGCCTCCTTCTTCCCGTAACAACATACCTCATTAAAATATGTACCTCTGGTACGTAATAAACTCAAAAAATGATGTCAGTTTAATGTTGCAAATCATCATTTTAAGACTTACCTGGTTGAGAACCACCGATTTATAATTTACATTTTCAGACCAAAATTAGCAGTTTCTATGCAAAAGTACAAACAAAATGCATTTTATGAAAATTGCCTTGACGGCACATCGAGTAGGAGTCGAAAATAAGAAAGAAAGAAAAAAATCAAAAAGATTCACTGCACACTCTATCCCATTTCATGTAGAAATACCCTTTAACTCACAACTGTTCTCATCTGTGTCACAATGTGTAATTCACAGGGGAATAAACCCACCAGTCTTGTCAGTCAACGTGAAAGTAAATCAGCAGGAGACCAGCCAACAGACCATCTTTTCTGAGCAGCATGTGTGATTAAACTGCAGGTGCTTTTGCAGAGGTATGCAGGCCTTTTTTCTGACAGCCGAGCAGCTGGCACACCGACACATCACGTGCTGTAACTGATCTGGCTTGCATCCATCCCCTTACATTAGATGTAATAGCCGTTACCGGGAGGACATGATTCTTTTGGAAGCATGCGCTAATTATTGAAAGCAAATAGAAAAACTAAAATCGAACAAGACCATTTATTCGCGAAGGACCAATTAGAAAAACAAAAACAGGAAGTGATGACAAGGCAGACGATTCTGGGTCTCAGTTCTACTCCGACACCTCCTGCTGTCGAGTCAACACCTTTCGAGCTGTTTGTTCACGCGCTGTTAGTGCAGAGCTAGCGACTGGAGCCCTTGGTCCTGCCAGAGGCTGCATTATTCATGCTGCAAATAAGTGAATAATTAACAGAGACGTTCCACTTTACTGTTGTCGAGTCAAGAGTTGATCTGAGATAGAGTTGAAGCAGTTGCAATCTCTAGAAGCTACGTCTGCTAAAAAACACTATTCTGAGATGCCTCACTATTGTACAGCTGTGATGAAACACGGTCAGTCTTATGCTGATGTTTCAGCATTATTCATAAGGATGAAGCTGCAAAGGGAAGAAATGATGGAATCACTGTCAAAAATGTTAAACCTCAGTGAACTTCATCAACCTGCCTCTGGACGACAAACGACAGGCGAATCAGCTTGTAGACAGAACTTTTTTCAATCACTGCACATGTGGCTGTTTTATATTACACATGCATGTGAAAGCTGCAAAGAAAAATGGGTTAGAGGAAAAATACAGAGCAGGATGTGACCCGAACAAGTCAAGATAAAGAAGAACTTATTTAAAGGTAACACATTAATATGGATTTAAATTGGTGTACAAGTCACAGCAGTCTACTTCAAAACATGAGCAAGCAAGTCATAGACGGTTTTGTAAAGCTTTTTATCTGACTCATTAAAAAGAACGAGTTCATAAGAGTCATTTGTTCAAATTGGACTGCATACAGTGAGCGCTATGCAATTGAAATTTTTAAAAAAATAAGAAGAATTTACTAAAAAGGTAGTAATTTTACTACTCATATTAGTCATATGGAGCTTTGCTAGTATAAATGAAATAATCTAAATAATTTACATTTACTTTAGATTTAGTTTGTTTTATTTCAGTTAGTAGTTTTACTACTTCAACTTAAACATGCCAAGTACACATTTTTAATTTTAATTTATTTTAAGTTAAATTTTAATTTAATTTTCAGCTTTATTTCAACAAACATACTTTTTAAAAGTTTTAGTTTGAGTAAACCATACCAACAACGTCTGGGATATTTAACTGACTCTCACCATTGACAACTTGATTTTAATTTGTTGTTGCAATGTCTTTTTTCTCCACATTTAGTCCTTGACTGCAAAACTTACCATTCATGCCTTATTATTACTAACCATATCTTTTGGTTTGTGAGGCCATAGAGTTTCGATTAAGAGAGAATAATGTAATTAAAAAGTAACTTCCACTAAAAAAGCATTTCATTCATTGATTCATCTAAAATATGCACTACCACATGGTTATTCAAATGTAAACCATTAGTTGTTGAATCGTTAAAAAAACAATGAAAGTGTTCCTCTGCCAATAAACTACCAAAACCATATCAAACTTTGACAGAACAGCAGAGAAAGTGTCTCATTAACGGGCCCGACATCTGTGAGCATCACCATCATCACGCAGCAGAACATGCGTGTTAAATAATGCAGAACAAGGAGGCGGCAGCCGACGAGGACGAGATGAGCCGTTAAAACAGTTCCTTCCAAAAACAAGACTTCCTGCTTCCAGCATTCTTTTGAACTACATCAGTGACTAGCCTTCATTATTATTTCACTGTTTCCAGGAGCTTTGCTGGATCAGATGAAATGCGAAAGATGAAGAGAATAATTAAATGAGGAGATTTTAATAAATGTCATGCAGTGAGAGAAGAAACCGAGTCAGCACACAAACCTGGTATAAGAATAAAAAGAAAACTTAAAATTGCAAAGAAATCGATGTCAGAGTCCTATATGTGAAGAGAACTTTAGCCTTGTTCTGTGTTAGTTGTTTGATAGGCAATAAAATGCCATGACAATAAAACATCACAAGGTCACATTTCTGTTCACTAAAGCAGACACTTATTTTTCTGCTGCAATACAAGGATTGAATTGATTCTGAAAAACTTGTGACTAGATAACGCAAGACAGACTTTATCTTTGCTCTTTCATTTATGATAAGGCACTGCAATACAAAGTGAGATCTTTCCCAATGGCCCGAAACCACAAATCACCTTGAAACCACACTGATAGATGGTCCACACATAACAGTTTAAACAATGATGTCCTCTAAAAACCAACACTCAACCACATCACAAGCACTCCTTGACTGGGATCAGCGCCAAACATCCAGGCAGAATTGCACAGGCTCTGTCAGCGTCAAACTCAAAGATTTTCTGTGCCGATCCCTGTTGTATTACATAATGGTACTCAAACATTCAGAGAAGAAAAAACATTTTGAACCCAAAGCTTATGTTGTTCTGACCCTGTATCATTTTCTTTCTGGAGAGCATTAAATGTATCCTAGCTCCAAAGGAGCCAATAAAATAATATAAAAGTATCATAAAAGCAATCTATATGATTTGTGTATTATTTTCCAAGCCATCTCTTTGTTTGAGGAAAAGAGCAAATTTTAACCCTGTCACTCACTGATAATGCTTCTTCACATAAAGCTATTGTATGACTTCAATAGCTTTGTGTTTGTCATATGGACTAATTTAATTAATGTTATTTGTTTCTATACTTTTTGGAGCTTTATCACCATCTACAAAAGTTCTCGCATTCTGCCTAATGAAAAAAAGATGATAATAAGGTAATGGAACAACTAGTGTTATCTTAGCATTATTAATATAATATTATAGTATTTATAAATATTTTAAATTAGCTTTTATTTGTATATTTTCAGTTTTCATTTAATTTAATTTAGGTTTTAGTCATTTTGTAATGTACTTTAGTCATTTTTTATTAGTTTTAATTTATATATATATATATATATATATATATATATATATATATATTATTTAGCTTTAATTTATTTTATTTAAAAACAATTATTTGTTTTGGTAATTTTACTTTAACTTTATTTTATTACAACACTTGCTTTTTACATTTTAATCTACTATTTATATATAAATTAATATTTTATTTATTTTTATATTTTATTTTAAAAAAATATTATTCAAATATATTTTACTTATTTTTATATGTTTTTATTTCAGCTTTATTTCAATTAATGAAAACTTTTTTTTGTTGACAATAACACTAAAATGAGAGCAGGTAAATGACATAACATTTTCATTTTTGGCTAGTCCACTCGCTCAAGATGTCAGCAAAACAAACCCACAATTCTACAATCCTACAACAATCAACATGACCCTAAAGAATAAGATTTGGCACAAAATAAACCACAACAGGAAGGGCGCTGTAAGGTCTTCTTTCAGACACCATCATCGCTGTGCTCTTCTGACACATAACTTCATCAACAAATAGCAGATGGGCTAATTGGATAAAACGGGCTTGAGATACGGAAGGGCACACTGTTCTTTCTCTCCCCTGACAATTAAATGAACAACCACCGATGCTGACACAGGCGGAACAACGTTACTTGGCTGAGTTGTGATGATGTAGCATATCCCGGTCAGCGGAGAGGGAGCGAGTCTTAGTTAAAAGCCAAGGGCTACGTACAGTGTTGCGTCTGCAGCCAATCTTTTCAGCTGAGCTCCTTTACCCCCCACCCTGCTCCCTCAAACTCAAAGAAAAGAAGAAAAAAAAAAACACCTCTACCGCTACTGGCCGGTGTTTAGGCGAGTGACAATAGCGGATCAATTGAAGTCTCTCCCTCTGTAGGGCAATTCTATTCCAGCCATTCTAGTTCACTTGGTTGCTAGGGAACTCCAAGACAAAGAGCTTCTTTTCTGAGCATTCAGAGTATTTGGCTGCATATTTTAGGCCTGTGGGGTCCATAGTGCTCCTCCTTTGAAGACAATGTGAGGCACAGAATATAAATTGGATGAGAAATACTTGCGAAAGAAAGCCCTGGCTCTGGTATAATGTATACTAAAAAAAGCAGAGTGCAGACATTTACAGGAATGGCTGCATTCAAATGGATCACAGTTCGTTCAGCTAATACATATAGCTTGGGTCAAATAGCCTTGTCCAGTCTATGAGAAAAATGTGCTTATGATATGTGCTATATATGGCTATATTATTTTTGTGTAAAACCAGCCTGTGGTGGGCACTACCAGATATTATAACAATGAGACATTGATCAGGAAAGAGAAAGGAATATTACCACACATTTGCATGCATTCACCTCTTATGCATATGATGTACGATACACAAACACATTGTTTTCTAAAATTAATCTTTTTGCTAATTCAGTTAAAATTGGGTGTTAAACACCCAACCCTATTGTAAAAAATCAGACAAAATCTAAGCAACATATTTGAATTCATAGTGATAAATGACAGTTCAACTAAATACATCACTAAATAAAGGAGTAATGTAAAATAACAAGTATTTCTATGAATGGACTATGAAATCAAAAACAACAAGACTTTTTAAAATGGTATAATTTGGTTGAATCTAAAGCTAAAACTGGATTCTGTATGTAACAGCGAACACATGACGCAAGGTTCGAATACAAAATGATTTACAACAGTGTTTAAATATCTTTCGACAACATACAAATAAAAAGTAGGGACAAAATGTATAGATGAATCGATTCATTAAAATTAATCTAATTGTCCTATTGATTTACTTTTTAAGCAGTATAATTTCTATTGCACAATGACTGCTTCTTTTATTTTAGTTTTTAGTATCACTATCAACTCATGAACTACATTAGGAAATGTAATTTGTAATCTTGTCCTTGTCCAAGACCATTTACTACATAAAACTGTTTCGAAGAACTGAGCAAAACAAGGCATTATAATAACTATGTTTGGCTATGACTATATTTTGCTGTTGTTGTTGAGAGTTGTTTCTCCCATTTCCAATTGTTCACCTAATTGGTCAATGCAGCGCTCACTTTCCTGTTTACATAATTGTGTGATACCACCCTGACAGCTCGCAATGAAGGCGTCTGAAGAATTCATCAAGCTATTTCGGCTGCATGCTCAGGATGTTGGCCCACAATTGAATTAAAAAAGGGAAACTGATGTCAGAGTTTCTCTGGAGCTTTTTTTAAAGACCTGTCTGGGTTATAAACAGTCAAGGTATAAAAACAATATTTATCGTTGATCAATATGCTAATTAATAAATCACGAACATTTAAAGGAGTTCGCCCACAAATTTACTCTCTCATGTTCTTTCAATTGTGTATGACCATTATCTTTATTGTAACACTAAAGGAGAAATTTTGAAGGACATTCACACTATCTATTCCAACTAGGGCTGCAAGATATATCGTTTTAGCATTGATATTGCAATGTGTGCATCCACGATAGACACATCGCAGAATGTACAACGTCAAGTAGTTGATACCGTGATCCGCACAGACCAGGCACCACAGTTTGAAACGCATGCGACTCTCGGATTAATTACGAACTTTAACCATCATAGTGTAGGGTTGGGCCGATAGATGATGCCATCGTCCATCGCGATGGCTGACAGACATCATGATGTTGAGCCGGCATTGCGGTTTGATTATTCAGTTTCACTGTTAAACTTACCTGAAAAACATCACTGTTTATTTCATTTGTATTTTTGTTCTACTGTATTTATCTATGATTGCAATTCATTTATTTTCTATGTAGATTCACCCCAATCTTTCTAGAATTATAATTTTTTTGAAAGATCAATTCTTCTAAATAGAGCTGTTCATCTCATGAAACTGTTTATATATATATATATATATAGTGCAGTCTTAATTCCAACCATACAATGAAAACATCATGACCAGGGACTGCCAAGCTAAAAATAAATTGGCAATATAAATCTTTCACCATAGCACTAAAATCTCAATTGCACCTTTTAGTGAACAAAACTACATATATTTGAGTCAGTTTCTCACACAAAGCTTTCAAATAGCTTCAGAAGACATGGTATTTTAAGCACAAGTACTAGTTTCACAGTGCTTTTTGTCATTTTCACAATGCATTTTGGATCTTGACCTCACATGCACTATATTTTCATTGTGTTGAAAAAAAAAAAACCATTTTTGTAGCCCAACCATATAAACTACACATTTACTTCATCAATTATGTGTCTTGGTTATGTGACCGAGATATTCACTAAGATAACATTTAAATTTTTATTTTACAGACTAAACGAGTCCAATGGAGTAATTAACTTCTCTACATGACAGAATAATTACAGTGATGCTGATTATTTGTGACAAGCGCTGGTTGATTTCCACAGGGGTCCACTGTACTGAGACCAGACCACACTGGTGACACAAAGCTGAAGGGGCCCACATTAAGAGGGGTCCATCCTGATGAACGGCTGCCCTCATTCGCTCCTACTACAATCACATGCCGCTCTCATTAGCATAATGCTAAACAGACACTGGTGATGCAGATTTAAAAAAAGCGAACCATTACACATCACTGGTAATAATGCTAATGAACAATATGTTCTTGACACAAATCCGCAGTCTGTGACAATTGCACTCCGACACCCACGTATCAAGAAGCAGAGATGGCCGTCATGTGCAGAAAAGACAATAACAAGATAAATCACAGATGTGTAATATGATAGCGCAAGATGATATTAAGGAGCGCATTAATTAAACAAACAAATGAAGCTACTGCTTTTAACAATCATTGAGACTTTCCTACTTAACCACATGCCATAAACACTCATATCAGGGATTTATCAGCTGCTACTGAAGGCTTTGCAGTATCATGAAAGTGTTTCTGAAATATTTGCGGTGGACCTTGTCACTGTATGAATAATTATGAGCCGCTATTGTAAAGAAAATCTGGGTTACGTACACAGCAGAGGTCTGTGATCTGGCCAACAGGAGGGCTTTCCTGTTCACCTGTTCCTAACCTAGTTTAAAGCCTTCTACTGATCAAATACAAACAGGCCAGTGAAGACAGGCTTAAGCTAATTGGTTTTATTAGACATTGGGGATTAGGACGAAAATAGTCACACAATTGTGCTTAGTGTGACAGGCCAAAGCTTACCAAACAAGATCTGAGACCACAAATTTTCTTCACTAGAAAAGTCGAGAAAATTATGTATTTTGGACAATGCCCACACTTAAAACAAACCTTACCCAAATACTGTACTGTATAAATGTATTTAGATTCATCTCGACACTGTTTGAAACTCATCTGTAACAGATTCTGACATCAGTGTCCATGAGGCAGACAACAGTACACATTACCTCAGCTCACAGAAATGGAGAGCAGGACTGAGAGGAAGCCTCTCTAAACCTGGTAAACTGAGGTGAAGCATCATTTCACCAATCTAAGAGATGCATCTGGAAAGAGCAGCCTGTCTATCTGGTTTCTAGCAGAATGGCATGGGGTATCCACCCGTAGGTTCAGCCCAGGTTAAGCTCTCCCGGGGGCCAACAAAGCTCTTCCATCCTTGTGCAGGAATAGGAGAGTAGAACAAAAGTCAAACTGTCAGAAATTCCGGTGAGAATTAGATTAGTCTGGATTAGTAAGCACCACTGGTGTGTTATTGTTAGTTCTTGGCACTTGTAAAGACACTGAAAATGTGACTAGCCACATTTCAGTTAAGCGAGAAAATAGAGATTGAGATGGTTACCCAACACGTGCAATACAGACCAGTTCGGAAAAAGGGAGGGGAAAGAAAAAGCTCATTATAAGATTTATAATGTTCTAAATAGGCCAGTAAGGAACAAAATAGTCAAAAAACTGAATGAAATGTTATATAAACAAATTATTATAATATCTATTATACAATTTGTGTATGCTGCATTTTCAGGCGTATTAGAGAATAACATCACTAGCTTAACATTAGCAACATGCAAACTACTAACTCTAGTTGTCGACCGCTATGGATTTTTCAGTTGCCGATGTCTTACACCGTGTCCTAACTACACGCGATGCGCAATAAAAGGTATATTTTCCATGTTAATCAGAGTTTTTGTCCTAACCAGCCGCAACGGCGACACGCAACAAAAAAACAATTATATTTTTCTGTGACGTCGCACTGGAACAACAAACACAAAGTGTTGCATTGATAATCTCAGGTACTGTTTATGTGCTTTATTTAAAGTGACCCTATTATGCTATTTTAAAGTTTCCTAACACTGTTTTGGAGTCTCCTACAACAGGTTTACATGCATCAAAGGTAAAAAAGAAATTTAATTTCCTCATAATATACATTTGCACATCACCACATTTTCAATGATTCTCAAACGACTCGTCAGATGAAACAATCTCTCTAAATCCATCCTTTCCACGAGCTGCTCTGAGATGTTGCAACTGTAATTCCTTACCATCAGCATTAATAAGTGCATGTAACCGATTATTTAACTTGTACTATTTTTTTATCAAGTATTTTTCTAATATTTTGCGGTGAACACGTGGGAACTGTCAATAACAGTGCATGTATGCAATGTATAAATTGGCCGAGCTCTAGCGTGAACGACTGATGTAACTTAAACATTGGTAAAACAAATATTGCTCCATGCTTAATCTTTCCTCAAAGTAGTGAGAACGACAGACAATCTGCATTAATAGACACAGTTATAGGTAATACTGATTAGCACACGGACACGGTGTTATGCTGGGTACACACCAAAAGATTTTTTACATCTTTTACATCTTAAAAGAATTTCAAAATGTGATAGACCACAAAAATGAGGCCAAAAAAATCCTAGATTTACCCGTTTTGCTCCTATAGTAGTGTGTGGTGTGCCATGATGTAAGACAGCACACCACACACAAAGAGATTTTCAACCAGTCTCGACTGTGAACAAAGGAAATCTTGCAATATCTCGCGAGACTTCAGAATAAGCATGGCGGACGATATGCAGGAAGAAATTGCGATGAAAGTGTTTGCAATGATTTTCACAGAAAAACATTTGTGCTGTTGCCACAAATCAACAAGCTGATCCTCCATCTTTGCTGTCCACATTAATTTCGCTTTGTGCTGCGCCATGACTGCATTTGTTATGCTTCTGTCTTCATCTCGCTTTCTGATTGGATATTGTTTCGTTTCACGTGATAATCTCCAGAGCATGCACGCGTTTGTCCTCGGGGTTCCCCCCACACATTCCAGATCGGAGCGGCTCCAATGTTCTTCCGAGCAGATTCAGTCACTCTTAACACACCTCACACCAAGGGAAAATCTGATAAAATAATCTATAGAACCATCAAGATAATCAGGACATTACCAAGGATTGTCAGAAGGAGAGAAATCGGCCCAAAATCAGTCCGAGTATATTGTGGTGTACCCAGCATAAGTTTGTGAGGTTTATAGCATTAAATATTTATCAGATATTCAAATACTTGTTAAAAATGTGTATTTATATAATTTGCATTTCAAATATTAGACAGAACATTTAAACAAAGACCGTAAAATAAGGTGGCGTGTCTGCACAGGCGCTGGGTAATAATAAATAATAATCAAAACAACAGACCATACAGAAAAACATATCAGTCAATGCAGAAAATTAAAAAATATCAGCTTATAATATTGCCCATGGCGATATCAGTAGACTATTTGTATGACGCATGGAGACAACAAGGTAGCTCATTATGTTTTGCAATAGGCAGTTTTTGTTTATTCATGAACATTTGGCTTTACACTACTGACTTGGTTTTCCAAAACAATAAGGGCAAGAGTACGAGGCGTCAGTCTGGGCTGAGAGAGATGCTTTTTAGACCAGGGCATCACCTGGCCTAAATCCCCATTATTATAAAACCTCTGCTCAGTAGGGGTTCAGCGAAAAAATCTGCAGCTGGCAGCAGGAAGTAGCTGCCGTTGGCAGCCGGAAGCCCTGCCATATTAGGATGGACCTGCCATTTCGTGGCAGCCAATCAGTATCGTCCAAAGTAGTAGCAACCAATCACATGTAACTGGAAGTCAAGCGACAGCGGCCAATGGTCAATGGTGGCGCCGGCGATAAAACATGGTAAATCATGTTAAACCATACTAGAACATTTTAAAACTTTCTGGCAAGTCAACTTAAAGTTTGTCTACGAACTTTACCATCTAGTTCAGGATTGTGGTCTATCATTCTGATTTCAGAACAACAAATACAAAGCCTGTTTCAACAGTTACAGCTGCTTCTTTATACAAAGACAAGAATGTAAAACTGAACTTAAATGATAGCAAAATATGATTTTAAATAAAGGTAATTGATGAGACAAAGTTCTTTTCTTCTTCTTTTAGACAGGACTTTCATTACTTAAGTTTAAATGTTGTATATTTAATATGTATAAAGAATATATATTTAAAATATACAATATGATTACATAAGCATTTCTTTCTGTATGTATATATTTAATTATTTAACAGACATGTCCACTCATTCATAAATTATATTTATACACGTAAAAATTCATAATGTAGTAGCCTATATATTATATTGTGTTGTATTATATTATGTTATACTATAGCCTATATTATATTTCGCTGCGTCATCCGCACCAATTACAAAAACAAAACAAAAAAAACTATAACAAATTATTTAGCCTTTGTTGCTTCAAAGAAAAAGAATGCCTTTTGAATTCACCTTATAGGACTACAATAAAACGAGGTTGATGGCGAATTAAAGCGCTCTGTATCTGCTGCTCACTCGCATTCGTTTCTAGCTGGCATGAGCGCGTTTCGTCAACAGTTCAGGTTTGTGTTGGCGATACACACTGCTCAAACATTCTAAACCAGTTGAAACAACTGGATTAAACACTCCAATTGATTTGTTTAATGAAAAAACTTTAAATACATTAGTTACAATATTTATAATTTAATTAAGATAAGGCCATAATTGGACAGAGATTTATCCTGAAAGGAATTTAGCCTTTCCCTGTTCTCATTATTTAAGTTTAATAAATGTGTATATTTAATAAAGATACAATATGATTACATTGGCATTTCTTTCTGAATAGATTTCATTATTTAACAAACGTGTACACTCATTCATAAATTACATTTATACATATACAAATTCATAATTTTAAGTGTAGCTTAATGTTTTTTTGTATTAGGCTATGTCTATGATCTTCGTTACTTGATTTATATTTGATCAACCTTTTTAATATAATATAATATAATTTAATATATCAAATAATATAAAATACCTACTAATAGAAGTATTTTATTTAAAAAAGTAAGCTAATAAAATTTTATATTGATATAATAACTTATTTGCCTGGCGGCATCCACCTCGGACTTCCGGTTATTAGCGGCAGCTGACGTCAGCTGCCAGTGGCAGCTACTTCCTGCTGCCAGCTGCCGATTTTTCGCTGAACCCCCTCTCCCTCTGCTGAATCCTCATAAACATGGTAATGTGAAGGGGTCAATGGAGCCATAAAGAGCAGTAGGGAATATGACCTCATGACTAGAGCTTTCTATCTGGAGACATGCCATTGTTCATGATCGAGGGGGAATACAATACCAGGCTCATGTGTCTGAGCTGCTCCTTCACAGAGCCAAGTGTACTTGCCACAAACACAGACGTATTGTAGGGGAAAACATTTAAAGACCATTCAAGTGTAATAATAAAATGTGTACTGGCTTTCACAAATAATGTCTGCTTACTTTATTAAGATAAAGTATTAAAAGAAATGGAGACCATAAGGGTAAATATCACAAATCAAGAACAACTCCAGGTCATATTTTAGAGAACCGTTACACCCATATATACACTAGGGGTGTAATGGTTCTCGGTTAAAAAAAATTTAACCGTACCGTTCTCCACCCACAGTTCAGCACGCACTTGCAACGAGGTTCATCTCAAATCTGATGACGCATAGGCCTACGCTTCTATAATATGGTTTGTTAAAAAAATAAAACGGAGAGACAGAGTTAGGCTTATGTATGTTTTGTTGATGGATACCCATTCTGGCTTCCCCAAAACTTTGTTAAATGCAAGTGCCGTATGCTCGAACATGGCCTGTCATTTACGCCGTCATCACCCGAAGGGCACACGGAAAGCGTGTATACAGCGGCAAATACTTTCAAGTCTTTCAAGTCTTGCGCTTATGTGGCTTATGTCAACATTCCTGTCTTGGCGAGTATTCTACCAAACATAGTAGGTTCTTAAGAAAGTGGATGTAAACCGTCGAGAAAGAACACGTGTTCTGTATCAGTGTACTGGATCCATGCATTGTCTTAGAGTGACAGCAGTCTAATATTCCTGCTGTCAGTATGTGTTTTTAATATTAATCAAGTAACAAAAGACAAGGAAATCACTCACTGCTCTTGAATGAATAGCTTTTGTAAATTCAATGATTGATCTTTACTTAATTTATACAGTGAAGATTATATGCAATGTTGTTTTACATTTGATTTCTTTATTCAATTTTGGTACCTGAAAACTACTGTTAGATACCCAAATAACCGGAAAAGCACTGTTTATTTAATTTGCATCTTTTCTCTATTGCATTTATTTGTGCTGTTGCTTTTAGTTTGCTTATTTGTTCTTATTTTCTTTATTGTTATTTGGCAGTAGTCCTTTTTTCTTTGAACATAGCACATACCGAACCATACCGAAACCGTGAAAAAAAAACCTGTTATTTGAACCATTGTACCCCGAATATACACAGTGGCCTATACTGAATGAAGGAAGCTTTTGTAAACAATCCTTAACCCACTGAAGATAATCAGATCATTAATCAGCTAATGCGTTGGTACCATAGACATGGTCTCTAACGTGGTAAGGTACAGGCGGGATTACTACAGTTAACGCTACCTTTAAATACTGACCTCAGACCAGTTTTGTAGTTTCTCCCTTGATACTCATCGCCAGGATTTCATTTAGAGGAGCTAGTCCCAGATTGGTTGCGATCAGGCCACTTCTAGCCAGAGCAGAGCAGCTATTTCAATAAATGGTGACACTGTACCATCAGAGAACTTCAGAGAAATCTGCATGTTTTTCTTCTTTCCGTCAGAAAGAATGTCTCTGGCTCCTCTGCTGCTGTGTGTCGGAGAGATGAATTCAGATGTGCTTACATTTCTGCAGCTTTGACATTTCTGTAATGCAACTGAAGGTTTGTCTGGGCTGGAAACAAGCAATGGAAAAACACAATGCACGACCACCACCGCACTGAGCATTATGTACTGCCATACCTCAGAGAAGGACACCACATAAAGCAACAAGGCAAAAAAAGTAACCTCAAAAAAATTACAACCAGCTTACAAATAACTAAAAACATTCTGTTAATGACCGTGTACAAGCACTTGAGATAAGGTAAATTAAGAGTTTTGAAAACCCCTTAACTCAAGTTTGAGCAATAACAATAATACTCACCCTAACAAGCACCTAAGTAAAGCATGATCTGCATAATCATGCTTTGTGAAAAGCTATATCATGCTTCAGACATCTTTGTGCATTTTGTCTGTAGCTTCTGAGCGGGAGGTTTCACTTATTGAGGAAGATCACAGAGAAAGATGGTAAGAAATGGATCAGCGCAGAGAAACAGAGCTTCAGATCAAAGTGAGGATGAGGATGAGTCTCCTCTGACAAGCAGCCCAATGCGAGGATCAAAAGAAGCACCAGACGTGACATGGGCCGCCAAATACTGATAGCCAAGTAGCATATTTAAATCAGTCCCTTCACCCCAAGACACCCATTCATATTCAGTGATGACCTCATTTCACTCTTGTTTGGATGAGCTTGTGTTAAGGGTGTTAGAAATAGGGTTGGAGTAACTGTTTTTTTTTTCACATATTTAAAAAAACTACTAATTGGAACAGAATCTTCATGATATGATGTTAACGGTTCCTAAACATCTGCATTCTACTGTTAACATTCCTGGACTGTTGTGTTATTCCTATCCCACTACTGATTTAACACCAAAGATTTCTGTTTAAGTTGTGAGCTTGCAGTATGACTTGGATGTGATGAGAGAGGAAAAACACTGTCCTTGCTGATTGCACACAACAACAAACATACAGAATCACACACTAATGAATCTTATAAATTCAAAAGTAAAAAAAAAAAAAAAGTCAAATGACTCACAAATCATTCTTTGAACACATAAGTTATCAGTTTGAATCTGTTCCAAAATTCAATGCTATCAAGTCAGAGCTGTTCTTCAGCTATTGCTTTTGTTCCTCTCTATTAAGTCTTTTTGGATAGAAGCGTCTACTAAATGCATAAATGTGTAATGTTTAGAAACTAGAGTCAGAATTTAAACATTTCTTTGATTCACATCCCTACAGCACAAAAGTATCAATATTCAACAAGCGCTAATTGTCATGTTATAGGCTAAATCTATTTTTCTCTGCAAAATCCTTGAAGCATAAGCAGAAGTTACGCTTACCTTTGAATGGTAGAATTCTAGAAAGCTATCGCTAGATTTATCTACAAGCAGAACACTTGTGCGTAGCAGGTAAAATACACAGTAATGTGACCAACTGTAGCTTGTGATGAGCATCTTCTAAGTTTGTGAGTAAATTAAGTATGCGATGGTCACTGGTGCATTCAAATATTGCATTCCACTTCATTGGATGAGCTTATTAGATTCTCCTACCAAAAGTAAAACGGATGAACAATCAAATGCTGTTGGTCCGGCAATAACTGGACTGGAATGCCCTAAAAAAAACATATTTGCCTTCCAAATCCTGGTGAAATCCCTTTTCGGTCATTAGGCATTCCTCAACTTTCGCTTTTAAATAAACAAATGAAACATGTGGCTGGCCAACATTAACATTCACAAGGCACCATATGACATGAAACCAAAAGGTCAAATGACCTCATATTGAAAATAACCCAATATGAACAATGCAATTCTATAATCATTTCGACAACTAGTGTTTGGTGTCCATTACAAGCTATGCATTAACAAAAAAAACTATCTCATAAGTAAAAGACAGAGGAAAAGACAGACGTGCCACATGTTCTGGCATTAACGCGACAGTTGTCATCATTTGTTTATGTTCTCCCGCCGGTCAGTCTATTCTTCCTGTGTAAACTGAGATGGAAGCTGTCATTGAAACCACTCTTTGTTCATCACGCTTGTGTTCACACACGCTTGTGTATGTACAGTATGTGTCCAGCCATTTCAGTCAAAGTAATGACTGCCGTTCATAATGTGACTTCACTTGGCAGGAAGACTAAGAACAAGACAACTATGTAAAATGTAAATGTAAAAATGCAAAAAAAAAAAAAAAAAAATGAAAACAAGTCCAGAGGCCATAAGAATAGCAGTTCTTACTGCTAGTAGTTTTAAGCATTAACAACAAAAACATGTTTAGACAGTAAGAATGGCCAGACAACCGTCACCAGATTTGGAATGGGTTGAATCATGTTTCTAACGCATTTTTATTTAAAAACAAAACAGAAAAAACAACTAGCCTAACATTTTTATGATATATGGGTGTAGTAAAACATGTCCAGGTCACATTTCATTCCAAAATAAAAAGAAAGATCTAACAATATAGTACAAAAAAAAATTAAAACATCAGTACAGTATAAATTAGATATATTTTTTGTATTATATGTTAGATCTTTCTTTTTATGTTGGAATGAAATGTGACTTGGACATGTTTTACCACACCCATAAAAATATGTTGTTGTTTTTTTTTTGTTTTGTTGTTGTTTTTTAAAGAAAATTGTTAAACATGATAGCCTGGTTGACACCAGACCCTTCTCAGTCGTAACTGAGTTAGGGTCTGGGGAAGGTATTCACAGCCCATTTCCAAAGGGGCGTCACCAACGGACGTCGCTCAAATGCCTCTGGGCGCAATTGAATAGACCTAAAACTAATCAGAGTGATCGTCATTGTGTAAAGCCCGCCTCAACGTTTGTGATTGGTGCATCGATTTAGAAAAATTGGAAATGGGCTTGAATGGGCTCTTTGTCTTGCAGAGCAAATCTCAAATTTGCCGGAAGTTCGTCTGGGTTTTCCCAGGCTATAAACATGATTCAACCCATTCCAAATCTGTAGACGGTCGTCTGGCCATTCTTACTGCCTAAACATGTTTTTGTTGTTATTACTTATTAAGATTCACATTTAAATTTCAAAAGATTCACATTTCTGCAGTACAGTATAATGTAACAATGACTAAAGGCCCGTTCACACCAAGGACGATAACTATAAAGATAATGATGAAGACACAGTTCTAAAAATCGTTCTCATTATTAAAGAACAGCAGAGTTCACACCACAGCTATAACGATAATGGCACAGAGAAATGATATCATTGGAATCACTTTCAGAACAATTTTATCCAGCTGATGAATGATAAAAACATTTACAGCCAATCAGAATACATCCTGCTGTAACAAGCTTGAGCATTTAAAGCACCAGACAAGCACGTGCTTAGAATAAACAGAAAGATATCGTCTGCTGGTGTGGACACTAATATAGTTATCTTTATCATTCTCAGAACAGGCCTTAACACAATGAGTTTTTAATTTAAAGCAGTGCAATAAAATACTATAATATGGAATTATTATGCATATATAAAGTTTAATAATACATCATAACTTTGGCATTACAGTATGAGTGTGTTTCTTTTAAACAGATTTATTTTCTTTCAATTCAAATATTTATTTATTTTATAAGTGAAATCCAAAAGACAATTTCTTGACAGATTTTGTGAGATTCATCCATATGCCACAGCTATTAAAAATTCAGATGACACCTGCAGCTCAATGACTGGCATATTTGTGTAAACAAAGCTTCATCAGTGAAGCATAAAAACGGAAGGATTTTTTAAGGCAAACAAGAAAAGGGCTTTCTTAAGATGTGTCCATCTCTGACACCCCTCTGATGCACTTCCTCTCACTGTGAAAGAAAGGAAGGAAGCTGTTTGGAAGGAAACCATCAGTCCAGGATGACCAGGCTCATATCTCTGTGGGCATCAAAAAAAAACAGCCAAATACTGTCTTCTGATGCCAAAGAGATATATTTAGCTCGTTCAATTACCTAATACTCAAGATGCACCTCTTAGGAACAATAAGAGATGTGCCCTCTTGCACTTTGATCTACAGACTCACAGAGGTCAAAGCACAAAGTACCATCAGCCTTTTTATGGTCTCTTTGACCCCTGCATACCCGTCTGCTGTCGAAAATAGTGTCCCACAGCCTGTACAGGCCATACCCTCCACAATTTTCCCCATATCACCAACTCCAACCGGGGATCATTGGTCCCATTAAGATCTACACCACCCATCAGCATGTTGATGCAAAGCGCTGAGGTTGTTGCTGTAAAGCCATAATGAGCTTCAAGCTCCATTAGAATAGCCTGCGTCATTCCCTAAAAAGAAGTCTTTACACATTAAGGGTGTCTTAAAGCCCATTTCATGGAACAGCCTTCTTTAGCCCACATGAACTGATTACATGTTGCATTTCACATGGACCTTGATTCTATATCCTATGCACTTGCAACGAGTGACCAACTCTGATTTTAGGGGGTTAGTATTCCCCAACCCACACACGTGCTGATCACTCAGGCCGAAGTAGATTGCTGAATAAAGGCCAACTCTGAGAGCGATCACTCAATGAGAGCAGACATGGAATATCACGTAATCTCTAGGAAGTGCAGCTGTACAGAATTGCATTTGCTAATGAAAACCATACTGACCCTCAAGTGCCTCTATTGTCTGTAATGCTTAAATCCAGGTACAGACAACTCGGTTCATGAACGTGATTTATTTCCCCAGTGAACAAAATCAGCTCTTTCACAATTAGTTTGTTACGTCTTGGGGCTCAATCTGATGTAAAAGCCTTAATGAATGATCTTTTTTATTTCAACACGACAGGAACTTCTGCGATTATGAGATTATTGCGTGATTCATTGTATATGTGAAGCAGGCCAGCTGGTTTGCATATATTCACAAACACAACCGGTGTTATATTAAAAAATATCCTGGCTCTTCAAAGCTACATAATGGGAGTGAATGGTACCTTGTTTTATGAAGCCATCCATCAAGGGTATCCATCCATCATAAAAGTTATCCATACGGCGCCAAGGGGTTAATAAGGCCTTCTGAAGCAAAGCGATCCATTTTTGTAAGAAAAATGTCCATATTTATAACTTTATAAACTATTATGACTGGCTTCCGGTAACGACTGTACACGAGTTGAGTTCCGGTTGAAGAGTGAGCTCTAACACTTTAAGTGCCCAACTCGACGGTATTGATTTTTTTTTTTTTTTACGTAGTTTCTTTAAATAACAACACATGACGAACAGACGAATGTGGAAACACAGTAAGAGGATAGAAGAAAACAAACACCGGTTACAGATTACAAGTCTAAAACAAGAATTTTTAAAGAGAAATGTCAGAAGAGCTTGAGTTTGTTGCACAGACCTATTTGTTTAAACTGTGAAAGGCGTCTAATCTCACCTACGCTATAAATCCCAAGACATATGCCAAAACTCGACTCTCTCGTGAACGTGCGGATGAATGCTACCGGAAGGTAGTGATTGCGGTTTATGAAGTTAAAAGTATGGACATTTTTCTTACAAAATGCATCTGTATGGATTACTTTTATGTTGGATAGATGCTCTTTTTTGGGCTTCAAAAAACAAGGTACCATTCACTCCCATTATATCTCTGATTGTGTTTGGCTGAAAGAAGAAAGTTCTAAACAAGGATGCATTGAGGGTGAGTAAATTATAGAATAAGCCTAATTCATTTTTGGGTGAACTAACCATTTAATGAACTTTGGCGTCTCATGAACTAAATGAACGAATCAATCAGTCATTTCTTTGTGGACGGGAATGCGTACAAATGACTGATTAGCATTCACAATTGAAATGGATGGTTTTGGAACACTTAATTTATTTCAGGGTATTATTGTTGTCTTTTCATAAAGCCACAAATAAATTAATGACTTGCTATTAACTGAAAAAAAGAAACACTGTGGCCACATATGGTCATAGGAATACAATTCGCAATGGTCACCATACGAATAAATGAATGATTATTTTCTTTGTAGGCGGACTCACAAGTTTCGAAACACTGAATGCAAAACAACTCCAGCAACATCGATTCATTTCTCAGAGAGACCCCAAATCATCAGATGTGCATGCTTCTTTCCGAAACGAAATGTCTCTTCATTCACTGCCGCCCGAGAATTCGTGTACTTAAATTATTCATTCAAACACCCATTCGTTCAGGAACAACACATGTCCACAGTACCAATGACCTCAAATGCACTTCAAAGATTGATTTTTTTTTTTCAATAAAAAAAAATAAAAAAAAATCAGTATAACAATTATTGTAACCAAAGATGAAACAAATTAAACTGATGTGCGGTAGAAGAACCATGGCTTATTTATGTCTGAAAAAGCACCCTGTCACTTTAAGTGCCCAACTCTACGGTATCGTTCTTTTTCGTAGTTTCTCCAAATCACAAAAGACGATACAAGCACTTCTAAAGGAAAATTACACAAACTGCATACATAAGCCTACACTTTTACATACATCGACAGCCCTGCTGAAAACAAATGCATTTTTTTCGGTGTCCAAGTAAAAGGGTGGAGACTCTACAACGAACGCAAGCAATCATCACAACGCCTTTCAAAGCATAACAGGTCAATATTTTCACATAAAACCTATAACGAAACGTAATTCGGTCTCACATGACACAAAACCACTGCGTAAGTTAGCTATAATGTTAAACTTTTTCCGACACAAAGCTGAGCTGACAAGGGTTGTGTAACGTTAGAGGCGAAAGACGTAAAGTTTACGTTTGCTTTATGCAATGGACTGCAGTGAACAGTGAAGACAAAATACACGTGCCTGCATTATAAGATTGGGGACAATTGTATTCAGGCCTAGCCTATATGTTAAGCTATCTTAAATGACTTTCTTCTAGAGCTGCTGAAGCCTACAGCAAAAACAATACTTTATCACTTTAAAGCTGCTTTGAAACTCTGTATTGTAAAAAGCGCTATATAAATTAAGGTGACTTGACATGTCAATTCATACCTTTTTATTTCATTGCACTTCTATAAACTAACAACATTGTTGCGTTGCCATCACTGTAAAAGAAACAACAGTTCATGCACGTGATACTAACTGCAGAAATGCAGCATACTGTAACATTTAACATCCACCAGTGCACATAATAAATGATTTAAAAGACTGTCTTCTGACCTGTTGCGTCCTGTCTGAAGGATTCACCATCACCGCCTGCCGAAAACTGTTATCCACGTAAGACGCCATGGTTTTCAAAACAATCGCGCGAAACAATTAAGTCAAATATTCCAACGCGAATCTCACATGTGGTTTTCAAACGGTACAATAACGTTTTTATATAGCAGCAGCTTCAGAGGAGAGCCTGTCCCCAGGCCACAGCCTAAGCCAGGATCTTTCTTACTGTCCCTCGTCCCAATCCAACAAGACCAGACAGTGTTTTTACAAGCCTATTCCAGACGCTGGAGCTTCGGTTGTGAGTTGACAGGAGATTTTCGTGTTAATGAAAGGTTTTGGCAGGGAAGCGGTACGTCTATGCTTTACGCAGACGAGTGCATTTTCACCATTCCGTTTGTCCCCTGTTCGCTATTCCATCTTCTTCAGTTTTCCATCTTAAAACAACGTGCAATCCATGCGTTTGGTGATTGTCCATTGTAAGCCATTTGCAAAGCAGCGGAGGGTCAAAGGCAGCATTTATAAATAGTGTTTTAGTGTCTAAACGCGACGGAGATTCTGCCGTCTGGGCTCGCTGTTGTAAGCCACCACCATGGTGACCGACAGCCTCAAGAGGGTTCATGGGCGAGTCCATTCAGCACAATAATGCGCCCACAGAACAATTCCAATGCTCACAACACAGAGTGCTCTGTCGCCACCCACTGGCTGAAGGTAGAATTACAAGCTTTTAATCTCACGCCACACATTATCAGGCATGTTGGGAAAGCCAATGATAGCCTAAAAGCCAAATAAGCCAATCCAAATATGAATAGTAGGCTATATTTCTTTTAACGTTTATTTTGTTTAATTTAATGCATCATTATTTTGAAAAGTTCGATTTTATAACGTGAATCTGTTTCTTAGATAAAACAATACGACTGTGTTTTCCCTCTGGGACAAATATGCTCACGTTCATGTTTACATGTGATTATGATTGATAAAGTGATCTTCATAGTTAGAACTTAACTTTTTCAACTTTCAAATTCAACTTATTTTAATTTAATTTTTTTTCATGTCATTACATTGTTTAGAGCATACATTAGAGCAAACATTTTTGATCCCTAAATTAATGTCAGCCATCTTTAAAGACTAAGCAGAAGTTGCTGTCATTGTGAAACCTCTGAAAAGCCCAAAATGTGCTCTTTACAGGGCATCAAGTCCTAAAAACAAGTATAGTGTCAGAGAAATTCACTAAAATATAATGTCCACTACAGTGAACAAAGGTCTATTCACGGGTCCCAGGAGGACATGGGAGTATAGGCCTAACTGACAGGTTTGATACAGATGGGCACCTTGGAATTCAACACCTCTAGTCATGTGACTATATCTACCAGCCATGTAATATGATATCAAGACATTCTGCACTGTTGACGACTCATATAAATAGAATAATAACAATAAACCAAAAATTCCTTTAAACCCTTAACACATCAGATGTCACCAGTGGGATAGATCCTGGTTAGTGGCGGGTTTGGATGAAACAAAAGAACAGCATTGAGGAAAAATAGTGCCCTTCTGTTTCAGAAATAATTTCAGTAAACAAACCTCATAATGAGATTTTGTCAAGACACCCCCATGATGCTGGAAACCAGTTATCTGACACTAAAGTAAAGCCTTATTATTATATCAACAAAAGCAAACCGGTATAAAGACAGTGTTTGAATATCAAAGATTGCATATATGAGAAAACAGTTTTCCTTAAACAAACCTATTCAATCTTTTGTCTTCAAAATATTACATTATAGACTATTTATGCTCTTTGCAGACACTTTTATCCAAAGCGACTTGCATTGAAGGTATGCCTATATATATATTGAAGGAATTGAATCCTTGAGCCATGACCCATTTAAATGTTTTTTTTTTCTCAATATCAATTAGCCTAATATAGATTTCAAATGTATACATTTATTAATTCAATCCAGCACTAGTATGTTTGTTTCTTTCTCTGTAGGATATTTTCATTGACAATTTTATTTATTTATTTTATTTAAATAATCAATTGAGCCTATTTATTTATTTTTGTTTGCCAATATTTAGGCCTATTTCATATTATCAATTTGTTTATTGTTTATGTCAAGAAAATACATATACAGCCAGTGTAAGTTACTGTGTATGCACTGTATCAATGCAAAGTCAGTGTGGGCTTATTTTAGAGTTGGATCCTTTTTTAATAAATAATCCATAAGTTTAATGCATCACGACTAAACACAGGTTCCGTGGAGACCAAACGCTCAGTGTCAGTGAGTGAGTGAGTGAGTGAGTGAGTGAGTGAGTGAGTGAGTGAGTGAGTGAGTGAGTGAGTGAGTGAGAGAGAGAGAGTGAGTGAGTGAGTGAGTGACCCCCTGTCCAGGGCTCAGTTTACGGTCACTCAGATGCGCTTACTGCTATTTCAAAGATCAGGCAGCAGTTTTAAGACAAAGAAAAGTAAACAAAGTAAAGGGGATGAAGAGGATTCAACAGGACACTACACCTTCTTATGCAGGGTCTGGGCAGAGAATACTGTTCACAGGTAAATAGACCTATTTATGAAATTATTTTAGTTAATCATTAGTAAATTCACGAGTTTGAATCAAGTGTTCCTTTTGTTGTCATCAAGGACCAGACGGCATTGGAGATTTCCGTCCCAAATTGGACTATTTCCCCCGCAGCATTGGAATTGGCCCGTTATCTCCAGATGCCACGAGTGACCTCAACTACCTCTTCCGGCCCGCAGCGCACGCGACCCCGCCGTTACCCAAACACCGCTGGACCGGAGAAGTGGGCTGGGGTCTACAGTACTGCACTGCACTCAACAGGCGGACTACTGTCATCAACCACAAACTATATCAGGTTTTTATATTAAAGTATATTCTTATATTATATTTTACTTTCTTTTGGCCAGTGTGTGTTCATTAAATTGCATATTTTTCCTTGCATGGGCAGCCAAAACATAGAAATTGACTTTCAACCGTAAACATGAGAAACATTGGAATAAAAAGTGAGACAACTAGCCCCATTTTCTCTTATTATATTTATAAACATATAAATATACTTATATACATATATAAACACTATACCTTTCAAAAGTTTGGGGTCAGTAAGATTTTGATGTTGTTATTGTTTGAGGTATTAAATAATTAGATTGAATTAAATTAAGGCATTAACACTTTTATGCTGTTAAAAGAAAAGTTATTTTAAACTTCCAAAGAATCCTGTTTTTTTTTTAAATCACGATTCCTGATAAAGAGTAAGCAGCACAACTTTTTTCAGCATTGATAATAAGAAATGTTTCACATCAACATATTAGAATGATTTCTGAAGGACTGAAGACTGGATTCAGCTTTGCATCACAGGGAATACATTACATTTTAAAATATATTACATTAATAAACATGTTTTTAAAATTGTCATAATATTTCAAAATATTGCTGTTTTGATACCTTTTTTATCAGATAAATGAAGCCTTGGTAAGCATAAGTGACTTCTTTCAAAAACACAAAAAAATCATACTCACCCCAAACATTTCAAGTAGTGTAAATAATTATAGTAAATAACTTGTCGTTAACTAACCTGCCTCAAAAATAAACCTTGCTATGAACATATGCACCTCGTTGTCTCTCAGGATCAGATTTTACCATATTTTTTATGACAAATCTGCAAAGACTAGTTTTGATAGTATTGCCTTACTGTATGTGTGTAAATAAAAAACTTTATTTTCCTTTTGGTCAGCTTTAAATCAGCAGAGCATGACAGTGCCATGGTGAGCTAAACACACACCAGTAACCACGGGTTAGATTACCTCCAGCTCCCCTTATTACTCTACACGGTGATGGGTTTCACTGGCAGGAAATGGGTAGAGTGGATGAGAGGAAGCTTTTCTCCTCTAGTAATCAATAATTCAATGCTTGCACACAGGCAAACTCAGCCCTGGTTTCGGGACAAGCAAACGACCTGCAGGAGGCTTGCTTGGAACCACAGCGCACATGATCCAGCAAGTATGACAACGAACAGTTCCCGCATAATGAATGAGATATATGACCTAATAAACCCACTGCTGGGCTGCCCATTGTTATATTAAGAATAAACTGAAATTCAGTGTCTGAATCTCAAAGTACTTTACTGATCATTCTCTTATTTTTCTTCTTTCAGGTCTGCAGTAAAGACAGTCAATGCATACGGAGAAAGCACAACCATGACGTATTACTTTTTCTCTAGAAATTGACATAAGTCAAATGATTCTTGAAAGTGATCATTGAATAATTTATTTAGTCAACTCTATTGTAAAACCACATTAAATGCATCTTTATTTGCTGTACTGTTCATGTCTTGGTTCATTATACCTGATAAGAAATGGTAAACAGCCAACATTTCTGTGATTTCACGAAGTAGAGCTCATATTTTTCTTTTTCATATCAAACATAGGCTACTGTAGGTCAGATATCAGATATGGAGACTGTGATTGTTATTTTATATTGTGTTATTTTGCGAAGGCTATTAGGCTATACGTGAAGTTAGTATTGTTTGTGAATACACGCTTAAAAATAAAGGCTCTTTATTGACATTTGATGGTTCCATGAAGAACCTTTAACATCCATTTCAATGTGCAAAAGGTTGTTTGTAGTGGAAAAAGCTTCTTTAGATTGTTAGAATGTTCTTCACATGTTTTTTTAGAACGGTTGACTGAAAGGTTTAAAAGGGGAACCAAAAATGGTTGTTCTATGGCATCACTGCAAAAATGCCCTTTTAGAACCTTTTTTAGTATGTAGTAAATTTAGTCTCAATTTTAAATCAATGCAACCATTTTAAAAAAAAAAAGAAACAACAATTTTCTTAATTCACTTTGCTGTTAACCTCATATCGGTGGTTCATATTGTCTGGAGCTCGTAACATCTACAAAATTATAATGCTCAAATCCTCTTAACAAGGGTCGCCATAGATTCAGACAGTCGATAAACGCAAGAAAGCAGTAATCCTGCAGTTAAACGGGTTTATGTGTGATCCCCTGCCTGTATCAGTGGTCGATCCCAGTTAATAATGGCACACAAGCCAATTCAGTCATTTCCAATATCATATATTCAGACAAACAGGCACAACCCTCTTCGGCTGCCTTTCTCACTTTTTCATTTCATGTCGCCAATACTTTTTTAGATTGTGTGCTTTGAGCTAAAGTGCCCTGTGTTTCACAAATGATTAGGTAGGTAAATGATTAGGTAGCCTACAATAGTGTCATTGCCAGATGAGGCTTTTCTAAACAGCCCCTTAACTGTCACTGTCCCAGTGGGACGCTTGGCGCTCTTTCTTTTTTTTTATTGTCTATTTTTTTTTTTTTTTTTTACATATTTTAGCAATATTCATAAATTGGATTTAATTTTAAATTTGAAAAACTAAAAATTCATCCTGTGAAACCCGTTTTTGAAACCGGACATTAGTATTTAGTTGAGATTTAGTTAGTGTGTAATGTTGTATAAACAACATCTGCAAAGTTACGCTCAAAGTTCAAAGCAAAGGGAGATATTTTATTTGACAAAAATCTCTTTACAAGCGGCTGGTAGGGACTACACGACATTCCTCCCGGGTTAGTGACATCACGAACTCTCAAATTGACAAAAAACTGCCCCCAGGAACATGATTTATAGATCATCAAGACATGCTAATCAATATCTAGAAGATAACTACACATAAGCTACATAAATTCATCAATAACCATTCGGAAATGTTGTCTACAAGTTGTCACTTCTTATTGAGGCTCTCCATCTTCGTCTGACTCCGGTTTGAACATTAAAGGCTAAAAGGTTTTTAAATTGTCAGTGCATGCTATTGTAGCTCCGCCCTTTTTGCCAGGAGCATCAGCTCATTTGCATTTAAAGGACACACACAAAAGCGGTGCCAAATGACGTGTGACAAATTTAACATGCTATATTTAAAAATATTTGTGGGGTATTTTGAGCTAAAACTTCACATACCGGTACACACCCTGGGAACATCAGAGATGTATTTTACATCTTGGGAAAAGGGCATTATACCACCCCATTAAGAACTTTCTAGTAATAATTTCTTAATTTCAAAGCAAAACATTGCTATTTTAAAAGCTAATGGCATGTAAAGTTGTTGGATAGGAGGCCTATGTGTTTTGTTTCATGTGTCAAGAATCATTACGGTAGTTAAAGACAGTAGGTCCATTCAAACACAGCAATAGCGCCTCTGCGTATAGACTCCACAGCAGCAGAGGGCGCGACACGCTCACTTGTGCTTCAGTTACTAGCTCACCGGTGCTTCCTTTTCACAGAATATTCCAGTGAACCCCGTCCAGTCAGAGTTGGACCCTTTTCCCTATCAAAATCCAAGAAAATGTCAAACGCAACTCCTGATACCAAGCCTGGAAACGCAGACAACCCTCGGGTATTCTTTGACGTAGATATCGATGGTGAAAGAGGTCAGAATCTTTTGTTTTTCTTTAGAAAGAAGCCGAATGACTCCATGCCTGTCTGCTGCCACATGCCTCTGCTGCTTCGAAGAAAGGAAAGGAATTAAGAAATAAACGGACTGAACTCAACTAGGGACACTACTATTTAGAAAAGCAATGCATTTTCCCGTTTTGCCATTGAACTGTTGTGTGTCTGTATTAGCCTATATAACGTTAGCTGTTGTGCAGTAGGGGAGAACCGGGGCGAAAGTAACAAAGCGATTTTCTCAGAGCCCTGACTATATTAGCATTTCAAACTATGACAGCACGTTCAGTACGCAACCCTTGACGGAGCTGCCAAATATCACGTCAATTCGTGATCCTTTCCCACAGTTAGGTCCTGAAAGCAGTTTTCGAGTATGATAAGTAAATTACTGAATTGGTACTTTTTTTAATTACAAGTTGTGATTTTCGTTTCATGTGTCACACAGTAATGATCAATCTACTGGTTATTTAGTGCTGTAACACATCCTGAAGTTTGCCTTGTCAGAGTTTTTCAGTATAAAAGTAAATCGGTTTTAAATGTCAGGAGTTCCTGTCGGGTCGAAAGTAACACTTTTGTCCCGCTACAGTGAAAACATATAGAACATTATGTTGAGAAGTTATGTTATGCTTATTTAATTTAATTTTCATATTTTTCATGTTGAAAAAATATTTTATAAAATAGTTTGACAATAAAAAAATTATTGAAAAAGTTACTTTTGAATCATTTGATTAAACTGAAATTTAAAATGAAAATGTAAATTACCTATTTTACTATTTTGTCTTTTGCAAAGATAAAGGCCAAAATATGTTTGCAGTTATATAACAAGGTCATACTCAGGTATATTTAGGCGAAAAAACAATAATAGAAAGAAAAAAAAATCTAGCAAAAAAAATCTAGCTTGTATATTGTTGTTACTTTTGACCCACATATGTTACGGGTCGAAAGTAACATGAGCAGTCTTATGTTCAAAGTGAAATTATAATTAAGTTGTTCTACATTTTTATAAAATACCACCTGATATTGATAGACCACACTTGTGAGTGACTGACCACAGCAAAAATTTATCTGTCTAAACCATCATCTTTTAAAATGATGTTTTTCTGAAAAATGTTACTTTCGCCCCTGCTCTCCCCTAGATTTGTTGTCCTCTACTTCATATTGTAATATATGGGATACTATATTAAAGTCACACTTTTAAAGATTGTAATTGTTCATTAGGATATCACAATTGAGTGTATATGGGTGATTTTAAACATGTGAAGATATATTTTCCCTCTTTCTCAAACCAAAATGTTTTGCTAAATTAATTGTTTTATCAGTAGTAGTATTGAAAAATAATAATAATACAAACTATAAAAAATGCAATAAATAATAAGAAAAGATGACAGCACTTCTCATTTCTACTCTTCAGTTATAGTGAGTAACTCTTTGAGAAGTTAAACTGTAGATTTTTAGTTTATTGATATCTGTAAAGCAATTTCAATATGGTCAGATAAAATGCTTTAAAAAAAGAATAATAATCGTGGTCAAAATATGCAGCCACATATCACCTGATGACTAAAGATCTGATAATTCATTGCTGATGCTTTTGTTTCTCTTTGCAGTTGGCCGTATAGTGTTTGAGGTCTTTGCTGATGTGGTCCCTAAAACTGCAGAGAATTTCCGTGCTCTTTGTACCGGTGAGAAAGGGATCGGTAAAAGCACTGGAAAACCACTGCACTTCAAGGGCTGTCCATTCCACCGCAGTGAGTGTCCTGACCTCCCGTTTCCATGGAGACTTGTATAATGATCTGATGCGTAGGGTTAGGCCTGGGAAAGTCATGAAAATTACTATAGTGAATAAGCTTTTTTTTTGTATATGCCGAGCTATAAAATAATTATAAGCTATAATTAATTGCTCATTTCGTGCTTGCAAAATGGTCTTATTAGTCACATTTATAATATTAAGTATGATCATTTAAAAGGATAACCTGAAAATGGACCCTCTATAAAACAATTAATCAACTCTGTATTTCTTATTGTACCCTTCAGTCATCAAAAAATTTATGGTCCAGGGTGGAGATTTTTCTAATCTGAATGGAACTGGAGGAGAGAGCATCTACGGGGACAAGTTTGAGGATGAAAACTTTCACTACAAGGTGCCACAGAGCTGCGTTGTCAAGTCAGCTTTATTTATATAATTTTTTTTACAATACAAATAGTTTCAAAGCAGATATACAGTGATAATAGGAAATTAATGCAATAAAGTTTGTGTGCGGGCGCGTAATCTTTCTTTACAAAGTGACATTCTGATCTGGATACGGCCCGGATCCGGCTGAGTGCGGCAAACCTCCATATAAACAGAGAGACTAATATTAGTGTAGATGCCATTCTTCTTATGATATATAACGAGTACATCAGGAGTTATGAGAAGTGTTCCGGCTGACCTCTGCTGTAAAGAATAAAATGTCTCATCATTTACTCACCCTCATGTTGTTCATATCCTGTAACACAGAAGTAGTTTAGCAGAATTTTCACGCTGGAAATCATGATATAGGATTCTGGTCACACCACCCACCCATCTCTAATGAACATCAAACCTTGTTCGATGCACATATTCAGTGATAGAATTATTATTTTTTAGTGAACCTTTCGTTTAATTAACCAAATCAGTCAGTCTGCTTAATTGCTCAGAAATTGCTCTGAGATTAAATATACCAAACACAGCTCTTGATTCATCTCCCTGAGGCATCCGCTAATTTCCTGGTGTCTGCCCTGAGGAATAAATGAGACATACAGTAGATATGCCTTGTGTTTCTCTTGAATGAAGTGGTGCTTCATTAATATGGTCTCTCCTGCCAGCACGACAGAGAGGGGCTGCTCAGCATGGCCAACGCCGGCCCCAACACCAACGGCTCACAGTTCTTTATAACCACGGTTCCCACGCCGCATCTGGACAACAAACATGTTGTCTTTGGCCAGGTGTTGAAAGGAATGGGGGTGGTGAAGAAGCTGGAGGGGCTGGAAACGAAGGAAGACAATCCTGTGAAGGTGACCATGTTAAATGCATGCAAACATTTAAACGCATCATGACGTTGTGACTGCTACCATGCTTAGAAATATAACGTGACCGAAATCATAACTGGTTCTGAAGGACAGGTGTGTCCGAGATCTTTTACAGGCATTTAGTCACCATTATCAAGATTTAATAGTCGTGAAATTTAGTCTGTCACCTGTTCTGCACAGGTGAACTAGCTAGTGTGATAAATTAGCTTTTTGAAAGGAGTTGACATTGTGTGTGACCATTTCTCTCTCCAGTAAGGAAACAGAAAATGCATTTTTCTTTTTCCAGTGAACAATTGAATATGAATATTTAGATTGATTATAAATGTCTCTTTATCTCAGCCCTGCGTCATTGCTGAATGTGGAGAACATAAAGCGGGAGATGACTGGGGCATTGCACCTAACGACGGCTCAGGAGACGCATACCCAGACTTCCCTGAGGACTCTGACGTGGACTTTAAAGATGTATATATTTATTATATATATATATATATATATATATATATATATATATATATATATATATATATATATATATAAAACTTATATTACACAGTATTATAGTAGCTGATATTTCACATGCTAAAAATACATTTGTCAAATCAATCAAAATTCAATCTGTTCTCTTTTTAGACAGACAAAGTCTTTTCTGTGGCAGAGGATGTGAAAAACATCGGGAATAATTTCTTCAAGGCTCAAAACTGGCAGTCAGCTATATTGAAATATTCAAAAGCTCTCAGGTGAACACTGGAGTCTGCCATTAAGCCCCATTTTCATTATATCCAGCTTTCTAGACTTGATTTCAATGCGTCAAACCTTTTAAAAAATGCTGTTATAGTGGAGTTTTATTTTCTCAAATTTTCTCTCATGTCATGATGACATTCCTTAAAGTAACTGCTTGATATGCAAGATCTCTCACTGTGTAATTTAAAGTAAACGTTGCTTATAACATTTGTGAATGTGACATGTCAGTATGCAATGCATCATTGTAAACCAGCAGTGTTACTTTGGTCCACAGGTATCTAGAGTTTTGTGGCAACATCTTAGACGACGATAGTGCCCAAAAGAAGCTGGAGCCCACGGCCCTGAGCTGCATTCTCAACACGGCCGCTTGCAAACTCAAACTCAAACTCTGGCAAGAAGCACTCGAGAGCTGTGATGAGGTAACACAGGATATTCTGACATTTGATCCGTCTGAACGGTGTCCGGTTGCATTGGGGTTAGAGGATAAAAGAAGCAAAGGACCTCAAGATTTTTTTATAACAACATATCTCAGCCATTCACCGGACTTGAAATAACCTTTTCATGGTCGCTGCCATTTTTAGATCACCAGATGCACTGTCTCTCTATTTAGGGAACAGTTGAAATGGGATAAGTTTACTAATTTCCCAAAAGGGCCTGTAAGGGAGCGTTCACACTTGTAGTTCAGTTCTTTAGGTCTGGACCAAAAAAAGAAAATTATACATTTTGTCCTGGTTCGCTTAGTGTTCACACTGTTATTTTAACACAGAATCTAAAGATACAGAATAAAAGGTTGAATAATAAGCTAATTGGACAGCTTTTAGGATGTATATTTTAAGACCGAACATTTAAAACAAAGCTGTGTTCTGGGTTAAATGTGCTTAATGGTATATTTACTAGCTGAGAACTTATAAAATGTGTAAACACCAAAGATATGCTGCAAGGAGACGACGGTTGTGACACCTGTACTGAACTGTAATGGGCAGTGTAGATCCTATGACAAGAAGAACCAGGTCCTTTTAAGGGTCACATCTTGTGACATTACATCCTGTTTTTGGTTCAATTAGATGTCTTTGGTCCGTGTTGCATTCCTATTTCAGTCGGAACGCACTAGAGTTTTTTTGGAAGTGGACTGAGTCCCACTGAAAAGGTTTGGATAGCTGCGTTCACAGTTCAATTTACACTTCAAATAAACCGAAATAAAAGAGGGATCACACCCAGTGTTGACTTTAATCGAATCAAACCTGCCAAGTGTGAACACACCCTAAAACTGTGTTTTCTACTGGTTTGTGTGGTGATTGTGATGTTTTATTTATTATAACATGGTAATATTTTTTTTCTCAGGCTCTGGAGCTGAACCAGTCAAACACTAAAGCGTTGTTCAGGAGAGCTCAAGCCTGGCAGGGGCTTAAAGAATTCAACAAGGCCATGGTACAAACACTACACTGAATGAAATACACATTTATCTCACTCTAAATCGGTGGTTCTCAAACTTTTTAGGGTGGCAAGCAAAAAAATTAGTAGACCGCAAATCTGGGGAAATAGTTTCTTACAGTGCTCATCGTAGCTAAAGAGACTTTAGAAGTATGTTAATTGATCTTGGTGCTTTTGGTCAGTTAGATTTATTTTATTTTACTTCTCTGATAAATAGTTTGAGAACCACTGGCCTTACACATCTTAAAGAAAACAATGAAATTCTGGCATCACTTACTCACCCTCATGTCATTCCAAACCACGTATGACTTTCTTCCATGGAACATAAAAGAAGAAATTATGAAGGATGTGGTATTTCTTTCTATCCATGCAGGTGGAAAATAGATTGGAGCTTTCAGGCTTCAAAAAATGATGCATTAATAATTATCTTTTGACCGTTTAATTTAGAACTAGTAAACAGGACTTGTTATTCAGGAAAGTCAATAGGAAAGACTATTTCAGCTAGTTACCAAGGAAACATTTCTCATTTTAATTTAGTTAGACTTGATGTACTAAAATGACTAAAACAAAAATGAATAACTAGTCATTACAACAACAAAAAAACTATGGATAAAAACCATTTCAAACTATTAGTAAATACTATAATAGTAGCACAATGGTACTAAAATAACATTCTGTTAGACAGAATCACTCCAATTGCTCACCTCAGCACAAAGACCCGAGGTATAATGTCTGCACGTGTTAATAAGTACTGTATTTGAACAAATCAGTCTTTCAATGTTAGAAAATTGCTCTCATTTACATGACAATTTGTTTCTGGGTAATGACTTTCAGAGCACTTTTCTTTTGTCTTTTTAAACCCAGATCGATCTAAAGAAAGCACAGGAGATTGCACCAGATGACAAAGGTTAGCCAGCTCTTTACAAATCTATTATTTGTTCAATTTAGTTTTTAAGAAATACCTTTGATTTTGATGTGTATAGTTTTCTTTTTTTAACATTTTCCTTTCCCTGATTCAAGCAATTGGAAATGAAATGCTGAAAGTGAAGCAGCAAGTGAAAGAAGAGAAGGAGAAAGAAAAGAAGATTTACGCCAAAATGTTTGCGTAAAGGAAACCGCAGTGACCTCACTCCACACCGCCCTATCTGCATATGTTCACTTACGTTGCACTTGTGTCTTAGTAAGTGTATAGCTGGGTAAAAAAAAAAAAATGCCTCGAAGTCTCTAATTTAAGGTAAAAAATAAGGTTTGAAAAGAGCTTCATATGATCTGTATTGTGTGAGAGATGAGTTAAGGAACAAAGTTTCAGTGCATTTTTAGTGAGCTGGCCAAGATTGCTGACCCTAAAGAGTGACTTTGCAAAAAGAAAAATTCCTGGGTTCATTTGTCTTAACTGCTGTTCATTCATTCAGCAAAACATTTGTTTATTTGTGAAATAGGAATTAGCCATGTTAGTTGTGTGGATTAAAACAATTAATATGTTCAAAGATTCATGTTTAAGATTTATGTGTTTGTAGTTCTAGGAACAAAACAACAGATTGTGACAATTTATTTCTACCAGTTAGTTTTCCAACCTTGACAATATATACAAAACTGTCAGTTTACCATATCATGGTGAGCTAAAACGTCATGGTTGTCATCCCAACACGATCCTTTGTCTTTTATGACACATTCCTTAGACAGACGTTATATGTAAAATTCTTTAAATTCATACAATTTGATCAAACCTGAAATATGCAAAGCCACTTTATGTAATTACACTTCACGCTCATATCACAGGACATGAGGACATTCTGTCCCTTAGGCACATCAGAAGGACTCTTAAGTCTTTAAAAGCATTGATTATGAACCTGTGCAATGTGCCCCAATGATGATGATAATACAAATATGTAATGCTGAAATCACATGCCGTTGTATGCTGGTCCCCCGCTGCCCTCAGGCACAACCCAGTTGATGTTCTGGCTGGGGTCTTTTATATCGCAGGTCTTGCAGTGGACACAGTTCTGTGCGTTGATCTGTAATCTCATGCCATCGCCCGTCTCAAGAGGAACATACTCGTAGACACCTGTGGAACAGGAGGGATAAAATGTGGCAGCTTGTTCACCAAATGTTTCCATCAACTTGTGGAGCACGTTGATATTGTATTATTGTGTGAAACCAAAAGTCTAACAAGGAGGATACCATTTAGTTTCCATCGCTAAGTGTTGCAGAAACGGTTACATACCAGCTGGACAGAACCTTTGCTCGGGACCGTCGTAAATTGCCAGGTTTTGGGCCACAGGAACACTGTCGTCTTTGAGCGTCAGATGGGCTGGCTGGTCATGCTCATGATTAGTCCCACTCAAGGCTACAGATGACAACAGATCAAAGCTGATCTTCCCATCAGGCTTTGGGTACTCAATGGGTGTACAGTTCTTCGCTGGCTTCAGCTGAGCACTGTCCAGACCTACAGGACAATCATTTGTTTACCATTAGAAATAAAATTTCCTGTGCTCAATAAATATATACAATCAGTTAAATTAAATGAATGCAAATAAATTCACATTTACATTAATAATGCAAACATTAACATGCAAAAATCAATACATTCAATGACGATAATAATTACCTTTTCAAAATGTAATTTTTTTTTTACCACAATCTTTGTGTTAAATGACCTTATAGCTCAGAACACTGAATTTGCATCTATTTGCAATGTCTTTGATACAGTGATCTGAAGGAAAAGATTTTGTTGTTAACAAGCAACCAGTTTACAACCAGCTTCTCAGTTTTTACCATTATGCTTAAGAGTCCATGGTTCTTTTCCTCTTAAAATCCAGTAGAAGATTCCGGTGTATATCATCCCTCCGTAGAGTCCAAAGTAATTATGGAAAGACGGTCTGATGTTTCTCACAGAATACAACTCCTTCCATATCCAGGACTTTTTAAAAGCTTCCTCATATTCAGGAATATAGAGACCTAGCAGAGAGAAATGAACTCAAAAAAATACTCTAAATTCTGAGTTACACCTCAGCTAATTTGCAAAGATGTCTGGGTTGGCTACCTGCTGTTTCCGACTGCAGATTCTCATCTGTGATTTTCCTGAAGGCTGTCTCGGCTGCCAACATGCCACTCTTCATGGCCGTGTGTGTGCCTTTGATCTTTGGCACGTTCATGAAGCCCGGACTGCACCCTATCAGCATGCCACCTGGGAAGGTCAGTTTAGGAATCGACTGGAGGGGAGATCATGGATGTAAGAAGTTAAACAAGAAGAAGAATTTATATTGAGAATTTCAAGTCGCCGACATGCCTGGAAACCTCCTTCGTTGAGGGCTCTGGCTCCATATGCTATCCTTTTGCCACCCTCCAGTGTAGACATTATCAAGGGGTGATGTTTCCAACGCTGGAATTCCCTGAACGGGCTCAGGTAGGGATTAGTGTAGTCCAAACCTACCTGAGGAGACAACAAACATTTGCAGTTTACCATAGCAGAATAACTGCACAGACACTTCACAAAGCTCCGCGCACCTCGATTACTGTTGCCAGCTAAGACGAGCTGGACAACGGGGCTTTGAGGATGCAGCAATATTAAAACCTGAAGATGAGAATGCACAATTAAATATCAACTGACATATACACCGCTGTTTTTGAAAGTCTTATGCTCACTAGCTGAATTTATTTGATAATATACTGTAAAAATAGTACTATTTTATTACAATTTAAACATTGTAAAATATTTAAATATATAAATTTTAATTTAAAATATTTCCTTTTATTATCAAGCTTATGGAAACTAGATTCTTTGATGAACAAAGTTCAAAAGTACAGCAGTTTGAAATTGAAATCTTGTGGAACATAAATATATTTTTGCCAATAGTGATAAATTGAATGCATCCTTGATTAACAATTATTAATTAATAAATAAATAAAAACAACTACTAACCACAGACTTCTGAACAGTAGTGTATCTTCAACACAGTATATCTCAAAACTGCTCAGTTCTACTAACAGCTCAGCAAGCAAAATATACTTAAGGGAAAACAATTTAGAGCAATCATGAGATTTGACATAGTTCTGTCAATCAAACGCTGAACTGTATCTCTGGACAACTGTGACCAATCAGACTAGTACCATCCTGAGTATCCGTCATGACTGCAGAACTCCTCAAGACTTCTGGAATTGAGACTAGTTTCTATGAATCACAAGCATTCCTCATTAAAAAGCGATTGAAAAAAAAGCCATTTTGATATGCTATATTATTAGCAGGATGAGGAAATGTCCTTATAACCAGGAAGAATTTCAAAGTTCAAAGCCTTTTCACACTCTTGCGCATCATTTTACCTCATGAAAGAACATGATGAATGAGGTCAATAATATATCTACAGATCAAAGCATTCTGACAAAGACATCAATCCAGAACATTTAGTTTTAAGATTAAGGCTTCAAAGAGGACACTTGCAAATCCATTGAAATACTTCAATCAGGGTTTGACCCAGACGGTTCAGGAACAAGATGACTTACAACAAAGCCCAGGGCCACCAGTGGTTCTCCCTCATTGAGGTGGTACAGGAAGGAGCCTCCATATGTGTTCCTGTTCAGAGGCCAGCCAACCGTGTGCTCGGTCCGTCCTGGGTGCCACTTCTTCTCATCGATAACCCAAAGCTAGAGAAAGCAGTTTTTTTTTGTGTATTAAATAATGTTAATTATGTATTTAATGTGTATAATATATTCAATTAGATGTAATTAATTTTATATTAATGATATTATTTTAATATTAACAATAATAACATAATAGAGACGCACCAATACTAAGTTTATAAGCCAATAGCGAGAGCCGATTACACAATGATATCTGACGATATCGATAGTTTTTCTTAAAGAAAGAAAAAAAACCTCCCAACTAATGCTGTAAACTACACAGATAACCATCTCAGTTGGTGCATTACTATAATACTAGAGGTTCAAATTAACAACAAAGCCCAAACTTTTTGAAGGGGGTCGATTGGAATCCACTGCTGCTTCAGTGTATATGTAATGAGTGATTATAATCAAGGTATTAATCAATATTTTTCCTTCTAATATCAAATGAGTTGAATGACTTCTCTGGAGATTTTACTTTGTTATAGAAGTTACCAGTGTGATTACTGAAATGTTCTTTTCATGTATTCTCTAATGTCTGTATTTGATATCTGAATGTAGTAACAGTGCTTGCTTATTTAGCCCGGCTTCCAGAAATGAATTATGGACTTGTTTTGTGTGTGAGAAAGGTCTTCAACGTGCTAAAACATATAGGGGTCATTGAAGCCAATAGTTTAAGGGACCATTTCTTTGTTAAAGCCTTACTTTCCAGTTAGACTAAAGTCTAGCTATCCTTGAGAGAAAGAACTTGTTATCTTGATGTTTTGAGACAATTCTCCTGTTTATAGTTAGAGCCTGGCCAAATCCAACCTTGGAAAAGCTGTGTGTCGGTGTGTGTGTTAGTCTTCTTGGTTGCAGGTTAAGGAACCACTGGCATTATTGGAGATTGAATGAGTTGTTGTTCTGGACATGTTGGCGCCCAGCAACCCAAATCTGCACCCTGGAAGGTCATGACGTGCCTAATTTCAGGGTCTGAGTGTCAGCTGCATAATCGATGGAGATATGCTTCAGTCTATCTGTATATGTGTGGAAATTTGCTTAGACTATATGTGTTCTTAGCCAATCAGAAACTGCAACCTGAAGCAAGGACGTAGCTTAGACCTTGGTGAATGGTATAATTGCTGTGATCTTTGTAACTGTAAGCGGGGCGGCCTACGAACTCCTGTGTGAGTCTTGAAGCTGACTTCTGCTGATGAAACAGCAAACTATCTTCAGTAAAACTTTTCTTTCCTTTATTATAATTCATTAATTGGCCGATAGTAAAAAAATAATGATACAATAATATAATTATTGGTCAATACATCAGTGCATCCCTATAACGTAACCTGCTATTATATATCAATATATCAAAATATTAATAATATTAACACTACATCCTGATGAGACTAATGACCTCAAGCTTTCAAATGAAAGCAATGACCCCTTGTGCAAATATTAACTAGCTGATATCACTACAATTGTCAGTGAAAGGGAACATCAAACTGAACATGGAAATGTTTATGTATGCAAGTTTAAAGCATCACCCAAGCAAGCAAGTTCTTGTACCTCTTTGAGTCCAATAGCGTATGTCTGCGGCTCACAGTTCTCCCTGAGATTGAACTGCTTGTAGAGTTGCTTGGCCAGGTGCCCGTGGCAACCTTCCCCAAACAGAGTGACCTTAGCGTGGAGCTCCATGCCTCTTTCAAACACATCCTGGAGAGATCAAAAGAGCGTGAAATGTGGTGGTAATAGCACACGAATATGCTATTTGTACATCAGAATCACTTTAACCAGAATTACCCTTTTATTTTTTCTTCCACTGTAATTCAGAAAGTAATTTAGCCTTGACGTGGACATTCAGCAGACTTTTATAGCATTTTTCTTATGAATATAAATCACATAAATCAAAAAAGTGTGTTTGAAATATGTATTTAGGGAAAAAAGAAACTGTTTCATCCACGTTCCATTCAATATTCTGCTCTGGAAATTATATTGATATATAAAACCTTATGGTGATGACGACAAACCTTTGGAGACCCATCTTTAGAAATGCCAACATCATTGGTTGCAATTCCTTTCACACTTCCATCCTCATGAAACAGCACCTGGTGTAAAAAACAAATTCACAAGAGTTTACAGAAGTAAACAGGATGTTACAATAAGAAATCAATTTACTTGTTTAGCAAACGTTTTATAGAAAACTTGTTTTCTATAAAAGTTCCCAGCTCCGGGTAAAAGGTAAAAAAGGCAATTGTGATTTTATTCATTATAATAGTGACTTTAACTCACAGATGCAACTTTATATGGCATAATGGAACTATCATAACTTTGTCTTACAATGCAACTTTTTATCTCCCAATGAGAATTTTAATAACTGCAAATATCTCAGAGACTTTCTATCTCACAGTGACAATCTTTTTTCATCTTTTTATTGTGCATCAGCGAAAACATTGTATTAAATCATTACTTTTATCTACAGCAACTTACAGAACCCTTATTAAGTGTTACCTCTGCTTTTAAAGGGGCTATATGTAGTTTTTAGCGGCCTCTAGCGGTGATGTTTCAGATTGCAACCAATTTTTACAAGAGCACTCGTGCTCGAACGCATAGGCTGTCTATTACGCAAATGTCTCGGCGAATACTTGACGGATTCGCCGAGCACTGAGCTCGTTGGAATCGTCTAGTCGAGCTGAAAATAACAATACAAGTTTCATAATTTGGTGGTATTTTCGCTGAGATATTGGCCGAAAACCATCGGGCTTGCTGCAAAATTGCGGACTCCGGTGACGCCACGATCTCAGAAGAAAATCTCTCGTATCTCTGGAACGCGAAGACCCAGAGAGCTCAAATTCGGGGGAGGAGGAGTCTTGGGAATATTCATCAAAGATTGACCGAGATATAAGCCGAAAAACGTGTGCCTTTGACTGGACGTAACTCCCTGACCGTCTACAAAAAGGAGAGAGGCTTGGGAGCGCGCATGCACGTCACATCCGATGGATTTCACGCGGTAAATCCGACCTGGAGCCTTCACATAGAAATAGGAATACTGGCCTTCAGAGGTAATAGCAAAACTCGACAAGTGGATCATTGTAGTGTGTGATTACAACCCCTTCACACACAGGCAATAAAAAAAGGATTCGTTTTAGTAGAAAAGTTACATATAGCACCTTTAACCAATAAACGTCCTATATTACGTCCTACATTTTAAAACTTCCTGATATTTCCAAGTTTTCCACAACCATGGAAAATCTGCTTACTACAGGAACAACAGTACTGAAGTTAAGTAACTTATTAAAGGGCCAGTGATTATAGTGAATGGATCATCTTGTGGGGTTTGAACCTACAACCTTTCGGTTACCAATCCAGATCTTCAAAAAGTAAACCACATAACTCACAATACAATTGTGTCTAATTAAGTCTAATTAATAAAAGTTAACAGCATCATTAATATAAGCATTCAGATAAGGAAGGTATTCTGACCTCAGATGCCGCGTAGCCTGGATACAGCTCCACTCCCAGCTCCTCTGCCTGCTCCCCAAGCCAGCGTACAAAATGCCCAAGACGAACTAAGTAGTTTCCATGGTTATTCATTGGAAGTCCTGCATTCACAAATTGCATTTAATTGCATCCATATTACTGAACCAGTGCTAAAAGCTCTTAATAGTCTGTATAGAAAACCATTTAGGACACTGTGACACATGAAGACCATTTATAAATTAGTTTTGACATTTTGAAAGTCTCATTGTGTGAAGTTGTATAACTCCCTAAATTGGGACAGATGCTAGAATGGCAATCTCCTACCTGGTAATATTGGAACAGGAATGCTGTATTTTTCTGTCAAAATGGAAAATTTGTCTTCTGTAACTGGAGTGTTCAATGGCGCCTGTTAGACATGAATCAAAATCAGCTTCTTGACCTTCATGGACATTATTTTTTTTGTGAAGACAATCAGAAAATGCATAGAAAAACATAATACATCATAGCAAACCAGAAAGCCAACATATTTTTGAAAGTCATTTTAATACATGTTTATTTTTCATTTAAAAAAGCAATATAGCATTTACAATTCTTTGTGTGTTAAGTTAACAGATCCCAATTGGGATAGTATGTATGTGTGTGTTTGTTTTTACCCCTCTCTCCTTCCAGTCTGGAATAAGCTCATTGAGTGAAGTGACCTCTAGACAGGCTCCAGACAACGTGTGCGCTCCGATCTGAGACGCCTTCTCCACTACACAAACCCGCAGCTCTTTCTCATGCTGATTGGCCAGCTGCTTCAGCCGAATGGCTGCTGACAGGCCTGCTGGACCGCCACCAACAATGACAACATCTGCCTCATCAGCGAACCGTTCCATCTCCACCCCTGTAAATATGAAAAAAGACAATCACAATCATCTGAGCCTCTGTTTAATACAAAAATCACATAGAGAATTGTTTATTATTTACTATATACACACATTTATTAGTAAACTCAATATTATTACTCTCATACTGACTTCCAAGGCAAAAAACGTTGTAAATTATTTTATCAGTGTGTATGCATTAAGTCACGAATTCTAGTACAGATTCTTTACTGTCAAAAAGATAATATTACACCGTGTCTACACCGGACTCACGTCGTGCCGCAACAGCTAGCTGTTCACACCGGACAAGAACAAAGCGACTGTTGCAAATTTGTCCTTTGTATCAGAGGTGAGAAATCACAGGTGCTTGAAGTACCTCAGACATAGAACGGGGCGCCGCATCCAGCGTAGACAGCATCACTGATTATAATGGATTATATTGGGTTATTTTTGCTTTTGTCGCGCTGCTTGCGTCTGGTGTAGACACTGTGTTAAGTACAAAGTAATTGTATTAAAATATTATATTTTAGAAATGTCTTCAGTGACTTAACTGATATAATGCTGACTAGTAGGTAATGTTACTTTACACAATGACTCACAAATACAAATAACTATCTATAACTATATAATGAAAATCTTTTGATACCATTAATTTCTGTCTTTTAAGGACAATTCACACTGCACCGACAGACGCAGAACAACGCTGAGTCACCAGATTACAGCAAATCCCAAATCAGCATGTTTAATCGGCAAAATCCAGCTCCGACAAGATGGCAACAGACTCAGACGGGGTAACACACTGATCTGACAAAACCAGACCAAGTGTCTGTTGCCATCTGTCGGTACGGTGTGAATTGGGCTCTACAGGCCTAAAAACGTTTTGGTTACACTTTACATTAGGTGGCCTTAACTAATATGCACTTATCATTTGATCCAACATACATATTAAGTACATTATGTTGGTGTATTGTAATTACATTTAAAATACTTTCATTTAATGAATATTTGTACTTACATAGTAAACTTTACCCCTAACCGTAACCCAAACCCAAACCCTAACCCTTACTCCTGAGCCTAATTCTACCCCCTAATCCTAACCCTAAACATACCTCAAACTCAGAAAATGTGGGAATTTTCCAGAACAACATTTAAATCCGCAGTCTTGTAGGTATTTAAAATTAGCACATAGTAGTTACGGTCACCAAACATACAGTGTGACCAATGTTTTAATTATTAACCAGTATATTAAATGCATTCTGAATTTCTTTATGTTCCATCCAAAAATAATGTAAAATCTTCATCTGTCCTCCTAAGCATGTGGCAAAACTTCTCCAGCCTCTGTGTTCACTCTCACCTCTAAAGGGGATCATACACTGATGAGATAACATATCACAGAACTGACCTTCCCATCGTGGGTCCTTATCTCTGGGGTACACTGTGTAATGAGTGGTAATTCGTGGCACAGAGGAGGAGGAACACCGTGAGGAGTACAGCTGAGGTGCGACATGCTCCGTTTGAACCGCCTTTAATGCATGTATACACCTCCGTGCTGCAAAGAAAAAAACAGGTTGTTCTGCCCTCGCGCCAATAAACACATCATCAGAGAAGAGAAGAGATGTTGCTCAGAGAGGAAGTTATTTTCACTAAAGATTACAAGGGAATGTGAAAAAAAAATGTGCACGAACAAATCATTTATTATAAATACTGCAATATTCCATAAAAAAAATGTCAATTTTGATTTCATGGTGACTTTACATATTGAATTACGCCGTAGTATAGTTTTACAAACACACTGTGTATATACTGAATATTGACAATTAAAAATAAATGGATCGACTTTGTATAACAGGATAAGCTGTTACAAAATCCACTCTTAAGTAACAGGCCAACTAAGGTAACTTACTCATCTAAAAGAAGCAGACAGACTTGTAAGTTGTATTTTTTTGCTCACAAAATTCTGTTTCATCCATATGTTTAATGCAGGAACGCGTTATCAAACTGTTCACTTCAGACACAAGGACACATCTGACCAATATTCGAGTGACCTTTGCCCTACTTTCCCTGTGTACTGAATAGGGTTGTTTTAGCTAGCTAGACGAATAAACCTATAGTTTAAAAAACGAAACATGGCATGTCCCGTTCATGCATGGATACTAACAACTTAACAGGGCAGTAAACATGCTTTCGGGTTTACAGAATCAAAGGTTTAACTTACAACGTTCTGCTAGCGTTCAGGCTACATAACATGGTAGGAAAAGTGTGACAGTAACGTTACCTTGGAGGGAATATCTACAGACTGGAAACATTTACGGAGCTGAATGTGCAGCAACGCCTCTGGACAAGTGCTTCCCGTTGTTTTCCAGATTAAGTGTGGACAAACAAATATCACCCCTGTTTACCCTGTTACAAAATAGGTGTCATAACAAACGCAAGTTGAGCAACGCGTCTATTGCGCAGATCAGAATGACGTCAGAAAAACGCGCCGGAAAAAAAAGTGAATGAGTACTGATCATGAGCTCATATGGATGAGTTACACCGTGTTCAGGATAGCATGGCATAACTGTAATTCTGTTTACCTTTCAGGCAAATATTTAATTTCGACCGCAGGAGGCGCTCTACAATCTGATATCAGTGTAAAGCCCTCGTTTTTGCATTGTGACCAATGTTTGTAATGAAAATTAACCTTACCTTGTTTCTATTGTATTGAATATTGCCGTTTTTATTTAAATAATATTAACTCATGTGCCCCCCGTAATCTTTAAAGTCACCTTTAAATCAAAATCGACAATTCTTGTCTATCTATTGAATATTGCAATATTAATTATAAATTATTTATCCGTGCATGCACATCATAAGTAAAAAAAAAAAAAAAAAAAAAAAATCATGTCATCATCATCCTTCTTGCAGCGACCAAAGATCAGCGAGTGACATCAACATGAAGTCCATCTCTGTTGTTTCACTCGGATATGCGTTTCAATAGGGGAAAAAAATCGCACTTTCTTTCATTTGATTGTGTAAGCACATGTAATGTTCTTAATAGATTTTATTTAAGAATGACTGATCATAATCATCAAGTTGGCAGTCCGTGGAGTTCTGTTTCCACTTTATTTAGTGTGCAATATGGTCACCTTGTAGCCTATAGGCTATGTTTTCTGTCTCCATGCCGAGGCAGACTTGATACATCTGCTGCGTCCCAATTCGCTTATATACCTATTTCCTACTTTTTTGTGAAGAAAAAGTAAATACTTGTGAGTGTGTAGCAGAAGAGTAGACAAGCGTTGGGACTTAGCTGTCTTAAAATTGTCTTTAAAGGACGCTATGACGCATTACGCGCATCCTGTCGAACTGACCTGTCAGTTTGACCAAATCATTTTGTTGTCACAGTTTACATCCTCCACATTCATTTTCTCCACTTTCATTCAAATTAAATTTCTACAGTTTTGGAGAGAAAATAAGAAGCACATTGATCTGCCAGTCATTCATGCAGAGACTCTCCTAATGTTTGCATAATGATGCATTTAAAACAAAAATAAGATTAAATACATTTTTTTTTTCATGTTAAATGTTGATTATTAGTCCCTCAAACAACTTTATCTAAACCTCTCTAAGCCATGTTTGTAGTTTTTTACCAAATCCTCCACCAAAGTGCAATGGGTTGTTTCATGGGGGGATTTTTCTTTTTTTTTTCTTTTTTTTGCTGCAAATGTCATACATGTAGCTATACAGGACACATGGTTCGGCATATTTTAATATTCATAGTGGGCTTAACAGTAATAGAATATTCTGATATATTATATAAAGTGACCAGACGTCCGAGATCAAAACTGGGAACATAATCCCCGAAAAGGGGGAAAAACTGGGACATATCCAGTTTGACGAGCAATCTGATTGAAAAACCTAATGTTGTGTCTTCAAAAACAAAACAGGGACAGAGGTAGTTTTGTTCTGTATTTAGCCAGGGACAGGCAACCAAAAACGAGGACTGCCCCCTGAAACCGGAGACGTCTGGTCACCCTATGATATGTGATGTAGGCTATGATAGGTATTTTGCAAATCAAACACTATAAATATGATAGAGAAGCAGAAACAGATAGTGGCAGTCAGGTATTTTAATAAGTTGAAAAAACAATATATGATTATATTATATTAGAGTTTACTTGAAGCTTTTTATATTTGTCTCTCTTTGTCACACACACACACACACACACACACACACACACACACACATACACACACACACACACACACACACACACACACACACACACACACACACACACACACACACACACACACACACACACACACACACACACACACACACACACACACACACACACACACACACACACACAATTTAGCAGCCCCCCTCCCAACACACACACACACACACACACACACACACACAAAAGCTTTGTTTTGCAGAGCTTCTTTCTCGTGCTTTCTTTCTGCAGTTCAAGAGAGGTGAGTTTGGCAATGTGGTGCAGCCTTATCTTGAGAAACACAGACACAACCAATAACAACAAGTCAGAATGATGGTTGTCAATGTCAAATTGTGTCTCCTCAATGTGTTCCCCAAGCAGAAAAACATCAAAACTTCAAATCTCCTCGACGATGTGTGTGACTGTCGACACCATAGGAGGTTGCATTGTTGAAGCTCGGCGGATCACCCTCTCTGCAGCTCTCAGCACCTTATAATAATAATAATAATATATAAAAAAATAATACATTATATTTCTATAGCGCTTTACACAGTGCTCAAAGACACTTTACAGATTAGAGAAAATAAGAACAAAGCAACCTTGATATACAAAGATAAAAACAAGATAATAATATCAAACCTTCAATGTGCCTTGTGATGGAATCACTAGGCCGCTGTTGTTTTTCAGGGCTAGAAGGTGGTAGTGCTTGTCAAATGAAGATGGTACATCATCTCTAACCAAGCTCGCGCGGCACACATCACAGGACAGCTTTCGTAGAATCTGCCGGACTACAAACCCTGCCATGTAGACCAGAGATTTGGGAGAGTCTACACAAAAACATTTCACAAAGGAAGTCAAGCTTATTTTCTTCCTTCACTTTTCTTAGAACCTTTCTTCAACAAAACTCCTATTTTGTTGCATATCTGTTGATAATTAACCAAAATTGCTGAAATTGTGAATAAGCAACAAGCGATGTTAGTAGCTCTGCTGAGTGAATATCAAGCAGTTTTTGCAGCAACTTATGATGATCTTGAGAAGTTGGAATATGGACTAAAGCTGAAGCCCTCGAAATGCCACCTGCAAAGAGACGAGGTCCTGTTTCTTGGTCACGTTGTGAGCGGCAAAGGAATTAAGACCAATCCAGCCCTCATTAATGATGTTAGGAACTGGAAGACCCAAACCAGCGTCCATGAACTCCAGTCTTTCCTCGGTCTATGCAACTATTACAGGAGGTTTGTTGCCAAATTTGTTGAAATCACTACACCCTTGACAATGCTACTCAAGAAAGGGAGTCCCTTCTCCTGAAAAGAGGAGCAGAAAAGGCCTTTGAACATCTTAAAAGGAGCCTCAAAACTGGACCCTTGGTGTTACCAATTACATCTGGACAGTTTGTCCTGGACACTGATGCGTCCAACCAGAGCATTGGAGCTGTCTCCTAACACCAGCTCACCAGAGGTACTGTGTCACATGTAAGGAACTCCTAGCAGTTGTCAGGTTCACAAGACAGTTCTGCCACTATTTGCTGGGGTCTAACTTCTTACTCAGAATGGATCACAGCAGCACATACAGGTTTAAGAGACCAGAAGCCCAACTGGCCCATGGCTTGAAGAACTCAGTCAGTACAATTTTGTCGTTGAGCATTGGCCAAGTACACACCATTCCAACGCTGATGCTCTGTCCCGAAGGACTCTGAATGAAGAACCTTGTGACTGTTATCAAGCAGGAAGAGAGCTAGATAGCTTGCCATGCAATGGCTGTCGCTTCTGCCGAAAGCTCCACCATCAATGGGCCAGAATATAGGAAGATGTTGATGATGTCATCCCCTTGGCGGTAAGACGCACAGACTCCCTTGACTGTCAGAATGAGGGTAGTTGCACTAACAATCCCAATGATGTTAATGAAGTAGGCGATGACAAGCCAGGTCCTTCCTCAAACTGGCTGCAACCGCTGAGTCCTGAAAGTCTCAGGAAAGAACAGTTAGCTGACCCAGACCTTTCGGTTCTCCATAAATGGATGTCTGATGGTTCTTTGCCAGCTAAGGAAGATGTCATGATGCAGAGCCCAGCAGTTCACAAGTACTGGCTGTGTTGGTCTCAAGTAGAGATGCGAGATGGGGTCCTTTATTACCGCTGGGATGATGTCAATGGAGGTATGTAATCGCTGCGTTTACTTGTTCCTGTTTCCCTGAAGAATGAGGTTCACCCATCATGTCACAATCCAGCACAAGCGGGTCATGCAGGGGAGAAAAAGACGCTTATGAGGCTCAGCAGGTGTTACCAATGGTACAATATGGGGAACGATGTATGCCTTTTCGTCTAGAAGTGCCTACAGTGTATTTCCTGTAAGACAGCCAATCCCATGGGGAGGGCCAAGCTCCATAGCTACCAGGCTGGAGCATATATGGACCGAATCCACATTGATATCCTAGGACCATTCCCATAGTCAAGTAACAGGTACATCCTCGTTATAATTAACCAGTTTACTCGCTGGGTAGAGGCATTCCCTGTCCCCCCGAACAAGGAGCTGAGACAACAGCAAAGAGGTTGGTGTTTGACTTCGTCTCATGCTATGGGGCTCCCTTTGAGATTCACACTGACCAAGGACGGAACTTTGAGAGTTCGCTGTTCACAGAGGTTTGTCGCCTGTTACAAGTAACCAAGACCCAGACCACACCATCTCATACGGCTTTGAACGGGCAAGTGGAAAGAGTCAATAGAATGCTCTTGCAGATGATACAGTGTTATGTGGACCAAAGTCACCGGAATTGGGATGAACATCTTCCCTTACTCCCTGTGGCATACAGGAGCACTGTGCATCCAGAAACGGGCTTCACACCAAATCAGCTGATGCTGGGGCGAGATGTTTTCCAGCCACATGACATCTGGATAAGGATGGCTGAAGTTACCAGGGAAGCTAAGGGTACACCTGAGTTTGTCCAAGAACTGCAAGCTAATCTGCAACAGGCTCATCAGGTAGCGCGCCAGAACTTGCGTTCCGCTCAGACTCGCCAGAAAAAGTTCAATGACTTACGAGCCTGAGACAATTCCTACCAAGTAGGTGATCTTGTGTGAGTGAGGGTCAGTAGCAGGAGAAAGGGCTACAGTCCAAAACTCCAACCCCCATGGCAAAGGCCATTGGTCGTCAAAGCATGCCTTGGACCAGTGCTCTACCGAGTTAGGGACAGACGAAGTGAGAAAGTACTGCATCATGATAGCTTACAACCCTATCTAAGTGACCACATACCTGCCTGGGTGGAGCGTCTACGACACAAATACACCTGCACCAAGGAAGGCTCCCTGGTTCCAATAACTGCTCAGGTACCTGTTGCCAGGGGCAAAAGCACCAAACCCATCATCCTCTGACAACTCTGTCTCGGAAGAGCCTCTGTCCCTTCTTGTAACGGACTCTAACTGTGACCCTAATCCCTGTGGAAAATAGGGGACGGCGACAAAAAGGGGCCGACTTGTTCAAGCCCCAAGTCGTTATATGGACTTAAGAAGAAAATATAAGACATTGTTCATCTTCATTGTTTATGCCACTTATTTTGCTTCTAGTAGCGTCTCTGCTGGTGAGTAACGCTAATTCGTCGCTGGTTTATGGGCGCCAGGCACTATTCGATATTTGGGATTCTTCTGGGAGATTTTCCAGTGTCCAGGGTGGAAATGGCATGGGTCTGCCACTTTTCCTGTTTGCGGTGCCGGAGGAACTTCGCCGCCAAGAGGCAGCTGTCCTGCCCCGGGTGAGATCTCGCAGGAGACGTCGGCGTGCTCGAGGTACACGCTCTGGTAAGCGTGTTAAGCTAAAAACATTGCTGAGAAGGACTTATATGGACCCGATTGTGGGTATGCCTGCATGCTATGGTCATCTGGAATTGGTGCATCGGCAGCGGTGTATTCAACCTGTTTGCCCGGCGCTCCCGGCATCTGATAAGCTGTTGTGGACCTATTGGGTTGAGGGGAGGTGGTGTGTGTGTGAATAACCTGCATGTACTGGAGTACAATATGCCATCGGTCGTTGGAGTAAATAAAGGTCCAGATGGGTCTTCTGAATGTCCGGTCACTGTCAAATAAGACATTCGTGCTTCGCGAACTTTGTAACTCCCATGCTCTGGATTTTATGTTCATAACCGAGACGTGGATGCGTGAGGGTGATGAGTCGCCCCTGGCTGAACTCTGTCCTCCAAATATCAGTTTTTTCAGCACTCCGAGACTTTCTGGAAGAGGAGGGGGGATTGTCTCACTTCTTAAGGACAGTTTTAATTGTAAACAGATTTTAAACTGTGGTCCTTATTCTAGTTTTGAATCACAGCTATTTACTATAACTAAACCTTCTGTGGTTTTGATTGCTGTAATTTATCGCCCACCTAAATACAATGACAATTTTATTTCTGAGTTTGCTGACTTTTTATCTAGGTTCATTTTGCAGTTTGAGAGGATTTTAATTGTTGGTGATTTTAATATTCATATTTGCTGTGACGATAAGCCATTAGTTAAAGACTTTTTAAATGTCATTGAGTCTTTTAGTTCAAACAATTTGTGGCTGAATCTACACATCAGTATGGTCATACACTAGACTTAGTATTAAGCTATGGTTTGTCTGTGTCAGTTAATAATATCAGTGCCATACCAATTTCAGATATTCGCTGATATTATTTGACATGTTTATCCCTAATTCATTTAGTATGGGGAAAATGGTGCAGAAGACAAGGCTATCTTGTTATATTAGCTCTAATGCTTTACATGACTTAAATATGAAACTAACGGATGTGTTGGATCCAGTTTTTAGCCAAGCCTTTTCGGTGGACTGTCTAACAGATGACTTTAATGGTGCACTCCAGTGGGTCGCCCCTGCAAAGACACGGAAGTGTTCTCCAAAAAATCATACTCCTTGGCTAAATGATTAGTTATTGACTCTCAGAAAATGCTGTAGAAAAGTTGAACGTCAATGGCGCCATGCTAAGCTTGAAGTTTATTACAGAGCATGGCATGATAGTCTGACCACATATCAGACTATGATGACTACTGCGAAGGCAGCCTTTTATTCTAATGTGATTGTGAATAATAAGCATAACCCTAGACTTTAATTTGAAACTGTGAACAGACTTACACAGTGTCAGCAGCCAGTAAATAGTATGGATTTGTCAGCACATGACTTTATGATGTATTTCTATGAGAGAGCTAATGACATCCGTACGTTGATACTCCAGTCTGAGGTTTGGGGTTTAGATTGCGCTATTACAGGACAATCTTCTATTGGAGAGGGCTATCATGGGTTTGAGCCGATTTTCTTAGCTGAGTTGACTAAAATTATTGTAACTCCAAGAGGGACCACTTGCTCTCTGGATCCTTTGCCTGCCTGGGTTGTTAATGAACTATGGCCAACATTAGGACTGTATGTTTTAACTGTTTTAAATTTTTCACTCTCCACAGGAGTTTTTTCAACTTATTTTAAATCTGCGGTGGTTAAACCACTATTGAAGAAGCCAAATCTGGATATAAACTCATTGGAAAATTATAGACCTGTTTTTAATTTGCATGGCCTTCTTAGCTAAAGTATTTGAGAAAGTGGTCTCAAGTCAGCTTTTAAAGTATCTGTCATCTAATAATCTTTTTGAGCCGCTTCAGTCTGCTTTTCGAGCAAAACATTCGACAGAAACAGCACTCACAAAGGTGGTAAATGATTTGTTTCTGGCTGCTGACTCAGACTTAACATCAGTCCTTTTGTTGTTAGACCTTAGCGCAGCTTTTGATACTGTTGACCACAGTATTCTTTTAGACAGAATCGAGAAATACTTTGGCATCTCTGGTCAGGTGCTTAAGTGGTTAAGGTCCTACCTCTCATAGAGATCTCAATGTGTATTTTACAATAACACATTTTCAGACCCTTTTCCTCTTCCGCACGGGGTTCCACAGGGTTCAGTCCTTGGTCCGCTACTGTTTCGTTATACTTAGCGCCACTGGGTCAAATCATTCGTTCTTTTGGGATAGCTTTTCATTGCTATGCCGATGATTTACAAATATATATGCCAGTTATTGCAGGAAATGCATCTGATTCTGTTAAATTAGCGACTTGTTTGGCTGCAGAGAGAAGCTGGTTATCAGCTAACTTCTTGTTACTCAATTCAGCAAAAACTGAGATGATAGCTATTGGACCAACTAGATTAGGACATTTGTATGGCAATTTTACTCTGTCCATTGATGATTCGGTCATTCAGCGCAAGGATAGAGTAAAGAATCTTGGGGTAGTTTTTGATCGGTCACTGTCATTTGATTTGCATATTAAAGAGGTGACTAAAGTAGCCTTTTTCATCTCCGAAAAATTGCCAAGATTAGACAAATATTAACACTGAAAGATGCTGAGGTCCTTATTCATGCATTTGTTACATCTAGGCTTGATTATTGTAACGTATTGTTCTCGGGCTGCCTAAGAAAAGTTTGCGAGGTCTTCAGATGGTCCAAAATGCTGCAGCTCGTATTCTGACTGGATCATCTAAATACATGCCTATAACTCCTGTGCTGGCCTCACTACATTGGCTCCCTGTTCAGGCTAGAGCAGATTTCAAGGTTTTGTTGTTAGCATATAAAATAGTGAATGGCCTTGCAACAATGTATCTGTCTGATCTTGTAAATTCTTATGTGCCTACACGGTTGCTGCGCTCCAACGGGACAGGACTTCTGACTGTACCAAAGGTTAGGAAGAAAACGGTTGGTGAGCGAGCCTTTTCGTTTCGTGCTCCAACATTATGAAACAGTATACCAGCTGATATTAGGCTGGCAAGTTCAATTGATGTTTTTAAATTTAAGCTTAAGACCTATTTATTCATTGCTGCGTATGAGTCCTGAATGTTCAGTGATTTAATGTTCACTTAATTTTTACTGTATTGTTTGCATTTTAATCTTTATTCCTGTTGTAAAGCACTTTGATGGAAAGTGTTCTATAAATACATGTATTATTATTATTAACAAAAAGTTAACTGTTCACCCTCATGAGGTGAAGAAGGGACTCTGCAGAGCTAAAAAAAAGGGGGGGGGGGGGGTTATAGTGTTAGTTAAGTAAATACATTGTTTGTTACAGTTATTTCACATGTATACATAATGTGTTCTTATTAGCCAATCAGATGTGGCTAATAAGTAATTACGTAGGATTTAGTTCACTGCTTGTTTACGTTTACCATCAGTATGCTCGCAGGCTCCAGTGCGAATGGTTGTACAACCCTTCAGTGCTGGGCAAGAGCATAAAACCCCCGTTGATGTAAAGTTGTGCCTTGATAAGTAAAATTCCTGAAACGACTCTCTTTGTTGTGTGTTTCTCTTCACGCCTCCACGGACACTGAATCCAACCAAACACGAGAAAGCACAACATTACCGATTCATAGTCTCCATATGTTAGTCGGTCTCACCAGCAGGGGATGCAAGCGGCTGTTGTCGAAGACCAGTAACAGGTGAGAGAGTCATTCATTCACAAAATTAGATTTACAGAAATTTAGCAAGCGGTAAGTAGGCTACATGTGATGATCATCAGGGCCAGTACATGCGGAAAAGCCGATAAAAGTACAAAAGCTGTGTTTACATTTAATTCATTGTCTTCACAGTTACTCTCCCTGTGTGCATGTAATCAGCTTCTACCGTGAACGAGATTATAATGTTATTCTCCTATGCTGATGTACAGATCAAACTTTACATCTGAGGAATACTGAGGAGATCTCGGTTGCGATCATATTCAGCTCCTCATCAACAGCTTCAGCGATTATTATGTGACTGTGTTCGGCTGAAAGAAGAAAGTCATATAGGCCTAGACCAATAGGATGGCTTGAGGGTGGGTAAATTATGTGATAATTTTCGGTGAATTGTTCCTTTAAATATGAAGCAAAAGACCGCTGACTTCAAACACATCCCAGAAGCTCAGAAGACAACAGACATTTTCCCCTTGTATCGGTGAGTAGCTACTTTGGTGCCTTAAGATTAATGTCGAAACAAGCCCCTGATCTTTTGGAAGATTCACTCACGTGTTACCTTTTCAGCTTTCACGTTCCAAACCGTAGTTAGGAGCGAACTGGTATCATTGTAACTTGGCTCGTAGCAGGTAACTTGCTTATAGCGGTCCGGCTAACAGAGCTGAAGCACACACTGCAGTCGTCGGTTGGTTTCAACAGGTTCAGGCTTTATTGTTCACAGCGGTGCACACTCACGGCATGAAAGGCACTTTTCTTGCTAGCATTCACACAGACATGGATTGCGTCACTACTACATAGTCCGCATACGCGTTTCTTTTTATCACCAAGCAAGAGATTACAACACTACCCCCACTCTGGAGAATGATTAAACCTTTAACATATCTCCAGCATCATACTATACACGGGAAAATATTAATTAGACAGTCATCATACAAACATCCCCAACCATAACCCGTTCATTAGCATTAAGTTACTCAGGGTGCAGGATTTTAAGTGCAACACTAGGGCAAAATATTCTGTTCAATAAAGTTCTCAGCAGTAAACGTACAGTACCAAAAATGCTATAACAAACTAGGTAGCCCATTAGTATCTAAATTACATACTGTTGATAGCAAACAATTATATTAAGCCCATAACAAATTCACATGTTAACTTCAACATAATCAAGTTACTTTGGTAACAATACAATACTGGAACTCTTTTGGTTTTTGACCATACTGGAACTCTTTTAGTTTTCGACAGTACAGGAACTCTTTTAATTTTCTTTTGTTTAGAGGAGGGCAGCGATCCGCCTACACCCAGCCTCAAACAGATATGCTCAGTGAACGACCCAATCACCAAACATGTCAGGAGCTCTGCGGACCCTCCGGGGTCGACGCCGAGGGGTGGAGTTCAAAAGAGGACGAGCAACTTGTCCCCTGCCCTCACTCAGCAAAGGCTCAGCCGTGTGGCAAGGCAGCTGGCTGCTGCTCGGTGAAACTGCCAATGATGGTGGTAAAGAGAAAAGACTTGGAAGGGACCCCACCACAGGGTCCTCTGTTTCTGATGATGTGCCCCAAAGGTCAAGAGGGCCGATATCAACTTCCGAAGAGCTTATGTCTGACAACGGGGGTGGCGCCTCCACTGGTGCCCACATTTCAGCCTCTTGCAAGACCCAGTTGTTGTCCAGTGCTGTCCTGGAGTGGTAAGCCTTGAGTTTGTCATGATGAACGACTTTCATCTTCATTCTCGGGCCCCTTTTGATTCGGTAGACCAAATCGTCCAGTACACCCACCACGAAGTACGGACCCTCGTAGGAAGGGAGGAACTTCCGCACTTTATTCTTTACTCTTTTTGTGCCTTTGACTAGGAACCATACTGGATCACCGACTTGGTATTGGACTCTGTAAATATTTTTGTCGTACTGTCGTTTGGCATGCTCGACAGAGTTTCCCAGTGCCTCCCGAGCCAATTGGTGAGATAGCACGAGCCGTTCCCTTAGCTGTACAACATAGGTTGCCGGGGTAGCAGTGTTGTCTGGATCAGGTGGCAGCCCAGCAACAAGATCCACCGGCTCTGTAATTTCCCGTCCGAACAACATCATATTAGGGGTCAGGCCTGTGGAACTGTGTTTGGTTGCACGGTAAGCCATGAGTGCATATGGGGTCATAATGTCCCAGTCCCAATGACATCGTTCCGCAGTGGTGGCTAAGATTTTCTGCAGGGTGGCATTGAAACGCTCCACTTGGCCATCTGACTGTGACCGAAACGGCGTGGTTCGTGTCTTATCGATTCCCAGCAGACCACACATCCCCTGGAACACAGCTGACTCGAAATTGGTACCTTGGTTGCTGTGCAGGCACTGTGGAGCTCTGTACCTACACACCCACTCGGAAACAATCTTTTCAGCCACTGTTGTTGCTTGTTCGTTGGGAACAGGATAGGCTTCCACCCATTTGGTAAAATAGTCCTGTACCACTATTATGTAGCGGTTGTGCCTTTCAGTTTCATTTAATGGTCCCATTAAATCAACTGCGATCTGTTCGAAGGGGGCACCAACTCGCACTGTGCCCATGGCGGCTTGAGGTGTTTTCTTGGGCCGGGCTTTCACAGCACAACGGGTGCAAGTTCGACACCACAGAGTGACGTCATCCCTCATATTGTACCAGTAGTACTGGGCCTTGAGACGTGCAAGGGTTCTTTCTCCCCCAAAATGGCCACCGACTGGACCATTGTGCAATTGTTCCATCACTGAGGTGCGGTACTCTCGCGGCAGCAAGATCTGTGGAAAGAACACCCTTCCAGTCGTGCAGTAGAATTTTCTTAGCATAACTCCGTCTTTCTGGTAGAGCCTTTTCCACTGTGACCAGTAGGCTTTGGTGGCAGGGCCGTAGAGTGCTATGTCAACCCAGGGTGGCCTGCCTTTCCCCTCGTTCATCCACTTCCTCACTGGTGCTATATCTGGATCAGCTTCTTGGGCACTAATTAACTGCTCTCGGGTCCAACCACCGAACAGGTTGACTTTGGCTGGCTCACTCACCCTGTAGACACTTGGACGGAACACAAAGCCAGCTTGATTGTCACTGAAGGCGTCCACTACCCCCACTGTTAGATGTTTAGGTTCGGCTGCGGGGCTGCCTCCACAGCTAGCTTCGGGCACCACTACCCCCACTGGAGGTTGCTCTGCAGGAGTTTCCCCAGCATCCTCTGAAACTGGACTCTCCGCCATGTTGCACTGAATCCCTTTGTGCTGAAACTGGTTACTGAGGCTAGGCTCTGGCACTCTGCATGAGCACGACGATCCACAGGGTCTTCTAGAGAGCGCATCAGCATTTTGGTGATGTCTCCCTGGACGATGGATCACCTGGAAGTCGTACTCTGCCAGTTTTCCCAGCCAGCGAGCAAGCTGGCCCTCAGGCTCCCTCATCCGCGTCAACCAGCGTAGGCTGCTGTGGTCAGTCCGTATGATGAACGATCTCCCTAGCAGATACTGCCGGAAATGAGAGGTGAACTCGACAGCTGCCAGAAGTTATCGTCTGGTGGTACAGTAGTTTTGCTCAGTGGCTGACAATCTCCTGCTCCCATAGGCGAGTACTCTCTCCTCACCTTCTTGCACTTGGGAAAGAACTGCTCCAATTCCCCAATCACTGGCATCCGTGTCGAGGAGCAACTGGCCACTGTCAAGGGGATAACCCAGCACGGGTGCTGACGTCAGCCGGCTTTTCAGTTGTTCAAACGCCTCCTGGCACTCGTCGGTCCAGTTAAAGCGTGCATACTTTTTGGTCAGCTCGTGGAGGGGCTTGGCAACGGAGGCGAAATCTTTGACAAAGCGTCGGTAATACGAACCCAGGCCGACAAACTGACGCACTTCAGCTACGTTTTGCGGTGTGGGCCACCCAGCCACCTTTTGGATCTTTTGGGGGTCGGTGGCTACACCTTCGGCAGAGACGATGTGCCCCAAGTAAGCCACTTGCTCTTGGAACAGGACACACTTTGAAGGTTTAAGCTTCAGGTTGGCTGCGCGTAGTCTGTCAAACACTTGACTAAGCCGCTCCAACATTTCAATTCCGTCCCGCCCCAGGACAATGATGTCATCGAGGTAGACCAAGCAGGTCTCCCACTGCAGTCCGGCCAGGACACGGTCCATGAGCCTCTGGAAGGTGGCGGGCGCATTGCACAGTCCGAACGGCATCACATTCCATTCGAACAGGCCCTTACGGGTGCAGAACGCAGCGGCTTTTCGTGCTCTTGGTGTTAAGTACCCTGATGTTAGATCTAGCGTGCTGAAGTACCTGGCTGTGGACAGTGTGTCTAAGGTGTCCTGGATGCGAGGCAGTGGATAAGCATCCTTTATGGTTCTCTCATTTAGGGGCCTGTAATCGACACATAATCGCAACGTCTGATCCTTCTTTCTCACCATGACTATTGGTGCAGCCCAGCTGCTGTTGCTGGGTCGAGCCACACCAGTGTCCAGGCTCTGCTGCACCTGCTGGTCTGCTGCAGCCTGTTTGTCCCTAGACATCTGTTGCTGTTTCACAGGCGGACCCACGGTGGTGAGGATATCATGCTGCACGAGGCCAGTACGTCCAAGTTCAGTGGGCCCCGTAGAGAAAACGTCACTGTAAGACAGTAGCAGGCTGGCCAGCTTCACCTGGTCACCCTTGGGCAGACCAGCACAGCTCTCGTCATACAGGACCTGCAGGTGGCTGGGTAAAGAAGCACAAACAGAGTTAATAGTTTCAGAGGCTAATGAGGCCAACGGCGGCTGGGACTCCACCTTCCCCACCACTGCGGCTGGCTGTAGAATCCCTGCCACAGCTCCCCTCTTCAAAGTAACAGGTAAGGCACCAAGGTTGAAAACTCTGATGGGAACATTGGTGGACCGCTGCGCCTGTACAATGATGCGAGCCACCAGGACGTGGTGCTTTTCTATGAAACCCTTGGTTGGGCTCAGCATCAGGTCTCCCTCAGTAGTGTGGCGCAGGTGAGCGGTGCCAGGCACTACATACTCACACCCCGACTCCAACACTGTTGTGTGGGCAACTCTGACAATGTGTATCCGGGGCTGATGGTTTTGGTTAAACCGAGGTACCTTTTCTCCAAAAAGGGTTATCTCACGGCGACCATAATCCAGCTGGGCACTTGTCTGATGAAGGAAAGGGTGCCCCAGGATGACCTCGGTGTTCTCTGCTGTGTCAGCTATAATAAAGTTCACATTGGTAGCTCTTCTCCCAACTTGTACTCGTAAGTTAACCTCCCCCATGACTGCCAGACCACTGGGCCCGATGCCCTGCAGGACCTGCGCAACAGATGGCTCTATTGGGGGTCTGGACTCTGCAGGAAGAGAGTTAAAAAGATGGAGGGGCAACACATTTCTCCGCGCACCAGAATCAAGCAGAGCACACATGTCCCGTTCATTCATCGATATTTTAACACACGCCATCTCCCTGACTCGCAGTACAGGTGACCACTGTACCTGTGTCGGGTGCGGTGTTCTTGTTGACCGTCCGGCCTTGCGGTCTGGGTCGTCGGGGGGAAGGGCAGTTTCTCTGGATATGCCCTAGACCGGAGCAGTTGTGGCATTGAACATCCCCCATTGGCATTTTTACATTTGTGTCTCTCTTCTGGCGCCACTGCTGATTAAATCCTGGAGCCCTCTCTGGCGAGTCGATGGACCAAACCTCCACCCCCACTGGCTCGACACAAGTTGGCATGCTGTTATTTTCACGTACTACGGTGGCCCTGGCTCTCTGACTTAAGAGACCGCGTTGGCCAGGCTGCATGAACTGTGTGACTGTTCTGGCGGCCCTCTTGGTGGTCTCGTGGCTGTGTGCAATGTCATATGCTCTGGATAGGGTACGTGGCTGCTTTTCCAGTAATTTCTGCACCAGCTCGGCGTCGGCCAGGGTGTTGGTGAAAACCTCTACACTAATGGCGTCCTGCTCCAGCTCGGTACGGTCAGCATACACAATGGACACCTTCTCATAGATGTCATCCATTAATAGGTGCAAGGCTTCGTTCTGCCCCCTAACCCTCTGCCTCAGTTCAATGCCGATGGCTGCCGCATGGTCGGACCGCGGCCTGTAGGCGGTCTCTACTTCAGCCACAATCCGCCGGTAACTCCAGCGGTCAGACCTGGGATTTTTATGGACGATAGCTCCAGCCGCGCCAGTCAGGCTGAATCTCAGTTGGACCGCCATTGTCGTTTCCGACCAATGGTTTGCCCTTGCACAGCTTTCAAACTGGTGAATAAAGTCTTTCCAGGAGCCCGTTCCATCAAAATGGCCTGGCTTTAATATTGGAATTCTTTCTTGATATCCATAATGTTCATCGTCACTAACGTCCACTATATCAACATCCTGCGCTGCGCGTGATGACCGCAGGGCCGACTTGGCCCTTTCCACAGCTGACTGACCGTATTGGTAGCGATCACGGTGTGGGGCATAGTTATCATTGTACCTCATTGCTCCACAACGTTCCACTGGCCGGGGCGTGCAGAGTGGAAAAGGTGTCGAAGTGAACTCGGAGGGCAATGCATGGGGCTGGGAGAAAGGGTTTTGTACCGTACAGTTCATGGAAGTGAACGGGTTAACTAGCTGATTAATGGCGCGTCGGGCAACCGTTGGGGCGTGGCTATTTTTAAAACCGTGCGGTAAAACAGCTACGGGGCTGGCGGGCTTTCAGCTTTCACGTTCCAAACCGTAGTTAGGAGCGAACTGGTATCATTGTAACTTGGCTCGTAGCAGGTAACTTGCTTATAGCGGTCCGGCTAACAGAGCTGAAGCACACACTGCAGTCGTCGGTTGGTTTCAACAGGTTCGGGCTTTATTGTTCACAGCGGTGCACACTCACGGCATGAAAGGCACTTTTCTTGCTAGCATTCACACAGACATGGACTGCGTCACTACTACATAGTCCGCTCCGTCAACTCAGACTGATACACAGCTGCACTTTGTTTTCCTACGGAAACCCAAAAGGCCCAACACGTCACACATACGCGTTTCTTTTTATCAGCAAGCAAGAGATTACAACACACGTAATAGACGTCAAATAGCCTAATATAGATTTTAATATAAATTCTTTCACTTTGTTTGCCCTAGCCTAGTGGTGATGGAAAAGAGAAAATAATGTTTTAAAGCCCTAATTATCTTTTCCGGCCAGTAGGTAGACTGTCAGTCAACAGGTTTTAATAAACCGTTATTGATTCAAAAAGAGATGAGGTAATAAAGATGTTCAGTGAAATTGATAATGTTCTTAATAACTGTGCACACTCTACTATGTGACCTTTACATGTATAGTTTTAAGCTAAAATGGAAAATTAAAAAATAAAATGTAATAAATGCAGGATATTGAATTTTCAAGATATTGACTCAGGCACCCCCCCAAAAAACAATCCTGCAGGAATTGTGGAACTGCTTGTTCTCTATTTAAGGACTAAGGGAGTTATTTTTTTTTTTTTTTTTGTGTGCATCTGGTTCGGTCTGCTTGGGGCTTTTAATGGACTAGCTAGGTGGCCGTGAAATTGAATGTCCCGGTTTTAAACTGTGTACACTCTGTGAACTTCTGATGATCCAAGAATAGAGTGGACACTATCACTTTGTTCCTCCTGTGGCTTTGAAAGAGAAAGATAATTAAAATGACTGACAGATGTTAATGTCTAATTAAAACACCAGGACTGCTTTTGCACCTCACAGTATAAGTTATGATATGTCCTATGGAAACCAAAGAGCTCCCACAACATTTAAGAACCCGAATGGTGCTTAACCACAATTAGCTAAAAATAATACTAAACAATACACAGTATATTTACATTTTGTACAAAAAGCAGCAATCGTTAACATGCTATATATACATTTTCTGATTAACCCTTTGATGCATGAATTATGATAACCTCAGTCAGGATTTTTTTCCTGTTTTTTTTATTACTTTTAGGGCATGAAAAACAAGATTTGATTTGATTTTTTTTTTTAAACAAATTTTTCAAAGAGATTTTCAGATGTCCACTTGAGTGGACAGCATGCATTTATGGTTTAAACTGAAGAGATACTGTATTAAACATAATACAATAATCAAACAGATAAAGTATGTATGTGTATAACAAACTAATCAATACAATTATATCAAATCATGTGAAAACTATAAAATATATATAAAAATATATATAAATCCAAAATATTGCAAAGGCAACTGACCTTCATACAAGTTGGACTTCGTGTATCGTTGATATCAGAACATGAGGACGTGATTCCATCAGAATTTTCTACAGCCTGTCAAGGTACAACTGTGGAAACCACTCAGATGCTCCCTCCAGTGTGCCAGAGTATGTCAATTTACCCTTATTAGCTGATAATTCTGATTATGTTAGAGATGGACACATTTCTAGCATAGCCTTCTTCTGAGAAGACCTAGCGATACGTTTTTTTCAATCTCATTTGAAATGAGCAGTGTTGGGGCAGGCATAACGCATTCAGATTACTTTTTTGATGTTACAAGTAAAGTAATGTGTTACAAGTAACATGCATTACATAATCAGATTTGTTTTAATATTACGAGTAAAGTAATGCATTACAAGTAATATGCATTACCTAATCAGATTACTTTTTGATCTAACAAGAAAAATTACAAGTAATGTGCATTACGTAATTAGATAACTTTTTGTTGTTACACATAGAGAAACGCATTACAAGTAACATGCATTACGTAAAGAGTACTTTTTGATGTTACGAGTAAATAAATGCATTACAAGCAACATTCATTACGTAAACAGATTACTTTTTGATCTAAGTAATGCATTAAGTAATTAGATTACATTATTGTTACATTACATTAAAGTAATTAGCATTACAAGTCACATAAATTATGTAACATTACTTTTTTAGATGTCAATGAAAATTATATTCTAATAATACAAATACATTTATTTACAGTCAAAAGTTACTGCAGATTAAGTATTTTCAAAAACAATATTCACAGTATTAAGTATGAATTGTAGCTGAAATATAGCCAATGATGCATGAGGTCCACTATAGTGGACAGATGATAAATCTGATTTTTCTCCCAATCTAAAATCAAAACTTGGAAAATTTTACTGTGACATGACTCATTAGATATTGCTTGATGCTGCAATATTTTTTTTTTTACCTACAGGAGTCTCCTAGGATAGAAGGAATGGGTGGATATTCCGGAGCAACTTGGCATTTCTGACTGACCATTGGCCATCTTGGTTTGGAGGGGGAAAAAATCAAAACACAATGGCTTACAACTTGGTTGCAATGTATATGATGATGCACCAGGATCCACTGAAGAGATTGATGTGCAACTTTGCTATCAAAACCCTTGCAAATTCAAGAAAATGCATTTTAAATAGCTGTCCACTGTAGTGACCACTATTTAACAGGAAAAGCATTTTAAACACTGAATAGCTGCTGATATTTATTGGGTCGTGTTTAGTGTGATCACCACCTAACTCTCCCACCTCATAGAAGAAAATTAAATTCTAGAATATGATAACCCATGTCCATGCACTGTATCAGTCCCACAAGATAGAAATTGTGTGTATATATATATATATATATATATATAATTAATAATAATTATTAATAAAATTATTAATAAATAATTAATAAATAATAATATAATAATTAATATTATAGGGTATTTGTGTTTTTTATTACTAGAAACAGTGATGATTAGTGAATAGCACAAAGTTTATGTAGGAGAATGTATGTAGGCTATTAAAAATAGATATCAGCATTGAAATGAGTGAATCACATCCTTATAACGTCATACTTCTTGACACCCATAGCACATTCTCCCACCAGTGAATCATTTGGAAACTATAAATTTACCAACAGGTGAGTTTTGCACGAACCAATATATAACAGCTTCGTCACTGACAAACACTTTCTGATATAGATATAGATTTGAGAATGTATTGCATTCGAACAGTGAAATACCAGGAATGTTTATTATTATTATTATTTTATTTGTCATCTTTACATTCATAAAATTAAAGGTATAGTCTCCTTGAAATACTTGTCACAAAAACAGGATTTTCTCAAGGGAAACATTAAAATATCCTCTTAATTTGGTGGGTTGGCAATGTCAGAAAACAATATTTGTAAATGATCACAGATGAAATTTATACACTTCCACATGTAAGAGAGGAGCACTGCGGAAGTCTCACTAATGGTGTTTTATTAACAATTAGACGACAGTTCTTTTAAATGTGCACCCTATGCAAATTCATCCAACATAAAACCCAGAAGTCCATGAACTGCTTAGAGGTCTTATTTATTATATCAATCAAATAGCATACTGCAGGCAAAAGTGGCCAAATTTTATTGGGGTCAAGTGACCAGGTCAGACTTCTCCAGGAATAGTGTGAACACTCAAATCTTGCCCAGATCTGATTTTTTCAAATCAGATTTAGACCACTTCCATATGTGGTCCTGAATCAGACCCAAGTCTGATTTTTTTTCAAAGCGGCCGCAAGAATTGTTCCTCCTGTGGTTTTGAAAGAGAAAGAGAATTAAAATGACTGACGGATGTCTCTAATTAAAAAAACAGGACTGCCTTTGCACCTCACAGTACAAGTAATGATATATCCTATGGAAACCAAAGAGCTTCTACAACATTTGTCAAGAACCTTTGGCGCTCAAACCTTTGGCTAGATAAAAATAATTCTATACAATATATATTTACATTTTGTACAAAAAAAAAAACAGTCATTTACATGATACACACATTTTCAGATGGACAAGAAACACGTTTTAAACACTGAATAGCTGCACACCACATTGAAAAGACAAGATGTCAATCAATACAACAAACGGACAAATGTCGAATGTATATCACAGGCTGATGGTAAAACACTAAGTAAACACTTATTAATGAGCCATGTCTTAAAGACCCTTCATGAGTCACTACTTGTAAACAAACTGATTAAGCCTTATCAATGGCTTATCAATACAATACAATCAGATGAATTGTGCTGTTATGTCCCTGTTGAAAAGATCCGCTTTGCTGGCCACTTGCTGTATGTTGTATTTTGGATGCTGGTGTGCTGATGCTGTCAACATTTACTAACCTCCATGTTGTTACAAACTTAGACGATGTTCTTGCTTTTCAGCTGTTTTTGCCTATACAATGAAAGTCAAGGGGGTCCAAAAGTTTCAGCGCTCCAGTGATTTTATCCAAGGTGCTACTTTTATATCCTTTTTTGAGCTTAAAACTTCTTTAAATTTATTTTTCATACAATCCATTTTAATTTAGTTAAAATGTTAGCAATTCAGTCTTGTTAAATGTCTATGTAGTTTTGAATAAAAAAAACCTTTGATTAATTTTATTTCCGTTTTAGTTATTTTAGTACATCAAGATGAGCTAAACGATGAGAAATTATGCATAGAAAACTATCTAAAATCAGCTTTATTTTTGTTGTATTTTATTGAGTTAATGTCTTATTTTAAGTAACAGTGTTTTTTTTATAGGCTTAGTTTTAGTTCAGTTACCTATAAAAGTCCTGTTTTGGACCCAATTGACATTCATTGTCTGGACAAAAACACACAAAATATTATTTTTTGTTCTGCAGAAGAAAGAAAATTAAACGAGTTGGAATGACATGAGGCTGACTAAATGATGTCAGAATTATACATTTTGATTGAACAATTCCTTTGACCAGAAGTTCTCCCTTGATAAACCAGCTAGACCAGCACAAACCAGCAAGGGTTGCAAACATCTTGCTCTCTGGATTCGTCTCTTTTTCATCATTATTATCCCTGCATGAAGACATCCACAAACATCCAAACAAAATGAAATAAATGTATGTGTTGTCGGATGCAGATGGCAGGACCACATCAGACCTCATGTCCCGTTTGGACCCTCCACGTGAAGTAACTGGGTGGTCCCGGAGTTGTGTGACATTTCAGACGGATGTGCCAGGTAGTCCGGGGAGCAAAGGGTTTGGCTGTTCTCCTGCAGAGGCCACATTTCCTGCCAGGTAAAGGAAGGTAGATGAGGCGGATGGCCACTGAGCAGGGGTCTCCGCAGCCTGTAGTTGGACCACACCTGCAGCAGTGTCTCTTTAAAGGGCCGTGTGGTCAGCGTGTACAAGATGGGGTTGAGAGCGCTGTTGATTGGCAGAATGAAGATGACAACCCACGAACTGATGGTTCCTGCAGTGTTCAATTCAGAAGAGTAATGGGGAGGAAAATTATCCATTGAGGGTTGATATCTCATGCCATTTTTTTTGGCTGATTGATTTTCTTTGAAAAATAATTTTCAACAAGGCAGGCATTTTCAACAAGGATGGGAACAAAACTATAATATTCCATTGAAATGTCCTAGAAGTAATCTTAGTGAAACAGTGTCATTTTCCCAGCCATCGTTGAATATTATGTGAATGAAAAGAGCTTTAAATGTTTTTGAATATCGAACATACTTTGAAGGCAAAGTTCATTAAATTAAAAAAAATAAATAATAATCTGTCATTATTTACCCTCATGCAGTTCAAAATCTGTAGGATGAGTTCACACTTGTAGTTCATGTAGACTTGGAAAGTAAAATTTTTCCCCATTGTTGTTTAATTCACGGGACCGGACACCAGTTATTTTGCCAAGAGATCTCTTTTTTTTATGTCGAGACATAGGAGAGAAAGACAATTTTCTGGAGAGATGCTCTTCAATTCAGCTTTCTCTGTTCCTCTGGACAAAGAGGTTGGGCTTTATATGCTGCTGACATTACCAGAGGAACGTCTGGTTTCTATTTAAAATGGAATGCACTCTATAGCGAATCGTTAAGTCAGCATATGTATTGAAGCTGCACACACTGCATACACATACCATGTCTCTGACTCTCCCACATGTTCATGCAATCTACTGTCTTTCTCTTGCACTTTAACTTCACAAGATAATACAACTGATTATAAACACTAATAAAGAATAATAATACTGAATATAATATTTTTTAACACTGAACCTAAAGGCATAGGGATACATTCACAACTTGGCTTTTACGACATATATTTAGAGTATGTGCATAGCCTTCATGGTATTTTGACCAGCTGAAAACTCATGAAGAGCTTATAAAATCAAGACAACAGTCAAGAGTTAGAACAGTGGCAGGAATCCCTCCATCACACACACAAACAAAGACCTGCAGTGAGAAGATGCAGATCTGATGCCTGTACTGAACTAGATGGGCAACATCGTGACTATGACGAGAAAAAACAGGTATGCTTGAGCATTCGGTCCTTTTTATGGTCACATCTTGTTTTTGTTTTTTTTTGTCTTTGGTCCATGTTGCATTTTTATTTAATTCGAATCGCACTAGAATTGGTTTGGAAGTGGACAGAGACCCATCTTTTCAGCGTCTCAGTCCACTTGTTTGGTGTGCACCGGGGTTCGGATGGCAGCGTTCACACTTATTCAAATGAACCGCACTAACAGAGCATTAGCAACAAGGTTTGTTTTAATCAAACCAAACGTGCCAAGTGAGAACACTTCCTAAGACTTTCTTCCTTCAGTGGCACACAAAAGGTGAATATTTCCAAAAAAAAAAAAAAAAAAAAAAAAAAAAAAAAAAAAAAACCGAAAGTCTTCTAAAGACATATGATGCCTTGGTACAAGGAACAGATATTCTGATATTCAAGTCATTCATGAAAGAAGTAGATATGTCCAATTTGTGTACAAATATGTTCACAAAATCTGTGCGAATGTTTTATTCATTCAGTTTTAGCAGGTATTCACTAAGGAGGGGAAGATCATCAATGAATGACATCTTTTTTGGAGTTTCTCATACAAATCTATAATATCACTTCAGATTGGAATATGGTCATATGAACTGTTTATGACTATGTCTATGGCTTCAAATCTCCAGCCATCGTTCATTGTGATTATATGCAAAATAACATTATTCAAAATGTCCCTTTTTGTGTTCCATGGAAGAAAGAAATGCATACATGTCTGTAACAACATGAGGGAGAGCACTGTACAGAGATTATGAAAGAATCTTTATTTTTCTAGCCCCAGATTTTAATGTCAAGTAAACGTTTTGCATGCCCTTTCTGTTACTTGAACGTGTTTGGACCCTTTTGAACGTGTTTAATCTTTTCAATACTACCTTTTCAATTCAAGACACTGATGTTAAATTAAAAAGCATGATGAATTAAAAAAAGCTGAAAAAAAGATTCTGCTTTGACTCAATTTCAGACTTATCTTTGAAAAATCGACAGCGTAAGACGTTAAATGGCCTTGTGAGGCACTTACCAGGGATTTCAACCTCCATTAGAGAAAGAATCTTAAGGATGAAAATGGGAATCCAGCACAGCGAATCGGTGATGACAATGGAGAAGAAGCGTTTGGCAATGGTCAGCTCTTTTTTAATGTGGTTGGTGTATTTGGTCGTCTGTGTTCCTGTTCTCTGGATATTGTAAAACATGCTTCCATAAGAGAGAACGATGATGAGAAAAGCCACCAGATTGAGACCTATTTGGAAACAGAATATGTTTTTGACATGACGTATAACGGTGAAAATTGTTCATCAATGTGAAGGATGACCTAAATACAAAACATAAGCACCCCAACAATACACCTTACACACGTTTCAGGTAAAAAAAGAGATAAAGTTATTGTTAAATTAATGGACTTGCTAGACCCCACCACATATCTCCAATGCTCTCTCAATAACGTCTGTGGCCTACTGTCCTTTCTTCCAATCTAAATTTAGACCTTTCGATATGACCTCTATCATACAAACAACCTGAGCACTCACAGAGAGAACAATTTCCCAACCAGGAACAAAAGAGTCCAACAACTCTGACGGCTGTTAAAACAGGAAAGCTAGTAAAAAAATAAGTAAATGTTTGCAGGGGGAATCATTGTGCCTCAATGTCTTAGATTTAAATCTTAAAAACCTTTAACAGAGTGCAACAACCAACCGCTTTATCACAAGTCCTGGTTCCAGACATGTTTTCCCATTGATTTTCTCAAACATTCCCAAGAATTTCAAACATTCACCAATAAAGAAAAAAAAAAAAAAGGGGGGGGGGGGGGTATCTGGAAAAAGGGCAAATTACTATCTAAATTGTCATTTTCTCCAACTGCCAGCACTGTCTTTCTGATGTATTCAAATAAAATAAATATAAAACATTGATTTAAATTTTTGATTGATTTATATATGAATATTTTGAAATAAATAAATAAAACAAAGCAACATATTAGAAGGATTTCTGAAGGATCATGAGCCAGTGCCACTGGGGTAATGGCTGCTGAAATAAATTAGGCCTACATTTTAAAATATATTACAGGTAGGGTAGGCAATTTTTTTATAAACACTTTCCATACCTCTAAGTTGTTTATGTTCATTATTCTTGTAATGTTAATATGTATTTTGAGACATGAGGTAATTTAACGCTGTCTCTCGTGATGCTTTGCCGACTCTGCTGTATGTGTTCATGTTTTTTGATGGAGGTGTGGCTTTGGAGACGCTCTGAAGGGAGGGTAGCTTGCTATTACTAGCCTCTCCGTGTTTGCCTACCCTTTAAATGGTAGGTCTGTCTTAAAATATTTATACAGAATCATTAAAAATCTATTATTCTGTGGAGAAAATGCCTGAGATTTTTACTGCCAGAACCTGACAGTTGTCCAAAAGAACATATTTTCAACAAAATTAAATGATTCTCACGTACCCAGAAAGATCACAATGGAGTAGATTTGGGCTCCGAGAGTCTCTGGCTGCTCAGAGTGCAGAGGGAAACAAACGCCATTGGTTCCATAGAAGTTTTTAAAAACCCCTTTAAAGACCAGTGGCAGGAAAGCAATAACAAAGCCCAAAATCCAGATGACCACCAAAATGGTAACAGTGCGTCTGCGGCCAGGGGTCAGGTATCGGAACGGGTAGACAATGCAGATGTATTTCTCCAGGGTGAGGTATGTGAGGAGTAGCACTGACACCTCTGTTGACAGCATGGCTAGAGATCCAATCACCTGACAGGGTACACTATCCATCCAGGCCTGAGCGTGACGGTTATACTCGCCTCGGAACTTCAGGTCATAGGCGCCAATCATGAAGAGGTAGACACCCATCAGACCATCTGCACCTGTGTAACAGAGAATGAACTTGTGAGCAAGACAAATACGGATGATGTTTACTCATCATTTTTATGAGTTACTTATACTTACTATTTTACATTTCAGGAAATACAGCTTTAAGTAAAAAAAAAAAAAAAAAAGAAAAAAAAAGTTTTCATGTTTGTGTGTGTGTTTCTCCAACTACCAGCACTACTATTTTAAAATATGTTGGTTTAGTTTTTATTTATTTATAAATATTCATATGTAAATCAATCAATATTTTTAAATAATAGTCCGTGTAGTTGGAGAAACACACACACACAAACATGAAACTTTTTTTTTTCTTTTTTTTTTCTCAAATTTCAAATTATTTGGACACAACAAAACAGTTTTCTTTTTTGCAGCACAGGTTGCATCAACCAAGCACAATGTATAATCAAAATTTGAAATCCGACAGCAGGCTGAACATCAAAAGGCTTTATTACCAGTCTGCCATTTTCCACATCTGAGTCTTTCCCCCCTCCAGCTGCCCTAAAATTGAGAACATTTCTCACCCATAGACATTTTAACAGAAAAACTTCAGGCACGATCAGCTATGGGGTGACAGCAGTCAAGAATTAGCAAATTGCATATAATCTCAGCAATACCAGATCATGCCTAAGGCCGATGATGGGTCAATTATGATGTCCAAAGAGCAATTTACACGACCAGCTCAGTGGGGTGAGTTCTATTGAAGTTTCCAAAGAAACTGCATTAATGTTACCCATTTACTGTAATAGCAACAAACTGTGCAAATGTGCTCTAAAGGCCAAAAGACCAGACCACTTGTTGTGGTATTTTTATAATTTTCCTATTAGCTTTGAAAGAAGTTCACTGTCAGAACAAACAGCGCGTCACAGTTTGCCATGTATGGGGCTGCGTAGCCGCAGACTGGTCAGAGTGCCCATGATAACCCCTGTCCACAGCCAAAAGCACCTATAATGTACAGAAATGCTGTTGCCTTGACCATCAAATTCCCCAGATCTCAATCCGATTGAGCATCTATGGTATGTGATGGACCAACAAATCCGATCCACGGAGGCCCCACCTCACAACTTGTAGGACCCTTCTACTAACGTCTTGGTGCTAGAATCCCACAGGATGCCTTTAGAGGTCCCGTGGCCTGTTTTGGCAGCATAAGGGAGACCTACACGATATTAGTCAGGTGGTTTTTAAGATTGTGGCTGATCAGTGTAAGGCCGTGTTAGTAGGTGAATGTAAAAAAAGAAATGAATTATAAATGTAAAAAAAATTAAGTGTTGTCATCTACACTTCAAATTGAACACTCTGAACAACTGATTTCCATGTATTTTGAATTAGGCTACACACTCATCTGAATTGCCCATGGCAGTGCTCTCTGGAGCATACAGATAGATGTCCAGTGCATAACTTTGATATCCTCTTATTTAGCCCATATCAAAGGACAGAAATGAAAGAACAGCTTTTCTTTTCATGGCTCACTATTTCCTATGGGAGAAGGCTATAGTGTGCGCAGTATGAATTAGGACAGTTTTAATGAAACACAGCATCTGCTTCATCCATCAGTTGTCAAACTGTATGGGTGACCTCATAGGTGCAATAAAAAGTGAGACGTGGTGGTACTTCAGTCAAAAGTGAACACTGTCGAGTAAAAACAGACTCTGAATGCTGTTGGCCAGCTATAAGCTCATGCTATCAGCCTGTTTCTCTAAAGAGCACCATTGACTTTTTTTCTCATCTGAATGAGAAATCTTGAATCACACAAAGCACTTTTACCTTAATTCATGTCAGGCTAAACAGTATTTTATGGAAGCTTGTTTCCGCCACGGAATAAAAAAATAAAAAAGGTATCTCACAATTCTGATATTTTTCTCAATTTATTTTCCAATTCAGATGTTAAAACTCACAACTGGATGTTTATTTCTTACAATTCTGGAAGAAAAAATCTTACAATTCTGACTTTATTCCTCACAATTTTGAGTTTATTATTACTTTTATTACTTTTTTATGACAATTTTATGAACTTGTAAGAAAAATTCGCAATTACCTTTTATATTTTTATTACGATGCGGAAACAAGCTTCCATAGTATTTTGATTTTTTTTAAAACACCAAAAAAGAAAGTTGCGTGAGACTAATTATGTGTGAAATTACTTTTGCTAGGAGATGATGAGCAGTGCACTGCAACCTTAAACTCTGTGTAAAGTGCCAAATCTATTCAGATAAAATGGACTTAAGAGGACACTTAAATGACACTTTAAAATGACACTGCATGATATTTTGTATCTAATCTTACAGCATAAAGAGATGATGCACATGGCGTGGAGCTTGTTCTCCGAGCGAATGTAGGATCGCATGCAGATCACAAAGATGTTGCCGAAGCATGTCGTTGCCGAGACAACCCAGACAAAGACACGCAGCACGATGTTTGCCAAAAGGTCCTCGAAAGATGAGATGCCATCAGTGTTAGGCTTGCAGCTGCGGACGTGAGGCGCATAGCCACAGTACTGAAACTTTTTAAAGTAGCTGAAAAGAAAGAAGCACAAATGATAAACATAATAAGATCATCATTTTGGTCCTGTCACAACATGGCTACGAATATTGATTCATTTATGCTTAAATAATGTCAAGTCTGAATCCATCCATACATCGAATTTGAGAGATAAAAGATCATTTTAACAGTAAAATATCTATCTATCTATCTATCTATCTATCTATCTATCTATCTATCTATCTATCTATCTATCACAGCATTTTGCTGTCAACCAACCTGTCCTTGCTGAGAAAGGTTTTTTATAAAGGGGAAGACAAAAGACGAGAGAACTGATATAGAAACAAAAAGCAAGTCTTGAGTTGAATTTCACAATCAACAAAAAAAGCATGAGAGAAAGCATCATAAATTACTTGGAAAATTCATAGTGTTCTCATTTTTCACAGTGTAATTTATATACTGCAAGATGTGCAAAGCAGAAAGACACAACACCGGGTCTTCAAGTAGCTGAAAAGATTGCCAAGGGAATTGCAAACACTACAATATATATTCCAAAGACCCTTGCAGTTTTTTTCACGTTTCAGGCGATCCATCGTAATCACTCCCAATTACTACACCAGGCCATGGAAGAAAATGATTACCATGAATAATTAATAGTATACAAAATATTAGTCAATTTCTGGGATGAGAACTAAAGAGTTGGTCTATATCTTTTTTTAATGAGGATATTCCAGACATTACAAAACATCTGCATTCGATCTCCACAATCTGCCATCGTTTGTTTAATGTTTTAAAGTACGAATAATTATAGAGATGTTCAGTTGTCAGGCATTTCAATCAGAATATCTTGAACATCAATCTCAACACTTTATTTAAACATTAAAAACCGAATCATTCTCAATGATAACTTCAGAAAATAGAGATTTCAATCAAGTTTCAGAAACTGAGCAAGCAGAATCTAAAGCATTTTGATATTAAAACTTTCAAAAAGCAGCACTCACATGTGAGTCAGGTTCTTGAGAGGTTCAAACATCCTTCTGTGGATGTTCCCAATTTCGATTCCCTCAATGCTCCTGTGACACAAAAAGCTTTCTCTCAGGGTTCACTCTTTAGAAAACCACCATCATTTGCATTTCAGTATTCACACCTCTTTTTCGTACAACTATGCAGTTTAGTGCCCAAGATGCTATCTGGAAGCCTTTGAAGCATGACCTAAAAGCAGATCGTTTTTGTGCTGTTGAGAGACGAAGACAATGTTCACTGCGTGAAGTTTGGGTAAGACCATTGTACTGTGCTGAAAGGGGCCTGCAAACAGCATATTATTATAATTGCAAGGTTTTCCTGTGGTGTCTCATGTGAATGAGCCTTTAAAAAAAAAAAAAAAAAAAAAAAGAGGTATAAAAGGGGGAGAGGGCTTGTGTGTGTCTTAGTCAATATTCACTGTGGAAAGTTACAAAATGGATAACATCACTTGCAGCATCTTTAAAACATACATCAGACTTCCTCTATTTCAGCTTCAAAACCTTACAGTTCATCATTATAGAAAATTATAAGACGACTTACAGTGACTTTAACTTATGCAGCTTGTCAAAGTGGTTCACTTGGAGGTCCATGATAGGGTTATATGAAATATTCCTACAGACAAATAAAAGGGAAGAGTCAACTGAAAAATCACAAAATATAATATGAAACATCGTGCAAAAGCCAATTCACACTGCATTGACAAACAGCAACAGACACTTCGGCAGGTTTTGACGGATCAGTGCGTTACCCGTCGACGTCTTTTGGTGTTGGTCGGTTCTCGTTTTTGCCGATTGAACATGTTGAATATGTGTTTGTTGGGTCTTGGAATGTCTGAGAAGTGATGTACTGTAAACTGGTGACTGTCGCCGTTGGCCTGTGGAGTGTGAATTGGCCTTAAAACAATAATTTTTGGGAGTCTGCAACTCGGGTTAAATTAATGGTTCACCTTCGTGTTTGACGATAAACAGTCAAATTTCTTCAAATATAGCCGAAAAACACAACACAAAAACTCCACAACATATGCTTTGTTACGGGCTTATTGTATTTATTTAAAAAAATAAATATAAAAAAAGCATACATTACCGTTTAAAAGTTTGGGGTCAAACTTTGGTTTTCTAATGCTTTTGAAAGAGGCTTATGCTCTTAAAGCACCTCTTTTGTCTCTTATGCTCACCAAGGCTGCATTTATTTGATCAAAAATACAGTAAAAACAGTAATATTTTGAAATATTACAATTATTTGTGAAATATATTTTCTATTTTTATATAATTTAAAATGTCATTTATTCCTGTGACGCCATCATTACTCCAGTCTTCAGTGTCACATGATCCTTCAGAAATTCTTCTGATATGCTGATTTGCTGCTCAAGAAACATTTCTTATTATTATCAATGTTGAAAACAGTGGAACACTAGTGTAAACTAAATGAGATTTTGATAAGACTTAGTTTTCATATATGAATATGATCCTACAAAATGTTAATATAATCCTATAAAAAAAAAAAAAAAAAAGATAAATGCTATTCCATTAGTCTTTAACTGGGAAAAGTATGGACATCAAACGGAACTGGGGCACTTTATATTGGAATAAAAAAAAAAAAAAAAGTTCAACAGAAGCTCATCACATGCCCCTGGCGTACAGCCATTAGAACCAGTTTGGGGTTTGTAATGTGCATCTTAATGGAAGACTCACAGCTGAAGCAGATCTCCAAGATTGACAAAAAGATCAGGAGGGATTGCTTTGATTCTGTTATTGGACAAATCCCTGTGGAGAGAGAAAATATTAGTGCCTTTTGCATTCAAATAGGCATCTGTTGACAGAATTGATGAGCAAGACAGTCTGATGCCAAACTATTTGAGGACTGATGTTACATATAACTAGTCGAGCTGGATGGGAGTAGGACCAACCCGGGCTTTAAAATTGATAAGGAAATCCATTTTTGCTCAGCTTCTCAAAAATAGCACAGAAATAGGTCACGAGTAAACTCCAGAGAAAACTTTGTGGTGATTATTTTGGCAAATATTTCTGACGGAATGGAATGCCAAAGAACTTACAGCTCGCCCAGTTTACGAAGCAGAGAGAAAGCCTGCACGTGGATGTAACTAATGCAGTTCCGCTGGAGGACCCTGCAAAAAAAATATAAAAAAATTATCTTTGTGGACAGAAACATGACGATCCTTTCAGAGAAATGGAATGTGCAAGAAAAACAAAAGAGTACACAACAGTGTCAATGGTTATGAGTGCAAAAACAAAAATAAATTTAAAAGGTAAATGGGATCTGACCTTTAATCAACAGAGTAACTCATGCGTATAATCAGTGACATTTTAATATTGCATAATATTCATTACTGAAGTCCAAACACATCACTATTCTGCTTAATAGTTTTCTCTCACAAGTTGAAACTAAGTTTCAAAATTAAAGGCAGATAAGTCTATTGCGCTGATTTCTACGGAACGGTGATTAAAAATTGAAAAGCAAGAACCAGGGAGATGAAAATGCTTTGCTTAAAAAATATATTTTGACATACTTTTTGGTGTTTTTGCCAAGAAGGACCTCAAACTATGCATATTAAGAGTGGGGTATAACAGTCCCGCTATAAATGTGTTTATGTGAAAATTAACTTTATATTATGATAAACGGTAGGTCCTATGCCATTAAAAAAAAAGCTTTTCCGCTCATCTGCCATTTTTATAACCAAATCGTTTACTAATTAATTTTATAACTGTAACAAGGTTAATTGTTATGGGAAGGAGGAGGCGGGAACCGGCTAACATTCAACACTTTAATAATCATAAAATAAACCAACAACAAAACAAAAGTAAAGGCGGCAGCCTCTCATGTACGACTGCTGCCACATATAAACAAAACATAACATCCAGGTCTGGTCCTTTCTCGTCCTTCACTGTCATTGCTCCTCCTTTTATGCTTCAGCTCCTCCGTGAGATACAAGACCAGTGTGTCCTGCTCGCCACAATAACGTCTTAAGTATTTTATAGTATTTTATTTTGTAATTCAATTTTCTTTTTTTTTACTATTTAGTGTTTTGGGAGAAGATAAAATTAAAAGTGTGAAGCTTTTTAAAGGGTTAGTTCACCCAAAAAATTAAAAGTATGTAATTACTCACTCTCATATTGTTTCAAACCCATAAGACTTTCGTTCATCCTCGGAAACAAAAATGAAGATCTTTTTGATGAAATCTGAGATCTATCTGTCCCTCCATTGAGAGCTATGCAACTACACTTTGACTCTTTAAAAAAATAATAAAGAGATCATAAAACTAATCATAAAACTAATTTGAATTGAGCAGTTTAGTCCAAATTATTTTGAAGAGACTCGATCGCTTTATAAGATAAACAGTTTTAAATTTAGACTTTTATTTACACAGGACACATCAGTTGTGGTATACGGAAGATCAAGGATGTTCACTTGACGTGCTAGAACCAATGAGGTTCACGTTTAAGCTTCTGCAAGAGGTTTGTTCCCGCGCGTCGGTTTGGTGGAGGTTTTGTTCAAAGTTAATCTAAGTTTAAATCTAAGTAAAAGCCTAAATTTAATCTGTTCATCACATAAAGCGATCATGCCTATTCAGAAATTTGGACTAAACCTCTCAATTCATATGGATTAGTTTTATGATATCTTTATGAACTTTTTTTGTCAAAGTAGTTGTTGCGTAGCTGCCAATGGAGGGACAGAAAGTTCTCAGATTTCATCAAAAAGATCTTCATTTGTGTTCTGAAGATGGAATGACATGAGGGTGAGTAATTATTGACAGACTTTTCATTTGTGGGTGAACTAAACCTTTAAATACTGGAATACATTTGTAATGTCCATTGGGGTCATCTGGTAGTTGAATACGCAGCAGAAAGAGAGGAAGAGAGCTTTGAGAAGCTGTTACAAGAGGGTGGGAATACTCACAGCACTGTTAGCATGTTACAGGACCTGAAGGTCACATTTCCCACAGTCTCAATCTTATTTCCCTCAATGTCTCTGCAGACACAAATAGAAATAAGAGGGTGTATGAAAAATGTAAGAAAGAAAAGGAAAAGTCAAATTATTGATTAGCATCAGCTTAGAGGACCAAATAATTTACATTAAAGCAAAATGCATACATTTATTTACTGTGAGCTAAATTTAATGTGCTCTCTACAAGCTCTGTCCTGATAAAATCACTTGTGTTGTTATTTTATTTTTTATGGTTGCAGTGTTGTATTCAAACTTACAGCCAATTTAACCGTGGCATCTCCAGGCAAATATCATCAAGCTTTGTGAGAGCATTGTTCAACAACACTCTGAAACACACACACACACACACACTCTCTCTTAGAGAATGGCTCCTATGCACTTGTTAAAATATAAGATTTACATTTGAGAGGCAGAAGATCTGTCACCAAAATAGCAACAGGCTGAAACTCACAGCAGCACAAGGGAGCGCAAACCAGTGAAGGTCAAAGAGGAGATGTGATGAATATTGTTGTTTTCCAGAATCCTTCAGGAAAAATGCGAGAAACTCATTAAAACACTGCAGCCTAACAAATTGAAGTGCCTTTTCTAATATTTGTACCGGGGACACTAATTTATGCATACGGGTTATGAACCATAATTGGCATTCAATTAAGTGTGTGATGGAAGTTCAAATCATTCCTTCTACTTTATAGCATATCCTTGGCGACTGCAAATGTGAGGTAAAAAAAAAACACTCCTTAGCTGATATCACAAAGAAATTAAATGTAATTGTTTTATTATATGGTCATCATTTCAGAATGTTTATTGATTTACAACTCCTGTTACAGTTATATTATTTGAAACATAAAAGCACTGAATTAGGAAACCCATCTTGTTTTAGTTGACATTTAAAAAGCAGATGAGAGAATGACAAGAAACACTTACAGCCATTCTAGTTTGTGCAAATCCTGGAATACATCAGGAAGTAGGGTGGTAATATGATTGGAACTGAGATACCTGAAGAAAAATAAGAGATTACACCTGTCTGAGGGTATAGCCAAAACACATTAAAAAGCATTTGCCCATAGAAAATAAGCAAATAAACTAAAGTGTCTGTCATTCACTGAGAGCTCATTCGTCACTCTCTGAAGAAAGGCAGCAGATGAGGCTGATAAGAAAGTTTTATGCTAAGAAGGGACAATAAAAATGTCTGCTGACTTTAGAAACTCACAGTCTCGTCAGATTGTAAAGGCCTCTGAAAGCATGCGGGTGCACCACTTTAATGCGGTTGTGCTGGAGATACCTGAAACACAGTTTACAGGAAGCATTAAAAAAGAGGTAGAAGGGAGAGAAGTAACACAAAATGTAACTGTTACAAGTTTGGGGTGAGTAGGAGTTTTAATGTTTTTGAAAGAGGACTCGAATGCTCACCAAGGCTCCATTTATCCATGCATCATTTTCAGCCATTTTACATTTTCAGCATTATTACATATATTGCTAATTTGCTGCTCAAGAAACATTTCTTATTATTATCAATGTTAAAAACCGTTGTGCTGCTTAAGATATCAGTGGAAAAAATCTTACAGACCTTTAAACTTTTGAATGGTAGTGTATAATCCCATTGAAAAAGAGATATATTGGGACCAGACTGTCATATTTCATGGGCTCAAGTTTTTGACTCACGCCAATAAGCAATCACCCACATCACCTTAGCAGCCATATAACAAAGCACTAAAACCAGCAGCCATATCACCCAGCCAGCAGCCATATCACCCTGTAGCCCAAGACTGGTTGCCCACTGAAGCTAAGCAGGGTTGCGTCTGTACCTGGATGGGAGACCTCCTGAGAAAACCAGGTTGCTGCCGGAAGAGGTGTTAGTGAGGCCAGTAGGGGGCGCTCACCCTGGGGTCTGTGTGGGTCCTAACGCCCCAGTGTAGTGACGGGGACACTATACTGTCAAAGAGCACCGTCCTTCGGATGAGACGTTAAACCGAGGTTCTGACTCTCTGTGGTCATTAAAAATCCCAGGATGTCCTTCGAAAAAGAGTAGGGGTGTAACCCCGGCATCCTGGCCAAATTTGCCCCTTGGCCTCCGTCCATCATGGCCTCCTAATCATCCCCATATACTGATTGGCTTCATCACTGTCTCCTCTCCACCAGTAAGCTGGTGTGTGGTGGGCGTTCTGGCGCACTATGGCTGCCGTCGCATCATGCAGGTGGAGCTGCACATTGGTGGTGGTTGAGGAGATTCCCCCTTTCTAAGTAAAGCGCTATGAGTGCAGAGAAAAGCGCTATATAAATGTAATGAATTCTGCACAACCAAGCACCAATAAAATCTGGCTAAATTTACTCTTCTATTGACTAGTCTTTCTCACCTCATTGCACTGCTAACATCAAACTTTTCTGTATTCATATTCATTCCCTATGGCTCTGTCATTAAACTAAAACATATCCAAATCTTACACAACTGTGTAAGGAAAGTTGCATTGTGGCTTCTATTCCAATAGCTTTCTTTTTTTTCTTTCTTTTTTTTGTGACACTTCTGAGATTAAGTTTGTTCATACATTGAAGCATCTGCCACTAGATCAAGTGTAGTGTTTGGGCAAGGACAAAAATATGGGGCTGATTTTTTTTTCGACTCAGCTGGCACTTCTGTACGAAACAACTAGATACGCACAAGAGAGCATGTCAGATTAAGACATGCAAACACACTTGAAAAATTCAACAGCTGGGGAAAGAAAACCATTGGGACATTTTTGTCAGGTTAAAAAAAGACAACTCTCTCAAGTACTTCAGTTCTTAGCTCACTCCTGTGGAGAGCACTGAATGTTTTGTTCCACGGGGTTTGTTTAATCTCACTCAACATCTTCTCTATTTCACACATTTCTTACAACAATAGCACAGTGAAGACCAGCAAGAAACGTTTTAATAAACACCTGTAAAAATACCAAGACAGCATTCATAGCATTACAGCATCCACACAGTCCAATGACAAGGCGGATATATACTTAGTGAAGCAGAGAGGCTCTTACAGCTTTTGAAGGCTCTGGTACATAAAGAACATGTCAGCATTTAGCTTCCGCAGCCGGTTCCTCTGCAGAGACCTGCAATATCAACGAAATTGTGAAATACATTTTACAGTTATCTAACAATAGATAGACAGAACAATAGAATTAAAATACGATAGAACGATAGAATGATAGAACGATAGATAGAACGATAGATAGAACGATAGATAGATGATAGAACGATAGATAGATGATAGAACGATAGATAGATGATAGAACGATAGATAGATGATAGACCGAGATAGATAGATGATAGAAAGAGATAGATAGATAGATAGATAGATAGATAGATAGATAGATAGATAGATAGACAGATATTTATTCTCTATTATTTAAATGACAGTCTACACCGGATGCAGCGTGTCGTGACATGATAAATCCTGACAGTAAGCTGATGCTCCATTCTGTTTCTGACGTGCTCGAAGCACTTGCACTACTTCTGACACAAAGGACAAATTGATTTTGCAACAGTGTCTAGTGTAGACAGCCTCAAGCTGTTGCGGTGTAACACGTTGTGACTACGGTTGGACCTGGTGTAGACGTAATGTAGACACAGTTAGGCACCAATCTACTAAGCAAACATATGATGTCAAAGCTATGAATTACCTGAAAACACTTCAGTAAAGTGATATAACATGAACATGGAGACATTGATATCATTATTTAGATCATACTTTAGACTGATATGGCCATCTGCCATCGCACTAATCCAGTTACATGCACTCATAAACCTAGGAATAACATGCATGTAACACACACACACACACACACTATATATATATATATATATATATATATATATATATATATATATATATATACATATACATACACATATACATACACTTACACACACACTTACACACATTGGTTTAAGAGTACATTTCCTGTGTGTGTGAGTGTGTGTGTGCCATTCAATCCTGTTTTTATTACACAAAACACAATGTCTGACTTTATGAAAAACCTAAAGATGTTTCACCTAATAAAGAGATGCTGTTTGAAGCAATGATTTTCATGAGATCTTAGAGAAGAAGGCACACAGTGTGTCTACTTTAAATCAGAGAGTGACGTTGCATTGAATACACCTTGCTACATTACTGAAATGTAGATGTGAATTTCACTGTTTGTCAGTGGCATACTAATGAACAGCGGAAAATCAAAAAGCCGCAATACAGGAAATTGGTCCTTAATTAAGAAGCAGCTTCAACTGATACATAAATATGCATTTCAGATCCACATATTAAACTGTAGAAAGCTTTATATCAGCCAGTAATTATGTGAACAATAGAGATTTTCATGAGGCACTGAGCAAAAAATGAGAACCAAGCTTCAAAATTATGTTGTGTGGAGAATAATATTGGCCCGATTACCTTTAATGCAATTATCTCAGTTTTCAGTGCTTACAAATTGAAGGCACTCAGAGTTAATTAAGACTCAAAATCAAATACATCACACTAGTCTTTGATGCAATCATCTCTTGTTTTATAAGTACTATTTTGAGACAAATCTTTATTCAGTCCCCTACATATTCACCATGTAGTAAAGTAGTGTCAGCTTCTGTGAAGCCAAAGGGCTTTGGCATCTCATGCACATCCAAAAAGTCACACAAACTCAACAAACTGCAGCCACGCTCCACACACAGGGCATGAAACTCACATCATGGTGACATTAATGGATACTGTGGGGACATCTTTAAAGTGTGCACCATCACAGTCCAGCTCCAGGTCCCTGCACTGGCACTCAGCTGGGATGGTGCCAAGCACTGCGGGAAAGAAAGGGAGAGAAAGAGAGAGAATTTTAGATACACCACTTAGCATTTAAAAGCATTAAAGCTTGATCTGCCATTTCAGTAGTAATATATACTATGCGAACCGTCATGCTGAACTAATAAGCACTAAATTATTGGTCTGTGTCAGCAAGTGTTAAGGATGCATTTCTAAGAATTCCCAATTAGATTAATTCGAGCTTAAAGGTCAAATGTATAATTCAATGTTAAAATCGCAGCTTAAGTAAGCCATTGGTGATGGATGGATGGATGGATGGAGGCATTTATATAGCGTTATACTAAATACTTATGAACAACTGAAATGTAAAAAAATGTTGTACAATATTGGGAAATGGCAAATACCCAGAATTTTAATTGCCTTTATTTAGTTAGAACTAGAAAATTAGTTCAAAAATTTTACTCAAAATAGTGTTCCATTTATTTTTTCATCATACACAGTAAAAAGTGATCAGTTGACTTAACTTAAAAAAGTGAGGAAACCTGTTGCCTCAAAATTATTAAGTAAATAAACTTTGTATGTAATTGAAAAAATTAAGTTATGTGGAATTGTCACATTCACGTAACTTAATTTTTTCAATTACGCATGCATGGTTTACTTACTGCCACGGATTTCCTCACTTTTTTAAGTTAAGTCAACTGATCACTTTTTACATTGTTAAAGATAGTTTAAAATAAAGGAGTTAAAGTAATAAAAGTCTAACTTATGTGAAGACTGAAAACAAACGTGTAATCTGATCGTGTCAGCAGTTGGACAGTTCAACACAGTCAGCCAGACAGAATTAAGCCAACGAGACACACAAAGTCTTTATCGCAGTTAAACAGAGCAAACGGTCGCGCTGAAATCCAGGGAAAGGAAATAACTCGACAGGCCATCTGTGGCCCAACACATTGTTCCAATAGAGTCTTATCTGTGTTGGACATGGGAGAAGGAAGTAAAAGCACAAAGACAGAGCAAAAGACGCAGGGAGGCGACAGTGAGAAAAAAAAAATCAAATTCCGACATACACCAGGATGGCCCATAGTGATAATTTGGAGGGAAAGGGGGAGAAGGGATGGTAATGAGGAAGGGAAGCTAAATTTGCTAGTAATGAGGGGGGTGAATACAGCAGAGTCATCACTACCAACATGGGCTGGATTTTAATTGGTTATTCAGGTCATTTTAGTGCGGGTGCTTGGTTCTGCTTGTAGTTCAATAACAATGGTCCATGTGCTGGGGTGCATGTAGGGAATGTTTCCATCACATCTGATATAATTGAAATGCTTAAGCCTTAAGTTCCTTGGAGGACAATATTAGTGACTTAGTCAATATTAGTTTGGAAAATCATAATTATGACATAAAAAGGTCAAAATTATGATACAGTAAGTCACAATCATTAGATCAAATGTTGAAATGACCACATACTAAGTCATTATTATGAGATAAAAGTCTCTCACTTTAGACACTTTAGATTAGGTACAAAAATTCACTAATAACTTTGCGCATTAGTATGCATATTACTTGCAAACTGGCTGTTTATTAGTACTTATAAAGCACATATTAATGCCTTATTCTGCACGACCATATTCTAGATCCCTTAACCCTATAGCTGTAATAAGGAGTTTGAGGGAAAACTCCTAGTTAGTAATATTATCTTATTATTTCACATCAGAATCTCTTTATGACTTAGTATGTCATCATTTTGACTTTTAAAGCTTATCATTATGACTTTATCCAATAATTTCAACTTTTTATGTCATAATTATAATTTAGTGAGGGATGTTTTTTTTTCTTATGTGGAAAAATGGGCTTACATATAAGTTCATGCTGAAACAGAAATACTTAAACTTTAAAATAACTCCCACTGATTATTTTGCAAAACATTTTTACATTACATATAAAACATTGTCATATCACTATATATATATATAAACTTCATATGAAAACATCATTCAATTTCGATTCTCATTTTTATGGTCATCAAAAAAATATCTGGATATTAAGTCATGTATAAATGTCATTGTATTAAATAGTAAAATGACAATTATTTAAAATAGCAATAGCATAGGCACACTTTTAAAGCAACACTAAAAAAAGGTAAAGCTTTATTTTACAGTGTCCTTGTTACACACATTAAATGTAGTTACTATAATAAATTACTTTTTATAATTACATGCACCTAAACCTAAACCACACCCTAATCCCAACCCTAACCCTATGTAGTTCATTTTTATTACTCGGTATGTATAATTACACTGTAATATGGACACCTTAAAATAAAGTGTAACCAAAAATAAATAAATCATACAACAATGCACATATGGTTCCTAATTAAGACAAAATCAGTGCTTGACACTTTCTGGTTGTTGAACGTGAGTGAATCCATCAGGTCCATAATGTGATGATACTGTTTCCACCTGTGGTTCCTTTACCTGCACGCCTGTGTGAAATTGAGAGGAACTGACTTATATCCACTAAAAATCACCTTGAGACTAGCTGGTTAAAAGTCAGTAAAATGGCTGGACACATATTGTCCAGTGTCATGTTTGTTTGTTTATTTGAGCTTTGCAGTGACACTAAAATATCACAGATTTTTGAGACACCCAAGTGCCATCTGAACATGCATCTGTGATCAGTACTGCCTAGAGGTGGAACGGATTATAGTTGATCAGTGATCCGTACAGATCAGGCCCCACGGTTCGGCACGCATGTCATTCGTGGATTAACTGCTAAATTTAACCATAATAGAGTTAAAGTTTATAATTTGGATGTGTTTCGTCTTGCCAATTTACACATTCAGACAATTTTAAACGTGGAGAGAGAGAGAGAGAGAGAGAGAGAGAGAGAGAGAGAGAGAGAGAGAGAGAGAGAGAGAGAGAGAGAGTTTCTTGAACACCGAATTGATTCCTCCTTCACATTTCCTTTGCCCTTGACACAAACAAAATGATGTCAAAAATACTCATCTAAATGCCCATCTCGGCAAGTATTCTCTCATTTTTGTCATTTGTGAACAGTTGAGAAAGAAACCGGATGTTTGTCAGTTTTTTCGGTCCATGCATTCGGTCTTAAGTGACAGAACACACTTTTTAATCCTACTGTTGTCTATGTCATTAATATTAATAAAACCACAAAATACAGCTTTAACAAAGATTAAACTATATTTAATTTCTACTGTGAACAAAGTGTTATTTTATATTTAGGCTAAAATATTAATTTTTTTATCTGAATACTAGCATACTGTTAGACTTTGTAACTTTGTTATTTAGTATTTTTCTCTACTTTTAATTTGTGTATTTGTTCTTATTTTATAACTGACTGTTCACTTGTTTTAAATAATGTGTGAACTTTATCAGTTAGGCAAGTCGTTTTTGATGTATTATCAAATAACTTCAAGTGAACTTTAAGTAATAAATGAAAAGCTAAGTGACCCCCCTCCCCCCCCAAACACACAATCAACATGTATATATGTTTTTTTCTTTCTTTTTTTGCTGATCCGAAAAATGATCTGATCCGTGTCTCAAAAACCGCACGATTCGAACCGTGAATTTTGTGATCCGTTCCACCACTAATTCTACCTATCACCTACAATCATAAACCTATAAGCCTCGAGATATGAGCTGTCTAAGAGTTATGAGAGGTTGTCCTTATCTTCTTTCATTTCCTGCCCAAGTCACAGAGTAATAAAACTTTGAAATGATCAAACAGCCTTTTCTAACTCATAAAAAATGCATTTTAACATTTTTCTTAAATCAGCTTAAACTTTTTTTTGTACATAGGAGCAAAGTGAGTGATGTCCCAGCAATATACAGACCGCTGCTGTCCATTCTAAGCTGTTAACCTTTTTGTCCAATAATGTTTTGCCATCAACAGAGCATTACACATGACTCCAAACGTCAAACCTTAAAATCTCCAAACAGAATAAATATTGATGACTGGAAAGGATGTAATCACATAAAAGCACAGCAGGGATTCAGAATGTGATGTTTGGGAATGATCAGGTGGTTTTGTTTGCTCTGAAGTAAATACAGCTGAACTGACAGCATCTGACAGGAAATGTTGCTTGACACAGCAAGTCAGCCAGATAACAGTCATTATCAAAGTGGGACATGAATCGACTCCTAAAAGAAGTGTTCAATTTAAGATTTATTTTACAGTTAGCATGAAAATCAACTGTAGGTTGTTTGTTTTGAATCATTAAAATTTAGCCAATTCAGTGAGCATACAAGCATCACAGCTATAATATTATGTATCCACATGTATTCATTATACCCTTTAATTTCAAGACAATTGGCTATTTATTAAATCTGGTGTTCAAGTGCTTGAAGTTGCTAGAAAAATATATATTTTACAGCTCTTGCAAACTATAGACTAATAAAGCTCGGCTCTAACAAACCAGTTAGCTTATGAATACTGTCAGGATGAAAAATGTCAGGATTCTTTGATAAATAAAAAAAAGTTTTTTAAATAGATATTTTTGTAAAAAATGTAAAACTCTTCACTGTCCCTTTTGATAAATTCAAAGCATTCTTGCTGAATAAAAGTAGTAATTTATTTTCAAAACTCTCAAACTTTTTGAACAGTAGTGTAAACGGTATATAAATCAAAAAGATATCTCAGACAATCTTTTTTTTACAAAAAAATGACTACACGTGTACTCGAGGGACTCTCTTAAACACCTTTAGCGTGCTTATTTTAATAATGTGAATGGCAATATACATGTCAGACTGAATTTTGTTTTGAAAAGTGCATGTATTATTCTAACAGTCCATCTCTCACAGTTGTTTTAGCAAGTGGAAGAACAAAATACAGCTGCCAAATGTGTTAAACTGTACATGCAATAAGTATTTCTAAAAGAAACATTCTATACAAATTCTCTACAATGTTCAAATTATCTGAACTGTTGCAGAACTTAAAACTTTAAAATAAAAAATGAGAGAATACTCACAGCAGGCGTTTGACTTAGTCCCAAGGTTATTACTGGGGATGCCAAAATAGTTATCAAAGAGATGTGGCCAACCATTATTGTCCCCTATAAGAAAAAACAGGAAGTAAAGGGTTACTCAATGAAACACGCTGATTGTCATTGCGAGCAAAGCCATTTGCTGTGGCATAGGTGTTCACAGGTGGTACATTGATGGCACAGCAAAGACCACAATAGAAAATTCTATTCTATGCTTGCTAAGGACCATTTTGCAGGGTCTTCGGTTTAACAAATGTGCCTCCACTCCTTCACTCAAGGGAAGTTGCATAATACATAACACATTTGGGTTTGTTCCCTTTTTTTAATAATCACGTTAACCTACTCAGCAACCCCTGTCAATCATCTTGACACTGGTTGGCATCTACAAAAGTTGTGGAGGAAATGAAGCAGGAGGCATGCAAAATAGGTGTGACTTTTGTGGCGTTTCCCTGTCTCCCGACGCCTCACACTTAACATCTCGAACAACCTTCCGCCTTTCTCAATCCGCCTTCATCAATCACTGTCAGGAAGATCTCCTTTGTATTCTTAGGTATTCAAACGCAGTGTACAAGTACACTATTTTTCAAGAGTTTGTTTTTAAATAGTTTTTCAAGAAATCAATACTTTTTTCAGCAAGGATACTGTGGTGAACAGGACGGCCGAGGGACGTGAGAGAACGGCGCGAGGCCGGTGGTGCGATTGCTAATGAGCAACACCTGTGAAGCACACCGGTCTCGCATCTCTCACGGAGGAGCGGAAGCATAAAGGAGGAGCGACGACGTTGATGATCGAGAGAGGACCAGGCCTGTATTTTAGTTGTGTTTTATTTTTGTATTTTATTTTAGCCAGCAGTCGTCCGCGAGGGGCTGCTGGCAGTTCCTTATGTTTATTTTCGGTAGCCAGCAGTCGTCCGCGAGGGGCTGCTGGTGGTATTTTGGTTGTTTGTTTTATTTTAAATAAATTATATTTTGATGGTTCGTCGGTTCCCGCCTCCTTCTTCCCTGAACATTGCTACAGATACATTAAATTGATCAAAAGTGACAGTTAAGATTAAGGGCCCTATTTTTACGATCTAAGCACATGGTCTAAAGCGCACGGCACAAGTGCACTTAGTGTGTGTCTGAATCCACTTTTGCTGGTTTAACGACGGGAAAAATGGCCTGCGCGCCCGGCATATGGTCTAAAAGGGTCGTCTCTATTCTCTTAATGCGTAGGCTAATGGTTGTGTTTTGGGCGCAACGTGCAATAAACCAATCAGAGTCTCATCTCTCATTCCCTTTAAAAGACAGTTTTGCTCGCGCCATGGCGGATATTTACATGGCGGAATTTGCAAGCGGGAAAACTGAACGCTTCTCTACAGAGGAAACGGATCAGCTCATGCCTGACCATGAGCAGAACAGCTCCGTGACAAAGTGCACGCGCACATTACTAACGTGCTCTTTAAAAAACAAAAAATATTGCATCATTGGCTTTAGACCAGGTTTCAATGGCACAGTATTTCAGTTGCCTCAAAATAGAACACACCTCGTTTTCAGAACAGCAGCCCATGGATGCTCAAATGCATTTGCTATTTAATCAACGCGGCTCAGGACGTGAAAGTGATTCTGTGTCGAGCTGAAACTACCAAAAAAAGTGTATGATAGGGCCCCAAGACTTCTACACTGTTAGAAATAAATGATGCTCTTTTGAAATTTCTATTCCTCAAAGAATCCTGAAAAATCTCAAGGTGTACAACTGTTTTCAACATTGATAATACTAAGTGTTTCTTGATCACCAAATTAGCAGATTAGAATGATTTTTGACACTGAAGACTGGAGTAATGATGCTGAAAATTCAGCTTTGCCACAGGAATAAATTACAGTTTAAAATATAATAAAATAAAAAGCAGTTATTTTAAATTTTACTAATATTTCCACAATATTACCATTTAAACTGTATTTTTTAGCAAATAAATCCAGCTTTGGTGAGCATAAGATACTTATTTAAAAAACATTCAAATAATCAGTTTTATACATACATACACTGCAGACAGTGATGCATAATGCGTACACTACAATAAAGAATGTAATGATGTGGTACATTAGACTCAAGCTGGGTTCTTGACGTAAAATTTGTTTTAACAATTTATTTTACAATTCATTTTTTTTGTAAATTTTCAGCCTGACCATCTTATTAATAATCCAGCTGCCTTACTGAGCATCGACCTCTCAGCTCAAGTGTCAGTACAGGAGGATACTGACCTACCAAAGGCTAGAGGGGCCACACTGTCCCTCTGTATTTAATTAAACACTTTCTGGGATGTATGGGGTGGGATGGGATAGATGGGATGGCTAGATGGATGGATGGATGGACTGCAGATATTTGAAGATAAATTGAATAAACTATTGACCAGTGTGATTTAACTGAGCATCGACCACTCAGCCCAAGTGGTTAGCACAGGAGGATACTGACCTGCCAAAGGCTGGGGGAGCCACACTGTCCCTTTGTATTTTATTAAACACATTCTGGGGATGAATAGGTGGATGGATTTATATCCACAGTTGAGCATTTTAAGAAGATAAATTGAATAAACTAGAGTGACGTGATTTAAAGCGACTTTAGTTCTTCAAGGCCCACAGGACCAAAGGTGCCCATGCGCTGAATTTGAAAACAAATAAAAGACTCTTTCAGATGTATAAAGGATAATAGAACATAACACAAACAATATACACATGGTTGTAGGGACAATTAAAGAGATGTTCTTAAAAGAAAAGATTTTATGTAAAAATAGTGTTCTTTTATATATAATTTATATACATATTTTATGTTACTAAAATTTACTTTAAAAATGGACATTTCTAAAAAATAAAATAAAAAAAATTAGCTCAGTGATTATAACTCTTCTACTGGTGCTCTTTGTTTTCTGTTTGAATATTATAACTTCAGCCAAATTAGACATGGTTCATTTTTTTATTTATTTTAAAAGGACAGTGCATATTAATGCATATTAATAACATCTTAGCTTTTCAGTTTTCAGTAATGTAAATATGCCAGAATTAGCCCAAAGGCTAAGCAGTTCCCCTCCCCGTCAGGTCATCAGTAACACAGCTAAACATTAAGATTGAATACGATACAACACAATGTAAAAGACGCCACAATTTTCAACAACATATTATAAAAGACACCACACATACACATACACAGTAAAGTGCTATTCTATGTACATTGAGTACATTTTAATTATGTTAAAGTGCTATTTAATGCAGTAAAGTGCTGGATCTGGTATGGTATACATACATATACTTAAACAATACAACAGTGAACAAACCCTTACACATAAAATACAACAAATACCGCTAGCGGCCACAAATTTGATGTGTCTTGAGCCATTGTTTCTGTTGGTTCTTAAATTGATTCAATAGTAAACATGATTTTGTAAGCCAATCCTGTACATGGGTCAGTGCAGATGTAAGCGATTGAGAGGCTTCTTGAACAGTTTTTGCATGTGTAAAAATTACTCCGTCGTCTGCATACATTAAAATATTGATGTTTTGTCATACTGTAGGCAGGTCATTAATGTATAAGGATAATAGAATTGGTGCAAGTATGGAGCCAAATGCAAGCAGACTGCCCAAGAGAATGTATTCTGGGGTCATTAACAATTAACATATTTAATTTTAACTAGCGTTTAAGGATAAAGGAAATGTGATGCTGAAACATCCAACACTTTGCTTGAGTAGCTCATCATCCATCAATTTTCTATGGCATTCCTTTCGTGTCAGGCAGGTAATTGATTAAGCATGGGTGAAAATGCAAATGTTAATTAAACATCTAAGCTGTGGTACAAACCCTTCAAACAGTCTTTGAGGTAAATACATTTTCCAAGAAAGTGAGAAATGTCAAGCAGGCAATTTTAGATGACCCTATTTTAGATGACTTTTTATATCGTATATACCTACAGTTCATAAAATATCATATAATCGGAATATTTCAACAACAGAAACGTGTTTTGTTTGTTTGTTTTGTTTACGTCATACCACAATTTTAATCTAGGGGTGTTCATAGTAAGTCAGGGCTCCAGACTAACTTTATGTCTTGGTTGCACTGGTGCGCCTAAATTTTTTCATTTAGGTACACCCAAATTTTTTTTGCCTTTTTTTTGTTGCCTTTAATACCACAATTTTAAGGTCACCTTTTTATCTTATTCCATATACATTCATATATATTACGTAAATGATTTTATACACGAATAATGTGTAAATACTTTTTTTTCATTTGAAGCACAACTATACTGTATATAAAAATAAAAATCTTTTTAAAAAAATAAAAAATGCTTAAAGTGCTTCACTATGCTGCTAAACTAAAATATTTTAAGCAAAATAAAACATTTCAAAATAGAAATAGAAATAGGAAGTGCTACTGTTTAAAAGTGCTTCCCTGAACTGATGGCTGAAGGAGCTCCATGTCTGGGCTGTTGTAGGAGCATTGACCGGGGAGAGTGTTGGGGGAACCGGCCTACTTTTCTTAAAGAAAAAACTATTTCTCATTGGTCGTCTGTTTTCTTGCGTTTATTTTGCTGTTGCTGATTGCCGTGGCCTCGTTTACACTGCAGGTCTTGATGCACAATTCTTATGTTGCCTATATCCGATTTTTTTGACCATCCGTTTACACATTCTTTAAATTGTGACCCACGCAATTCATGTGTTTACACTTGACATAGATCTGAAACATGGCGCATGTTTGAAGGGGGTTCTTGCACAGATGGACGAACGCGCAGCGAGAGAGATCTCAGGACTGGTGGGAACATACAACACGATCTCATGAAAGTGCGTATCTACAGGACGAATTTTATTTCTCGTGCCATATAGCCTATATGCATATGATACGCACTGTAAACGTGCGTATTGCACACCATAAAGTGCGTATCATATGCACGCAATATGTTTGGCGTAAATGATAGATAAATAAATAAATAAATACATTTGTGCTATAGACGCACTTTCATGAGATCGTGGCGTGCTTTAATGAGGAGCAGTGGGTCCAAAATTTTAGGGGTGAGCAAGGTAACCTTTGATATGTTGTGTCAACGTTTGTCCACATTCTGCTCACGGAGACGTAGCCTAATGCCTCAGAATGCGTTTTTCCCTGTTTACACAGTCATAGAAAACATCCGATCTGTCACATCTGAGCAAACAATCTGAATTGGGTCACATTTCACTGACAGTGTAAAAGGGTGATCAGGTCGCAATTTCAACCACACAGCACGGAGCATTGTAAGGCCTACAGGAATATCTGGACCACAGCCAATCAGAGGCAAAGACCCGCCTCATCTCTGTCTCTGATTGTTTTAGACCACGAAATGCCCCAACCATGATGTGAGTTGCGACAAAGGAGAACAACGCTTCGTTTGTGGAGAGGTAGCGGATGCGAGGACGTTAGGTGCACCGGTGCGACCTAGGAAAAGTTTTAGTCGCACCCTTACAAATTTTGGTCGCACTCTAGAGCCCCGTAAGTCAATCTCTCATTTTAAACTGAAATGCCAAAATGGCAGGGCTGATGACTTTCATAAACTGTAATGAAAAAAAAAAAATGGATACGTCAAACATTCATAAAAATAACGAGCAACCTGGCATGGCAGCACCCTAAAGAAATGCATTACTGCACTTTAAAACAATTTACAGGAAAAACTGAAAAAAACCTACAGAAATATTCAAATTTCGCAGGACAAAACGATAAATTAACGATTTAGCATAAAAACTCGCATCTGGCATCTCAATTAATATTCTCCCTTAATTATTACAGGTAACTTACAAACAAGGTACAAAAGGATATTATTTGAAAAGATATGGAATGATTTGAAGCAATATGAGGGTGAATAAATACTGACCTTTCAGAGAACATTTCTGTTCATCTCATTTAGGGGTGGGATTTTTTTTTTTTTTTTTTAACTAGTAAACCCTTAGGCTACATCTTGAAATCTTTTCCTCTACCACAAAAAAAAAGCATCTATTTTAACAATATACTACACACAACATGAGTGAACGGCATTGCAGTAAGTGTAATTCTACCATTGACCATTGATTTCTTCCCCATCCAGCCTCATGTCACAATTACAGGAGCTCACTGTTGATTACTAATGGCTGCCTCAGTGCTGCTCAATATAAAGACACCATATAAGCTTTCCTTACATGAAAGAATGGAAACCCGTCTGTAACTTTTGACCTCTTCATTGATTTTAAATACACAGGGACTGTACACTTATATTACTTGTAGTTTACCCCATTAAACATAATACCCAATTGAGGGTATGTACAAAGAAAGGCTCCCCACCACTAATATACTTCACTTTAATAATGTTTCTTAACACAACATGATTGATCTGCGATACGGTCATCCTTAAAAAGTGGATGAAAATTACTTTTTTATAACTGGGTAATATCGATTTAGTGGCTTTGCGATAACATGGTACGTTAAAAACTATAATGAAGATGCTTAAGAGTTTGCAAAACATGAACGTTATGGAGCTGTTGCGCTTTTAAAATCTAAGCATCACCACACTGCATCCTCTGTGCGTCATTGCTGGTCTTTTCTGGCTTGGCAAAGGAAACGAAAATGACAAGGAAGATTAAGTGCTGAGGTAGTATCTCCTTCCTGTGTAAAATTTAGATTAATGGCCTTGTTTATGCGGCTGGTCCATGGCAAATTGAACTAAATTATCACAAAAACTATAAAGATGACCACTGCATTCTAGGCATTCTACAAATAAACCGCAATCTAAAGAAATTAATGCCTACTTAACTTAATTGCTGCTATAAATGGGAAGTAAATAAAATTAACGAAATATTTATATTATTTACAAACAAATAAATATAACATAAGTAGAATAAGTATATCTATATACAGTTCACACACACACACACACACACACACACACACACACACACACACACACACACACACACACACACACACAAGCCTCTTTATTAGGTTACACCATGCAAGTAACGGGTTGGACCCCCTTTTGCCTTCAGAACTGCCTTAATCATGGTTAATCAAACTCTGTCCTGGAGGGCCGCTGTCCTGCAGAGTTTAGCTCCAACCCTGATCAAACACACCTGAGCAAGCTAATCAAGGTCCTCAGGATCACTAGGATCACTAGAAGAACTCACAGGTGTGTTTGATCAGGGTTGGAGCTAAACTCTGCAGGACAGTGGCCCTCCAGGACCGAGTTTGAGGAACCCTGGCCTTATTTCTTCATGGCATTGATTCAACAAGATGCTGGAAACATTCCTCAGTTATTTTAGTCCATATTGACATGAAGCATCACTCAGTTTTCTGCAGATTTGTCTGCTGCACATACATGATGCAAATCTCCCATTCCGCCACATCCCAAAGGTGCTCTTTTGGATTGAGATCTGGTGACTGTGGAGGTCATTTGAGTATAGTGAACTCATTGCCATGTTCTAGAAACCAGTTTAAGGTGATTTGAGCTTTGCGACATGGTGCGTTATCCTGCTGGCAGTAGCCATCAGAATTGTGGTCATAAAGGGATGGATATGGTCAGCAACAATACTCAGGTAGTACTCAATACTCAGGCATTTAAACATTGCTCAATTAGTACTAGGGGATCCAAAGTGTGACACGAAAATATCCCCCACACCATTATACCACCAGGCAGAACCATTTATACAAGGCAGGATGGATCCATGCTTTAGTTTACACTGAAGTCTGACCCAACCATCTTAATGTTACAGAAAACAGAGACTCA